>OZ026509.1:6116105-7316105 GCA_964019985.1 Aurelia sp. 4 Dawson et al 2005
TGTTCCGTATCCACAATACAATCGTTATTGATGGACATTGGGTTTATAGTATCCCTAAAATTGTGCTGGAATTTGTGAAAGTTCAATTTGCTAAGACCAACCATAAGTTGTGTAAGATACGATAGGGGGCAGATTTTTGAGAGCAATTTTCTCTTAAATATCGCAAGTGAAGGTACAAGTCTAATTATGGAAAGTCTAAAAAGGATTTCAAATTGATGTCTTTGAAATATTTGATGATGCATTTTAGGCCACTTTTCACCTATTCTGCAAATGAAAGCTTTTAACAAAAATAGCAACTAACAAATGCACCATGTATATTTTGATACACACAATACCAACGGCTGCAAAGTTGTTTGGACATTAATAAGCCATATGAATTTACTACCGTTTTTGTTTTTGTATTGCCGCAATAGACGATTGCGCTAAAGATGGCGGCAAGGAATTTTTTACCGAGATGCACTGCGTTCTAATTGCGAATCCTTAGCGATTCTATAGGAATTCGATTAAAGAATGCAATGCATCTCGGTAAAAAATTCCTCGGCGCCATCTTTAGCGCAATCCTCTATTGTTTCAATTTTTTTGCTTTAAAAGAGCGAAAGAAGTGCTACGGATACCTTCTTTTATATATTCAATATAAAGTTTACAATGATAAATTACCTAAGAGAGTAACTACGAACTACTATACCACACTACAAGGACGATACTGGGAGGAGCAAAATATCATGACTACCCCCTGGCATTTAACCAGGGCACATACGACCTACAATACAACTAATCATACGATAAAAAATGCTATTTAGCTAATACAGAAAAAAGATTTCAGATAAACGAAAAAGAAACTATTAAAGGCAAGGGGGGAATTTGCGGCCCGTTTTTTATTACCAACTTATTCAAAACGTTTGGAGGCCTGGATATATTCTAGCGTTGCTGTGAGAATTTTCGCATTTTCATGGCCATAGAGGATAATTTTTAATAACTCTTCATTTGAAAGATTTATCAAACCATGAGGCAACGATATCACGTTTACACTGCTGAGAAGATCAAGTCTATTTGCATCATAAGTACGGCACAGCAGGAAATAGTGTTCCGTATCCTCAACACCATCAATTGTTGAGCACAAAGGGTTCAACGTATCCCTGAAGTTATGCTTAAATTTGTGAAAATTTAGCTTACTGAGTCCAACACGTAGCTGCGTTAAGATGGATAAGCCTTCTGGGTCTTTCTGGCTCATGAATACGGTAAACCGACTTTAGAGGTGGCCGGATAATTGACATCAATTTTCTCTTGAAAACATTTACCGAGCTGGATAGTCTCATCTCAGGGTCGAGTTTTCCCATTCCGATAAGCAGTTGGGATGACAAGGACAGATTTTGTTCTGAACAAATCAGAACGTTTGTTTACATCTGGTCGATTAATCAATCTTACTACGCAATCTAATGTCACGTGACGCACTGTGATTTCACGCAAAATTGGAAGCTGTAGGGATAAATACCAAAATACTCTCTCCCCAAGAAGTGTGACGTGCAAGTGGATTTTAGACCATTCATAAATATTTTTCGATTTTCTGAGAGAATACAAGCTCTTCTTAGTTGGGATGGAAACTTGATTTGAAACCTTGTGTTCTCGCACATATTTGCCCTACTGTAGCGTGTCTGCGTAGATCATAATTGGATTCTTGAAGATGAGGAATTGGATGTCTTGTATAATCTGAAGTCAGATTGTTGACTATTTTGTAGAAGAGGATAAGGCGTCTACTCCATCGTCGGAGGTTTAATGATTCCCATCCAAGTCCATCATACAGCTTATCACGAGAAGTACCCTTCCAAGCGCCTGTTACTGCTAATGCAGCGGAGTATTGAACAGATTCAAGTTTTTCCATCTGGTTGGTTAAAACAACACTGTGACTAAGTTCGCAAACCGGATAACCTTTATGTGATATCTGAGCAAACAAATTTTAAGTCATTTTGCGGTGCATCAGGAAAAAATAAAATTTCTGCCCAAGTAATAAAGATCAAACACTTTGGTTCGCTATTTCGGCTTGCAGTTTGTCATCAGAAATTTTGTCTTCAAGTAGGACATGAACGAAAAGAAGAACGGGAAATTACCCGTAGCCATGCTTCACACTAACCTAATGATATTTCTTTTCAAAGTGAATAGTGAACCTACAATTTATTGAATGTAAATTGAACAATTTTAAATAATCTTCTGGAGATTGAATCTAGCAGCGATTGGTTATTGCCCACTAACTTCATTCCTTAGAACAAATGACGGACATAAGGGATCTAGTTGCAAAAAGATAGAAGAAACAAAGACCACAAATTAAAACCAAGTAATTAAGGAACCCACCCTTTGAGCTCAGCCTACTATTCTCCCTTATTTGCTCAATTGTTTCCCCATCAGAGCTTCTTGTCAAGTAGTCTCTTACAGGGTCATGTAACAGTACACAAACCTGTTATCTCTAGAATCTACATTGTTGCCCACACGCGGTCATTCTGCTCTGCACAGAATTTGATGGATAGGGGTGAATACATAATAAAATTATTTTCAAGTTCCACCAATATCTCTGCAATCGTACAACATATGAGTGTTTCGTTTGTTACTCTATGAAGTACAAGAGTTCATCTTCAGATTAACCCTTTCATTTTGAGAAAGGTAGTGGAAAATCACTGTGCTATGGCCTAACTATCAAAAGTACTGCCAAATCGTCGTTTCGAAAGAAGTTTGTTTACATTACGTGACCCCTGCCCCTTTAAATGAGGGAGTTAACTGTATGCATACATTTTTCCATTTGTTTTGATCATTTACTGACATCATGAAAGCAATGGAATAACAACATAGCCAAATTTTGGCTGTCCAGTCCTCTAACTCAAAAAGCCTTACACCTCCTTCATTTTACTTCATTTTTACTTCATTTTACTGCATGGTCAAAACAGATAATAAAATGCAAGTTGAATACATGGAAATAAATGGAAAGAATCCACTAACCTTTGTACTGATCCAATCTGCGATGCAATTCCAACAAAATAAATGACCACAAGTTGTAGCTGTGCAGTCAGTAATGGCACTTAAGCACAATGAACACCTTACTTTGCAAGAATGCTTCTTTTTTGTTGATAAGTTCCTTGTTAATGTAGTTCCAGATAAATCTTTTGGTGTAGTCTTCTCTCTTCTTCTAACAAGATGCTTCAAATAGCGATGGAATATTAATGAATGAGTACTGTTAGAGGACGGTGCACATGCATTAATTAAGTAAAACTGTTACTCAAAAGATGTCAAACCGAAAGCCTTGTGCAATGATTTAGCTGCTGAAATTTTTTGGGACTAATAAAATTAATCTAGTTGGGCAGCAGAATTGACGTTATAAAAGCAATCGTCATAGGAAACCTGGGTTTTCTGTTATAGTTGTGGGTCAACATACTAATACTTTGATTTAACAAGCCAGTTATTCATTTGCAAGATGACTGGCCGAAAAGACTTATACAGCTTTGGTCAGGTGACTTGAGTTAAGATCAGTGGAGTGAGAACAAACTCCGGATGGGTGACCTCGGAGCCCTGACCTCGCGACTCCATCGTCCTTCGGAAGGGACTTTAAACAAGGTAAGGATCCCATACCTCACCACGGCATGCATAGTGGGCCAAATCCTGACAAGCCCATTCAAAAAAAATTGCTAAAACTACTACCGGTTGAGTAAAAAATAGGTTTGAGAGGCAATTGATCCTTGATTATTAAAGCAATGATATTTTCCAGTAGCTGATTGATTAGCTAACCTGCTCAATTATTTTTCGATTTTCTAGTGAATAAAATCGATGACTCCGTTCAGACTCTGTAAGCGATTTTCTAAAAAAATCCTTTTGAGAAACCTTAGAAAGTGCTAAAATTACAAGCAAAAATCCCTAACGTGTTTACCTCATAGCGATGAATTTCAGGACGCTTTAGCATGCTCTTTCGTGTTGGCGGGTTGAAAAGTCTCCCCCTAGTGTGAACAACTTATTCAGGGGGCTTCCATGAGGGCAAAATACATGAACGCAGACAAGGACAAATAATCATTCAATAGGTTCGAACCACATGTTTACATTTGCATGTTAGCCAATCAGATGTTACTGTTATGTCATGGAAACAAAAGAATCACGGGAGAAAGTACCCTTCACATTTGGCGAGTCGTGCAATAGAAGACAATGATTTGAGTTTACATCGGTTTTGAAGGACCTATTTGTGAAGAATCAAGACCCCAAAGGATATGCCTTATCAAAAAGCAGTTTTCTCTGGATTTATAAGTTCTTTTAGAAAACCCGCGAGGAAAATTTAACAATATCACTACTGAGTTGCAAAATAAGAATATATCCTGAATTTACCTTATAGTCGCTTGCACCACTTGCCATATGTGAGTGCTACCTTTCTACCGTCTATTCTTTTGTTTCCGTGACGTGGTCACATCTGATTGGCTAACGTGCAAATGTAATTCGGTTCGGCTCTATTGAAAGATCATTTGCCCTTGTCAGGAACACATCCAAGAGTCATTATTGCTAGGAAGAAGAACAAGGAGGAATCTTGCTTGATGCTTTCACTCGTTTTTGGAGGTTTTCGAAAGGGGCTTTCTGCGGAAAATTTCATATTTCGACGGGAAAGAATGATTCATTAAAGCCGGGTAAATTACTGAACTTACCCGGACATATGTTTGACATATCGAGAATAAAACAAGACAGTTTTCGATATCATTACTTTGATATTCAGGGAGCAGGATTTTTTTCAAACGGCTAGTGTTTTTATCGACTAACCCGGTACTATTCATACAAGTCGTTAGGTAAAAGACAGACGCAGATCTACGAAAGAATAAAGGCTAAATGGCAAAGAAGTCTTCAATTTTAATGGTCCTGAAAAATCGCAACAAAAAACCTGTTTTGATCTCCATTGTATTTCTTGTTTCCATATGTAAAAGCAAATATGTCTATGTAAATACGAATTCGAGTTAGGCTAAATAATCGTGTGAGACCGATGGCAACAAAAACGCTGTTCACAAAATGAAATCCATTACCACGTTTCGTCCAAATAATTCTGTTGACGCAGCAACCAAAAATGCTCTGCGAAGGCGCCGTTGTGAATTTTACAGCTATCGTCGAGAAAATCGTCTAGAGGAGCTCGGCATTTTATGTCGCTACAATACAGTCGAAGGCTCGCTTCTTTCACTTAATTTTGATCACTACGAGACGTCCATTAACCCCATTGTTTCTGCAGCGATATTCTTTTTAGATTTAGATAAGAGGGCTCAATTGCATGTCGTTAGAGCTCTATCATTATTGTGCATATTCGAAGACTCTTGAAACTGCTCATAGTCTACCAAATGTCCAAATGTATTAAAATATCATTAGATTGAAATCATTTTTAGAATAGCTGAGGGTCTACTGACAAACATCAAAGAGGACCGCACCAATTTTCATGACCTTTCTACGGACAGAAACCAAACGAATTTGTCTTCGTCGTGTGAACGGGGCGCCAATACGTTTGCATCAAAGCCTGCTTTGTCATCTCTTTTCGGAGAAAATATTTTCCAGCAGCAAAATTCGGAGGAACTGCATAGCAAGGAAAGAGTTTATTCAGTAACCTTCTGCAGAAATGATTAACTGCCCTCTTTAGTTTTTCTGAAATAGCAATAAATTTTTCTGTGACTAGGGAATACAGTGTTCATTTCAAATGCTTGAATTAATTTTGCAAACACCAAGGCGAACTTGGAAAAGACCGATTCACTGTTCAACGGTATGAGATGAATTTCAACATTAATCCTGTGTTTAAACAAGGAACATGCTTCGCTTGCGTGAGGTATCTTTAATGGCACAAATCGTCTCAAAATTTGATCCAAAATGTCTACTGAAAATAGATATTGACTTACTCTAAATATTCCACGCATTTGCAAAGGGAAGAGAATGCTAAGCTGCAAGCAAAGAAGAAAGCCAAGAAATTGGTAACTAGCTGCTGCTGATTTGTCCTTCAGAAAGTCTCTGATAAGGGCCTGCGAAAAATAGAAAATATACTTGACTGCCATAGGTGTAAAATAAAACTCAATATGTCCTCAGTATATTGCTTCAGAGTATATTGCTTTACTATATATCAATATAGTAAAACTTGCTAAATCTCTCAACGTGAAAAAGGAATGGTGATAAGAAATTGAGTGTTTGGGAAATTTTCAACCTTATAATCAGATGAAACTACTGCTACAAAGATGGGATACGCTGTTCTGGTACTGGTTGTTGATCCTCTTCGCGGACTGAAGCAGTTCATGATGTCAGATGATAATGAATTTTCAATCTACCATAGTCTTTACGTCGCTTAAAGGGATTGAGTTCATATAAATACTTGAGCCTTAAAGTTCTCTTGCAATTTGCTGACAAAACGCTGAAGGCCCTTTGTTATAGCATAATAGTGCTAAAATCATCAGCAGTGGAGACTAAAGACTTATTAATCCGTGCATTATGCTCAGGAACTTCTTTGGATTAATTTCTGTGAGGATTAAGTGACAACTTTTGTCTTATTGAAAATAAGTTGATATTGGTCATGTAAGCGATAATGTAAAGATACATTTATCTACAAAACAACACTTCAACAAAGAGATAAAAAATCACTGTCAGCTCACATATCTCACTCCAGTTACTCTCTTCGAGATGTCATAGAAAGATCCTTGCATGTAGAATAACACTAAATGAACTCTTCTGATCACTGGAAAGAAACAGTGTCATCATTTAAAGTCGAATAGTTTCCTTGGCCGTAGGGCTTAAAGGCAGTCTGTCACGTATCTGATTGGGCACTACAATCAGAGCTCAACACAACGGATTTCTTTGTGAATCTATGTATTTGAAACAAAGGAGGGCTAACCTTATTGTTGTCAACCAACCAAATGTGTGACAGACTGCCTTTAGTATAATAGTATTGTATTGGATGGTAAAAGGCTGCTTATGGAGCTTGACAGGCAATTTAAAGTGACTCTGCAACACGCTCTGGTGAGCACGGAAAGCCAGTTTTCGGAAATCCTCCTCTCTAGAAGCTTGATATTTGCTCTGCAACCAATCGGGCTATCGAAATTCTGCAAAAAGTATGGGATTCCTCATACTCTGGGCAATCGAAGGACATATTAAAAAACTATCTGTTTTCACGGCTTTGGAGAAGGCTCATTTCAGTATAGTTTACTAGTTTCAGAAGAACTTCATTTTCCACTCCGCTAATCTTAAGATTTTGATCAAACATTTTTACCAAACACACGATAATACCACCGACACACATGCCAAATTTGAAGTCCAAAGCTTTGCCACTTTTTCCACAATAAAGTTCTAAAGTTTGGTAGCCTACTCGATAACAACGCAAGAAAAACTGGCCGGTGGATTACGATTGACAGCTGTGAAAGAGTCAGTAAGGCGCTTGGAAGCACGTGTGAAACAAATCGGCCTTCTTTCAAGACTGACAGAGCAAATCTATCTTTTTTCAGACAAATCCCTTGTGCTTGCACGAGCTATGGAATATAATGTTTGAGTCCCAAAGCGAAGAAAAAGATAGAGGTTTGCAAAACATTGTGTGACAGAAAATGATAAAAAACTTCCATACATTGTAATCAAATGCAAACATGATGCAATCAAACGACGATCATGACATTACGGAGGTTCATTCCCAAGCGGCAGTTCGTTCCTTTTCTGTCCAACACTGTTTTGCAAACCTTTCTTTTTCTTCGCCTTGGGACTCAAACAAGATACTCACTGTAATGCAAGCACAAAAAATTTGTAGGAAGAAGGATAGATTTGCAATTTCAGTCTCGAAAGACTGCCGACTTGTTTCCACACGTGATTGCAAGCGCCTCACTGATTCTTTCGCAGCTGCTAATCGCAATCAACTGACCAGTTTTTCTTGTGTTTGTTGTCGAGTAGGCTACCAACTTTAGAATTTTATTGCGGAAAAACTTATCGTGAGCAATCATGTGTTTGGTAGAAAGTTTGATCAAAATCTTTAGATTAGCGGAGTGGAAAATGAAGTTCTTCTGAAGCCACTAAAATATTTTCAGACGAGCCTTCTCCAAAGCCGTAAAAACAAACAGTTTTGTATAATATGTCTTTCGGTTGCCAAGAGTATGAGAAATCCCATACTTTTTACAGAATTTCGATAGCCCAATTACTTGCAGAGCAAATAACTAGTTTCGAGAGAGGAGGATTTCTGAAAACTGGCTTTCCGTGCTCATCAGAGCGTGTGGCAGAGTCACCTTAAGCCGGCATCCAAATATGTCTACTTAACAAATGGAGAGAAGATCCCTTTAAAAATTCGGATAATTTAGAGAAACTTTTTGTGCTAGTTAGATTTATAAAGGTATGTAGCCTCTAGGAAAACATTCTCGCGTTCCTTTGCCTTGTTTGCTTATTTTCCGCCTGATTGGTCCATGAAAATGAGGTTTTGGAGGTCTCCAGCCATGGACCGCAAGCAAAAATTGGCTACACCATTTGAGAGAGGAGGAGAGAAGACCTAACAAATGGAGAGATCCCTTTAAATAATTCGGATAATTTAGAGAAACTTTTTGTGCTAGTTAAATTTATAAAGGTAAGTAGCCTCTAGGAAAAACATTCTCGCGTTCCTTTGCCTTGTTTGCTTATTTTCCGCCTGATTGGTCCATGAAAATGAGGTTTTGGAGGACTCCAGCCATGGACCGCAAGCAAAAATTGGCTACACCATTTGACTCCTATCTTAATGCAATAGAAAAGCTGATAAAAGCAGGTCGGAATCGAACAGCAGAATATAACTAAGGCAACTTTCTGATTATTTAATTTGCCGGATCACACACATATGACTGAGTATTCTGACTGATTGGAAACAACAAAATTCCATCAAATAAGCAAAGAACTCTTTGACACAGCCAGTACTATAAACTTCTATCGCTTTTATTTGTTTGGTTGGCGTCAATACAACGCAGGGACATTCTATAGCAATCAGTAACTCAGAACGTTCGATCACAATGAATCTTTTAAGACATACTAAGGTCAGAAGAGCTCAAAATCATACATGGCAATGCTTTGTGCAGATGCTGAGCTGTAAATTCGGCTAATATTCCATTGTCGGTATAATTCTCTACTTCTTTGGCTATTCCTGTACAAGACAATAAAAAAGTGACTCAGTGATGGGATGCAAATTGAAGAAATGACAACTTGAGTTTTTCCAAAGCAAACGCACTGAGCTATGTTAAACAAACTGCGTGAACCAAAACGTAAGGAGTCTGCTGACCCATGAAAGACAACAGCGCATCTAATTTGCTGAAGCTGACGTGAAATAAACTCGATAACGTGAAAAGCAGTGTGTTAAAGAGGACCATTTTTGTTGCAAGGATTGATAATCACAGGGACATCCGTTTAAATATTCTTAGGTATAATCATTTAGTATTTCTCAACATTTTTTATTTTGAATATTTTCACTATTTCTCGATGTTGTTATGTTTCTTGTTTCTGATGAATCAGGAATTCTTTGACCAATGCGGCATACAAGGAACACAACACTATCGAAAAATAGTGAAAATATTCAAAATAAAAAATATCGAGAAATACTAAATAACAACTGAGAAAAACTTTGTAGTGAGGACCCGGTGACCTTGTGCCTTTCCTCGCTACAAATGTCACATTATTTGTATTAAGTTGTTGCTTTTTCAAAAATTTTAGATTGATAAAAAAGGAAATCTATACAGATGCTCCTTTGGTGAAAATTGATCTTTACCGACTGGGTCACATGATACACAGCAACGCACGTCTATCTATCATGATTCAATGCCTTTGATATAAAGGAAGTCAAAACAACACCACAACAATGACACTGCGTACGTAAGTAAAAAAATTCCCGTTTGAAGGGCCACTGCTCCTTGGATATCACGATAATGATATTATAAAACATACCATAAACTGATTGAAGATTCCAAATGAATTTAAAACTCTACTTGACTAACATCAGTCGCTCACTTTCATTTTTCATTTCATTTTAACTTTTTTATCCATGGTAATCCATTCGGTTCATACACTGTTTTACAGGGAGCCATGCTAAAACAAAACCTAATAATAGCTACGATATACAAAATAGCCCTATCAATAATAATCTAAGACAAAAAAAGAGCAGAATGATGAGGACGCCTTGACAACACTATCTAGGTCACTCCAGGCCCTAGCTCCTCTGTGAGCAAACGATTTCTGACAGGTTGATGTTCTCAATAATGACAATCTAAGGTCAGTTTTAGAGTTCATCAGCTGACGGTCAGTAGCTTCAGATAACTTTCGAAAATATATTTACTATTGTTTTTGTAGGATTTCATTGTTTGAAATGATATGTTGCTTTTCCCCTCTTCCCTGGTGAGTTCACTGCATGCATGCTTGCAACATTCCCTTTTGTTTGAATGCTCCGATATAAATGAGAGTAACCAGACAGTTCTCCATCTTGGACTTAGCTCATACACAGTCAAGTTATTTTCCCAAGGCAGAATCATCCACCAGTGGTTTTCTGAAGGAACAGTTAAATTGTAGAAATAATTGAAGGGTATATCTGTTCGTTGATAAGTAGTTGCGATGTTTATTTATTAAGTTTAGTTTGGCTGTGTAAGACGAGCTCGCCAACTCACCTAAAAACGTCTCTTATTTGTCAGCCGAGACTCCGTATCAAAGGCAAAGCTGACGCATCCTAGGGACTGTTTGTGATAATCCTAGCAGTTCGATTTTGAAGTTTTTGCAACTTATCGCGGGCTGATGCACCGCAACATCCCCAAACAGGGCAGCAGTACCTAAAATAGGGCTCAACGAGACTTCTATACAGCAAAACGAGGCTTTCCTTTGGTAGGTAACGTTTAGAATACTTCAATATACCGATACCTCTAGAGACTTTCTTGATTGTAGAGGACAAGTGAGTAGACCATTTCAGTTGATCGTCAGCCTGCAAACCTATATACTTGGTGTTGTTAGCCATAGTGATCTCCTCGCTACTGATGTCAAGGTCAGGTTTGAAGAACCAGGCAAGTCTACACTATGAAGCTTGTAACAGCTACCAATTATCATTCCTTGAGTCTTTACGACATTAAGCGATAGCTTGTTACCGTCAAGCTAACCTCGAAGGGCTTGGTCAGTATTTATTGCAGTATTGATATCGTTCATACAAGGAAAGGAGTAAAAGATAGTGGTGTCGTCAGCATACATTGCCATATCAGAAGTCTTTAAACAGTCTTGGTGAATGAATGAATGAATGAATGAATGAATGAATGAATGAATGAATGAATGATGATAATGATGAACTGTTTAATCCCTTATCCTTTTTGGGCTACCAATTTTTGCAATTTCCATTCATTTAGTAATAGCACGAGCTAACCAGGTGATATCGTTGCAGTGTAGTCTAGTTGCGATATTTCCTGGACCGACAGATTCTCTGATAACTAGCGACTTTCTAAAAAATAATCTTAGCATCTGTCTTCTTGAAAATCAAATTCTTCTGTAGATACACTTGCTACAGAAAATACGGAAGCTCACTCAGTGAGTACCATTTTATGAAACGTCATGGAATTTGAATTTCAGTAAAGATTTCCCTTCAAAACTATTTTGAAAAGTTTATTGTGTAGTTTTTTTTGAAAAGTTTAAATGTTCATATAGTTACTATTCTCGAGCACAGAAGTTGTACACTTAGCAGTAAGTAGCAGTAGTCCGGAAATTCGCGTTACCTGAATTGTTAGCCAAGGCTTGTAGCTTTGATACAATTTTATCTGCAATGTATGGACCAACACAATGCAGGAATATCATCAGATATGCTTTCTGTAAATGAATATTGTAAAAGAGTCAAATTAGCAGCGACAAAATGTACATAGTCACAGTATAATCCCGAATCTATTAGGAAACCTTTTTTAAAATTCATACAAGGAAATTTACAACAAATTCCACATGCTATTTTACTAATCTAATCACTATACAATACGACAATGACGATACCAGGGGGAGCGAACCTTCTTACTGAATAAAAAAGGCGACACCTAACGTGAAACAGAATATGCAAAGGCGTTAGGAACCTGAAAGGACTTGTCCGGGGTTGGCTTTTTTCTGCGTGTTGACGTTCGTAAGAGCTGTAAATTAGGTTTCGTCTCCTTTTTATTCCTCAAAACATGATAAAGTGGCTAGCAGCGATTACGAGGCAAGAAAACAATAGGGTGGTATCGTTTTCGTTAAGTGTGAT
Organism: Aurelia sp. 4 Dawson et al 2005; assembly: GCA_964019985.1. Taxonomy (NCBI): domain Eukaryota; kingdom Metazoa; phylum Cnidaria; class Scyphozoa; order Semaeostomeae; family Ulmaridae; genus Aurelia; species Aurelia sp. 4 Dawson et al 2005. The sequence goes on from OZ026509.1 coordinate 6,128,311, forward strand.
GTCAAGGAAGCACAGGCTATTTACTTTTATGACGTCACTATACTCTGTTCGCTTATTTGAATAAGCGATTTCGCAGAGGAAAGACGAAAAATGGTGGGAAAAAGTAAGATACGCCCTTCATAACAGTATAATCTTGTACCTTATCATCGATCATACCAGCCCCTACTTATTCTTTAAAATGAAATGTTACAAAATCTGACATGAACTCTTCACACTGAAAGGAATAGAAGGGATACCCCAAACAGTTAATACGACATACATACAATTGTAAGCTAAAACGTATTTACTTTTCATCAAATATTTTTCTTTTAAAGGATGAGGTTCGTTTTGTTTTACATATTTTGTATTTAATGTAAGATAATAACAACAACTCTCTTAGGGACTAGCGATTCTTTGAAAGCCATGGGGTTGGAAAGTACAGTCGTTTAGGGTAAGTCTTGAAGGGCAAGTCCGGACTTGGTATGATTGATGATAAAATAAAAGACCATACTGTTCCGAATTGTTTGTTTTCTGTTCTGTTCTGAATGGTGCATCTTACCTTTCTCACGCTATTTTTGTCTTTTCTCTGCGGAATTGCGAATTCAAATAAGCGAAAAGACTGACCTAAATTCACAGAATGTTTAACTAATTTACAGCTGTTACGAACGCCAATGTGTGGAAAGAAGTTCACCATTCGCGGCAGAACTTGATAAGCTTCTTTTCAAGCTTTAATTATAACAACCTTAGACTTGTCCTTTAAGGCTACCACCAGAATCAATTTGACTAAAAATTCGATTTTTAGCTTTTTCCGCATGTCGATAGCCGATTCTACGGGCTATTTCTTTAGCCAACTTCCATCGCCATCTCAATACTGAGAGTGACAATAATTTGGATCCAAAAGGAAAGCTTGCAATTTTGCAATAGAATTTCTTAGGAACGTTCACAGCAATAACTTCACCTCCAAAGCGAAATCAGGACCTTTTACTCCTTCTTGATCTGTGACCTCTTTTCCATTTGCAAGATATTTTTATGGAATGTACACATAGCCATGCTGAATGTTTCTAATCGTTTGATACTGCTTGTTCTGTGATGGTTTGGCGTTACCAGTCACGTTTTACATGCCCTTAATAAAGGTCAGCTTTCTCAGAACTAAGAAATACCGTAGTAGCAAGTGGTAAATTTCTGTAACCCAAATACCAATCAAATGAGCATAAATTTGGCCGACTGGGAGATGGTACATGGCTTGCATTCTCGATGCAAAACAGTTCAATATGGGCTACCAATATAAAAGCAATAATCTAGAGGGATATACCGCGTAGGCAAGACATTATATCGAAATTTTGGGCCACATTTTAGCGAATTAGGATATGACCTCTGACCTCTCAGCTCAAGCCTCTTCCGCGTTTCTCTATTCTTCCGGGGGTCTTGAATAACACCCGAAGGAGGTGTACTCCGAAGCTATGTTTTCTCTGATAATAAATTTACTTATGTTTACTTGGAAGTTCAGCCAACTGGATTTATACATAAAGATATTGATCATAAAATCATGCATCAATTCATATATTGGTTTGCTATTATTCTCTCGCGGTACGCACTACAGAGAGAAAAACCGAAATGGTCGCCGCTAACCCTAAATAGATGAAAAAATTGATAAAATTTTACAACTAAAGAGCCTGAAAGGGTAGGGAGGTAATAATCATTTATTTGATTGAAATTGATCAATCCAGGATCGGGCGAATGTTCTCACAACTGATCTTAATTTCTTACTCGCTTCTAAGACATTACCAATTTCCTTATTCAGCTCAGCCTTAGGAAATATGATCATTGGTTTTCAATCAGTTAGAAGAGTGTTTGATGACTAATAACTTTCAAGAAATTGCTTATAACGCGAGAAATGGGTGACCAGAAAATGGAAAATTGCTCAGCATAATTACGGATTTTGGCTTCTATCTTCAAATCGGACCTAGTTCGATTTTACGCCTGTCACAATTTCCACTTTGGCGCACCAGATGCAAAAATAGGTTTTAAAAGTTGTGCAAACAGCTGTTACAACCAAGAAGCTGTTACAACCTTTTCTACATTAAATGGCATGAAAGAACAAGGGCATACTTCGTTTTGAGCCAATCAGCGAGATTGTTTACATCTGTGAGATTAACCAATCACACAACGTAATCTAACATCACGTGATACACTGTGATTTTGCTGGAAATGAGAAGCTGTGGAGATGAATACAATGATACCCTCCCCCAAAAACAGATGACGTGCAAGTGGATTTTGATCAACCATGAATGTTTTACATTTTTTGTTAGACTACAAGCTTAACGAAAATTCTACCGCCTTGGATTTTGATGGTCAACTTTGATCGAGAGAAATCTTTGTTCGAATAACGCCTTAAAATCAGGTTAGCGCCAAATGTTTCAGATTCAACAGAAAGATATTTCTTCACCATCTACATCCATCTTTTGCACAAAGGTGGACGTCTGCCATTGATTCTTAGACAACATGAAACCTTATTTCCATGAAATTTTCGGTGTTGCACAGCTTTCAAAAAGGGGCAGTTTCTTCTATGCCTTAGAGAGTGGTATCGTCTTCTGAAGAACTACAATCACAGTCTAAATGGGCAAGTCCTGAGTCAATTTCAACAAGCAAATCTACCAATAATATCACAAACAAAGTGTAAGTCACAAGGTACTCAACAATTCTCCATTTTCTGTGATGAATCAACACTGATCAAGTCGAAAAATCCATAGGTTGCATGCGAGCAAACGAACTAAGCCAGAAAAATTGATTATTTCCACAAGTTTGAGCCCTGAAGTTTTCAATGCGCTACAGTGTTGATGAAATGTCTACTCCTCTCAAATTATGAGCTAAAATGGTACGAGACTGACCATGTCTCAAAAAGTACCATTATTTTGCATAAAAAAGTCGATTTCGGATCCTTAGATAACTATTTCGCAGTTTTCGAGATAAAAGTTGGGAAATAAGCGACACTATAGGATTTAGGAGAATAAATGAATTGCATATTTCACTTGACATGACACCTTCATCAGAATCTATCCTGTTGTCTATTTCCCAACTTTTCTCTCGAAAACTGCGAAATAATTATCTCAGGATCCGAAATTGACTTGTTTCTGCAAACTAATACTCCTTTTTGAGACGTGATCAATCTTGTATCATTCTAGCTCAGAACTTGAACAGAGCTCAGCTCAGAGTAGACACTTCATCAACACCGTAGTGCAGTGAGGACTGTGCTTCTAAAACCACGGGAAATAATCAATATTCTGGCTTAGTTCATTTTGTTTGCATGCAACCTATGGATTTTTCGACATAACCAGCATTGGTTTATCATAGAAATGAAACAGTGGTGAATACCTTGTGACTAACATTTTGTTTGGTACATTATTGGTAGTTTCTTGTTGACTTGAGTCAGAACTCAGCCCTTTAGAATCTGATTGTAGTGCTACAGAAGATGATATCGCGCCCAGTATCATAGCACAGAGTGCCCCTTTTTGAAAGCTGTGCAACGCGAAAATTCATGGAGATGTGTTTCATGTTGTCTGCGAATCAATCCTTGTTTCCTTTGTGCAAAGGACGGAAGTAGTCGGTGAAGAAATATCTGTCTGTTGAATCTGAAACATTTGGTGCTAACCTGGCTCTAAGGCGATATTCGAACAAAGATTTCTCTCGATCAAAGTTGAATATCGCAATCCGAGGCGGTATAATTTTCGGCAAGCTTGTAGTCTGACAAAAAATTTAAAGACACAGAAGGCTGCTCAAAGTCCAATTGCACGTCGTCTGTTTTTGAGGGAAGGTATTTTTGTATTCATCACCACAGCTTCTGATTTCCAGTAAAATCACAGTGTATCACGTGATGTTCGATTACGTAGTGTGATTGGTCAATCTCATGGATGTAAAAAACTCACTGATTGGATAAAAGCGAATCATTGTTGCTTGAAAGGCACTTTCGACGCTTTACTGCAATATACTGGATTTTAAGGTGCCATCAAATTCTAAGTCGTCTGCAAAGAGAGCGAACATCTCGGTTGAAGACCTGCATGACGATGATTTTCTTGAAGATCCTGTCATTTTTCAATCTGTCTTTTAATTCATTCCCTTAGCAGAAAAGATCGGTCAGAGCGCAAATTACACCCCCTTGTTGAAAAGATATATCTTTTCGTCAGGGGGTATAGTCCTGGACGCAGGCTAAGAATGATTTAATAGTCACTTAAACCAGTTTTTAAAGATTTGAAATATAACCTACATAACAACTTATCAAAATGCTTTAGATACTAACTGATGGTGATGGCAGCTTTACTTTACTGCTTTCTACTTGTATAAGATTGCAGTATTCTTCTCCAAGCGTTTGGAAACCTGTATCACACAAAAGAAACGACACATAAGGGTACTGAGGATAAAGACATTGCAATAGAAGCAATACTTCTGACGTCAAAAACACTTATCCATTGCTGCATTACGGAAAATTTTGAAAAAGTGTCAGCATGAAAGTGAAAGCAAAGGAGGTTATGAATTTGAAATCTCAAAAACCTACTTTGTGGAGGGCCCAAAGAAATGTACGAAAAAAGAACTGCTGCTTCGGAACTGTTTTGAAAGAGTTAACGATAATTAGACAAACTGGTATCATCTCGCATTTTGGTCATCTTGCAATTGAGAGAATTTACGATACCCAGTCTCAATAATGCATGATCTCGCAGATTAGTGAATTATCTTCAGACGGCTCGTACAGAGGGCCAGTGTCCTTCTTCGGCAATCAGGGCCTTCCTTCACAATGAAATATCAAATACATGCATTTTCTTTACTTTTGTCACTGTCCACCTGCTCAAAGGGCCCAATGGGTGAATTAACGAGCTCCAGCAGACTACCCACTTTTGCAACTAATCCAAATGACATTTGCTTTTCTTAAAGAAGACAAGCGACCAGAGATTATAAGTAATGGGGTATCAGCGGTGGCAATTGATCAAAATCAGGGAGCGCCGAAATCAAAGTATCATTGGAATAGCTTGCATCAAAGATGGTATTTGTTTCATACTTCAGGCTAACATTCTGGATATTAAGCATCTTTAGGGGAAGTCTCCTTGGAAGTAAAACAAGCTACAATCGATCTCAATCGTTGTAATTGGCAGTGAAGAAGCTGTAGTCCTGAATATCACGCAAAGATTCGAACTCTAAATATACGGTGGATGAGTGATAGCATGGCTAAAAGCAAAATATAGAACCGTAGCAATGACTTGAAGCCATGTCAATGTAGGGTTGATAGGGCGTGCTGTTTCGAGCTATTTCTTAGGAGAATACGTTTCAAATTTGAAATGCGATTTGAATTTTCATATTTCACCTCTAATTTATGTGTGATCAATCACTTGTAGTAATGAGGTCAACACAACGCTTTTCTTAAACATGTTCTTGCGTATACAATTGTTTACGCGTGCAGAAAGTTGTTGTCACATTCATGACTAAAGATAAGACAAATGTTATGCAATGGTCCTATACAAGACAATCTGTAGAATGCATGAAAAGTAAAAAGTTCGCAGAAACTTTACTGCCAGTATACGAAAACAACCATAAAGCTCAGAAGGAAAACTGTCGAATGCTAAAATCAAATGGGCAATGTCAGCAACTAAAAACGTCCACAGAATAAAAATAATGTGCGCTCTATCACCTAACAACCTGGGATTTTCTCTGCCATTTATTTCCTTATGAAAAATTCTTTCCATCTTCAATGATCAATTACCACCAGCACCATTTCATTGTAATGTCTAACTTTCTTGAGAACTTTATAAAACAATATTCATATGAAAGTCACTCATAAGAATGAACCGGTACCGGTGAAATCAATGTAACATCGAAATAATTAAGTCTTACATATCAGCTTACTTCCACTCAGCAATGAATATAAGCTTTGGAAATTTCCAAGGCAAGGCAGGTTGACAAACGCCAGGCTCTGTTGTCAAAGGGTAGAAGATCTTACCTGATCCTGTTGTAATAAGGAAGTAACAAAGATCTATAAACGTGGTTATCTCTTTTTGATACTTGATCCAAATGGATGGTCCTGGAAACAAAGGTTAAAACTAATCAAGTTCTTAATGGAGATCTGGTTCCACACAAGAAAGAATAATACAATCTTTGGAAAGTGAGGATTTTGAAAAAAGTAAAAAAATAAAATCAAAAGTATTCACAACAATTTCTTGTTTTCTCTTTGCTCGATTCGATGGCATAGAGTCACTTGATAATGAGTATATGGTCGAATCGTCGTGTTTTTGAAATCTACTTTTTCAGTACAGAAATTACTTCATTATGCTATCGTTTGAGCATTTCACCTCACCTTTGAAGGACGTTCATGAAAGTGAAACTGCAAATGCTACCAACAACTAATCAAGATAGACTAAACCAGAAATCCAGAGCTTAGCAATAACTAAACTATGATACATATTTAACGGGTAGACTGATGACATGTTCGTAGTGATCGCTATTGATAGACTGATCTACGCTCCAACTACGACTCATGGACTTTTACATTGAAATTTGGGATGAAGTTTTCCCCTATCGATTTTCATAACTTGATACGGAAACCATAGCAACACTGTACGAACTCCAGGCAATGGTGGATGGGCCTAAGTTGCTAGCTCGAGCCTCCAATGCTAAAACAGCTCAGAGTTTAAGTTTTCAGTGTTATTAGCCATGAACATAAGCCACAAGTATCCACACGAATACTTCCTCAATCAACAAACCTTTTCATAGTGAATCAGGGGTTCCTCATTCTAAAGGCCAATTAGCTTCAATGAACTTCATCGCAACATTGAGCTTCTGAGACTACATTGCAGCCTCGCTGCAGAGGGCACACGTAAACGTGTTCATCTCTGTCTCAAAATTTTATATCAATGTACATAAGGCCCAGATTGAGCAAAAATAAAAAATTTCGTTGTTGTTTTTATTACTGTTGTTGCTGTTGCGATATCTGGCACTATGTCGTGAGGCTATTTAACGGACATCGTTTTGTTTTACTTTGTAGCCATTTGGGATTGGTAGGTAAATAAAAGTCTCAAAAGGTTCAACTAATTGCTGGTTATTGTACTTCACATCACATTGTCCACAACAATATTACAGCAGCTTGGCTACTCCTTGATGCACCTGATAATGCAGTTTAACATAAAAAAGGCAGAACTTTCTACACCTTGTTTTGAAGATAATTGCTTATTCGTCTAGTCATCGTTCCTTAGCAAGATGAAAGAAAAAGTACAACTTTTAGCTCTGCTTTGCACTCTTGGCATATTGTTCATTTTGTGAAAGCTGTGGCCAGCAAAAAGGCCAAAAGATGCTTGCCTATTAGAATGTGCCCTTTATATGTCCTTATCTTAGTGACTGGACACCCTCAAATTCGTGACTCTGTTGGGGGCCCTGGGTCCTTGGCCTAGTTGGCTCATATGTATCAATGGGATGCTCTTCGATTCACCTACACGTTTTTTTATAAGAAACTAGTACTAAGATGGCCAAAATTTTAAGAAACTCCAGCACATGTCTGAGAAGTACAAAGAAAATTTTTTCAAAGTTAAAAGCATAAATATTATAGCCAATAGATCGTTGAACCCTTATTCTTGAGCAATATTATCTAGCCATTTGTGTTTTCAATATAACAGAACACTGTTTATTCCTTTATGATGTTTTAAATGTCAAGAGACATATCTGCCACAGTGTTAGCGATCACATTGCTAATTCTGCATTCCAAATATAAGAAACCAATTAAGAAACTTTTAGCACTAAAATGGACAAAATTTCAAGCGAAATTAAGAAACTTTCAGTACTATGGCCTGATCCAAGTTTCTTGTAAAAAAGTGTAGTAGAATATCAGAGAATCAGGGATTGCAAAAACAATAAAACTTTTGCGAGGTGACGGGGAAACCAGACAATGCATCCTTATTAAACTTCATATATTGACGTTCAGATGCTTTTTTCTATTTGGTTGCTTGTTGGTCTCTTGAACATAGAATTTTGCTCAATGATGATAAATGCAATTCTCAAAATTTCCCAAGCAATGTGAAGGTGAAGTTGAAGGAGAAGCTGCCGTTTTTAGCGTCAAGCATTGGAACTGCAGAAGTAGCCAAGCGGAAGCCCTAACGGAGTCCATGACCCCTTTTGATGACGCTCTATAGTGGTGTCCCTACCGGGTATCAAGCCCACTGTGTTCTGGCTGCAAAGTCAAAGGATTACACCACTGCACCACAAGACCTTCAAGCTGGAGACCCAGTTAGCACAAGCTTTGAAGGGCCTGGGCTACAATTGCAACTCAGCATACATTCCTGACCCATCATTCTGCCCCTGGTACTATAGTTACATAAAAAGGAATTTCTCATCAAAGAGGAAGAAATTGCTTGAAGAGCAGAGTAAAAACTAGTGGCATGGAAGGCTGAAAGGAAAAGAACTCCAGCAAAAGGATTTGGTTAACAAGGTACGGGGCTAGTCATTTATCATGATAAACTTTCATGAAGTTTTCTATATTATTGGACTCAAGCTTACAGTAAATCTTCATGGCATGGAAAATTGCAAACCTTTGTCTCTTCTTACGAAATGATCATGATGGGATAGAGCCCTAGACCCAGTACAGGTCTCTCCTCTGCATTCTTACTTACCTAAACAACTGATGACAAGCTTGGCACTGTTATTCCTTAACAGTGTCAGGAACAACTGATCTTTCTGCTTCGAACGAATTATTTCTGGCTGGCAAGCTTCAGTGATATTTGATGCCATCTGGAGGATATGCAAGTACTATTTCTCATGATTAGATGTTTATATCTGCAATGATATCAAAGAAATAACTTAATATGATGATTCAAATTTGATATTTAAAGATTTTCCTTTTATATTGCTGAGAGTCTTTGCGGAATTCTAAAATTGGAGTTTTCTCTTTGCATGGTTAATCATCAAATGTGTACGAGATTACTAAAACCAGTAACCCAATGTATCTGCAGCAGTTCAGTTTCCAATATAAAACTTTACAAACGACGTAGTTAAGACTACTGAACTACGAACCACTGACTATCCCAAGGGCCATTAACATAGAACATTAAATTAAAACTACATCTAAATAAACAATACAAAGTGCTTCCTATCAACGATGTTTACCGACAAATACAAACAAACGAAAATCAAAACAAAAAGAAATGACTTGAAAGAAAAGTATTTTGTGGCTGTGTGGCTTGAAACAAAGATATCTAACTTAAACAAATCGACCCGTTTTGCGAATAAAGTCTAGAGTCGGTTCGAGAATACTTCTATTGACGTCAATTGAAAGGCTTTTATCGCCATAGAGCAAAAGTTGTACAAGGACGTTGCTAGAAAGACTGTTGATTTCAAAAACTAGCCGTAATGCAACCGAAACTCCAGCGAGAAAATCTCGTAGTTGAATATCAAATGAAGACCAAAGCAACAAAGGTGCTCCGTGTCCTCAATACCGTCATCCCCTTGGCATTGGCACCAGGAGTCTGGTAACCCAGGGACACAGGGTATACCGTAATTCGTTGGCCACATTTGATTTACGTTGTCCCTGAAAGTTTGGTTGAATGTGTGTAAATTCAAGTTTGCTGAGACCAAATTATATGAGAAAGATACAATATGCTTATTGGATTATGAATTTCGAAGACAGGTTTTGCACGGGGGGGGGGTGAATTGTTGATAGAATCTTTGTCTTAAAGATCGGGATGAATGGTGCAAGCCTGGTTTCAGGATCAAGTCTATTCCTTTCTGAGAATGAGTTTGAATAGAAGCCAGATTTAATTTTTCTGTGTCCACGAATCTCCCGGTGTGCTTTACTTCTGCGTCTGCAGCAGTCTCAGAAACCAAACCTTTGGTGGAGAATTTGTTTCATCATTTCAACATTTGTGGCTGAGTGGTTAAGGCGTCTGACTCGTAAGCCAAAGGTCAGAACGGCCGTAGGTTCAAATCCAACGCTGGACAGTGTCGCTGTCCGTAACACTAGCCCGGGTCGACCAGCGCCATGTAGCTGTGGCGGGTAGCTACGGCGGACTGATGGTAAAACATCCGTGGCCCCTGCTGGAAATAAGTCTCTCAGACTTTCGCGGGCTAGCCACGTTAAAGGCAGTCTGTCACGCCGTTCATTGGCCTTTCCAAACCGAATTCTGTTACCATTGAAATTATTCATGCGTGAAATATTTGGCTAATTGGCCAATAGGAACGGAGATACGAATCAAGGTGTGCAGAGCGTGCGAAGGCGGATTGTGGTGGCATTATAAATACCTACCTACCTACCTACCTACCTAACACCGAATATTGGAAAGTTGAAACTAATCACAATTCAATCTGAAGGCTTTTGTCATATGCCTGTGGATTGTCACATAACTTATGATTGTTTGCAAACACTTTGTATGCCACTCCCCAACCCCCCACCCTGAAACGTAGGAACTGTAGCCATGACGGGTATCATTACCTTTACATCAAACTGAAACTCTTGATCTCTCGATTTTTTTATTTTGATGACAAATACTTTCATGAATGTCACCCAGAGAAAGACAAACGACAAAAAGGTCGTCACTAATGTGCCTCTATAAATGAAACTCTTGATATATCAAAGACTTTGCATTATTGTGTGACGAGAGAAACAAGAAACGAAACAAATACATTGATGACATAAACATGCAAAAAATAGCAACAAAGGGCTCTGCATTTTCTTTCTCTTTTAGCCTTGCCAGTTTGTTGTTTTAGCAAATGATTAGCTATTACGTTCAAAGATGAACCTCCAAGCAACACCAATATGAATAAGAATTTTGTGTCATGATGTGAGATGTGAAAAGCACGTAATTTCTTAGAGTTGATCACAAAGGTTGATGTGAATTAAATAAAATCATAAGCAGTGCAGGATTAACATTTTCATTACTGTGTCCTCTTTGCTATCCCCCCTCAAGGGGGTGGGTACTTAATATATTGGTGCAATAGGGATATGCCATTTTTCAGGGAATCATTTTCACCTAATTGTCTCTAAACATGCCAAACGGAGGGAATTTTGCGTTTTGGTCTAGAATCGGACATCATTTGAAGGAAAATTCTGGAGCCAGGTAAAGGAATCTTTTTTGTGGGCACACTCGTACAAATTTAGGTCAAGTATTTCCTACAGGCTTTTCCACACATGCACTTTGGATTTAAATATCGATGCTACATATGGCAGAAACCGTGCTTGTTTAGAATGCCAAATTTCGCTCAAAAGGAGTTGAAATGAAATGGACCAAAATTATTTGAAATCTTACTCTACTTAGCCTTTTTGCAGCATAGCGTTGCAAACTTGATTCTAGACTTTTCCAAGGATTCTGAAACAAAGACACTTTTTTCGAAGAAGAGTCCTGTAATTTAGTTTTGATGTTTTCAATGTTTGGTTACCATTAATGAATCCATAAAATTCTCACATCGCTAAATGAAATTTTCAATCAACCTCTCCACTAGGTTATTCTGCAAGGGTTAATCTGCCCAACAACACAAAGATCATGAACATTGAATTGAGTAAGTGGAAGCCAAGACATTTGGATTTAAAATTACTGCCAATCCTTGACCTTCCTTTGCTAAGAAAAAGGCTAAGAACAAAGCCAAGAGTACACTTTTTAGACTCAAACCTGAAATAATAACAATTGCTTTCTTATATCTATGGGGCCCGTTTACATGAGGCATGCTGGCTCATTAGCGAGCTGGCTCACCAACAAGTCAGCGTGGGTTAATGGCATACAGTAAAAACCAGAGGAATGCAATAAAAATATATTCATTACCTGTGGTAATATAGTCATTAAATTATGATGTCATGAATAGATGATTTAAGCCCCAAATGTAGTATAGATGTTAAAAAAAGACGATGCTTTGAGCGTATACTCACTATCACATCAATTTGACTCAAAAGAGAACCAGCCCGAGTCAGCCGGACAAGCGGTAGCCATGTGCCATCATTCCTTTGTGTAGCATTGAAAGAACAAGGAAATATTTTCCGGGCTCTTCAATGTTACTAAAGAAAGAATGTGTGTGAGCGCCAAATGTGATAAAGGGTCTACCATTTTAGAGTCTTGACAAATCTGTTCTGATCTTGATGCATCAGGGGGGGGGGGAGGCTGGCATGCTTCTTCCATTTATATGAGAAAAGTCATCCTGTTTCAGGAGGGATCCTGACACTCGATAGGCAGGATTTTGGCAAAGCAAGCCAGCCTGACTTACATTTAAATACATGCTACTGTAGCTGCTACAAGATATGTAGGATCTCACCTTGGAGGCAAAGCAGCTGGCTAATGGGCCAGCCCCCTCATATAACAGACTCAACCTTCTATGTATTTCAACATCACTGGCAAAGCTTTTTGGTGCTTGACAAAAAAGGCATAAGCCGATGAAAGACAATGAATAAAAAGGTCCCAAAATGGCCAAAAATGGGGATTTTTACTTCACTACTGGACCATAAAAGGGGCCTACTGGGCCAATGGCTAGCTCAAGCCACAGTTTCGTTTGTGGAGAGGAAGCAAACGTGAGTTACAATATTTTGGCTTAGTACATCTTATCTTCACCTCCACATGACATAGGTAAGTCTAGTTATACACCTACAAACCTAAACTTACCATATCAAGAGGCGGTTTGAATTGCCCTTCGACTTCGTCTTTTGGTCAATGTTTTGATGTTTTCCATTATTGAGATTTGCTCACCGAGGCCCAGTAGCCTCGTTCCGATGGTTTCTCCTTTCGCGCCACGCCAGCGCCACAGCGCCATTATTATTATTATATTATTATTATTATTATTATTATTATTATTATTATTATTATTATTATCAATTTCTTTAAAAGTTGGCTAAAAAACTACAATAGCTATGATTAAAAGCTAATTTAGGCCAAAACAAGAGCGAATAGTAGTTAAAATAGTAAATTAGAAAAATATACAATGAATTGCTCAGCATAAAAAATCAAAGATGTTAAAATCAAATGAAGCCTAAGTTTGGGACAAAAGTTTGGCATAATCGGCAGTGGCAGCTTTCTCCAGACCAAGATTTGATTTTGTTTTTAAACTCAGTAAGAGATGCAGAATCTTTGATAAATTTTGGAACGGTAGCCCAGACTTGCGGGCCTCTAAAGCGAATGGTTTCTGAGCCATATGTAACAGTTTTAATTCTAGGAAGAGAAAAGTCGTTAGAGTTCCTCAGATTATGTTGACTTTCTTGTTGACAAAAAAATCTCTCTCATAAAAGCTGGATTCAAGCCATTTTTGGTCTTATACATTTCCGTCATGAGATTCTGCAAGTTTCTCTGGTGCACAGTTATTGATCTATCCTTTTCCATTAAAACCTCAAAGCTTTAGCTTTCACCTCAGCCACGGCACGCGCCACTGTTTTTCGGTCGGATTTTGACTTTCCACGGTTGTGGAATATTTCAACAAAAACCTTCTAAGATGCTGAGTCAGCAGTCTTAGATGCTGAGTCAGCTATTTATCCTTTTAGTTGTACTGCAAAATGGCGGATGGAGGTGATCACCACGATGGATTCCTAAACAAAGTAAGGACACTAAATGCAAGAGTGAAGGTTGATTTGAACCGGCGATTGAGAAGAAGAGAAATACAGGCACAGCTTTCGGAAACAAGCACAGAGGACACTGTTACTACAAACACTTTAAAACTCTGTAGTACCTTTGCAAGTAGTAGGACAGCAACAAGTTTTCGTTCACGTACTCCTCGGACTACTAGGGCCAATCCGTCTAGACCTGCCATGTGCCCTGATGAACGTGATAACCCAAATGATGATGACACTGATACCGAAATGAACAACAGCCACTCAGAAGCAAGTGATACCACTAGTCATTATGATGTTCTGTTTCCAGATGGCCTTGACTCAGTTGATAATACCAACAATGAAACGCTATCGTCAAGCCAGCCTCCACTTTTCAGCCTCCACTTTTCTGCGGTTACCATTTATGCGTAGCGGCTTTTACCGCAATCGGATACGGTAATCTCCCTTTGATTGTTTACTGTTATTGACTATGTTCTATGAAGCCGCGCATCAGTGCTAATCCTTCTAAGGCTTTCTTGCCAAAAGACAGCATGCGACATGAATATCATCCAAGAATGGAGGGGGAAGTAGAAATAAAAACAGAGCAGAGCAAGACAGTCACGCAACTTTTGAGAATTGACTATTATTATCTTTCATATTTCCACTGAAAATTACTTTCTTAGTTCTTTGTTTTTAATGATTTCTTCAAATATAGAGGTTTCCATGGCATTAGTGAAATGGATGCTTATGGCGATGCTAGATTATTTGATTTGTTTGAGTCTAAAAATTGCGATTGCATTGAAAACCCTAATGAAAAGTTAGGCTTTTTAATTTCTTCCTTTCTCGCACAATTCTTTCAAGGTTTCAAGGTTGATTTACTTGTCTTGAAATGGTTTCACCAAGTTTTCATGTAGCTTCCACGGTTTCATTTTGTTTCATTTAGCTTCCAAGTCAGTTATCTTCAGGCTATGTATCTTCACTGAAAAGCAATCAGATGACTATATTGTATGCATGTATGCATGTATGTAATGTATGTATGCATGTATAAGTAACTAACAACTCTGCATTTGTGCATTGACAAAACATATTTCATCCGAAACACTTCTTTTCAGGAAAAGCTGGGTACAAGCAACTCAAACATGTATTGACAAAACCATTGCTTGTTAACAGAAGCGTCGTGGCTGGGGGGGGGGCAGTTGCCCCCCCCCTAGCGTCGGAAATTCGGAAAATTTCGGAAATTCGGAAATTTTTCGGAAATTATCTGTTTGACTTTTGGTACAAACTAGGTGTTTGTGGCTCTACTCGTTCAAACTTCATTCATACATCGTAGAAACGAACTATTCCACCTGGGATACTGACTGGACGGTGTTACTTATTTGAACGATTCGTTGATATTTTGAAATGAACGGTTGTGGCTTGTTTTAAGTCGTCTGCGGCAGTTTCGTACGTTGGTGGTGTATGGCTTTTTCCAGGCAAGGACGAGATTGCGTACTGTTGTAGAATTTCGTGATGACATTTTGTACTGCTCATTTGATTCGAATAATTGTAATGTGATCCAACCTAAAAGACGTTTCTTCAAAAAATTTTCCTCGCACTCTTGTTCGTTCAATAAGTATCACAAAACCATCAAATTATCATTGTCGCCAATGGCAAGCATGATGTTGGGAGATGCATTCTAAGGGAGCGGTCATTTTTAATGCTGGGTACCAGGGCGGAGGATAATTTCACACAATTACAGAAAACTTCAAACCCCCCCCCCACCATCTTGAACATAGAAGAAGTCTTCATTCCCCGTCATCTTTCAGCAAAATGGTTTAGTACCCCATCCAGAAGTCTTTGTCCATAAAACATAGATATATGGGTAGATAACATGTTGTCCCAGGCGATGTTCATACTGGTCAAGTGATTCATCATTTCCAGATGTTTTTTAACTTTTCTTTCAATCTTTGATTGATGACTTCATCCAAAATTTTTCAAGCAAAGTAGTTTTGTGCCCCATAAAAATTGCTCATAAAATTTTCGTTCCCTAACAAAGTGATAGAGAAAAGTTTCATACCCCTGCCGAAAATCCTCCACCTTGGTACCCAGGATTAAAAAGGACTGCTCCCTAAGGCAAAGTGAATGACGTTCTTTCAAAAATTTTCCTCGCACTCTCATTTACTAAATAACTGCCACAAAATTATCAAAATTTTCTTGTCACTAATGGCAAGCATGATGTTCGGAGATGTCTTCTGCGTCAAATGGCAAGCATGACATTGGGACATGCACTGAAAGCCAAAGCAAAGGATGTTTCTTAAAATTTTCCTCGCACTCTGATTTACCGAATAACTGTCACAAAATCATCCAAATTTCCTCATCCCCATTGGCAAGTATTATGTTGGGAGATGCATTTTAAGCCAAAGTAAAGAGCGTGCCACTTAATTTACCCTTGCCACGACCCCACACCGCTGTTGCAGTTATGACTAAATATTCTGTAAGGGCCTGTTTATATGAGGCGGGCTGGCCCGTTAGCGAGCTGGCTCACCTTCAGGTGAGATCCTGCTTACCTGGTCACAACTTTGTAAACATCAGTTTACGTTTATATGCATGCCGGGCTGGCCCGCCTTGCCGAGATATCAGTTATCGACTACCGGGATCCCGCCTCAAGCGGGCTGACTTTTCTCATATAAACAGAAGAAACGGGCCAGCCCGCCTGTTACGCAGACGCAATATTACATTTGGCGCCGTGAGTCAGAAAATATTTCCTTGTTCTTTCAATTTTACACAAAAGAATGACGGCACATGGCTACTAATAGCCGGGCTGGCTCCAGGCTGGCTCACTTGGGCTGGCTTGTTGGCGAGCCAGCTCGCTAACGGGCCAGCCCGCCTCATATAAACAGGCCCTAAGTCATAGTATTGCTTTCTCTGTCAGCAAATTATTTGTTGAAACTCAGCTACAACTTTTGTTTTGTGTTGTATCTTTTAAATTCATGATATGATTGCACAACAGATGACGTCAAACGGAACAATTCTTCCTAAGAAAACTACGCATGCGTATGATGACGTCATCAGTTTTGACGTCATTGTTCGTCGAAAAATCAGCAAGTTATGCCCTCCCTGTCAATTGCTACCCACGACGCCCCTGCTTGTTAATGACATTGCAAAATTGTCACCCTCAGAGCAGACAAGCCACTTGGAGTCCTATCATAACATTGTCTTACACTTTGCACCAAAACAAACACATTTCCACTTCCAGGCAATGACAGCGAGGTATCAAGATCATAAAAATTTGATAATCTATATTGATGGAATTCTTATTGCTCCTGATTGTTTTCAGCTTAGTGATAGTGAAAGTTAATAGTTAATAGCTGATTGATCTTTACATCCTTAGTCCCTTTAGATCGTGAGATCCTTTGACCTTTTGAGAGAGTCCTTTAGACTATCTCAAAATGAAAAGCAGTTTCTAAAAACATCTCAAAACAATGAATTTCCATTGTTTTCTTTTACTGCAGGGTCCTCCTGGCAGCAATTCATTTTAATGAAAACTCTGGGAGGCCTCAACTGGAAACAAAGGTAGGTGAGGAGAGATGGAAAGTCTCTTATCTAAAGTACAAAGAAACTGGAGTAATAAAAGCTATCAAGTCAAAAAGTACATATGGTAAGTTCATGTTTTCATCAAGAAGTTTCATATGATCTAGAATTTGTTTGCTGTCAGTTTCTGTCACTTCAATTTTATTCACCTTTTCTCGACCAACAGCTGCTGCACGCACTCTCCGGGTCTCTTGACATTGCAATTTCACCCAAAATGTGACTTAGCATCAAACTTAGATTTAATACAGTGACCACCAGTGGTACCTCCATAAACAGACCCCTCTAAACTGCAAACAACTCCAAGCAACAGGCAAGAATTTTCCTCCCAACTATGGTATGACATAGGATGACATATCCATACAGTGGATGCATCTCTAAAATGTACAACAAAATTTGTCCTACAGGTTTTTGTTAATGGAGGTATCACCGTTTTTGATGATGATTTTATGATCCAAAAAAGAAAGCGCAAAACATCCCATAAAGGAGGCAGTTAGCTGAAAAGGTTATACATTTGTATATTTTTGTATGAATTACTTCTTGTAGATTATGTCAAAACAATAACAGAGAAGGCGGTTGCGAGAAGGAGAGCTCGAACCACCCATGCTAAAGCCAAGCTTGAATGCGACTCAATGCTGCAAATTCCGGAGCCTTTATCTGCTGGCCATAAGAAGCAACCGAAATCTGAGCTTGTCAGTAAGCATATTACACGTTTTGCAAAAAGGCCTACTGCTGAAAGATCATGGGAGGAAACAGAAAAGCAGGGCAATGAAAGACCAGAAAGGTGTAAAGAACAGAAAACTGGTGCCAAAAGAAAGAAGAAACAATGTAGAAAGATCAAGGCAGCAAAGAGAATTAAATTGAGGAAGTAAATAGAAAGGGGAGAGGCATCCTGCCATTTGATGACACAATTAAGTGCCTAATTTTCAGTAAAAAAATATCATCATCTGCAAATCTTTTTTATAAGAGACTGGTATATAGGGCAGCCAAAAATTTAAGAAAGTCATTGGGAACATGAGACCCCAAGGTTTTGCTATAAACAAAGGAATGCCCTTTTATTTTCAGTTAATACTTCCCTCCAAGCATAACGCAAATAAGTTTAAGGCAATTTAGAGGATGAAACTAGTTCAAGAATTGGGCGGTAGTGCATCAGCCCATAACTGCCTGAAAAATTCACATCTTTACGGTCGGTGATTGGATGGTAAGAATTACCGGCCACAGAACACACAGTGTTCCCACCCAATCACCTACCGAGAAGATGATTTATCTGAACCCTTACCTACCCAGCCTGAAGAAAAAAGAAGAGAAGAAGAGGTCTAAGCAGGGAGAAGAAAACACAGAGACGGTAAAAGGCAAGTCAAAAGTACAAATGTTGAGAGCCAATGGTATCCAACAGGCGAAACAGCATGATAAAAGGCCTACATTTTCTCTTCCATGCAAAGCCATCAATGCTTACCAGCGATGCAAACACAACACCAGAGATAGGGATCATCCATAAAACATCAAGTCTTCAAGGCGCAGAAGACTAGTAAAAAGAGCACGCATGTTAGCTATGACCCACAATGCATAGGGTCAACACATGTAGGCCCACAGTCCACGGAGGCCAGCACCTCAAGTAACAAGCATGCTAAAACAAGACTCCCAAAAAAACAGGAGTCCAATCAAGTAAGCAAGGCTCACAGTCAACGGAGGCCAGTACGTCCTGGCAAGTGCAAGTGAAACAAGCACAACAAGTAAAACAGGGGTCAGCACAAGCTAGCAAGGCCCACAATCGACGGAGGCCAGCCTATCAAGCAACGCACCTGCTACATAAGACCCACAGTAAATAGGGGTCCCTACAAACGAGCAAAGCCCACAGTGAACGGAGACCTGCCCATTAAGTAACACGCAAGCTAAACAAGACCCAACGGTAACTAGGGATTAATGGAAGCACGCAAGGCCCGCAGTCAACGGAGGCCAGCAGATCCATTGACATGCATGTAGAGCGAGACCCACAAGGGGTGCAAACCCACAAGCAGGGCCCACAGTCAAAGGAGGCCTGCCCAACAAGTAACACCCAAGCTAAACAAGACCCAACAGCGAATAGGGATTAGTACTAGCTAGCAACGCCCACAGGCAATGGAGGCCAGGCTATCAAGCAACACACCTGCTACATAAGACCCACAGTAAATAGGGGTCCCTACAAACAAGCAAGGCCCACAGTCAACGGAGGCCTGCCCATTCAGAAGCATGCAAGCTAAACAAGACCCAATGGTAACTAGGGATTGATTCAAGCATGCAAGGCCCACAGTCAATGGAGGCCAGCAGATCCATGGAAATGCCTGTAGAACGACACCCATAAGGGGTGCAAACAAGCAAGCCAGGCCCACGGTCCACGGAGGCCAACACATTTAGTAATGTGCGTGGTAAGCACAACCCTCAGTACAGTCTATGAAGGCCATAAAATTAATGCGCATGCAAGCAAGTCCTATAGCATAAAACAGGGCTCAAACCCAGCAGACCGAGAACAAAATGGGTTGGTGACTGTTAACAAAGGACAGACTCAGGTGCACAAGAGCAAAACCTGTACCAGTAATGACAAAAAACAACTATTAGCTGAAAAAGAAGGAAAGAAAAAAAATAGTAAAAATACAACAATGATAAATAATAATACTAATAATAATAAGTAGTAATAATAATGATAGAAATGTCTTTGACGTCAAGGAATTTGTACCTAAGAAAGACTATAAGTTATCCCACCTCTGAACAACACTGTTTACAGCAGAATGAGGCCAAGAAAGAATGTACCAATTTACAGAACCAAACCAAACTTGATTACACATCAATTATGACAACAAAACAACCAAATGCTACAATTGATTTCTTTTTGTTATTTATTTGATATTTTTTGTTTCTTTTTGTTTTGTTTTGTTTTGTTTTTTTTGTTTTTGTTTTTGTTTTTTTTTTGTTTTGTTCTTCTATAATCTTTATTGTCTTCATGCAACGTTATATACAGTACGTATACTTGTAATACCTTAACATCTGCTAAGAGGCAGGTTGGCCTGCCAGCATAGATTTCCATGAAATTCCGTGTCGGTCCAAGTTGGCCTTCATCTATACACATGGTAAAGAAGGTTGTAAACAAAGGGAAGCCACCTTGGGCTGGGTAGTTTCATTTATTATGGGGAGTAACAACCCTTTTCCATATAAGCAAGTAAGAACAACTATGGACGGCCAGCCTGCCCCTTGCCCAACAATTACCTATTCTAAGTTACACAGAAGCTTTTAAGCAGCATTGGAGTCAGTAAACATGGCACAAGAAGCCAGTGAACGGGAAGCAGCTTGCAATCGAGCCGCGGATAGCCGGATATAAACTTTGTACGCATCACTGTTCCATCGGCCCAATGCTTTTATCAAATGTTCTGGAAATCCTAAAGCTGCTGCTGTTGTGGCAGCACCAACACGAAAACTGTGCAACGTATAGCGACCCTGCCAGCCTGCAGATGATAAAACTTTCTGCAGGCGTATGTTTAGGTTAACCCGAGTTAAAGGTGCACCATCTTCATGAATGAAGAGGGGCCCCTTAGTGGGCCCCCGCAAACGCAAGTAACACATAAGGGCCGCAACTGGGCAAATGGCACAATCAGATCTGGCCAGAACAATTGTGCAGCCCTTTCCAAACTGATCAGTTTTTGATCGCAATAGTTTGACCCCAACCGTATTTGGGAGGGGGAAACAATCAATCGTCACAGAGTCAACCGACAAGTGAATGTCTTTACAAAAACCTTCAGGGGGTGTGGTAAATTCTGCAGCACGCAGAAAGCCAAAGAATGCCAAGCAGCATGCAGCCCAAAACATAACATCATTGTATTTGGATATATCCAGTTGTGGCTTTAAGGTATGTAAAACAAGTGCTGTAATAGGCGACTTAGGAGGTCTACCAGTTATGCTTTTCACACGTCTCAGACCCCTGATCGCCATTGGAATCCGGGGCGCATCTAGTAACGGGTCCTTAAAGCCATTTATCAAATGAAATGATCGAATAGCTGAGAGGTACACTTTCATCGATGAATCTTGTAAGTTTTTGCCCATAAAACCAATGAACCGCAAAAGAGTTAGTTGAACCCAATATAAGGCAGCACTAGCTGTTAGTGGGGCGTGGAAGGGCACAAGCATGGACAGGCTACTTGAGGAGCTCGGCTGGGAGACGCTAAGC
This sequence comes from Aurelia sp. 4 Dawson et al 2005, assembly GCA_964019985.1. Classification (NCBI taxonomy): domain Eukaryota; kingdom Metazoa; phylum Cnidaria; class Scyphozoa; order Semaeostomeae; family Ulmaridae; genus Aurelia; species Aurelia sp. 4 Dawson et al 2005. Next base: position 6,149,571 of record OZ026509.1, read on the forward strand.
AACAGACGTTGGTACCGCAGATTACGTCTTTTCTATAAGATTGTCAATAACCAGACCCCCCAGTATTTGCGCGATTATATTCCCGATGAAAATGAAATACAATACAACCTACGTCGTCCAACCTTGTTTAGAGCGGGTATATCACATACACTAAGATTTTCCAAAAGTTTTTTTCCATTCTGCATCAAAGCATGGAATGACCTTGGCCCTGATATAAGAAATGCTCCGACAATATCTTCATTCAAAAAGTCACTAATTTCCAATATTCGCCCAATTCAAAAATCGTTGCACGGTATTGTCAACCGTTGGGAGTCATCCATCATAACCAGACTTCGAGTTCATTTTTCCGACTTACACGAACATAGATTTGATCATAATTTTGCTTGTGAAAGTCCTATGTGTGGATGTGACTTAGGGGTCGAGTCTACCATTCATTACTTCCTGCACTGTCGCCAATACTCACTTCACAGAAGGAACCTGCTTGATAAGGTATCTGATATAGTTGACAATGACATAACTCAACTGCCTGACGACCATTTATGTGATCTACTTCTTTTTGGAAGTAATGCTTACAATGAGAGAGCAAACGAAATGATACTGAAATGTACTGTTGAATTCGTCAAGCAAACAAAACGATTTCAATGAGTTTTGGTCGTTGTCCTCTGTATCTGGTAGATTGAACTCTGTGGCCTTGGACTGTTATGATGACGTGTACATAGTAGTTTGTATTTTGTCCCGTATTGTGATTTTTTAGTTCATGTATAGTTCTGTCCCTTAGAGTGGCTTTGCCCTCCCATCAGCGGAGGGCAGAGTTACCCCTAAGCCGAATTTGCACTTGAGGTGTCGTCCTCAAAGCACTTTAGATATAAGCTCGGCAGCACGACGGAGTTGGATCAATCTGACACTGCTGCGTGCGCCACATTGAAAGATCACCTCAATGGCAAATTTGGCTTCAGTATTATTTTTTGTTGTGTAAAGTTTATTTCAATTTAAAATATTCGTATAATTGTGATGTTGGGTGTGGAGGCAACTCGATAACGTTATGTTTTTTGCCTCCACCTCAACAAAATTAAATTTGAGTTTGTTTTTTTCGTTTTAAATTCTAGTGATATAAAAAAAAGAGTTAGTTCCGATGCTGGCAAAGGAGAACCGTCATCATGTAGAAAATTTTGTTTTTTCACAAAAATCTACAAACTGTCTTTGAACTGACGAGTACGTGCGTTTTGTATTTACAGCAAGCGAACCGAGGATTAAATTTTGCCAGTGTGAGTCAACGGCGGAAACAGCAGCCGCATCAGCAGAGCCTCTGGTACAACTAGCGAACTTGTGTCCGCATCTGGGACAGCACTGAAGAAACCCCGCAAATCAGATCGAGACAGAGCATCAGCATGCACGTTACGATGTCCCGGAATATGTAGAGCATTAAACGTGAACGAATTATGGATAGCTAGGATAGCTAGCTCACGGAGCAAGAAAGCCAAGTGACGGTCCTTGCAACTCCCCTGCTTTAGGGAAAGTACAACTGCCATGTTATCACATTTAAAGGCTATGCGCTTGCATGACCATTCCCTGCCCCACATATGGGCAGCAATTACTATTGGTAGTAGTTCCTTAACAGCAATGCTGAGATCCTGGCAGCCCTCAGGCCAGCGTCCTGCAAACCAGCGCTTCTCATAAATTGCAGCATAGCCAATACTGCCTGCAGCATCTGATGAAACAGAGCAATCTGGGGCACGTTCCCACTGAGGGAATAAAAACAAACTTTTGCCATTCCACTCTTGCAGCAACTTAATCCACCATGCAATGTCATCGCGCTCCCACACTGATAAATGGACAAAGTGGTGGAGCTCCGAGACAGAATGGGCCCGGTCAATCAAACGCCTCAGAAAAGGGCGCCCGAGAACGATCGCTTGGCAGCAGTGCTGCAACACACCAACCAGGGATAAAAGGTCTCGTTTTGTGGAGAATTTCCGATCACGCCATGATTCAAGTTGCCGCCTTATCTTGCTGAGTTTCTCCTGGGGAAGCCGCAGTTCTAATCGATCAGTGTCCAGGATAAACCCTAAATATGATATACTGGTTGACGGTCCCTCAGTTTCGTCTGGGGCGATAGGAACCCCTATCTGTTCACATAAGTTAAAACATTCTTTCAAGTTGTCCTCACAGGCAGCTGAGGCTGCTGGTTCAGCCAGTAAAAAGTCATCCAAATAATGTTGAATGTTTGTTATGCTGCCCACATCACTGAATATACCAAATAACACATCCGCAAGGCGGGTAAAGATCCTTGGGGCAGATCGTAGTCCGAAGGGGAGAGCTAAGTCCACGTAGAACTGCCCCTTCCAGTTCATCCCAAGAAAACGTCGCTGGTCAGAACGAACTGGGAGGAGTTGGTATGCCCTACTCACATCAAGCTTAGCAAGAACGGCACCTTTTCCAAGATTCATTATCATACTCATGGTTTCCGGAATTCCTACATAAGACACTTCAACATAAGACACCATCATTCCATCGAAAGCACGAGGAGGTGGATTTGTTTGCCTGAGATGAAGCAGGCTTTTTAGTAGACTTGGCACCCTGTGATAAAATCGTAGTAAACCATAAATTTAGTAGGATCTCCCCCCAGTCAACATCTGGGTTTTCTGCGGCATGCTTCCGGAAGGCCCTATCGTACTCCTGCCACCCTAAGCCCCCAAAATCACGAGATGCAGATGAGATAAGAAGAAAATATCCCACCAACTTGGGCATCTTTTCTGGTGCCTTCCTTGCTATCACTCCCGCAAACACACCCCATGCCTCTGCCCAATCTGAGAATGTTTCAATAGGGAGAAGATCCACCTTAAAAAGCTTGGCCAGCTGACCCGCACTAGGCTCCAAGTCGGGCAACTTCCTAATATTGCATGGTCGTAGCAACACAAAATCGACAAATTCATTTTTGGTAATCTTTCCAACTAAATAGCCAGGAACTGGTGGTATTGCAGTTGAAACACTTACTGCGGGCACAGAGGGCTGGGAGGAATCCACAGCAGCCAACCCTGCTTTTTGGTCAGGTTTTGCGCTACCAGCACTAATTGTCGAAAGCACGCTTTGAGCAGGCAACAAAGACATAACACTTTGCGCGGGCCTAGAGGGCGTTGTGACATCTGACGAGAGCTTTAAAAACGCAGGGGCAGAAGCACGGTGAGCTTCATCTTCTTGATGGCCGGAGCTAGAAGTTGAAGGCAAAGATGACGTACCTGGTCCAGATGAAACTTTGCTCGTTGGGGGTGTTGATGTACCCTGCACACTCGCAGTTGACGGTTGTGAAGGCTTGGATAACAAACTTAAAATCTGGCTTACAGATTTATCGAGGTTCTCGAAACGTCTCATGGCCTCTTGCCTGCTCATAGCGTCAAAGTTCTCCGTCTTCTCTGTCTGAGGTACATCGCTACCATCTGCGTGCCCATCCATTTTGGGGTCACGAAATCCGAAACAAACAGCGAAAAAAAATATAAACTTCCGCTTGAGTTTTATAACCAAGTGCAGTAAACAGTTAAAGGTTATGAATACACTCAGTCCAAGCAAAAGCTTGGAACGCCTTCACCGATGTTTTGACTAGGCCAGCAGATCCTCCAGTGACTGAATCAGCAACTGTCACACAGCAAGGACACGAACACGACGACTGTAATAAGTAGAGATGCCAAAAACAAATCTCATTCCAGTAACGGCACGATCATTACAAATATATCAACAAATCCCATTCCAGTAACTGCACGATCAGTACAAGATAAAACTCATAAGTATATCGATATCGAAAAGACGTTTCCACGGCCTATTTAGTTCTGGTGAAAAACGAAGCAGAACTTCCGCTCTTGTGGTTTTGAAAGAGCATGTGCTGAAGAAACCAGACAAACAGGTTTGACGCTGCTCCGCAGAGGGAAGATCCTGTACATGGTGGAGTATTAACTACGGTTAAAGGACTCTAACGGCCATAAAGTGCCCCTGTCGCTTAATGAAGAAAGTGTCCTTGAAGTGTTGTTGTGCTCCCCTTTCTTTGAGATGCTTCCTACAACCTTGAAGCAGTGGTAGGAACTACTTCATAATTAATGCACCAGAAATATAAGAAACAAATTAAGAAACTCTTAGCACAAATAAGTGTCAATTTTGATGTTGGATTGAGAACTTTCTTTCAGAGCAACGGCTTGATCCAAGTTTCTTCTATGAAAATATGCAGTTGTAGATGATTCCAACTTATCAATGAATATAGCATGCATTTAGTATGTATATATATATGAATATTAGATATTTCTACAGAACGTTTTCAACCAGGGTGGCATGATAAGAAACAGAATGGCATGGATGATTCTGGCGTTATAAATTATTCCGCAGCAAAAGGATAGCCATACCGATGTTACCTCACGTTATTTTGAGGCTGCCCTTGTAATGATTCTGTTTAAAATCAGATGCATACAGTATACACACATTGATGGTCAATGCCTGGCAACTTGAACCCTTTGTAACTTTCAGAAGGGAACTGCGATCTAATTTTTGACACAGCACATGATGGTATCACCATTCGCACATGTTTTCCAAGCCTTCGCCAAATCCACCTCACAAACTGACGGTATGCAATGTGTCTGAAAAGCCTAAAACAAAGAAAATTGATTGCAGTGTTTGTAAACAAGATAGTACCAGTCCAGTAACATAACAATTATCACCAAAATTAGATGAGGCAGATTACCAGTTTCAGTTTCATATGTCATTTAAACTAACATGAACAATAGAGCAATCGTCACAAATTTTAGGCTTGGTTCTGAAATTTTGGCCCTGAATTTCTTCACCGTATGCAGGCTGTTGTACTTACTCGAAAGCTGGTGTATCATCAACATATCCCCCTTCCTCCTCATCCACATATTGATAGATTGCTGATTCAACAACATGATGGTTCAGGCATAGTGACTTAAATCCATCATGGTCTGTGATACAAACAAGGTTGCCAGCTTTTTCATTGGCCTTGTTGACTTCCTTGCAGCAAACACTCTCTCTGCCTTTTGTCATGGGCAAACAGCGACCACACTGGCGCCTGAAAGAAGACAGGAACACATTTACATTAGGCCCATTCAATCTTTCGATTTCTGTTAGCCAGGTTGATTATCCTAAGCAGTAAAATTGTCTTATCTGGGATTAGATTTTCAAAGTATGATAAAATAGATAATAAATAGAAACAGTCAAATAAATGGCGCTTGTTCTCATCAGTTGGAGGAGAAGTGTCATATTTTTCATTGAGTTCTTCGTGAATTGGTTTTGACCCCTCCTCCCTGGTATTCCGTTCTCTCCACTCTACCCTAGGTACTTTGGAATCTTTCAGTTCTGTTTCCACCATATGCATATCACTCAATGATGGTATCTTAAGGTTAATGCAACAGATACAAACACTATATTTACTAAATGCGAAGTAAATTACCAATCTGTGTGTCCAATTCAGTCAATGTTGATGTCTTCATCTTCGCTGTCTTGATCTGTGCTGCTGGCCTGCCACCACTCCGTTGAGACTGTGGCAAAGGCTCGAACATGAAAGGCTGAACTGTAGCCTACGCTTGCAAATCGGGGTATGAAAACTCTGTTTCAGAATCTGAGTCCATTTCTGAAGTTCAATCGATCAAGTTTACAGCAAATAATCCGCAAAAACAGCACAAAAATGCGTTGGAACGTAGCTTACTGTTCAGGTGGTACGTCCTCGCGCTGCATTTGAAAACATGGAGTTTGTGACGTCAAGAATGATTCCGTGTTTTCGGAAGCACTCGGGCCCACTCGGTCTCGATCGGAAAATTGTTCGGTTTGCAACTTTAACGTCCTCTATCTTGAAAACGGTTTTGAAAACTCGAATGAAACTTTTAAATCCGAATTCTGCGCATCATTTTCTATAACATGTCAAAAAACAGTTTTGCATTTCAGTTCTCCTTTAAAACAGCTTTTGATAAATCGGTTGCAGAGGGACTAGGATCTTTTAGGCATAGGGACTAGATTATTAAATTTTAGAATGAATTTTTAGCTTATTGATATTACTATTCGTTTCTTTTAACACTTTAATTTGCAGATCCACATTAATGTATGTATGTAAGCACACTAATCCTTAGTACAAAGGTTTTTCATAGCAGCATAAAATTAATCAAAAGGAAATAATTGCAATTTCGATTAAAATGTTAAAAGAACCTAATTGATTAAAACTAAATGCTAAAATGAACACCCTAACCTAAAATATTCCTTGTAAAATTTATCGATTGCCGAATTCTGTCTTTAATCTTAATTTAAATTGTCCATTAGGAGAGGCTTTCTTGACATGACTTGGCAATGCATTACAGCCTTTGACACCATTAAAGCAGAAAGTTCTTTGATCACTGCAAGCCGTTGTCATTGGTACATGTAAGTCACTTGATGGTCTCGTTTGATATTTAGTGTACATTCCTGTTCAGGGTAAAATTTCCCGAAAGACAAACTGGTACAAGGCCATGTAAGCATTTGTAAACAAGACACATTCGATGGTAAGATCTGAGTTGGTTTAGTCTCATCCACCCAAGATTATGAATTAGTGGAGTTGCATGTTCACGCTTGAGAACACCAGCAATGATGCAGCAAAGTTTTGGATAAATTGTGCCTTATTGGTGACATTTTTACTGGCATTGCCATAAAATATCTGTTGACAAACCTAAAACGAGGCCAGTGAGACTCAGGAGACCCCCAGTGCGTTATGTCCCTTGAGAGAGATCATTAGCCTTTCCAGTCGTAAATGTTTTTTCCCCTGTGTTTTGGTGGTGTGTGCCTCTCTCGGTTCCCTGAGGAGCTCAAAAATATTATTGCGAGACAGGGTTGAAGAGGAGTCAGTTGTGCAGCTATGTTTTGAGAAGAGTACAAGACGCAAGATAAACCGAACGCATTCAAGTGACGTCAAGATAGGCCAGGCCGCAAGTCAAGCGTCGACCCTAGCCCAACCGATGACGGCATGTTGGTGAGCGCACTCTTTCTTATTATTTGTCGGGGAGACAGAGCTGAGGCATCAAAGAGAAACTTTCAACAACATTGAATGACTTAACTTTTTTGTGTTGATCTTATGATCGTATGTTTTGATATTGAAATTGATTGCATTGCATTTTAAGGAAATAGCATATTTTGTTTGTCGTGTTTATGGGCTGCACGAAAATCCACTACATGGTAGCAGAGGGTAGTTGAATCATTAGTTGAATTAAATGAATTATTTATTTCATTGGGGGTATTGCGTGAAGTTCTTCCCTTTGATTTTGGCTTATTACACTGGTACATGCATCATTCCGAAATGATGGGTTGTTGTACCTTGTTATGTGCTGATAGGCGGGAGGAATTTTACGTACTACATCGGCGTATCTTTTTCTCGTTTGTTGCATTTGCATGATGTATCTACTTGTTTGCTTTGAATTCAATTATGGTTTGCATTGTTTGTATTGAATTCATCCTTGCATCTTAGTTCTTCTTTTTTGCGCGAAGCGTTTTTTCGCTATCTAGAAAAGAAAGACAGCAGTTGTTTTCTGGTTTTTCATGATTGTGTAAGATATAGATAGCAGAGCTTACACAAAATTTTGAAAGAATTTGTACCTTGTTTTGCTAAGTTAAACTGATAGTTTCTTAGTTAGTTAATTCTATTGATATTGGTATTCTTTGGACATTGGTCATTGGACATTTCGTGTTGCTGCTATTTTGTTATTGGACGTTGTTTACTCGCTCAAGATGAAGATTTGGATTCCCTTTGTTTGAAAGTCGAATCGCTCGTGGAACATTTTGATATTCAATTGTTTACTGGATCAGTCTCTCGTGAAAATTGTTATTTGTATTCCCATGGGACAATGTCGTCGGAGGATCAATTGTTTAAAGATATTTTGAAATTGAACGTCGCGGAGCTCCGAAGGGAATTGGAGAGAAAAGCATTGCCAACCACGGGGAGAAAAGCAGAGTTGATACAAAGGCTGTACAAGTTCACCAAAAGGGAATTAATCACGAGTCAAGGGGGTTCTCCTGAGGATTCTGCTCGCAGTGAAAAGTCTCAAGATAAAACAGAGTGGATGTCAAAAACTCCTTCGAGGATACTGCGTTTATTGCCAAATATTGAAGAGATAAGTAGGTCTGCACGTTCGCGTTTGGGCAGGTTGTCATCAATTCGTGAAAGAGATATTTTGGACCAAGATTTGTTGAGCGTACAGTTCGAAGATCCGGACACTGATCTGTTTAGACATTCAAAACACAGTGATGGTAAAAGAGACGAAGGCAAGGTTTTATATGAAAAGTTGCATGATAATGGACAGCGAAGCTGGGAAAACAGCGGACAGACCATACAAACCGGACAACTCTCAAATATCGGACAGCCTCGTTTTCAAGTTAGTCCAGATGAATTGAAAGATGACATAGATCACAGAGGATATGAATTTCCCGGACATGTCGCAGATAACAGACATGGAGAAAAGAATGATAATGAAAATCTTTTTCAAGAAATTAGTGAAATGAAAATTTTAACTGAAAAACAGTCGAATTTTTTTCATCAAATTGAGAAAGAAATGGATTTTAAGATGAATAGTTGGAGTAAGAAGATATTAGAAGCAGTGCAATACGGATGCCAAGTTAATGCAGACATAAGAAGTGATAATATAAGAAATCCGGATGAGATGGAGCAACTTTACAGAAAATACAAATTTTATGGTTCAGCGATAGAGATGATACTGTTAGAGATTTCTGAGTTTGATCAGGGTGAAGTATCAAAAGCTGAGATGGAAAATTCGTTGCGTCGACTGAATGAAAAGGAACAACAGTGTGGGTCTATAGTCCAAGAAATCATTACATTAAAGATAGATGAAAGCATTGTAGACAAGGAGATAAGAATTTGGAAAGAATTTCAACGACGAATCCTGCGTGCATCAAAGAAGAGCAGAACGATTTATTTCACAATTAACTAAAGATGAGGAAGCAGAATTGAGATCAGTAGAGAATAGGACACCACTGAAGGAATGCAGAGAATCAAATTCAAGTAGTAATTTGAAATTACCCAAGTTTACATTACCATAGTTTCATGGCAATATCATAGAATGGGTTTCATGGTGGGATCAATTCAAATCTTGTATTCACGAGAACAATACATTAAGTGAGAGAGAGAAATTTAATTATCTCAGAGTATATGTCAAAGGATCTGCAAGAAAAGCCATTGAATACATTGAAGTTACGAGTTCAAATTACTCAAAGGCCATAGATGCTTTGAAGAAGCGTTATGGTAGACAACATTTAGTCGTTGAACATTTGGTCGAATCGATACTAAACATAGAGAAGCGAGAAAGGGTTACTGCACAGTCACTGAGATACTTGTATGACACTTTGGTCAATAGATATCACACTCTGGAGCAGTATGAGCCAAACCTTGAAGTGTGTCACAGCTATGCTGCCAAAATAAGCTGCCAAATGATATTAGGAGAAAGTGGGAATATGAACTTTCCAAGCTAGAGAATGAAGAAGAAGATAAGAGAGTTACGGCAGAGTTTTTCTTTGATTTTCTTAGGTCACACGTAATGTCGGAAGAGGCCATAGAGAAGTCGACTCCAAACCGTTCAACTCATTCCAGAATGTCAAATAGGCCACGTATACAAAACAAGGATCAAGGGGACAGTAGGTTTTCCTCAGCAACATCATTAGCAGCTCAAACTAGTCAAGAAACTGTCAATCAAGGTCGGAATAGTCAAAAGAAATGTGGCTTTTGTGAGAAAAATCATGAATCAAAGAAGTGTTTTGGGTTCAAGAAGAAATCAGTTGATGAAAGGATACAGACAGTTAAAGACAAGGGATTGTGTTTCAATTGTTTGAAGCCTTCAAGTTTCACACATTATAGTTCATGTTGTTTGAGCCAAGGATGTACGATCGAGGGATGTCAAAGAAAACATCATACATTGCTACACAGAGCAAGTTCGAGTCCCAAGACAGAAGAAACCAAAGATGAAAAGGTCAGTTCTTCGGACAAAGTAGAAGCTATAGTAGCAAGCCATATTGGAGTTTTAAACGGTATTGTGAAAGCAGATTCAGACAACAAGATGAGGCTGCTACCCACAGCAAAGGCAAAGTTAGTTCAGAATGGCACTGAAACAGAATTCAGGATTCTGATAGATAGTGGCAGTGATCACTCATACATAAAGCAAGATATCGCAGATTCATTAGGAATGCAGTCTGAGGGACCAGCAAAATTGCTGACAATACTCATGCATGGCGGTCAATCAAGAACAATTAAAGTGAGAAAGTTCAAATTTACTTTGACAGCATTGGATGGCAGCAAGTCTGCTGATGTAAGTGCATGGACGGTGGATAAAGTGTGCGCACCGCTAGAAGCAGTTCCAGTTGATATTTCAAAATATCGATATTTAAAGGGATTAAAGTTAGCTGATGGCTACCCAAGACAAACAGCAAACATTGATATTTTGTTAGGTTCAGACCAGTGGGGTCAGATCTTAAGAAGTGGACTAAAGAAGAAAGATGCTAGCAGTCTGATAGCAACAAATTCAATATCTGGATGGATGATCGCAGGAAATTTAGAAGTAGGACCAGAATATCATCCATACAACAGAGCAATGACAAATTTTGCTACAGTGAAGACAATAGGGGAAGAGCTCAGCCTTGATCTCAAGCGATTTTGGCAATTAGAATCTTTGGGAATCGATGAAAGCGATAAGAGATTCACGAAGGACGAGGAGAGTGCGATGCAACAATTCAAAGATAGCCTAGTCTATGATGGAGAACGTTATAAAGTTGCATTGCCATGGAGAGAAGATTGTACGGGCTTAGAAGACAACAGGCAGCAAGCTGTTAGCAGACTTGTGAAGTTAGAGAAATGTTTTCAGTATGACAAGGAAAAGGCAAGCATGTATCAAGATGCAATAAATCAGTATTTCAAGGATGGACACGCAAGAGAAATAAACGAGTCGGATTCGAATTCAGAGACAAAGATTAACTATCTGCCTCATCATCCAGTTTTTCGCACAGACAAAGTGACAACCAAATGTAGAGTAGTGTTTGATGCATCTTCAAAGAATAAGAATGGAGTTTCTCTCAATGACTGTCTTCTACCAGGACCTTTGTTACAACCTAATTTAGTTTCAATCATCATTAGGTTTCGCCTTCATCGTGTCGCCTTGATGGCTGATATCAGGAAGATGTTCTTGCAAATAAAACTTGCAAAGCATGATCAGAATGTGCATAGATTTTTGTGGCGTGATTTTAATACGAAGATAGAGCCAAAGACATACTGCATGACACGCCTAACTTTTGGAGATGTTTCAAGTCCGTTTGAAGCAATAGCGACTGTGCAACATCATGCTGAAGTAAACAAGGAATCATTTCCAAAAGCATCAGAAACCATCAAAGAGGACATGTATGTTGATGACTGTTTAACGGGAGCTGAGAGAACGAAAGTGCGTTTCAGTTATATCAAGAAGCTACGGCAATGATGAAATCTGGAGGCTTCCAATTAGTCAAGTGGGCAAGTAACTCTAAAGAGGTTCTTGTTCGCATACCAGAAGATCAAAGAGCAACAAAGAATGTGATAGAGATTGAAAGTGAAGGTGATCCACTGAAAGCATTGGGTATTTCGTGGGATAAAGAAAAGGATGAATTTTTGTTCAATCAAGGAGAGAAACTAATGAATATTCAAGATCAAGGAACCAAGCGGAGTCTTATCAGTATATCGTCAAAGCTATTCGACCCAATGGGATGGTTAGGTCCATTCTCTGTCACAGCAAAGATCCTATACCAAGAACTGTGGACACGGGGGTTAAATTGGGATCAAAAGTTACCTGCAGATCTTATGTCTTCAAGGAACAAGTGGAAAGAAGATTTGAAAGAACTATCAAATCTGCGCATTCCTAGATGTTTTGTAAGTGATCTTACTAAAGTCAACAGCGTCGAGCTCCATGGTTTTGGGGATGCTAGTCCTAAAGCCTATGGTGCAGTAGTGTATGTCGCGTTAAAAGATGAATCTGGAAAAGTGAATGTTCAGTTAGTCATGTCCAAGAACAGAGTTGCACCAACTAAAAGAGTGACTCTGCCAAGACTTGAGTTGCTAGCTGCATTTATACTTTCCAAGCTGTTGAAGTTTGTATTGGAATCATTGAAAGTGGCTGTTGACCGGTGATGAGGAATCATTGAAAGTGGCTGAAAGTGTGTTGGTCAGACAGTTTGGTGGCACTCAGCTGGATACGAAAGCCAAGCAGAAGCTGGAAACTGTTCGTTGCGAATCGAGTGCAGTCGATACAAGAAAATGTATCACCTGAATTTTGGCGTTTGTGCCCAGGAAATGAAAATCCTGCCGATTTGTTGACTCGAGGGGAGAATTTAGATTTAGTAATTAGTAACCAACTTTGGTGGAATGGGCTTGATTGGTTAAAGAAAGATGAAGTAGAATGGCCAGGAAATAAACTCGATGTTTCACCAGAGTCAGAAACAGAGATGATCAAAGTTACAGTTTGCAACTATTCAACTACAAAGTCTGTCATAAGAGTCATTGATCTAGCCAAATATGAGAAATTTTTGAAGTTAGCAAGAGTTACCGCTTACGTTTTGCGAGCAGTTTGTAATTTTAAGAAGACTTTAAGAAGTAAAGCTACAAGCCAGTCGATGGAATCATTTGGAACAGATTTAACGTCAGATGAGATAAAGTCAGCAGAAGAATATTGGTATAACAGTACAACTAGAAGAATTTGCTGAAGACTTTGCAGCACTAAAGAACGGTGAACAGCTTCCGAAAACTAGCCAATTGAAAAGTCTGTCTCCAATATTTGACCATGAAAAGGAGCTTATCAAGGTTGGGGGTAGACTGCAGTTTTCATTGATATCCGAGGAAAGTAAACATCAAATCATATTACCCGGTAAACACATAGTCGTAGAAAAGATTATTCAATCAGTACATGAAAGAGAAGGTACACATGCAGGAGCTAAAACTACTTTAACCATAACGAGAGAAAGATTCTGGATAATTCACGGACGCTGAAATGTTACTAGAGTAATTCACAGATGTCTCAAATGTAAAAGACAAGTTACAAAGCCACTGATGCAGAAAATGGCTCCTTTACCAGTAGAGAGAGCCAGTCCTTCACCTCCATTTTCACATGTGGGTTTAGATTTCACCGGACACTTGTTCCTAAAGTTGAAAGGAAGTTCAGTACCCCAAAAGGCGTATGTATGCATATTTACTTGTGCATCGACACGTATGGTTCATTTCGAGTTAGCCAATGATATGACAACTGAGGAGTTCTTGCAAGCTTTCAAGAGGATGTATAACAGGAGGGGTCTCTGCAACACGATGTGGTCAGATAACCAATCTACTTCTAAAAAAGCTAATAAAGATTTGAAATAGATAGTGGAGGCTTCAAAGACAAAAGCAGAGAAAATTTGGAAGAAGATTGACACTCTGAGAGTAGAAACAGATTTAGCAAATAGAGGGATCAAATGGAAGTTCATTACCGAACGAAGCCCACATCGAGGAGGATGGTGGGAAAGAATAAGTCGTTCGCTAAAGGAGCCACTGCGAAAGATCCTCGGAAGAGCATTTCTTACATATGTAGAAATGTACACTGTTTTGACAGAAATTGAATCGACAATTAATTCAAGGCCTTTGACCTTTGTTGGGGAAAGTATAAAAGATGGACAAGTTATAACACCAGCACATCTCGCACTCGGAAGAGCACTGAAGACTATTCCAGACATACCAGATGGGAAACAAAGTGAAGCTCCAATCAGTGAAAGGTATCTTTATCGTCAACGGTTGATTGGTCATTTCTGGAAAAGATGGCAAGCAGAATACTTTCCGAAGTTAACCGTGAGACAAAAGTGGACGCATGAAGTTCCTCCGTTACAGAAAGGTGATGTCGTATTAGTGTCAGAAGACAATGTGAAAAGGAATAATTGGCCAATGGGAATGGTGACAGAAGTTCATGAAGGACCAGATGGATTTATTCGGACAGTCACCCTCAAAACGCAAAGGGGAACTTTGAATAGATCTATCCAAAGGTTACATCTACTTGAAGGTCACAAAGAACATATAAATGATGAACTACTGAGCGAAAAGACATGTATTCCTGGAACAGTTACCAAGCCCAAATCTACCAAGTCATTTGATGTAGTACATCAAGGCAGGGAGAATGTTGACAAACCTAAAACGAGGCCAGTGAGACTCAGGAGACCCCCAGTGCGTTATGTCCCTTGAGAGAGATCATTAGCCTTTCCAGTCGTAAATGTTTTTCCCCTGTGTTTTGGTGGTGTGTGCCTCTCTCGGTTCCCTGAGGAGCTCAAAAATATTATTGCGAGACAGGGTTGAAGAGGAGTCAGTTGTGCAGTTATGTTTTGAGAAGAGTACAAGACGCAAGATAAAACCGAACGCGTTCAAGTGACGTCAAGATAGGCCAGGCCGCAAGTCAAGCGTCGACCCTAGCCCAACCGATGACGGCATGTTGGTGAGCGCATTTTTTCTTATTATTTGTCGGGGAGACAGAGCTGAGGCATCAAAGAGAAACTTTCAACAACATTGAATGACTTAACTTTGTTGCGTTGATCTTATGATCGTATGTTTTGATATTGAAATTGATTGCATTGCATTTTAAGGAAATAGCATATTTTGTTTGTCGTGTTTATGGGCCGCACGAAAATCCACTACAATATCACCACAGCTTACACGTGACATTACTGTGGCAGACACAAGATTTCTAAGAACTTCTTTAGTCATAGAACCTCTTAAGTTTGACATCTGGATGAGTTTGCCAGCATTTGATCATCTGATCATTTTTGGTCATCTGGTTTTATGCTTACTTTTAAACAATTCTTTTTAGTTTTCTTTTATGGAGGGGGGGGGGGTTCCCTCTCTCGATTAGTCTATCTACTTTCAGGACTCCTCCTTAGACAATCTTCCTAAGTACAAATTGTAGCGTTTGTTATGTAATCTTTATTTTCTTTGTCTTTCCTTTGTATGTAGATTTTTATTATCGTGTATTTAGAGTTATTTATTGTATTTGTAGTTGTTGTATTGTATTTAGGATGATTGTCAAATGAAATGAAACTGAAATTGAAAACTGATCGCTTCAAGTCAGTGATATGCTCGTTCCAAGTAAGATTTTGATCGAATTTCATTCCTATCAGTACCGGGTGTCTCAAAAAAGTGCCCCTTTTTGACTGGAAATGGAAGCGAAGTGACAAGATGTCGGAGCGTTCGAAGTACAAAACTAGATTTGTTAACCTTCAACTTAGATGCACACACCTTGCATTTTTAAATCGTCCACCAAACACCAAAGATACAGGCTCACAAAGTCAAAATTCAGAGTGCACTCGAAACCAGAGGTTTTGTGAAATGGCCTAGCCATGATTTGATATCACGCGCAAATTGCAAAGGAATTTCGGCCTCCAGCCCAAAGCCGTTACTTCTGAAAAGAATTGCTCTTTGAAAAATTTCAATTGTTCTTCAACTTAATGTTCGTTTTAGGCGTGGGAAATCAATCCTTACATTCCATTGCGAGAGTTTTCGATTCTGCAAAGAAAGGTGACGAGGAACATATCCACGTTCTTTTTTGAAGATGCAGGGCAAGCTTTTTATTCTTTCAGCATTTTTTTTATGCATTGAATTGAAATTTCTTCGAAGAGAACGCTCAGAAATTTCAAAAACTTGACACGTTCTAAAAAGAATCTACTTTGAAAAGTTTCAATTGTTCTACGAATTACTTTTCATTTGAAATGGACAATCGATCCTTACATTCCATTGCAAGTTTTTGTGCCAAAGTAGGGGAGAAGGAACACATGCGCATGCATCATTTTCATTTGGTGGCGTGGTAAAGTTTTCATTTTATGCTTTGTGCTTTTATCATCCAATAAATCCATATGTGCTGCAAAAATTTGTCCCCGTTCCGTTTTTGTAAGCTGCTAAACAGGCTAGGTCCCGGTTTCTTCACTTGATGATTTTGACATGGTGCAACTTACTCAAGATCAAAGAATTTGGGTATGCATAGAAATGGCACGCTTGGGTAATGCCAAGGCAGTTCAGAGGTCATGGTTAAACCGTTGGCCTGGTATCAATGCACCTACGGCTAGAACGATTAGGCAAAATTTTAAGAAATGCTCCGATCATGGAACGAGCTTGAATAGGAACAGAGGGAACAGTGGACGTCCCAGGACAGCACGCTCTGTAGAGAATGTAGCTAGGGTACGGAGATCGTTACAGAGAAATGGAAACCTTTCTGCAAGAAGAAATGGCCTTGGAATTTCAAAGGCTTCATTTAGTAGAATTATTCGTTCTGATTTACGGTTTTACCCTTATGTGTTGGTAAAGCACCAGGAGTTATTAAAGCCGCAAGATCCTGCGCAACGTCTTCAGTTTTGCCACTGGTTTACAAATAAGTGCCAAGAAGACCCGACATTCCTAAGCAATCTTATTTCTTCCGATGAAGCTATCTTCTCAATGAACCCAGAGACTAACAGAACAAATGTAACCCAGTATGCAAAATACGGAGAGGGACATCCTCATAACCATTACATTGAGCATGCCCAAGGTGCACCTCAGTTGTTGGTTTGGGTCGGCGTGACTGGCAGTGGTGATGTTTTGGGACCTCACTTTGCGGAGGGAAACTTGAACACAAGAGAGTACCTTCGCATTGTGAGGTACCATGTGATTCAACAGGATTTTCGAAATCTGGGCATCCAAAGAGAAGTAATGTGGTGGCAACAGGATGGCGCTCCGGCACACACAATTATCCAGGCAATAAATTATCTTAGTCGGCAATTTTCTGACCGCTTGATCAGTAAACGTGGAGACGTCCTTTGGCCTCCAAGGTCACCAGACCTGACAGTCCTTGATTTCTTTGTCTGGGGGCACATTAAGCAGAAGATTTGGGATTTACCTCGAAATCAGAAGCCTGCAAATCTTAACCAACTGAGGGCAGCAATCATAAGAGAGTTCGCTTCCACGAGATATGATTCAAAGATCGTTTAATGCCATGCTCGATAGATGCCGCAAATTTATCGATTCCAATGGTGGATGTTTCGATAATGAGTTATGACGTAACAAAGCGGCAGTCTTATAATTGTAGTCTCATTGGTAAAAGTGTTTTTCTGCGTTTATTGTCTCTTCTTTGTAAGAATTTCAAGGAAGTTCGCTGTTGCTAAGGCCTGGTTCACACTAGGTCATCTGGGTCGTTAAGCTCGTGCAGAAAGACCCAAAAGATAAAGGAATCAAACTCCGAGTCTTTGTCTACAGGGTCTTTTTGCACGACCCTAACGACCCAAAGGACCTATTGTGAACCAGGCTTAAACGACCTACCAAAAAGGTGTCAAGGTGTCCAGCAATTCCTAAAATAGGCAAGACTTTTCAAAGTAGATTCTTGGTGTCAAGTTTTTTAAATTCTGAGCGTTTTCTTCAAAGAAATTTCAATTCAATGCATCACAAAAAATGTTGAAAGAATAAAAGTTTGTCCTTCACCTCCAAAAAGAACGTGGTTGTGCTCCCTTTCACTCTTCTTTGTTGATGCAAAAACTGTTTGCAAGGGAGCATAAGGATCAATTTCCCGCGCCTAAAGCGAACAGTTATATCAAGAACAATTGAAAGTTTACAAAAAGCAATTCTTTTCAGAAGTAAGGGCTTTGGGCTGGAGGCCGAAATTCCTTTGCAATTTGCGCATGATATCAAATCATGGCTAGGCCATTTCACAAAACCTCTGGTTTTCAGTGCACTCTAAATTTTGACTTTGCGAGCCTGCATCTTTGGTGTTTGGTGGACGATTTAAAAATGCAAGGTATGTGCATCTAAGTTGAAGATTAACAAATCTAGTTTTGTTCTTCGAGTGCTGCGATATCTTGTCACGTCGTTTCTTCTTCTGGTCAAAAGGGGGTACTTTTTTTGAGACACCCGGTATAGTTTTGCTTTCACGGGAAATCTTTGCTAGTTGCTGTCTGGTGCCATAAATGATACACTGAAATTTATCAGGATTTGCTTTCAGTTTATTCTTCGTGAACCAGTCTAAAATCATTTGACAATTAGTCCCTAGATCTGAGACAGCAGTGCCCAATGACTTAACGGTGCAGCTGCTAAATAGTTGTAGATCGTCAGCATATCCGTGGATACTAGTCTCCATTGTCCCAGAGTTTGTACTTTCCGCCAAAATTGCAGGTATTTCATTTATACATAAGATGAATGGCAAGAGACCAAGTACAGAGCCCTGAGGTACCCCCAATTTTAAATTTCATTGTCTGATAAGATGTTATTCACTTTGACATGTACTGAGCGCGGTTTCGAAAGTAGGAGTCAAACCAGAACACGAAATGACAGTCACAGCCGTACTTTAGCAATTTTACTGGTAGCATTATATGATCAATCGTGTCAAAAGCTTTACTAAGGTCCACCACTATCGTTGGTGTGACCATTCCTTTGCTCATGTTGATTAGAATTTGATCAGCAATACAAGTTAACGCTGTCTCTGTTGAATGATGTTTTCGGAAACCAGAATAGTATTTCTCTAAAATGTTGTTTGCATTACGGTAAAGTAAGACCTGCTTGCTCACAAGTTTCTCCAAAATTTTTGACAGAAGAGCAGAAGAATGGAGATTGATCTGTACTTGGAGTATAGCAGTTTTCCTCCATGTGTACCGGTTTTAAACAGAAGTTTTCCATATGGGCAATTTCCAGTGGCTATGCTCTGTCATGTGATAGACGGAGGTGATGGGGTGGATGGGATGTTCTGATGGGATTTCAGAAAGTTATTTTAAGGGTGCGTGTTTGAAAGCGTGATCCGTTGGAATGGAATAAAATAATAGGCTATTCTGCTTCTGTTGACATCACAACATGCCTTTGCCCCCTCCCCCTTCTACTTGCCTTACAATGCTCATTCTTGCCGTCAGTTCAGTTCAGCTATGCTGGCATCATATCACAAAATCATTGCTTGTCTCCCCACCCCATCACCTCCGTCTGAAGCCATATTGCCACCTCCTCTGACGTCTTCATTATTATGTGATCACAATGGGTTGTTTAGAGCGAAATGCCAGATTGCCACAATTCCACACTTCCACCGATTGACACGTATCGATGGAGCGATATCGCAGCTTTCAATTCATCTTGGATCGTTAGCGGCAAAAAAGTAGATATGAAACATGAGGATAAGACAAACGCTCTGGTTACCAACCAGAAGGTCGGTCGTCAGGTCATCATTCTCTTCGACCCGCTAAATTTTGTCACATGACTGAAAACACTAAAGATGGGAGCGAGGAACTTTTTACCGAGAAAGATTGCGTTCTAGCAAGAAATCCTATAGGAGTTCGATTAAAGATTTGCCGCGGTCTTTAGCTTAATAATCTAGTGGCTGGCTGGCTCGTCAACAAGTACGAATTTGACCGACCTCAAACCTCTCCTGTCACATATGGCGAATGAGCACGACAATGGAAGCAAACACCAACTAAAGAAAACTACCGTTATCCATCCAATATCAATTCTCTTAAAATAACAATATTTGTTCAGATTAGTCTACTGCAATAAATGACGTGACTCTACCTGCAAATGTACAGATACAAATGTACGTTATAGGTGATTCCACTCCAACATCAGCGGCATTGTTTCCAAATCTTTAGGTCAGCGTAAACAAGTGGCTGTAAAATTCTTTGATCTATTCCTTCCAACATGAAACTTTGGCTACCTACCCATAATGGTACTGTTGGATTTTTCAGAAATTTTCAATAGCTTTTGAATTACAGGGATCTTATACCCCACCAAACTTCTAAATCATAAACCACAAAGGTGACCGATGTCTACTCGATGCCACGTTGCAGACATTCATAAACTGTGGCTTTCTCTTGGAAACTATTTCATGTTACGTCAGTTTAGAAATTGCGACAATTTAGCGTTTTTTGAAATTGTTTCTTGAATTCTTGAAGAAGGAGAAAAACACTCTACTTCTGCAGATATCAAAGCTTGCAGAAACGTCTGGACTTGCTACAAGTCTCTCTTGTCAGCACAAGATGCAGAGTAGAAAGAGGGCGAAAAGAAACAGAAGAAAGACAATATCAAATATGATTCCATTCCAAATTGATTCCACTCCAATATCAGCAGCATAGGTTCCAATATCATTGGAAGTTACGATGGATTCAATGTTGCCGATGTAAATTGTGTCCAGGCCATTCCATAGTTTTGCATCTCTAAGAGAAAAGCATTTGTGGCCACAAGTTGTTCGTAGTAAAGAGCCACATAGATCTGTCTCGGTGTTCCGGAGTTCCCGGGTAATTTCATCATTGCAAACTTTTATACTGAATATAAAAAAATCAGTGTCGAGATATAGTAGCAGCACTCCTCTTTTGTTTTTCTTCCGACTTAATTTTGTCTTTTTGATGTGGTAACTTTCAGTTGAATTGTAGGTGGCAATCATGCCGAGGACCCGGTGACCTCGGGTAAGCTAAAATAGCGTATGTCCTTGCAGCGTAAAATAAAACAAAAGCTCTGTTGTAGGAAGAAGGAATGCGTTCCTTGAGTGTATATGGTGCAACGCGAGAAATTATTCCTGACAGCCTCAACTAAAAGCCAGACCAAGGAACATTCAAGAGAATATTAAGTAACCTTGAAGACACTAATGAATGTTGGGTATGTTAAGGTACATCATCAGGAATACCATTGGAAGAAATCTTAAAAAATCTCCCAAAACGGATCTTGACATTTGGTTCAGGAACAATCTAATGAAATCTACATCAAAAGCTATTGAAAATACCGTCTACGAAATATAGAGCGTTTCGCCCGGGTCCTATGTGGGAGATATAATTTATTGGGATGCTAGGGGACGAAGCTACTAGAACATAAAGCTGAAAGTTTGAAGAAAATTGACAACAACACCCTGAGCGCCACTTCTGGTCGTAGTCATTTTAAATCTCCCCAGTTCCTTTGCAACAACCAGATTTAATATTCGATAGAAAAAAAACGATGCTGGATACAAAGGAGATGGAGACACACATTCTAGTAAAAACAATTCTACACCACATCTAAATAAAAACAAGAATAAAATCATATATTAGAAAATCTAAAACGATCAGGTCCTGTATCAAAATATCATATTTCCTTTATCGAAAAAGTTACGACTTTCTACTACTGGTTAAATAATCTCAAAATAACTTCAACTTGTAGAATCTGTGCTGGAAGGCCAGTCTTTACAAAACATTTACAATGCAAACATTTACAATGCAAAAACTGCTGACCTCTGGTTTTCGATTTACCTATATAACTACTAATGAAACTAAATTAAATTGAATTGACAAAAGACAACTTTTGCCAGCCACAGACTCTGTTAAAGAAATACTACCCATTAAAACTGCCGTTAACTTGCAACATTAAAGTAAATGAATGGAAGTATAGCGACATAATCTAAACATAGCACAAAAGAACTGCAGGCGCCACTTATCTTCCTTTTATTTCATAGATCGAAAACATCAATAGTTATATTTAGATTACCCAGTCCCTCTGGCTAAGTTTGCTTTTAATCCCGTTGATTTACTTTAACATGTCATTGGAAAGAGAGAAGAGAGATGCGTTTTCAAAGAAAACTATGGGCCCACGTGTTCTGAATAGCTGCCATTTGCACTTATAAAATTTTCAACATTGATTGCAAATATTTGCAATCTGTTGCTTTCAAGATACAAATAATAACTAAAAGCGAATCTTGGTGTTTGGAACAATGCAAAGGTGACCTGAAGCACAAATCTACATTGATGTGCAAGCATCGTAGAAAGGTAAACATACGGTGTTAAATTTATTGTTACACTTGAGCCCGAAATTATTCATGCCAATACCAAATATTTAGTATTCTGCATCACTCCATTTAAGGACCAATTCTACTGTCGCAGAAGTTTGGTAAAAATACAAGAATCAAATCCCTTATAGTTTCAGAACGGAGTGACCAATTTCAGTAGGGTAAAATTTATAAACTATGTGAACATATGCTCACTATTGAATGACGTCCCCGGAGCTGTGGGCGCTCACACTGGGACTCTTTTCCTTGACCAACCCGGTAGCTACTTTCACATTAACCATGGTACTTGGCAAACAAAATGACATCATCCACTGACACTTTAAAAAGTTGAAAACAGAAAATAACTTGAAAATGAGATGAAATCTAAACAACTGAAACATGAATTTCCGTCATCCGCAACAGGGCTGTCACTTGGCATAGAGCCAAATTTCGTTTCGGGTCAAATTCAATACTTCCCCTAATTAACGGAAGAATGGATAGAGCTAAGATGTAAAAGTTCACCGATATTTAAAGCGGCTATAGAATGCTGAGAAGAAAATTGACTGGGAGAAGGGTTTGCAGTTCACCAAAACCTAGTTGTTTCTTATGAAGATTTGCTGAAGTAAAGAAGCAAACAAAGTCAAAATGATGTCTCAGCCATTGATGAGTAACTAAGAAGAACCAAGGAGTTCAAATGCATTAATAATGAAAGAATGGGTTCATAATTCAGAGTTTATATTTATTCCATTTGATCACAGATGAACTGAATCAGGAGATTCTCCAAGTCGTGCTGGCAAGCGAAAAGGTTGAAAGAGTAGGCAAACGAAGGGGGGATATCTTAAGTGTGAAGGAATCAAATTTCAACAAAGGTTTGGTAAAATTGTTCCTAATTAGGCTCCTTTGAATTTACCGAATAATCTATCGAATTTCAAAAAGACGATTACTGTCTTAACTACCTGAAAAAACAAATACTACTTCAATCGATTAAAAGAAGGGATAGTGATCCAGCCCAGTGATCACATAAAACAATGCGACGAAGTGTTTACCTGAAAAGAATGGTCCGGCCATGGTAAATGCTCGCGAAAAAACTAGTGAGATACCACCGCAACGATTCGGAGAAATTCCCATCGACTATTTTGGCAACACCATACCGTACCGATCTAATATATTCGTCTTACGAAACATGATGCAACCCTGCACATTGCGCTTCCTGCCTCGCCAAAGAAATGAACCAGCAGCACATGACTCCATCCCATGCCGTACATCTGCCCACAAAGCTCCTTCTTCAGCAGTCATCAACAACAACAGTTTCTTCCTCCTTTCAAACGGCGATTTTTTGTTTTTACTCATCATGTGGCGCTCTTTGTCCTTCATCTGTCCCTTATTCTTGTATTTCTCCTCATTGCATTATTCTTTTTACTATTACGGTAAGTGAATCAAAGGAGAAATAGTGATCTGGTCTTAACATAGAACAAAAGAATAGACTCTTCTACCTCTTAAAAAGAGGTTTGGATCGAGGGTCCAAATATGGTAAATTTGTGAAGAGAAACTAAAGCATGACAAAATAAAACATGATATGATAAAAGTCGAGACAGCTTGTATGGTTTACAAATCAATAAATGACCTCACTCCAGACTGCCTGTCAGGAATTTTTACAAAAGACTCAGCAAGCAGTAGGAAAAAATTGAGGAACACCGCAACTGATGTCTAAGTCCCTCTAGTGAAAACGTGTAATGATCAACGAGCTTTCTCATATCGTGGTGCTGGAGTCTGGAACCAATTAGATTCAGACGTCAAGCAGGGATCCTCATTTAAAGAATCTAAAGACGCCTTGAAATTATCTATCTTGCAGTTTCTTAGTATTCATTTATCTATTTATTCATTATTGGATAGGGTTTTATATAATATAATATAATCTATTTCAATAAGATTTTATGCACGACCCCCTGAAAAAGCAGTCTTTCTTGAGTGATGGGGTAATCGTGGGTAAAACATGGAAAAAGGAAAATGAAATGAAATGACCCCCACACTCGGTACAACGATGCCAGCTTCAGCAAAGAAGTACGGATTTCAGAACACTTTTCACAGAGTTTATCAGGGATAATTGTATTCGAAGTGAGTTGGAAATGATTCAGTCTATACACGGCAAGTCTTACCTCCTTTTTGGCGTTGTTTTTCGTTATTTTCCTTCGTTGCTAGCCGACTTCTTTTGCTGTAACGGTTACAGCTTGAGAGTGCCAGCATGCAGGGGGTTTCATTTTGCGAGTTGCAAATCGAAGTTTGCTCGTTGGTTTTAACCGTTGTTACTCAATGGAAAGAAAAGTCATTTTATTTCAATCTTCAGTTATGATAGCCCCTCAGTTAGAGAAAACTGATTTACAGGTCAGCTAACAATGAATGAAAATAACGAGAAGCAAAACAAAACGACAAATAACATTTACTTCTGCGTATAATGAGCCATTGCAAATTCACTTTGTGCAAATTTGTCGATAACAAGTCTCTAAAAAGTGTTTTATTTGTCCTTTCATTTAATTTTCATTCTTTCAACCTGGGGAAAGTTATCAACTTTATATACAAAAATTGTGTCCAGGCCATTCCATAGTTTTGCATCTCTAAGAGAAAAGCATTTGTGGCCACAAGTTGTTCGGCACAGAAACCCGGGTACTGGTTTCTGATAACCTGTCAAACATGCATGCAAGAAACGAGGGAGCCTCATCATTTGTGCTCTTGTCTACCATTTTCAATGTTTCTCTTACAATGAAGTAATTTACTGTCTGCCAGCCTAGTTTCCTTAAAACTGAAAGAGTAGCAGCGTTGGAAGGGCTATTGGTTACCATTCTGACCGCACGATTTTGTAATTTCTGTAATTTGTCTTTCGCCGTGATTCCACATAACCCCCATACTGGACAACAATATCGAAAGTACCACTTTACCAGTCTTTCATGCATTGTTTACACTAACTTTATTGAGGTATTGTTTGGAATAGCGCCGCATTCGAAACTTATTAGAGATCTTTTTCATCATTTTAGTTCTCCGTACCCCCCAGCTCAAATGTTGATCAAACATTACCCCCAAGGTACTTTGTGTCCTTAATCATTAAAATTGTCTCCCTAGATGGCTTCGCAGCCGTAGTTTGCTGCAAATTTTCAATTTTCGCCCATTACCGATAATTATGTAATAGGTTTTGACAAAATATAGTGACAAGTTGTTCCCAGTAGGCTACGTTTAGAGACTTTGTGGGTCCTCATTAAGACTTTCATCTATTACAGCGCTGGAGTTACCTTGAAACGATATGCTTGTGTCATCACCGTAAATGCTAAACTGTGAGTTTTTCAGTGACAAAGGGAGGTCATTTATGTATAACATTAAAAGAAGAGGCCCTAGGTAGGACCCTTGTGGAACACCACAGCTAACTTTTTCAGACTTGGACAGTTTTCCATTTACATTAGAGCAATGCACCCTGTTCGACCGGCAGGAGCGAAACCACCTAAGTTCTTATTTGTCGTGCCATGGAGTTCCAAATTTTCAGTAAAAGATCATGACTGACAGTGTCAATAGCTTTTTGTAAGTTGATGAAAGCTAGGTATTAGCCATTAGTGCATCTTAGCAAAAAGGTCAGTCATGAGTGCAGCTTTCTGAAACTTGATTACCACAAAAGCAGAATTTCATTTGAAATTAAGTAATTATACAACTGATCAAAGACAAGCTACTCAAACTGCCGAGACAAAACTGGTAGAACCGAGATGGAACCCCCCAGGGGGGGGGGGTGGAACCATAATTTGACCGTTATACAGTTGCATCTGCTTTATGGATGGGCGCTATCCTAGCGATTTTCCACATATCTGGGAGTACCCCCGTAGAAAGGGAAAAATTAAAAGCACTACAAGAGGCTCTGCCAAGATAGGAATTCCAGCTTTCAAAAAGAAGCCAGAAATTTTATCTAGGCAATGCCCCTGCGAGGCCTTAGACATGCGCACTGATGTGATGACGTGTTCAGATCCTGTGGGTGTAAGCAAAAAGGTGGCTTTTGTTGGGTTGATGTAATAACACTACCATCAGGGTCGTCATTAGTCTGCCCGTCAATTTCAATAGCTTTGGCATTTGTCTGCCCGTCAACTTCAAGAACTTTTGACATGTTTAGTTTGAGATAATTTCTTAAAACCTTTATTTGTAGTTGCTCAGGATTCTTTTAGATTAGCTTGCGAAGTCTGTAAATTGCCTGAAAAGTATAGGCTATGCTTCTCCATTCATCTTTGACGCTTTATTTCTCAGATGTCTATAAGCTAACATCAAAATCTCAGATTTGTTTTACAGCAGCATATTTAATTATGTCTTTCGTTTAAAAAAGATCTTGAGATCCTCTGAGATTTAGGGGGTATAACTTTCAGACACTTATCGTTCGACCAGAGAAGCATACTTCTGTATTACCCAATTTCATTAACTGTGACACGCTCGCACATTGCACGCTCGCACATTCACGCCCATAAACGCACACCCACAAATTGTTTCGAAGTCCGAAGCAACTTCTTGCCACAGCTAGCATCGTTGTGCCGAGAACGGGGGTCATGCTTTTGTTTTCTCTCACAAATCCACAAGGTGTGGCTGCTCGATCTAAAGTTCTTTTTTAAGCAGTAAAAAGGCCCTTGGCACGTGCCATTTATGGTTTTATTGCTTAGATTGATCGAGAGCATCAAATACGGTAGACTAAATTTAGATTTCCCCAGTGCCCCTTGCTAACGCACTTTTCATTCCGCTGATTTACATTAATCTCTCATTTATCATTCGAAATAACCTTCAAATTGACGGTCTATGCCCGCTCCCCCTCAGCAAAGTCTTTCGCCGATGACGAGTTAAGCTCGAAACAAGGTTACGATTTTCAAGTCCTCTGACGTGCTTAGTTGTATTTGACAAGAAGTTACCGTTTTGTTAGACCAAACAACGTACAATACGCACAAGAACCTTGTATTCTACTGACTTTTGCCGATAGGATCGATGCAAACAAAGTCAGAATTTTGCTACTGAGAGACCGAAAACATTACAATTGCGAGAGTTCATCTGCAAATAAATTACTGCAGAGAAGCAATAGCCAAGAAGATAACTCTAAAGCTACAGTAATCACTATATTGATCTACCTTAATTTTTCGAGCAAAATCCATGGCTCTCTTGCAATGATAAACAAAGATATGTGTGATAATCCTTATGAAATCATTTCAAAAATGAAAGTGTCTGGGTATCTCTACTCTTGTTAGCCTTCCTCCACGATGAAATTAATTGCACGATCAACTTTCCACTGACAGTGATCCAATGTTTTTCTACAATAGTCCTCCGGCTTTTGAGTAACGTCTACAACTCGTCTTACTTTCATTTCGCACAGTGCTTGATCAGTGTCCCCACCTACGGATGACAAGATTCCTTCTGCTTCACTAGAAGTAAAGCCAATGGCCTCACTCTCCTTGAGAAATTCGGGCATTCTTAACACTCTCAGCACACGATCAATGGCCCACTGATTGTCCCGCAGCAACTTTGCAGCCTCTTCGATGGATAGTTCGAGATGTATCGCCATGAGATAGTGTATCTTTATTGCATACGACGCCTCTAATACATTCCAGTCATACGTTTTCAACATTTCAGTACACGTTGACTGAGGGCAAAGACCCAATTTAACAAGCTCTTTGACCTTGAGAAACTTTACTGTGTCATCTATATTCCAATGCGAAAGTTCTAACGCTGATGGAATATCCGCCTCAGAGGCACTAGGCATCATTTGTGAAACAGTGTTGACCATTTCTCGAAGATTTTCAATTGGCACTGCTGACTTAATGCTCTCACGATCTTTCTTACTTTTCTTTTTTCTCATCAACCCAAACAGAGTTGATTTCTTTCTGGCGCCAGTATCTTTGGCTTCGTTTTCCAGCTTCATGTACGAGGCGCTATCTAAACTTGAATCTAACTTCACATCATCTTCAGATTCGAGGTCACAAGAAGCATCACTATACCCTATCAATCCAGGCTGATAACTTGATTTTGAGCGGGGCCTCTCTTCTGTAACGAGTGGTATCACCATTTCCAGCTTCATCTGATCCAAGTTGATGCTTTCCAGCGACTGAGTTTTCCGTAGTCTTTGAATACGCTCAATGGAGCCTTGTTTTTTGTGATGAATATTGAGACCAAATATTGGAATCATGTCACTTTGGTGTGTCATTTCACTGATAGCAGTTTCACTAGAGTTTCTAGGGGGTTGCCCTGGCAATGGAGACGCAGACCATAAGATGTCATAGTGCGATTCAACAGATTCCTTATCTGCAGATATCCATGCGGAAGGATCAAGATCGAAGACCCCGCTATTCTCATAAAATGGCTCAGCTGATGCGGTTCCGTCAGCGCTGGTGGAGAACTCATTTGCAACTTTCTCCAGCTGAAGTTCTTTAAAAAGCCTCGGTGGCTTTTGAGGCCGGCCTTGTTTACGTTTCTCCCCATCCTCATGGCAGTTTCTAGTGTTTATTATATGATCAACACCAGTGACGCTGGTATTGCCTATAAGCCCTGTTGGCCCATCGTCAGGGGAGTAAGCCTTTATTGAATTCTGGAAAGTGGTAGTACCTGCGTCGCAAGTTCCTCGCTTCTCAGGCGATTGCAAACTTGCAAATGTTTCTCTTTCACGGTCCCTATTATCATATGAACATTTTTCTCCGAGACTAAGTTTCTTCGATAGCACGATGTGTTTGTTGTCAACAGCAATTTCAGATCGCGGACGAGGTTTGGTGCTCTTTTTTGAATCGCTCGGTGAACTCGTGAACTGTACACCTACCGGAGGAGGTTTGTCAAAAGATCGTTCTCTAAAGGAAATTTGCGGCACTTCAGAATTGTTCACTACGTGTGATAATCCACGGGAAGGACTAATAGCATTTGAAGGTCTTTCGTGTTTCTGCATGGAAGCCTTCTCCTTATCTGGTCTAGGCAAAGGAACTGGCTTCCTATAGAGAGCTGCATTTTTGACAGTTGCGGGATTAAATTCAACAGATGACCGTCTCCGGTTAGAGCCTTGAGGAACTTCAAAATTCTCTAGTGACTGTGGTAATCTACTGGCTTCACTGCCAACGTCAGGAGAAGGATCATGTTTTTTTGTAGGTGCCATATCCTTACCAGGTCTTGGTAGAGGAACTGGTGCTCCACCAAGACCAGCCTTACTAGGAGATGATTGAACTATATTTTGGTCTGTAACAACAGCATCCTGCGTCTTCTCCTCAGGATTCATACTTACGTACATTGACTGATAACGCATCAATGTGCCAAAAGCAAGTTTATCTGGTATTGGAAGATTTGTGGGTCTTTCCGTCTTGTTTTCTGCCAGAAAAAAGGAGCAAAAACAATTCAGTCAGTTTACATACTTTCTTTATGGTGCTTTAAGGCGCTGTACCGCGAGAAAATGCTCGTAGTAATAGTTTTGCAGTCGTGAAAGTTGTTTGAGTGAAACATAAAACTTTCAATGGAAGATTTTATAAGGGAAATGTCGCTTCAAAGTATCCGCTCGCATTGAACACAGAATGCAGTTTTGATTTATTTTAGGTGCAAATGTTACAGGAAGGATTCGTTGATATATGGACAAAGACGGATGGAATTACCAGAGAAAAAAAGAACGATGTGGACGACTGTGGCAACCAATGGAGAGAAACTTTTCCGTAAAGGTTTAGCAGAATCACATTGCAGAATCTACCTTAACAACAATATTTGTTAGCGGTGGTGTTCTTTTAGACTGGAAAAGCGTTCCAGAATAATCTCATCTGGCTGCTGTTCTTATTCATCAGGAGGGGGAGCTATGACTTTGAAGCATTTGGGCCATATGGTAACACTGCTATTATGACTAGGGCCTACCTTACCTGTTAAAATTATTAAGAGCTTACGGAACACTTAACGAACATATTTGTCTCTAAACTGGATTCATTTGCAAGGCAGCTGGAGACTTACATCAAGCGAGAAAACAGTCTGTTCTTATATCCCCTCATGGGCATTACGTACAAATTTTGAAAATCCTAAACATCTCAAATACCCAAAATTACTTGGGGCCTAACATAGACATTGCAAAAGCCACTCAGCATACAAAATTGCGTTAATTAACTGCCTGTCTGTTATGATGAACTTGCCCTCCCAGCCCATCTGTTCTTTACATGAAAGCCGGCTTAATCTTTCCTACTGTGAACTGCCAAGTCTTCATGAAAACGGTTAAATATCCTATTTACAAATCATGCTGTGTTTTCCTGACACTGTCTGCCCTTCCTTCCTTCATATTCATAAAAGTATAATACAAGGATTCTTCTTGTCTTGAGAAAGCGGCTGAACATCTTCTTATCTGTACATTGAAGCTCAAGAAAACAAAAGTTGTTGCAAGAGGAGACAATTGAAAGGAAAGCCAAGGCATGTCCTTCTTTTACCTGACACTGTATCTCCTTGTGGATAAAATTGGTAATCAAAGGAAGGCACACCGTTTGAAATTTTCTGAAAGAATTAAGTTCCCCTTGAATGAGAAGTAACGTTGTTGTTATTTCAAAGTAGATATGGATGCACCATGCTGCTTAAATCTCCTTCCCTGCCAAGAAATGCTTCCACACCCCTCACTTCCAACTAAGAAAAAATTTCATGCCCAATCATTAACACTTCAAAGAGTTGCTCATGTGAATTCTGTCTTAATTCATGTCAATAAGGAAAAATCAGTCCTTATATATGAGTTTGAATGGGAGTTAAGAAGGGGAAACTTAAACGCCATTCATAGTTGAAATTTGACAATGTTTTAAACAAAGTTGTCTCAACTCTGTTAGCGTGAATGGAATAAAAGGGAATTGGAAAAGCGCTCCGTTTGTCTCTGACGCTTACTGTTTGAACTGCTTACTTTTTAGGACAGCAAGTTGTGTCAGCGCCAAAAAAAAGAGCAAAATCCTTCACCAATGCAGCAGTCAAATTTAACAGGAAAGCTCCGATGCTGCCAAGGCAAATGAACAAAAACAAAACATATTCATATCAAAACATTTCAGTTATGGAATACTAAAAAAGAACTCATCACCTTTGCGAGACAGTACACATTTTCATATTTTCATCTACCTCTTTCTAAGACCCTCATTCGATGATGGAATATGATCTCTCTTTATCTTCTTTATCTTCTCAAAATATCTGGTATAGCATTTAAATGCACAGTTGCAGATTATACTGCAACTGAGGATATGGCATTTTAGCATAACCATTTTGCACAATTGTCGGGTGCCCAGCCACCCCCAGGATTTGTGCAAAACAGTTCTGTTACCCCCAAGGCTGTATGTCGTAGGCAGCAATTGAACGAGACATTTGAGACACTCTTTAACGTAAAATTTACTGTTTGAACAGCATGGCTGTAGGAAACAGCTGCTGACTGGGGGTAGGGGAATTGTTCTTTTAACAATAATGAAAAATGATTCTAATTAATGATTGAATATATTAAAGAGGATTTAAAAAAGTTGTGTCGTTTTATTAAGAAACATAAGAGAATCTCAAAATGTGCAGATCATTCCTGATGATATCTTCGCGTCCCGATTATGTCCATGTTCAAATTAATCTGAAAATGCTTGATATTCCCTTTTCAATCAATCCATCAATCAATCAATCAATCAATCAATCAATCAATCAAATCAAAAAGAAAAATCAAATCAAATATCACCTGCAAAAGCCCGCGAATAGCAAGCATGGAAGTGTTTTGCAAAGGAATTTTGCTTTATCACAGATCTCAGGTGACACCTGATTTGAGACAGACTTTAGATTGATTTGAATGATTTGATCTCTTCTTGACAGATCAAAAGCCGAAATAATCTTTGACGATTAAAAAGGCGCAGTAAACTTCTTTCAAATTCATTCAGCTTCAACTAGTACACACCGAGGAACATTCTCAAGGTCAGTAGCATATTGTTATTTTCAATGAAATTCAACTTTCTGGATCACCTAAGAAAACTTCTGGCACATGGAATGGCGTCTAACTATCTTCATAAGCATAGGACTTAGATCTTCTAATTCTTTCAAACATGGGTTTAAAATTCTATTACAGCTTTGTTGAACTGAGAAATTTAACCATCGGTATTTTGGCAACGATTCGTGTCGATCCTGTCCACAATAACTGGACTTAATGTTTGTAAATGAATTAATGCATCTCGTTACCTTGCTTGTCTCCAATTCATTGCTTATCTTCTCTCTCTTGTTTTGGATGGTTTCTTATGCCTAAGCTTCGAGCTGTACCACGCTCTGAAACTTAAGACCTGAAAACTAGTTTCCCCGATCGACGCGCTCTTCTAATGACTGTCGATCTGGGAACTAGCTCTCTACCAATAACTTTCAGAGGGCGTTACAGTTGCAAACTTGGGCCATAGCAAGCCCTCGAAAACAAGAGCATGGCTCCCAAGCAAGAAAGGTAAGGTATGCAATAAATCGAAGACAAGCAAGGTAACAAAATATATTTATTCATTTGCAAAAAACTTGGTACTGCAGTTTATATCAATGAATATAAAATCATCGCAAATCCTAAATCAGTAAAAGGTAAAATGATGCAATCTTGAAGAAAACCATAGTTTAGGAAGGTCTACAATAGGGTGGCAGGCAGAATCTTTACCTCTTGTGGCTTAGGATTTTCGAACTGGATGACGTAACGGGCTCAAATATGGTAAGTGCTGCCATTTTGGAACTAATCAAGAAATCAAAACATATCCACAGTAGATTGACAGCAAATTACTGTAAATCCCTTCCACGCCAGTTTATTGAAAGACGATGGCGACAGAATTTCAAATTCACTGTTGTAAAGATTCGAGTCCTACGATGTCTTCACTATGAATATAAAATTACCTTGTCTTGTATCTCCAGTTGAATCAACCGATCTTGGTAGCAACGGAGGAGAAGGAGAGTCTCTCTCTAAAGAGTTCGCAATGTTTGTTGGTGATGGCGGCTCTTCTGGAACCAGCTGAGGCGCAGAGCTCCTTCGTGCATCATTATTGTGAGTGCTTGGCACAGAAATTGGTTGGCTGTCAAAGAAATAACACAGGAATTTAGCTGCGGAAGTGAAATACACCTCTCATTCATCCTCCATATATAAATATTTCCTTTCCTTGATTGCAACAACCAGACAGAATTACAATTGATTTACACAGGGTGTCCCAAAGACATGTGCACTGTTTGAGTGGCTAGTGTGAGGGAGCCATGAACCCAAATTTCTTGGTTTCAGATTTGTAAACAGAAGAGACTTCAACTAGTCAGCTTTGCCCCAGTCTGAGCTAAGCAACAATGACAGAAGCACTATCATCCCCTGAGAAAACAGAGAATATCTTGTTTTACATGCTAGTTGCTTATCTGCTTGTTTTAAAAGCTGCTTGATACTATTTCAGCCTTTTGCAGCAAATGATTAATGATCGACTGAAATCGGTTCATACGCATTTTTGGTACATTTCTGCAAAAGCTTAAAGGTCATTTGTCGGCACTCATACCACTCCAGATAAGAAAAAACAGCAATGGACATGCTCAAAGGATTGCAAAAACGTTAACTAGTATTACCTTTCAGGTTGCCCGTTCTGAATCGTTGAAGCAAGTGAATTTTCTTCATAGCCAGGACTCAGTGCAACAGTTGGAGCAAAAGGGATCTTGCTTTGTACTGGACGAGTTTGCGATTTGATATATTTACCAAACTCAAAGGTTCTCTCGTTCTGACCAATCCACAAATCTGCAGCACCCCTAAAACGATGGGAATGTAAGCATACACACCATTCTGGGAAACTAACAACAGATTTCGGTGGGCAAAACAGTAACCTCTACTTCTTGCTTTCTGTCCAGCAAGAGAATCACAAAATTGTAAGGACTGACACATCAAGCCATCTAGCCGACTCAACAGATTAATGGCAATCATATCAACAAAAAGAAATTTGAATACTAAAGCTTTCATCACTTTGACTGATAACTTGAGTCTCAGTTTTTTGCATTGAATTGGATGATGTTCACCGCTTCAGCTTGAGACTCATAGGCAGCTTCAAACGCGAAATAGTTTGGGCCAAGTCTGCCGCGTTTACGCCTAAACCAGTCAAAGCACTACTTTAATATAAGCCAATTCCTATCGTTTGGCAGGGCTTATTAGTTCAAAGTTCGACTGTTCGAAGCGAAGCGACATTTGAAGGACGTTTGAAGCGAAATTCGATTTTTCTGTCGACGTTCGAAGGATAGAATACGCTCGACGTTTATCAAGTTTTTATAAGGATCTTAGTTATATTAGTTTGTAGAATCTGTTTGCGTGTGAGTCCTTGACTGAATGAAAATAAAAATAAACGATTAAATGTTGGACGAAGACAAGGAATCACGTTGTCAGTCCACTCATCGCTATCAAATTTGACCCTTAAGCCTGCTCTTGCAAGTCAAGCGGTGGTGGATCATCAAATGACGAAAGAAGTTTATTTTTGTTGCAGAACCAGGATTGCCTAGGACAAAAGGCAAGAAATGGGAAATAGTAGCCAATGTGATTCAATTAATCTTTTTGATTATCTATCTTATGATAACAAACAGCAAGAATTGCGACGATAATCATGTTCATTTACTGTTTCATTCCAAATCCAATAATGATAACTCCAAGTATTAATAAGACAAATCCATATGACAATATGACAATAAGACAATATGACAATATGACAATAGGACCACGTCGGACATCATCTTGAGGTTAATTTCAGAGAAGAAAAACCAATGTCGTAGTTAAATCGACATTTCCAATTAGCTTAGACAAATCCAGTTGAAACGTTGTAAAGCATTAGACTAGGTAGGCCAAGATTAATGAATGAACGTTTCGAGACCAGCTTGTCTCATCTTCAGCTAAATAAAAGTTACACGCGTGAGGCTTTATGGTGATAATTATTCGAGAGACTAATGCATAATAAATTATAGATCATACGATTTCTAAATAAGGAAAGTCTATTAAAATTAAACTAAATAAGAGAATCCAGCGAGATTAAAAAAGATACAACGGTATAGAAGAAATCTGTTGATTGAGAGTCGGGCGGTTCCTTAAGATTAGAAGACTCTCATGCATCAGCAAGTCAAACTTTTTGTTGCTTTGCCCAAAATACAAACAGCATCAAAAGAAGCACATGACTAGTTTCATTAATATGGTCCTTGTAGGGAGCATTTAGGAATAAACAAGAAAGGAATAGGTATAAAAGGTGCTTCTTGGTCCACTAGGGACCATATCAATGAAAATAACCAGATGTCAACGAAATGAGGTCATCGTCAAATCATAAAGAATACTGTACAACCCCAAAATAAAATAAAATATTTAAAGCAATGGCATTCATTTGCATCAATCAAAATTTTCACTCTTGGTCGTCTTCAAGCACTCTCTGCTAAATGTCTGGCTGCAGCACATTCATTGCAAAACAGAGTAACGATTGAGAATTTTAACAGAGCAGAGAAAGTCTTAGCAAGCATCATGCCACTGCTTCATTGTATACCCGAAAGAGTGTTAACTCAAGCCAAGGATGCGTGTAAAATAGAGTCTTGGGTATAAGAATACACTATTTTGTTACTCACTCAAAAGGCTTTATTGCAGTTATGATGTCACCAACTGCATACTTTAACTCATCGAGATAATGCTGAGAAGAAACTGCGAGGCTTGATGTCGGGTGAATCTGTAAAAAGGAAATTAAATTGAA
Organism: Aurelia sp. 4 Dawson et al 2005; assembly: GCA_964019985.1. NCBI lineage: Eukaryota > Metazoa > Cnidaria > Scyphozoa > Semaeostomeae > Ulmaridae > Aurelia > Aurelia sp. 4 Dawson et al 2005. The sequence continues at coordinate 6,185,017 of OZ026509.1, forward strand.
ACACAAATTAAATTAAGTTGAAATATTCATTCTATATTCTCCATAATCAACTTAAACTTGCTTTCCATATGACCATTCCCGTTGTTCCTGTCGCCATTGTTGTTGTATCTTTATTTAAATCGATTGACTATTTTTAATTCAGTCTGCTATGCACATGTGTACACGTAAACTAACCAAAAGCGATGGAGACAAATTCATCATTCATTCATTCATTCATTCATTCATTCATTCATTCATTCATTCATTCATTTATTTATTTATTTATTTATTCATGCTGGCAATTTCATCAATGACACGATCAGTACCAGCACGGACCTCAGGATTCCTTTGTGTAAAACGTCAAATGGGCAGCGGAGCTTTTCGTATCGAGGAGTTACTGTTTGGAACCAATTAAGCCTTGAAATCAAAACTGCTCCTTCGCTAGCTGCTTTCAAAACGAAAATTAAATCTTTTTTAAAGATAAAAGAGGTTGATGATCAAATTCAACGTTAACCACATATTTTTAACTTCAGAGTCCCCTTTTTTTAAATATTTTTTTTCTTTTTCTTATATATTGGATTTTAATGCCAATAATGATTCATGTAATCAAGTAAGTTCGGGTTTAAAGCAGGGCTCATTGTAAAACGGTAGATATCCATAGTAACTGAATGTATTTACCCTGTGGAAATAAATGAAATGAAATGAAGTGAAATGAAGTGAAATGAATTGACAAGAATGTGAACGACAGGCTCGGGGGGGGGGGGGGGGTAACTAAGCCTAGTTTTGGATGGGACGTGCCATTTCGGTTCAAAATTTTGACCCATAATTCCGCACATGTCTGAAAAAATGTGACCCATAATTCCGCAAAGGGGATAAAAATGTGACCCATAATTCCGCCAACATGATGAAAACTTGGCCCATAATTCCACACGGGAAAGAGCATGTCTCAAGAACACAGCAACGAACTCTTTGATGTCCATTGCCACAGGTGCTCAATATTACACACTTCATATATCAATACTGGACAAAGACTGACAATTGGTCACAATCTCATCAAAATCACTCAATTCTAAGAGCATTGAAAGTGGGCCAACTCCCAAAGTCAAGTGTTAGCACCCACAAAAACTTTACTGTCTTTCATGCCTCAAGAACTTTCATCGAATTTTGAAGAATTCTTGAAAATTCTTAAAAATTCTTGAGAATTCTTGCCATGTTTATGCAGGCCAGCAAAAGGCATGCACTGCAAATGCAGGTTACAGGGCCCTACATGAACAACAAGGTGTCATTTTTTAGAGTCTAGATTCAGCTAGCTACAAGTTTTGTCCAACAAATGACAAAAAAAGAGGACACGATTCACTCTTTACATTGCTTAAAATGAACTGTTGAGCCAATTATGATCGTCAACATTATCAATCATTTGGAGGTTAAGTTGTTAAGGTGCATTTCATGTGTGAAGTTGGTTGGTTTCAAATTGTGATGTTTTCATCTACAAATTGTTCCCTCTTTCAAATGCTTTAACATTCAAAGTGATTATTTTCCATTCAAAACCAATTTGAATGAACTTTGTATACTCACTGGGATTTAAACTGGGTTTTGATCTCTCGGTGCTCTGGATGCAAGGCGCCACTGCCATCATCATTTGTTGACCAAACACCAGATCGCATTTTGAATAGTAGTTGTTGTTGCCATTACCATAAAATGTCATGATTTTCAAGTTGGTTTCTTTAAAAAGATCCTTGGTTTCCATGGAAGCTAACCTCGAAATTTACTCGAATAGGATGACATATGGTCAAACAACGACAACAACCACTCTCAATGCAAGGCAGGCTTTTGGCAACAATATGGCGACATTGCATCCAGATACAGTCCAGCTCAACACAGGAGAGAAAATAGAGTAAAACCGAGCCATAGCATTGACTCTAAGTTTGAGATGTATTTGTGCCTTTCTTACATAAAGTGGATGTTGATGCCATGATGATATGAAGTAGGCCTCAAGCCAAGTCCAAATTATGAAGACCCACCCCAGGGCTGCTACTTACTGTACTATGGCTATGCATCAACCATTTTGTTTCGGCTGTCCAGATACTTTCGTTACGGGAGTGTAATAACAATATTGATTCTGCTCATTTTGTTCAAAGCCAGACACTGAATGGCTCACGGATTGAAAAACATTTCCTCACAATTCAGAAATTCAAAAGAACTTTTATTTTGAAAAATACTGTATTTTGAAATCCAATCCAATTCTGGGGTATAAAGTTACTAGCACAATGTCATCACTTCATGTCCCCAGCCAAAGTCTTGGTTACCACCAGTCCTGGGGTGCAAAGTAAGTTTTGGTTTCCGAGTACTTTTTGTTTTTCAAGTTCAGCTGATAAAGATATCCCCTTTTTATATTTTTATGGTTCTTAGGAGAAAATAGAAACGGAACTCAGAGATTTTCAAGATGAGGCTACTTTCACTTGATTTGGGGAGTTATGACACACCATAACTTTTCAGTTGTTGTTGCAGTCAAAAGGCAAATGTTCCTCTTCTGGTTTCAACAGAAATCAGTGATTGAAATCAATATGTTTGGGTACTTGATGGGGTAAAATTTAAGCAGTTGTTTGCGGAGCAACCTTTCTAGTCCAACTGCAATATGTCTTAAAAATGATACCCATAATTCCGCAAATTTCTTCAAATGGTACCCATAATTCCGCACAAACTTCTGAAAATGATACCCATAATTTCGTACTTCTTGGAAAAAAGTACCCCTAAATAATGGCACGTCCCCGGTATCTCAAAACTATTAAGTTACCCCCTCGAGACGACAGGAATATGTCTTAAAAATGATACCCATAATTCCGCAAATTTCTTCAAATGGTACCCATAATTCCGCACAAACTTCTGAAAATGATACCCATAATTCCGTACTTCTTGGAAAAAAAGTACCCCTAAATAATGGCACGTCCCCGGTATCTCAAAACTATTAAGTTACCCCCTCGAGACGACAGGAGCGACCAAGTGTTCTCCATATAATTGCTGATGTTGTTCTGTCATCGCTTTATCTATTGGGGAAATGACTTCGAATCATAGCAGATTTCTAAAGCACTATTGTCATAAAGGATCTTTCGATTGCTCTTGCATATTTCTCTTTCATCGACGCACGTTTATTCAACTCACCATACACTACCAAATAAAAGGTATCACATCTATTCACGGTCTGTTGGGATGCCGGTACTAGTTAAGAAAAGCATAAAGCATAGCAGTGCCATTATTTCGGCCAGTTTTCACACAACTAGTATCAAAACAATTTGAAAATGGCAGAAAATTCCACGGCAGAGAGCTCTTTACAATCTCTGTTTCAAACAAAGATAGATTTTTTGATAACTACAAGTATGAAATAACCTCGGCTCCAAAGCATCGAACATGCTCCGTTCTCATCAGTTTTGAGTTCACACAACGCTATTTTCAACTGCTGATTGGAGTTTTTCTTCGAACCCTGCAGTTTCAAACAACTAACGGTAAAATCTGTTCCATATTCGTTCAAATAGAGGCCTTTTGGTAGCAAGTTTAATCCTTCATTACATCCTGTGTGAATGAAGTCTTGGAGCCACATAAACTTCAGAAAAGTTTAAAGGTTTTCAATTGGAAACCACCATCGTTCTTTACAGAACAATCCACCGCATTTTTGAATTAAAAAAGGACAAAAATAACAAGCAACTATTTTGAACAAGCAATGGCCTTGGTAATCTAAAGCTAGCTGTTCCGGATGAGTGAACAAAGAGTTCCGCGCGTTCAATCGAAAATAAATCAATAACCTGCGATTTTTTGATCAAATCTTTTAAGTTTAGCTAAAAGAAAAGATCCTCAACAACAATTATCCTTCTCGATGGTTTGCGCGATTCTTGAATTCACAAAAGAAGATTTTTCTTGACATTTTTGTCTTAAGAAATGCATAATTGCTCCAAAGTCCTAAATCAAATGCAAGCTTCTTAATCATCGATAGGAAAGACTGAGCTTTAGTGTGCTGCCTTATGGAGGTTTGTAAAAGTAAATACTCCTGCAATTCAAAACCATCTCAGACCCTTGTGATGTATCTAAAAATGATTAGCTGCAAGTGATATTCTTACAAACTATTCTTCGCGTGTCAAAACCAGAACTGCTGCATTAGCAATAGTGAATTATGATGTCACCCTAAAACGTATGTTTTCGAATCCAATTCGAAAATGACTCACTGAAACTAGACATGATTTTGCATCTTCAAATTTCATCCTCTCGTCTGGATTTTCATGCCAGCAACGTTTCATGACAAGCGAGTAAATTTTTGATGGGCAATATTCAGGCTCTGGTAGTCTTTCGTTTTTCTTTAATTTCTCAATAACCTGGATCAAATATGAATAATTAATATCACAAAAAGCCAAGTGAAAACTAGGAAATGAATCTTGGCCAAAGAGCAAAGGCACTTTACTGACAAAATTCTCTATGAATTTACTGTCTTGTTCATAGATGAGGTTTCAAATTGAGTAGTTCTGGTGACTAAAGAATCATCTGGCGGTACAAATCCCGTAGTATCTACCACTTATCATGTGACGTTTCACACTTTGATCTGGGATGCTGAAACCTTATATGAACACGTTCTATTCACAGTCCTATTTGGTGATACAGGAAACGGTGCAATTGCATGCTGTCATGTTAATCCGTATGTAACATAACGGGCGGCTCAAAACTACTTCACGAGCGAGATCGCATACAGCGGGTGACCCAAAAAAACTTCACCAGCTGGATCACAGCTGGCTCTCAGAAATCAAAAGCTATTGTCAAATGTTCGTACCATAGCTTAGTTGAAAGGTTTAGCTATCTTTTGGGATGCTGCATGGTCATTTTAAGCAATGATTACCATCCGAAAACCAGATTCAAAGAAAATTTTGAATCCAGGATTCCGCATTTTGGGTGAAATAATCGCCATCGCTTTCCACTTAACATTTTGTGAACACGCAACATAGAGATGGATTGGAAGTCGTTTGGGGAAATTTTTTGTTTGCGAAATGATTGACCGCTCTTCCTCATTCAAATTTCATACTCAAAAGCAAATTGGAATTCAGCTTTTTCACACTTTCCACGAAATGGACTGGAAAGTGAGGGAATCGTCCAAGAAATGAATGAATCTTTGAAACAGTTTTTATCAGACAGTATGCATATCTTAAACTGACCAAACAACATCTCAGAAGATGGATGAGCCTATCAGCTACATGCTGACACCTTGTGTGGCTTTATAAAATTCGAGTTCAAGAAAATATGAGCGATCTAGCAAATGAAGTTGTTCTTTAGGCCACCTGATGGATTCATGAAAGCAAATAATATGGACACAAACAAGGAATTTGAATGAACAGGGTGTCCTATAATATTTTACCCTGTTCGAGTGGCTGCTGTAGTGGAGTTGCACATTTAGTTGTTCTGTTCTTGATACCACCCTGCTTGACACAGTTGCATAAAATAAGCATCAACGTAGAATTTGAGACCCTGTATGAGCCAATCTGACAAGTGGTTGCTGATTAATGGCAGAAGTAAGGCAACATAAGTGTTTATTTCAATAACAGCATTTTTATTGCTCTCAGCAATGTCAAAACAAAGTAATTTTCCCAGAAAGGGTTCTAGCGTTGTACTTAAATCTTTATGCATTTATGAAAAGGGTTAATACCCTTGCTTATCTAAAGGAAAACAAACACTGCCAATCGTTTTAAAATGTAGAGAAAATATTAATATGACGGATATGATTTCTTTGATGCACAGGTCTGCATTATTGCTCAAATTTCTTACCTCAAATGAATTCAAACCATCATATGGATGCTCTCCAAATGAAAACAACTCCCAAAGTACGACGCCAAAACTCCAAACATCACTGGCACTCGTAAATTTTCCTTCTAATAAACTCTCTGGACCGAGCCTAAGGTAGAGGAAAAATACTGCGTGTGCTGATCTGGTTCTTCTATCAATTTTAAAACAGTTAAAAGCTACCCTAAATTCGCTTGCATGGTTTGCATTATTGTTTCTACTTTGTTTATAAAGATCCTTAAAAATCTATGATTTCTGATATGTCGAGGCAAAAGAAATCTACTAACGTTTACAGACTATGATGAACTATACGTTGGGACAGTTTTAAGGATCTAGTATCAATTCAGAATTATACGCAGGAACTTCTTTCTCGACGTTTAGGCCGTCTACTTGTCTCATTGTGTGCAATATCTAAGAAAATCCATGACCTGGTAACAGCTAAGTTGATCGACAAGAGCATTGTGCAATACGATAAGAACACACTCATACAAACGACTTAGACATTGAGAATTTGATTGGTGATGTTGAGTTTGACGAGTGAAAGCTCCATACGTGACAAAATCTTTCAGCATCATTTTTAAAAATTCAAAACAGATGCATCTACAATTTCAATTAAGTACACCTCTTCATAAAAAGCAATAAAATTCTATCTCTTTTAAGCCGAGTCATCTTTACAAAGTGATCGATGCTTTTCAATCCACCTTTTCGACGCAAAATCCTCGTGCTTCTGATGGTCACGTGACCTCTAGAATAGCGCGCCATGATTGGCTGAGGTCTAATCTTTGTAAAGATAGCGCCAAAAAACTAGGAAAAATTTGCTTTGAGTGTTTAGAAAGCTTTCGATAATTTGCAAACATGGATAGTTTCGGCGACTTCAGCTCAGAGAACCTGCTAATAAATGAGATAGGTAAGATGAACGTATACAACTTACGAAATTTCCTGCTAGCGAGTAGCGAGATGAATCACTGTCTCCAAGTACAAGAAGACAGTAAGTGCGTATGTAGGTCAGCTTTTGCAAACAAACAAAGTGACTTGCGAGGCCTACCGCATGCTCTTCTTCACCATCTTGCTTTGGCTTCGTTTCCTACTTTTCCAGGAAAATGAAGAACCTGACATCTTCTCCATACTAGTTCTACATTGTAGGAGCGTTTGGTCGCCTGGAGTCCTTGTGATTCCCCTTGTCATAGCAATGTTTCACCATTTCGAGTACTTGCTGTTCTTGCTGGAGAATCCTGTCCTAGTTTTAGCGCTCTGTTTACAAAGATTAGACATCAGCCAATCATAGCGCACTACTTTATAGGTCACATGACCATCACTAACACGTGGATTTTGCGTCGAAAAGGTGGATTGATGAAGGCCGTTTTTCAGATAGCAATGTTTCACGGCACTGCCAATAGTCCAGGCCATTAGGCCGGTAAAAATCCATAGAGATCACACTCTATCATTCTGGATTTTGACGAGATCCAATCATCAGAGGTCAAAATCGGTTTGGTTCACGGTTTGACGAGATCCAATCATTTGAAGTCAAAATCGGTTTGGTTCAAGATTTGACGAGGCTTGTCAAAAGTGGTAACTATGTTTCTGCATCTGGCAGATTATTGGAAATATTACTGAAATTGGTCAAAGAGATTGGTGTTAAATTCTCTGAACTGTGTAACTTTAAACACAACCAATACATCTATAGGACTCTCATGAGAATGAAGCTGTAAGAAGCACGAATACCGAGTGATATCAAGGACGTTTGAAATGCCATCTAACAAATGAGTACGCAATGGCTAGCAGACAGACTTGATGAAATTTTTGAAGTCAGTGGAGCTCATCGGTAAGGTCAGTCTTTGGCCTCTCATTCTGGATTGAAAAGGTTGAAAAGAAACTTATACCCATTTCCTCTCATCCCCCAGAAATATATACGCAACAGAACGCTTTGATTGAACCAATGCCATCTTTTAGCTAACATATGCACAGTGACCTCTCCGCATAGCGGATCCTCTGTTCAATGGACTCTCGTTTTTTAAGCGCCCATTTTCTAGGGACATAAGCTCTTGTAAACTAATTCTCAGTTCTCAGACCCCTTGTTTAACAACGATCCAGCTTCATTCACGACTTCTCTGACGGTTTCGTTGTGTGGAATGGTCACTCTCTTGCGGTTCCTTTTTTTCGTGTATTTCCCGTTAGATTATTTTCTTTCATGTGTGTTATAGTATTAGCCTCTATGTTAAGAAGCATTTATGTCAGTATGTTATTAGTGAGTAGTGCAACAACGTAGTGTGATGTTAAGTGTAATAGTTGCAGGGTTGCAATGTATTTTCATGCTCCTCGCACTATCGTCTTGTAATGTATTTTGTTCGTTAGCTAGTATATTGTAAATTTTAGATGGATATAAAAAAGTAAAAAAAAATTTGCACGAAGAAAAGATATTCCGCCTGCAAAATACAGGAATGAATCTTGGTCAATAAATCTCTAACTCCATTCACAAACATTTTTGATTAATTTCTGTGGGAGTAAGTAACATTCTCTATGTTTTAGTTTCTTTGCTTATGAATGAGTCAAAGTTTGATAAATCAGTTATCCATGAAGGTGGCTTCAGATGACAATACAATTACATAAATTACAATTACGGTTCCAAAAAATACCGTCTAACCAGACATTGCTATTTGGTAACTAAAGTAAAATGTTGGACCAATTTTTACTCTATAGTTCAAGAGATCCGTGTTGGGCGGGTGGCTGATCAGCCATTTTATCAAATATCCTAAGTTCCCCTCAGCAATCAGGCCGTTCCTTTTACTTTTCTTTAAAATGTGATTTGCGTTAAATTCCTTAGTTCAGTAAGTGTCACTCATTGTGGTTTTTAAGTGTCACTCACTTACTACGTGTCCTTTTCTGCAATGAATGGCACAGTAGTAGCATTTGTTGCATGCATCTTTTGCTTCTGTGAAAATGGATGGAATCTTATATCAGATTTGAAGACTCAATATCAAGGTCGTTGAGGCTGTAATAAAAAACTCTTAAATTTGGAAAGAAAACCGCTTGAGTGTTCAGCGTTTTGAATGCTTATAAAGTTTCAAATCAAAATTCCCGTTGAGATTTCACTTACTACTCATTCATTGCATGGGATTTCTGTAAATTGTGGAACAAGCTATCGAACAATAACGAGTTACCAATTACAGCAACGATTTGTTGTCCCGATGGGTGTAGGATAAGATTTGCTTACCCCAACTGGACCAGCATAAGTCTTGAAGTTAAAACATGGCAACATTTTTTGAAGTGCTCTTTCCAACATCACACTATCCCAACTACAACGATTACAGACAAGGGCAAAGAAGCTAATAGAAGAAGCCAAGTATAAGGACAGATGGACTTGCAAAAGGCTCACTGTAAAGTCTTTCATCTTCTTCGACCGAGGAGTCGTGAAATCAAACTTTGTATGATGCCTGTCCCGAAAATCTTCGCCATAGGTTAATTCCATTCCACGCAAGAGATCCATGATTTCAGAGTATAGAACCAAAAATCGTGGCAAATTCCCAAAGTTAGGTTAGAATATGCAAAGGGAACTTTCTAATTCTCTGGTGTCAAAAACTTGGACCCTGACAACATTCGAGAAAAAGAATCAATCGCTTGGATTTTGCAAACTATGAAAGTAGGATTGACAAGTTGACTGAAATGCATTGAACAGGATTTTTCTTCAGTTTCTTGCCCTCCTTTGTCCTTTGAAATAAATGTTAAGCGTTAAGTCAGTCATGAGGACTAGTTTACGTATCGTCAGTGTGATTCGGATTGGAATCCATCTGTAACCTGGCTAACACAGCACTGACAGCAGTTAGAGGAGGAGGTCTAAGGTAAGTTGAGTACCAGAACCCTCAAAATTGCATCACAATTTGCAGAAAACCGAATCTCAAAAGCAAAAATACCTGAAAACTGGTTACTGCATTTTTGGATACAAAGTTTGAATATCTGTGCTTATTTTCTTCCATCTTTACAACGTTGTCAATTTATGCGACTCGTCCTTGTTGCTTACAAGCGACCAAAAACCTGTCCTTCATCCCTCCTTGTCTGAAAGTCAGACTTCAGAATTTCTCAGTGAAGTAAATAGGATGCTCCTCCCAATTCAGTACTCATATCTTCGTCAACCCTGTATACAGGACCATGCTCTAAGATTCATTCTTCAAAAGATTTTTGAGCTAATTAGAAACAGATTCACCTTCTTCGAAATATGTAACTTGATTACATTCTTCCTTGTGGAGGCAGATAAGGTTTAGCATATGAGTCCTTTCAACCGACGTGGCAAAAACTGCTTATTTCAAAGGGTAAGGGAGGGGAGGAACTGAAGGGAATCCTTTTCAGCATATTAGCTTCTTTCTATTTTTTCCTACTGGTATTCCCTGATTTTTTAGCGATCCTAGAGTTGAGCTTCTTATACCCAGTTTCTTCCAAAATATGTGTGGTTTGAAATACCGGGTGAGTCAAAAAAAAGTTTCGGCATTTCGGCATTTCAACGGAAAGAAAATGCGATAAAAACAAGTTAAGCAGACGCTTAATCAATGAAACTTGGTAAACCTGAAGAAGGAAGTTCACATTACCTGGTGAGTGCAAAATAAGTCTTTCAACGCTACATTTTCCATTCTTTTGTATAGAGGTCTTGTTAAGCCCTATTTTAGGTACTGCTGCCCTGTTTGGGGATCCTGCGGTGCAACAGCCCTAGATAAGTTGCAAAAACTTCAAAATCGAGCTGCTAGGATTGTCACAAACAGCCCCTATGACGCATCAGCTCTGCCTTTGATAGGGAGTCTCGGCTGGCTAACCATTAAAGAATTGATCGACTTTGAGACGAGTAAGATGGTCTATAAATCTCTGAATGTCCTCACCCCAGACTACTTGCGAAACATATTTTAAAAGATATTTGAAGCTACTAACCGTCAGCTGAGGAACTCTGACACTGACCTTAGATTACCATTATTGAGAACATCAACTGGTCAGAAATCGTTTGCTTACAAAGGGGCTAAGGTCTGGAGTGACCTAGATAGTGTTGTCAAAGCGTCCACATCTTTCTCCTCTTTTCGAAGAAATTATAAAGCCAAACTATGACTCAAATCATTTTCCTTTCCTTTTTGTCTTAGATTATTGTAAATAGGGTTATATTGTATATTTAAATTATTATTAGGTTTTATTTTAGCATGGCTCCCTGTAAAGCAGTATTATTCTGAGTGGATTACGATGGATAAAAAAGTTAAAATGAAAAAATGAAATGAAATGGAGGGCTGTGGAATAAAAAGTATGTGACCGATATTCAAAACTAAAATGTTAATCTATCACTCAAAGGCTATCTTAGATGACAAAATTTTGTTTGGTAAAATCAAACATCTTTGAGACCCAACAATAATCAAAATACTTGTAAGGGGTTTGTATGGGAATCGAGAATACTAATACTATAATACTAATGGTGGTCCGGTTGATACACCTATTGGGTGAAATTACTGGTTACTGTAATTTGATCACTGGTTATTAGTCATTAGGTCATTATTAGTCATTAGGTCGTTATTAGTCGATAGGTCGTCCCCCGGTTTACAAGGACCCCATCCCATTCGCAAGGTGACTTTGATCATTTGTTCATGGCTAAAACTAAGAGGATGTTGGTACAAAGTTTAATGCATTTTCTGCGAAGAAAGAACATACCAGCGAATAGGAAGGACTTCTTCTGACGTCATAACCCACTCCTTGTCCTGCCCAACCAGTTTAGCTAATCCAAAATCGCTGACCTTTACCTGATTAGTAAAACAACATTGAGTGTTGAATAAGCATCAATCAGACATCAAGAAACTAATGAGAGATATTATTCTCAACTACCATTTCCTTAAAAAGTTATCAACCTGTTATTTATTGAATTCAATTCCTCGATTTACATGCAGTGAATTTCTACCTACAACACAAACATTACACTTCAACCAATAAAATGAATCAATGGGAATCTGTGACATAAGAACTCTTATGTCCCGATCAAACGGTGCTACCACTGCATTGAACATGGCCTAACTACGATGGCCCACAGGGACATGCAGCATTAGATAAGCTTGGCGCCCACAAAGTAAGATGGCTGCACACATATTCAAAAGTCGCTTACAAATTTACTTTCCATGAACAAAGAAATGTTGCTGCACACATAGTCAGACTTGCTCTATGCAGTGTTCTGTTGCAGCACACAAATTCAGACTTGCTGCATACAAAGTGGGGTGTTGCAGAAAAGCGTTGGTGTTGTTGGTATCTATGCCTTTTCCTGCAACCATTTACATTTGCACACCGACTATCAAAGGTGACTGATTTGTAGTGAGTGCAGTGATTTGCAACCATGACGATTTTGCCAAAAGGAATAGGATAATAGTGTGATAGTAATGCAAATTGTTTGAATGCAATGAATAGCCCATTTAACTGTTATTCATATAATGTCTAAGAGCTTCTTAATGCCAATCTCCTTGGTTGTTAATTTTTCTTACGCATCTGAAGCATCTGAGCAGTCACGTAGAAAAATAGATACAACCACAGTCCAGCCTCTGCCTTTTGTCGCCCTAGATCGTAGAAGTACATCCTGCTTTTGTGGATGGAAAATTGCATGTGACTAAGAAAGAAACTAAGAATTTCTCCCAATACTCTCGAGTACCGAATAATCGTCCCCCCCCCGCTTATTAATTTTTGAAAAATTTTCCATACCCCCCGCTCTTATTCCAACCCCCCTTTTATTAATTTTTGGAAAAATAAAATGATATTAGACATAATTTCTGTATAAACGCAAGAAAAAGTCTCAACAGAACCAGAGTTCAAAAGTATATGTATCAGTAACATCACTTTGCACATAGATATATAATAGATAGGTGTTTACCTAAGAAAAGGGCTATTTTCTATTTCTCCAAGCACCCCCCCCCCGATTATTCCAACCCCCCGATTATTGTTATATCGAACCATTTCCAACCCCCCCAATTATTCTCACCCCCCGGGTATTCGGTACTCGCGAGTACTGAAACTTTCTTATATTTCTCACTGTTGGAGGTAAAAAGGTTTCTTAACAGCTGTTAGAAGGCTCTTTAATTTCTTGTTGTTTACAGGGGCTATTTCACTCCTAAAAGATCTCGTAGCACCACTGGATGGCCAGGATCCTCCTGTTAATTCCTTTATCAAAATGCCTCATTGCGCTCTGTGGCGGTCTGGCTTTTTTCATCAGGGGGGGGGAGGTGGCAGCGAAATGGCGCCCCTTGAAATTGAAGATCGTTGTCAAGTCTCTGACGAGAATGGCAGCCTTGCAATTTTTCTCATCTTCCTACTCGTATTCTTTGACACCTTTTAACCTGGCCCTGGGCTGGATGTCGACATTGAGTGACTGAGGTAAATGAGGGCGTCTGGGGGCGAAAACTCCAGGAAAATTTTTCATGACCACACCCTTCAAACACTTAACTTTCTGGTACAGGAAGACCTACCTCACTACAAATCAGCCATCTTTGACAGTCAGCTTGCAAATGTAAATGATGGCGGAAAAAGGCAAGGTTAGCAACAACAGCAACGCCTTTTGCATGCTGCAACACCCCAATTTGTATGCAGCAAGTCTGATTTTGTGTGCTGCAAGGAACTTTGCATGCAGCAAGTCTGAATTTGTGTGCTGCAACAGAACATTGCATGCAGCAAGTCTGAATTTGTGTGCTGCAGCCCCTACTTTGTATGCAGCAGATCAAATTTGTATGCAGCAACCCAAAACTTGTGCATGGAAAGTAAATTTGTAAGCGATTTTGCTTTTGTGTGCAGCAATCTGATTTTGTGTGCGCCAAACTTACCAAATGCTGCTTGTCCCCTGTGAGCCATCGTACCTAACGTTGATGGTTAATGAAATGTTAGAACGATTTCACCACCTTTTCAGTCACCCAAAATTTGTCGGAATTTTCCAGTGAGGTCCGTTGACGTTCAAAAATTTACTAAAAAAAATCGGGCATCTTTTGATTTTGAATCAAGACGTAATGTCATTTTAATCGAATCACTTTAGCTGGTTCCCCAAGTAGAGACAAGCAGAAACTTTAGCAAAGCTTTTAGTATCTGTATCATTTGTTATAATCATTAACCCTATTTTGGATGGGAAGGGGGGCAAATTTGCTTTGCCCCCTACTAGATTTTTTTAAAGAACTCTGCCAGGAAAATATTTATAGCCACGAAACTTCTTGACTTTTTGCAACTACTCATTGTGCAGTTTCTCAAAAAGTTTCATTGAAATATTTTGAAAAATGAGGGGGCGGGAGATAATTTTCTGGGACTGACCTTGGAAAAATCGCAAATTCTCAAATCTCAATTATCGCGAAAAAAGGAGCATAAGTTGAATATTTTGCAAATGTCTTTTGTAATGTACTGTTATTTGATGCATTCTTATCACAATTATCATATTTGGATGCAAAATGTGGTCCAAATTTAATCTTATCGTGATTTTCCTGATTTTGGCCAATTTTGCCGCTCTTCTTGACCACACAAAGGAAAATGCTGATGTGAGCAAAAACTATGGCTAATTTCAGGTTAATTTTCATACTTACAGAAAGTATATGCATGAAGCTATTAGCACACCAAATTTGGTCGCTCTACCTATTACCAATAAAGAGTTAGGTGGGGAGCCCTCAAATAGCCCAACCATTATAGGGTTAAGGTCTCGTCTATAACACTTCCAATGGTATCGTCTGTGTAAATATGTATTTGTCAAATTGTACGTTTTTAGATTAGGTATCACGCTAGCGAGCCTATGCGCCTACCGTGGTGGATGCGAATGCGGGAGGTGGGGCATTATGCTTCAAGTGGTGGATGCGAATGCGGGAGGTGGGGAATTACGCTGCAGAGGTGGGGCATTATGCTTCAAGTGGTGGGGGCATTGCGCTTCAAGTGGTGGATGCGAATGCGGGAGGTGGAGCATTATGCTTCAGAGGTGGGCCATTATGTTTCAAGTGGTGGATGCGAATGCGGGAGGTGGGGCATTATGCTTCTGAGGTGGGATTTGAGTGCTGTAGAATAAAAGTTGAACAGATTCAGGATTCAGGTGAAATTTGTATGCACAGTTGCACGATGTTTCATGGGTGAGAAGTTCCAAGTTTATCTATAGCCTGGTATGGATGAACTTGTTCCGAATGCGCCGTTGAAGAAGAACAAGGATGAGAAATATTGTAGGCGGTCTGTTGATTCGGCAGCGAAACGACGACTTTTTTTAAACACGAGTGAGGCCATGCAATACTGTCAAGAGGAAAATCATTCTTCGACACAAGGTCTACAAAAATACAAAAGACATCAAGACTAGATTTGAGGTTTTTAATGAAATCATCGAGACGTTCCAATATGAAAGTTTTAAATCTTTCCTCATTCGCGTTTAAAAAAAGTCGTCGTTTCGCTGCCGAATCAACAGACCGCCTACAATATTCCTCATCCATTTTCTTCTTCAACGGCGCATCCGGAACAAATTCATCAATACCAGGCTATAGATAAACTTAGAACTTCTCACCCATGAAACATCGTGCAACTATGTATACGAATTTCACCTAAATCCTGAATCTGGTCAACTTTTATTCTACAGCACTCAAATCCCACCTCTGAAGCATAATGCCCCACCTCCCGCATTCGCATCCACCACTTGAAGCATAATGCCCCACCTCCCGCATTTGCATCCACCACTTGAAGCATAATGCCCCACCTCTGAAGCATAATGCCCCCACCACCTCTGCAGCATAATGCCCCACCTCCCGCATTCGCATCCATCACGGTAGGCGCATAGGTTCCCTAGCGTGATATACCATGAGCTATAGGACATGAACTGAGTAGATTGGGCCTAAGCTGGGGTGGTACTCTCGTAGTGATTTGGCCGACGTAGGCTAGTTAATTCAGTTTGCAATTAATATGTAATGAATACTCACTTTAGTTCTTCTCTGTCGTATCCTAACCTTGCTATTCCTGCTAATACAGCCAGTAACGGAGCTCGATTCCCCTTCCACGACAAACATGGCGCCTTTCCTGTCGACGGTTTCCAAAATTTGTTTTCGTGCCTCTGCACTACGCTCCTCCGCACGCAGTTGAAAAGGTGAGTGCGGAGGCGCGAAAACACATTTTGCAAACCGTCGACAGGAAAGGCGCCATGTTTGTCGTGGAAGGGGAATCGAGCTCCGTTACTGGCTGTATTTCGCAGGAATAGCAAGGTTAAGATACGACAGAGAAGAACTAAAGTGAGTATTCATTACACATTAATTGCAAACTTAATTAACTTGCCTACGTCGGCCAAATTACTACGAGAGTACCACCCCAGCTTAGGCCCAATCTACTCAGTTCATGTCCTATAGCTCATGGATATACAAAAAATTACAGTGAACATATGCGTTGTTGGGTATTGTTTGTTTACGTCATGGTTCGATGACCTGTTTCCTATCCTAACAATGGCAAAGCTCATGCCCAGGGCGATATTCAGCGCATTGTTGCCATTGTTTGACGCGGGTTTTCAGCTTAACTGATTGCCTGCAATTTTGTGACTTGAGTTATTTTACACATTTGCTCAAAAAAGTTCAAGTAAAACTAAGGATGTGCTGCTTCTTTGAGATATACCAACGGCTTCCACGGTCAAAATGATTACTGCTACGCTAATGCTTTAAACAGCGTTAAAAATTTTATGCATTTCCACAAACAGTCACCCACTGAACTATTACCTAACGAACTAAAGGACAAATCCGGGGTATGCATGATTTGTGAACACATGAAAGGCCATATCGCTATGAATGGTGCATGATACTGTTTGCAGTATCTTTCGTCTTTCTATACAAAAATTAGATACTCAAATGAGCTGTTGGGGGGGGGGATAGTGCATCATCTTATTGAAAAAACGTCACAACCTTGATTTTAAGTCGTCACCCAGCAGCCTTGTCATGCTACCGTCAACAACAATGAATCACGACGAAGTTTGGACCTTAGCTATGAAAGTTATGGGCTGAAATTGCAGTGAAGAGCGCACAAAGACAATAGGCGACGATCAGGATTCGTCGTTTGGCAAATTTGACCATGGTTATTAATTTATAACTATTCTACTATACAGCACTCGAGATTAACTGTAAAGATGAAATACGTAATAGATCACGATTTGATTTGATTTTGTCAACATTAAAAGTACGGTCACTTTTCAATGCCCTTACCAACCGAGCAATTGATCATGAAATACTCTACTATGCTTAATTAGCAGCAATTTCTTGCACAATTTCAATGACGTACTACACCTTTTCATTTCAACTAACGGCCTCGTTTGGAAATTTTTAAATTTCTCGATACGAAATTTCTGATCACGGATTTGCAATCAGCACCCCAAGGTTAGTCTAACTGCAAATTTTCATATTCCTAGAGCATGTGATTTCGATTTTATGGTGATAATAAATTTGAGAATTTATAAGGGATCTGACCATGAAAATCGTTCGAGGTGTAACTTTCCGCCCTCAGTCATTATTCATGGTCAAATCCCTTACAAATCTTCAGATTTGTTATCCTCATGAAACTAAATTCGCTAACACTAAGATCATGAAAATTTGCAATAAGACTAGGATGACACCAGGATAAGGGTGCTGAAAGTAAAAATGGGGTCAGAAATTTCATGTGACGCAAGCTAAAGAAACTTTTTAAAAATTCCAAAACGAGACTACTTAGTTGAAAAGGTGTATATTTGGGTACTTACTGCAAAAGTAACGTACTCAGAGGGTCTCTTCAAAGAGGACAAGCTCACAAACACTGGTTCTTCACAAACAATTCGGTGAATGACATTGGGCAAAGTGGTGTCAGAAAAATCTATAGAATATCTCACCTGGTTGTGCGCAGTGACAAGTATATTCCTCGCAGCAAGATCTCGATGAACAAGGCCTTTTTTCTCCAAATACATCATACCAGATGCAATTTGAACAGCGAACTGGCAAAGCAATGTGATCGAAAGGATTTCACCCTTTCGAAGCTTATCAAGAAGAGATCCTTCTTCTGCAAATTCCGTGACCTAAACATAAAAATCATCTGTAGAGAATAGGGGGGGGGGTAACTTCCAGGGGCGGGTGATGGGGGTGTACAATTTTGACGTCTGAAATCAAAATCTAAAATTTATAAATCATTGCGAGAACGGTACCCCAAAACTTGCAAGCCATTCAAAATGTATACCCTAAAACTGTGACAATAATCCAACATGTTAACCAAGTATGTAACATTTGGTCAAAATCAATACCCTAAAGAGTTTTTTCGAAACTGGCACACCCAAAATTTATGTGCATTTGTGATTTTACCAGAAGGACATCCTAAAATTTATTCTCCGTCTGAGGGAAAACGCCGAAAAAATGGCATATCCGTTACCAGTATGTGTAGTTACCCAAGAGACGACACGTGCAAGGTATGCGGGATGAAACAGACCCTTTAAGCATTATGCTCCATTCACACTTACAAATAAAATAAGTTTAAACTAAACCAGATAATCGAATGGAGCCTTCTGATTGGACAATCTAAGAAATCGAAAACATTTGATTGGCTCAAATTTAACCTGGTTTAGTTGAAGCTGGTTTAACTTGTCAGTGTGAAAGCGGTATTAGCAAGCATTTGGCAGTGGGTATCAGAGCGAGGTTCATCAACTTCAGGCCGATCTTTCATGAGTTTAGTCACGGTTCAAAGTTGTAATAAGTATTTCTCCACCAAGGAGCGACACTGTTACGAGTGTAAAGTCTAATAACTTACTATTCAAAATTTTCAACAGACACAAAGACTTGCCCTCAAAATGACTACCCGGGACTTTGGCTAAGAGATGGAAATAGGGGGCGCTATCTAATTTGCTATCAAGCAGTTAGAAAGGAAGACTATTATGGGCAAAGGATATTTCTTTATAATGACATGGAAACTGGTGTTAATTCAACATCCAATAAATGGGAAGAGGAAGTACCCATTGAGTCAAAATTTTCATCAAAAGATTGAAGAGTGCATCTTCACATTTTTGAGCCATTCGAGAAAATTGATTTCTTTGACTAATGACTGACTTCTCTTAGCAGTTTCAGTTTCAGTTTTCATTGACAACTATATCTAAATATATGATACAAATACATAAAATTGAATTTACCTACATTAACTAACACAATCAAAATACATGACAATCAACTAATATAGACAACTACAAAATACAACACGCCAGACACCGAAGAACAAAAAAAAGGCACAATACAGTACAGAACAGAGCATAGGTTTCGGAGGCAGCCAACAAGACTACATCCGAAACCCATGCTCATATGTATTTAGGTATATTTGTCCAAGGAGGAGCTCTCTAATAGTTAAACTAATCGAGAGAGAGCTCCCCCCCCAATCTAAAAACTAAAAAAAAAACAAAGAAATATTTATTTAAAAAAGAACACAAGACCAGAAAATGTCTCCAAAGAGTGAGATAATTAAAGAATGTTTCCTCAGTTATGAAGGTGTAGAATTAAAGACCATAGCCATTTACAAGAAATTCTTTCAATTTTGATTTGAAAATATTGAACGAACCTGACATTTTAATAAAAGTGGATATGCCATTCCAAAGTTTAGCACCAAAATACTTTATAGACCTGAGACCATAGAAAAATGTATTTCTTATAGATTGAAAAATGTCACCTCTAGCTGCCTGACGAGTTTCATGACTGTGAACAGTGTTACTAAGCTGAAAGTAGTTATGAAAATGAGATGGCGAGAGACCATTGAGAGACTTGTACACGAATTTAAGTATATCATGGTGAATCATGTCTTTTAGTCTTAGAATTTTTAAGGAAAAAAACATTGGTGTTGAGGGAGAGAAGAAGGGCTGGAAGGAAATAGATCGGAGTACGTTTTTCTGCAGCAAGAACAGTGGTTCAAGATAAGTATCATAGGAGAGACCCCAAGTTGATGAACCATAACTCAAAAAGGAAGAGAAGATGGAAAAGTAAAGATTTTTCAGTATATCAAGAGGAAGGAGATGTCTAATTTTAGAAAAGATCCCAGACGTCCTTGAGAGTTTCTTAGTAAGTTCAGAAATGTGAAATTTCCAGGACAACAGTACAACACTCACAATGATGACAAGCTATAAAAACTCAAGGTGAAGAAAATTTACGCATTAATTGCACAAACAGTTGCTAAATCTTGATGACTTACGTGGTACATAATTCTTCTGGAGCATAATCAAAGAAATAATGAGTTGCAACGAAGGTCGATGTTGCAAAGCCATTATCATTGCCACTTGTGTAAGGAATCATTTGACCAAATTTCAAAACATAAAACTCAATGCTTTTTTTCACGACCAAGTAGGAATGACATGATGAGTAGATGGGCAATTGCAATGTATCCAATGAAAATAAAGAAGCGAAGGAAAGATCGGTAGAAGAAAAAGCAATATAAAAACGGTCATCTCACCATCCTGATACGGTCTTCTTGAATACATATTCCATACAGCTTAACAATGTTGTCATGCTTTTGATCGAGTTGGGAGAGAACAGACACCTCCTTTATAAATGACTTGTTTGATTCTTCTTTCAAGCATTTCACTGCCACTGGAATCTGAAAACCGATTAACCAAAGACTGTGATGATAGTTTTACAGAATAGCGGATGTACAAAAAATAAACAAATTGCGTGGCACACTCGTCAGTTGGTTAAATGACGGAATGCGTCCTTGGTTATTCAACGTTGCTGTTTATTGCAGCTCCAGTTACCAGTGGCGTAGTGGCTCAACATTAGCTGGGGGCACATGGCGCCCCCTAGAAAACTGCGACTGTTATCTTTGCACAACGTGCAATGGCTGTTCAAAGGTGTTTCATTCTTTAGACAATGCTTTGAAATAGAAAAATTATGCTTCCTTTATAATCCTGTTTGAATAGAAGTCAACCAATGGGGATGAGCCTAGGTCTTTGTGCGGGCGGAGTTAGCAAAAATTTTTGAGACCATGCTCTTCACATCGTTGGAAAATGCTCCTTCTGTGAAAATTTCCTATTTACTGCGAAAAGGTATAAGAAATGGAGAGGCTTCTCGAGGAAAATTTTGAAAAAAGAATATCAAAATCTTGAAGATTTCCTTGTTATATGCAGTAAAGTAATCAAATTTGCAGGATTCCTCTTCGTTCTCCTTTGGATAGTTAGCGACAACAGATATTCATCTTTATGCAGGATTCCTCTTCGTTCTCCTTTGGATAGTTAGCGACAACAGATATTCATCTTTATGCACAAAGTCTTGATATTCATCCTATGCACCTATACGAAAAGTCATCTGGATCCACTTTTCAGTCTAATACATCTAACAATTCTAAATCAGCCACGAAAATGGGACTCCCGATTAAATTTGCAGGATGAATACACGCTCGTTGTTCAAGTAAGTAAAAATAATATCAAAGTCCTGAACCCTTATCCTGGCTACTGAAGCCCGCTGCACAATCCAATCTATGACCCTAAATCCGATGGCCTTGCTCATGATGATTACATCTTCAAAGGCCCGCATTCTAAATTTGAGACAAAAATATCCCCCATACGTTTTTCTGTCACATTTTGTGCATCCCAACGTGATTTAGTGTGAACTGAGCTTTCGGGCAGTTGGCAATGGGCGCCTTCGGAGCCCCAGTCTTCTCACATCGCTGGGGGGCATGTATCCCCCCTGACTCCCAGCCACCACGCCACTGCCAGTTACCAACTTATTTCTTTCTTTTCAGGGTGTAACATTATTTCGTTTTCTATCCCACGATTCTACAGTTTTCTCGCTAGTTACAGGTTTACTCTGGTTGTTGTTCTCTTACTGGAGTTAACAGGCTCTTTCACAAACTACAATGTTTTTGTTGTGTTTATATGGGTTCTAGTAAGATAACTCCGTCATTCAAGGCTGTTCTCAGATTCTCCACCGAAAATTATTAGTTTACAATACATATTTTGAACGGAAGTAAAGATAAGCAAAAAACATACCACGGTTTCATGACCGGCTAGCCTTCTGGTCCATTCTCCCTTGAACACCTCTCCAAAATTTCCAGCACCTAAGATATCTTTGAGTTTCAGGTCTTCCGTTTTTATGATAACAGGTTCGAAGTCTTCCCAGAGACTGATTGTTGCTGGTAGGTCAACATTGGCCTGTTTTGGTTTCTTAGCCAGTACCTAGAAGCGAAGATTGTCGTATTAAAAATTACTTAAAATGACATTGAAAAAAGAAAAATCATGAGCGACTGTTTCGCTGCTTGCTGGAACCAAATGTCATTCCAGTTGCTGGCATCATTCCTTGCAGGTACAGTTGTTTCAAGCCATTTGCTTGCAGGTCCAAAATATTTCTAATGAGGCCTACAATATTTCAGGCTCATCATACTATGGCATTCTCACAAGACACACAGTCTCCAAACATAAACTTTCTCTATTTGAGATTTATCTTAGTAAAAATATGTGTTATTCAATAAAAATTCAAACAGGCATCTCTTATATCATGCCAGAACCAAAATATTTCTAATGAGGCCTACAATATTTCAGGCTCATCATACTATGGCATTCTCACAAGACACACAGTCTCCAAACATAAACTTTCTCTATTTGAGATTTATCTTAGTAAAAATATGTGTTATTCAATAAAAATTCAAACAGGCATCTCTTATATCATGCCAAACGTAGATCTGAGTATTCATTTCTGTATCTGCAGTTGATATTTGACCAATAAACTACTCTGAAAAAGAGAATACTTGAAAAATCGACAAATGAGCTGAAGACAGTTTACTGATGAGATAATTTGACTTGCAGCTCAGGGCTCAAAATTCAACGAAATAGCGTTTTTTAAAAAAATTCCAACAGTTTGGAGCTTGAACTCCAAAAGGACCCAGTTGTTGTTGGCTCTACCAATGAAAACAGAATTAAACTCCAATGACTCTATGATGTCACTTCCTGCAGTTGGTCGCTGGGCCGGAAGTGACATCATGTAGAATTGGAGTGTAATTCCAATCACACTGCAGGTACCTTGTATAATTGTTAATTACACTCCAATGACTCTATGATGTCACTTCCAGCCTAGCGACCAACTGCAGGAAGTGACATCAACTGCAGGAAGTGACATAGGAACTCAGTAAAGTTGCATGAAAAAGCCACTTTTCTGAAAACTCTTTCAAACTGAATTTTCAACATTTCCAAAATTGAAGAAATGTTACCATCCAAATGATTTAAATCACATTTAGAGAATGCAAATTTCCTATAATGATGTTGCAGAGTCAATTTTGAAAAACGGACCATGTCATGGAGTTGACTACAGAAAAAAGATACCCTCTCCTGGAGTAGGAATCCTACTGTCCTGGCGTTGGAATCCTGCATGGATCTAGTATAGAAAGTAAAGCCAACTTACAGGCTTGGGATAGAAAGTAGATATAACAATCATCTCAAAATAGGCTCCAGGGACTTTTTGAATTCAATACAGTCGCATATCAGTAAGCTACTATGGAGCAGAATGCAGGAATGCTATTCCCGTACACATAAAATGGTCACCATCTGTTAATGTCCTTTGCCTTAACCTCAAAACCTAGCTTTTTGAAAATGATCACTGAGAGTGTAGTATTGACATTCATAATTTACCCATGTGTTTTCATAATTGTTATCTAAAAAAGGGAGTGCTCTCTCCTTGATTAGGTTTGCTACTGAGAAAATTCCTCCTTAAACACATCCTCGTAGTGGCATGTGTATTGTCTTATTCGTATTTAAAATCATTGCAAGTAGTTCAGTCTTAGAGTATATGTATGTAATAATGGAAATTGAATGATTGAATGAATGAATGAATGAGTGAGTGAGTGAGTGAGTGAATGAGTGAATGAGTGAATGTGTGAATGAGTGAATGAGTGAATGCGTGAATGCGTGAATGAGTGAATGAGTGAATGAGTGAATGAGTGATTGAGTGAATGAATGAATGAATGAGCATCAAACAACAAATGAAAACAAACAAAAAGGTTTGGAAGGAATTAATGCTCTGAAAGCAGCTGGACTTGACAACCCTTATGCTAACTTATCACAACTTCTCTTAGGACCAGCCTCGTAGTTCTATTTGGAAAAGATAACAATAGCCAGGGTGGCAAATGAAAATAATAAGACTAGTCACACTGCACTGTAACATACTGTAGTCCGGTAGTTCGTGGTATTACCACCAAACGAGGCAATTTACGAAACTAACTTCCTATCATTAAATTTGGAGTGCCGAATCCGAATCTCAATGTTCTTTTCTGGTCAGGCGAGGGGCCATTTAGAGATATGAGGCATTTGTCCCCCTTGCAAAAAATTGAGGCAAAATGAAACTATAATAAAAAAATATCAATATCACTACTAAAAATATCTAAATGCAAAACGCAAGTTTAAATGTTGATTAATTGATCCCTCAGCTTCTGGATATTGTTTTTTTGTCATTTTCATTTATTTTGGGGGCGGAACTGCCCCCAAGAGAGGGCAAAGTACTATTTTGCTATTTTGCTCAAAAATCACTTGAAAGTGCTTATGTACATCAAAATCGATATGCTGAACCTGAATATGTCATTTTATCAAAACCGATATGTCATTTATGTATGATAAATATAAACACATACTTCGAAATTCCAGGTCATACCAGGGAACACTAGTTGAAAGCGATCATCGAATGCTAGTAACAAGAATGAAAATACAATGGTATATTGTCTATAAGAAAAGAAACAACAAACAAAACAACAATGAGAAATACAATACACATTTACTTGTCAATAGCATCAAAGAAAGACAAGAATACGCGAACAGAATAAAAGAACTCATTCAACAGGCACCCAAGGGACAGAAAACAAGGGCTTTTTTGAAAAGTAAAATGAGAGAGTCAGCGGAAAAAGTAGTAGGCATACAAAAGAGGGACAAAAACATCAAACCAAGTGAATATGATGAACAAATAGAAAGACTATCTTGTCAACAAAAATTAATAAAATTGCAAATCAACAACAATGCTGTCAACGCTGAGGAAATAAAAGAACTAAAAAACACGAGAAACAAAATTATGCGAAGCATCAAAAATAAACTGAAAGCAATAAGAGAAAAGAATATTGACAACATCATTAATGAAATAAACGAAGCAGGCAGTGCTGTAAAATTCTTTAAAGCAGTTAAGAAACTCAGACAACCGCAGAAAACCAGTAGCAGCAACGTAACGATCCATGATGAGAATGGTAAGAACATAGTGAACGAAAATGAAAAATATAGCGCTGTGAAGGAGCATTTTAGGAAGCAATTCTATAATGAAAATGAAATCGAGGTCGAGCCATTCCAAGGCGAAGCAAGACCATTAAATCAGAAAATAACAAAAGATGAAGTCAGTAGAGCCGCAATGAAAATGAGTAACAATAAAGCAGCTGGAGAAGATGGCATAGCGAACGAGATGATAAAATATGGCCCCGAAGAACTACACCAAGAGATAGCAAATATACTGAATGAAATATTCGAAACCCATAAAAATGAACTTAACACAGGTGAATCAGTCCTTCTACCAATACCAAAGCCAAACAAACAGAAGGGTCCTTTGCAGAACTTACGACCAATTAATTTGCTAAATACAATAAGGAAACTACTATCGAATATAACACTTGGCAGGATACAGGAAAAGGTTGACACTTATATATCTCCCAGTCAATCAGCCTGCAGGAGAGGTCGATCTACATCTGATGCTGTTTGGACGCATAGATTTATAGCTGCCAAAGCGCAATTATATAAAGATCTACAGGTTAATATCATTGGAATCGATATGAGCAGTGCCTTTGATACCATACAACGAAAGCCTTTGATGAACATTCTTGAAACAATTCTAAACGAAGACGAACAAAGGATGAGTCGAATATTATTGAGTAACACATCAATCTCGATAAAGTTTGGAAAACATAGGAGAGAAAATGTGAAGACAAATATAGGATCCCCACAAGGCGATGGAATTTCGGGAATATTTTTCAACATAGCTCTAGAGAATGCTTTGCGAACATTACGAGTAGATTTGAATGAAAAAAACCAAGTAGAAAGATCAAGCTTACCAACAGAAATAATTTACGCTGATGATAGTGATTTCTTAAGTGAAGACAACTCCCGCTCTGAAGTATTGAAAGAAATTGTAAAAGACTGCTTTGGAAGATTTAACTTGAAAGTAAATGAAGAAAAAACAGAAGAAACTGCTATCAAACGAGAACAAGGTAAAGCAGAAAAGTGGAGATGGACAAAAAAACTAGGAAGTTTACTTGGTGATTACCAAGATATGAAAAGGCGGGAGCAACTCTCAATTATAGCCCAAGCATCGGCAAAGAAATTATGGATGAACAAGAAAGTCAATATTCAAACGAAACTAAAGATCTACAAATCAATCGTAAAGCCAGTACTAACTTACAATTTTGCAACACTAGCACTCACAAAAAATGAAAGTAAAGAACTAGACTGCATCCATCGAAAACAACTTCGTCAAGTATGGAATGATAAGAGAATACACAACAAGCAACTATACGAGAAGAGCAGAGAAAAACCACTGAGCGCTGAAATGAAGGAAGCAAGATGGAGAACATTTGGTCATATATTGCGATTACCAACAAGCACACCATGTCAACAGTCGATGAATTACTACTTTGAATGTCCACCTAAAGCAAAGAAATTCCGTGGAAGGAAAAGAATCACCCTGCCTGTATTGCTTGACAACGACATCGTAGAAGCAGCAAAATACCATCAACGGTTGCAAATAAGACAGTTTAAGACCAGAAAAGACCTTGACATCTTGAGACATCTCGCGGACGATCGTAATGGATGGAAAAACTTGACTAATTTAATTTGTAGTGTCGCGCAAGGTGAACAATGATAAAGTTGTGAGCCGAATGCGCAGTGAGAGAGAGAGAGATATATGTCATTTTATCAGATTATAAGTATTTTTAAGAAATTTGTGTGCTCTTAGGGGCGGAATGCGCACTCAAAACAGGGCAAAGTGTTCAAAATCATTTGAACATCACCTAACGTCAAACTTGATATGCTGAATCCGAATTTGCATATTATTTCATCAAATCATAAGCATAAGAAGAGATACGGGGACTTTTAGGGGTGGAACCGCCCCCAAATGGGGGCAAAGTACTGTTGTGCTTGTAATACATACATATATACATGCATACATACATAGCTTTATTTGTTAAAGCAGGTAGTGATTAGCAGCACAGAAGTGCTGATGTGGACCTGCAAAGAAAAGTTGTCTAAAATAAAATAAAACAAGCTAATTACAGGTAATAAAATTTCGTTCCGAAAAATAAATGAAATCATTTTTCTTATTTGTTCCAATCGATGCTCCTTTTTCATAATGTACTTTCTCAAGTTCACAAAATCTCAATTTTTTCTTGTATTCTGAAGTGCTTAGTGTTTTAACTGACTCAGGTAGATCATTCCATGTAAGAGGTCCCCGATAAGAGAATGATGATCGGCCGTGTTCTGTTCTTGGCTTTGGCATCTCATAGTTGTTTGTTCCCCTTGTTTTAGAATATTTGTTCTTTTCAAACAGTTCTGTTAGTTCTGTGCTCATCTTATCGCTATGAACCTCATGCATTATCGTTGCCACTCTTCTTTTGTAAAGATAGCTTATTGGTTTCCATTTAGCTACCTGTAGAGGATCTTCATCCCTTTTCACATTATATATCAACTTTGCTGCTCTCTTGTGTATCCTCTCTATTTCATTTACCTTAGCTGTGGCACAGTTTCCCCAGACAGAAATGCAATAAACTACCCCAGCTATTACCGACTTGTAGTAAATTTCTTCCAAATACTTTTCTTTGTAGAAATTTCATTCTCTTGAGTTGCGATAGTTTTGCATTGAAGGACTTGGCAACAGAATTTACTTGTTTGCTCCAGTTTAAGCAATTATCAATATGAACCCCAAGACATCTTGCTGAATCTACAAACTGGATGTCTTCGCCTCCAATTGATAGCCTCCTTAGGGGTCCCACAAACTTTTGTCCGGTTATGAGCATGGCCTGAGTTTTTTCAGTATTGATGGTCAACTTGTTGTCAATACACCAGTGATGTATTGTGTCTGCTATTCTATTTAGGCCATCAATAACCTCTTCCACATTGTTTGCTATAAAATAAGCTGTAGTATCATCTGGGAACATGTACAGCTCTCCGTCCTTGATATTTTCTGGCAAGTCCTTCACAAAGATTTTAAACATCTTCGGTCCCAGTACGGATCCTTGCGGTACTCCATATAAAACTTCACCTTTCTTTGATCTTGATCAATTTACTTCGGTATATTGCTGTCTTTCATTGCGATAATTTTCAACTATTTCAAATAGATTTCCACTGATGCCAAATCCATTCAATTTCTCCAACAAGATGTGATGGCTTATTGAATCGAAAGCCTTCCTTAGATCGATGTGTGGTACTCCTACTACTTTGCCCCTGTCTATAGCTGTCTTCCATCTTTCTGTCAGAAGTAATAGTAAAAATTCTGTTGATTTTCCTTCTGAATATCCCCATTGCTTTGTGCTATACAGCTTATTCCTCTCGGGATGTTGGTCAATTGGTTTACAAGATTGGCCCTCCAGCATTTTAATTAATATGCTCAGCATGGATAGTGGCCTATGATTGCCTCTTTCGGTTGCTATTCCACTTTTATAGGCAACCTTTAATTTTCCACATTAATCATTGGAAAATATTCATTTCTATCAAAATTACTGTGCTGAATCTGAATTTGCATGTTATCTCATCAAATTATGAAAGATCAAAGAGGTCGGGGGGCTTTTAGCCCCAACAAGGGGGCAGCATGTCATTTATAAATCCAAAGTTCTTAGAATTTTTCAACATATCTATTTGAATAAAGTCTGAGGCACTGAATTCGAAAATGTAACATAATGGAATTTGGAATAAACTTTCAGACACTAGGGGTCTTAAAATCCCAAAAAGGAAAGCCTGTACTCTCATAAATCTGAAATCTTTTCTTCAAACAAGAGTAGAAACTACTTTTTCTATTTGAATACCTCCTGATTTCAAAAGGTTCCTGGTGGGCTTAAAGTTTCAACGAGAGAGGAGAACCCATTCTGTATGTTGCAAGAGGCTCTTCATGCCGAAAGATGGTGAATAGAGTGTCCAAGGATGTACCAGAGGTGAGAAATGATCACGAGGAAGCAGATACAAAGATAGCATACATCATTAATCACACAAAAAGGAAAATTGGAGACCGTGAAGATACTCGTAACCTTGCTGGCTATGAAGAGCAATGATGTGCACATATACAATGACATTGGAACTAGGAAGATTCCTAAGATGCTTGATTTGAATGCCTGCAAATTATCAGGGAAAGAAAGGAACGCTATGCTAGGAAGCATTCATTCAGAGGGAATGACTATGTATCTAGTTTTCTTCAATTTGGGTGCTGGAAATACGTTAATAACAGCCCAGTTTCTGGATAGCAGTCTTGGAGAAAATTGGAATCTCACAGAACATGAAATGAAAGCATTAGAACATTTTTTGTGTTCAACCTTTGGAAAGAAAACATGCATTCTGTTAATGAGACCAGATGAAATATTTTTTGGGAGAAGCATGAAAAAGATGGAAAGATTGTTGATCTCTCACTCCTCCCCCCTTGTGAAAACAGCCTAGAACTGCGTTGAAAGAGAGCTAATTTGTTGCCAAAATGTGGAGGGATGCATATCAACCATTCATGTTATGTGATGATTCACAGTTTCGTGGCTGGCTTCTTGACATGAACGTGCAATGGATAGACGAGGCATATCCAGAGGATGTTTCAGACCTGGCCGTTTGAGGCGCGCGATCGCGCGCGCGCGCCTCGTCACGCGCCTCGTGATTCCAAGAGGCGTGATTTATCACGCGCCTACACAAAACGTGATCTAAAAATCACGCGCCTAAGCAATTCTACTTTCAAAACAAAACAAATGAGCCATCTGTCTGAGAGAAGGAAACTCATTCAATTCGGTACATTAATGAAATGTGATATGTTTATGTTACCGTCATACTATTGATACTTAATTCTTAAGTGCCGCTCATTATGCTTGATCTCTATAGTTGTTTATCCCTCTTGTGAAATAATGTGTCACAATATTATCATTTCAACAATGTTCCAACATATGTTATGTCAAATCATGTCAAATAGAGAACATTATTACGAGATTACATGATCAGTCAAACCAGACCAAAAATAACGACGACAGGTATGGCTACGAAATCGAAGGGTCTTGCTGTGGAGAGTTCAACGTTTGAAAAGTATGGAAAGAGCTATGTTATTGGATCGAAGACAGAGGTTAGAAATGCGAAGAATATGGTGACATTCATCTGGTGTAAACTTTGCGCGAAACACAAGGACGCAATTTTAAGGAACCCCTTGTGCAAAGGGAACGCGAAGACTGCCGTGGAGGCTTATATCAATGGAACGAATTACGTCAGTAAATGGAACATCGATAGACATCTAGAAGGTATGATTTTTAATCTTTAAAAGGATCTCTAATTCTTTTCTTGGGTACATTTTAGCTCATTTTCTTACTTATCTAAATGCAACTTCTTACATTTTTTGACCATCCTAGTGTATGGTCCTAGTTTCTTCTGAACGTGTTTCAAGCCGTTTCAAAGGTTTCATAAAATCGTGTACATACCTTTATTTTAGCAAAAAATGATAAAAAACATTTAGGATCAAATTATGGAAAGTTTTTTGGATAATTAATCGCTACTAAAGGCTGACCCAAGCTTCCTATAAAATAAAAACTGGTGGGCCCCCAAAATAGTAATGGACCTAGGCCTAGTTTATCTCCGCCTAGCCTAGCCCCCTTCGTACTTGTGCCTTTGGTTTTGGTACTTGTTTTCCGGTTTGCAGCATATCGAAAAATGAAATTATTCATTTGCAGGGAAAGGTCATCATTGGGCAACGGAAGAAGAGCTACTCCTGCCAGTCGAAGAACGACTCCCACAACCGTCAACAGGTATTGTTATTGATTTTTTGTTTCCATTCGGTTTCCTTCACGAATTTCTGTACTGAAAGGATTTTCGTAATTCTATAAACTCTATATTCTTCACATCTCCTTCTCGTATCAGTAAAATTGTTTACACAAGAAACTTTGATCAGACAATGGCACTGAGATTTTCCTAACTCCACATGAAAATTTCTGCTTATAGTATTGAAAGTTTCTTAATATGTTTCTTATTGTTTGAGTGTGCGAATTATGATGTCATTTCCAACACTGCTGCAGAGATGTTTCTTGGCAGCTAAAACATCAATTGGGAAGGAGAATTGTTCAAAGTTTCTTAGCTCTTCTCGAATTCAGTACTAGAATTTCTTAAATTTTTGGCCATCATAGTACTAGTCTCTAATGAATCAGTTTCTTTTAAATAATGCGTGTTCTCTACCATAACGAAGGTTGGAAAATAAGTAAAGCGAACTAATTTGAAAGTAGCCAATCAGAAAGTACGACCAGACGTGCATATCACCCCTAGACAATTTGCACCTTTCCGTTGGCTAACTCTCTAAAAAGAGTCTGATGTCTGATTGGCTAATTTCAAATTAGTGCATAGATAGTCTTGTTTTTCCTCTTTCAGATTTTGTCTAAATATTTGTCTTGACCAAATATTTCTGAAGCAGCAGAAACTGAAAGATTGAAAAGACAAAAATCACAAACATCGTATTCTTTTTCTTCCAGGAGGAGCGCAGAAACGGCAAGTTCAGCCTCGTATTGATATAGCACTAAAGCAGAGTACATCAGATGCCTACATGAAAATGATAAAGACGGCGTATGAGCTTGCTCTAAATCCAACCATGCCCCTCAAGCAATTTAAAGTCCTTGTCAAATGCCAACGTCAGAACGGTGTTGTGCTCATCGAAGGAAGAGATGGCAACAAAGCTGCCCATGAATATGTTCACTGCATTGCTACAGCCATTCGCGAAAAATGCGCCGCAGTCATTGCAAGCCAACATTTCTTTTCGCTCCTTTCCGATGGCTCTCAAGCAAGAAAAACGGGTACAGAAAAAGAACTCGTCATGATCCGAGTCGAGAGAAACGGCATCCCTTGCTATTTTGTGGTGTCCTTGCTGGAGATGAGTGACTATGGTGGAGTTGATGCTGACTCGATCAAAAAGGGCATTGACAGCATTTTCGATCAGGAAACTGGAGCAATTCAGTTGGAAGCCAGAAGCTACACTGACAAGGTCGTCTCTGCAACTGCTGATGGAGCCAGTGTCAATACGGGCATTTATCGTGGTGTTCTGACACAGCTGTCTGAAAGTCGCCCCTGGCTTCTTACAATACACTGCGCCAATCATCGTATAGAGCTTGCATTTAAAGCTGCCATGAACAAATCTTCTTTTAAGGTTTGTGGTGATATATACCGGACAACCTACCAACTCCTAAAAAACTCGGGCAAACTGAATTCGGAGGTCCAAGCCGCCTGCCATGCCTTAGGGATAAACGGGCACAAGAAACTCCCAAAGATTCATGGTACGCGATTCATCAACCATCGCCGGAAAGGGATGAGAATATTTATGGACATGTGGCCAGCACTGATCACAGCGTTTGAAAACGCAATGTCTAGAAGGGGTGGAGTTGCAGAAACGAAGGCAACGATTTCTGGGCTGTTGTCAAAGCTGCAGTCGTACGAGTTTTTCTGCAAAATGGCATATTATGTCGACATTCTTGATGCTGCTGGCCCTGCTTCTTTGGTCTTTGAAGGGAATGGAGTGATGCCGTATGAGATTTCGGAGTCGATTGAGAGAACTGCAGTCGAGCTAGATCATCTTGAAGCGTCTGCCGGATCAGATGAGGAGTTACTTGACAGCAACGTTGCCAGCCATAAGTATGACGAAGAGACAAAAACAGTGCACGGAATCTATGTGAAGGAAGGACACGGTCGAAACAAAGCACAAAACAGAGACAACATCGAGGTAGAAATTCAAGGGATGACATATTCATCTACAGGTAGAGCAAACGCAGCTGCAGCTAAGAAATCCACAGCGATAGAAGTGAAGCGCCTCCTGCGTCAGAGATTCGTAGAGACATCTTCAAAATTGTATGAAGCTTTGCAAATCTATGACCCTCAATATTGGAGTGAGGAATCCAACTACGGCCTTTCTGAGTTACAGCATCTAGTTAAACGATTCGAGAAACCACTTGCAGCTGCAGGATTGGATGGCAAAGCTCTAATGTCCGAATGGAGAAAATTCAAAGGCTTTGCAAGACGGCAAATGACCCAGTTTTTTGGAGAACCTAAATCATTGTGGCAAAAGGTATTAACATACAGGAGAAAAGAGTTCCCGAATCTGTGCCTTTTAATTGAATTGGTCACGTGCATCTCTGGATCAAACTCTGCCGTGGAAAGAGCATTCAGTACGTTGACACTGTTGCTAAGCGATCGTCGGCTCACAATGTCTCATGGAACCATGGAGGATCTGATGCTTATCCGAGGAAATGACAAAAACTGGTCTGCGAAAGAGCGTGCAGACCTCCTGTGTCGCGCAGTTGAAATTTATCTCGAGAAAAGGCGAAAAGTTCGACTCGACGATGGCCAGGAGCCTAAAAAGCAAAGGGTAGAGAAGACTTCGGAAACTGTAGTGGAAGAATCTTCATCTGAAGAGGACTCTGAAAGTGACAGTGATTTTGAGGACATCGATATTGTTTGATCACTCAACAACTGTTTGAAAACTTTTATGTGTTAATTCTCTAATCATCTAACCAACAATCTGTTTTTATAGCAAGTTTTAAATGAGGTAATGGACCACTCAAACTTTTTAACACTCGAAAACAGGATTAGCTCTTACACTTGACCTTTCGACTCATTGTTCGTTTTGTTTTGATAACTAAGTATTTGAATGCTTGTTTCTTCCTTGTTAACCTATAAAACGCCTCTTTTGACGAAAAATATAGGACCTTCCAAATCACGCGCCTCGCTTTAGCGAGGCGCGTGATCTACTGCGCGCCACCAAAATATCTCACGGCCAGGTCTGATGTTTCATATCTGCTGATGGACACGGAAAGATATGGGATTCAGGATGTAAAAGATGAAGAGGACAAGGAAGAAATTTCACTCTGAAACTGAAAAACAACACGGTCATAACAAATTACCTGGAGCTGGCAGAAATCTTCAAGATCACTATGTAAATATAGTAAAGAAGTAAAGAATCCAGCCGTAAGAAAACCGTCAATCTTGCCAATGATATCGGAATTTCTGATGACTGCCAAATTATTTGATTAATTCTAGACAAGTATAAAAATTAGCCTAGCAATTTAGCTATCATTCAAAATCCAAACCAAGTATTGAGCACCTTTTAGTTTCATGAAATAGGCAATCAAGAAGCCATGGAACTATTAAAATCCCTGGATGGTAAAAATCTACTGGTAAGGATCAAATACCACTGAAGTCGTACTCCAGCTTCCAATGAACTCTCAGCTGCATTAACCATGACAATAAACTGTAGCATTCGAAATCCTAGCTTCCCAGACGATGCAAAAAGGCAGCATACATAAGGGGGAACCAAATCGCATAGTGGAAAGGAATCTCCATCCAGTTAGTGTTCTGAATGGGTGTATGGAGGATGTGTGAAAAAGTCCTAAAGCAACAACTGAATGAACACTTAGATAACACACTTTCAGTTTTTGCTGTGGCCTATAGACGAGCATGTGTCACTCAGCATGTCTTGGTACAGCTGATACTGTAGAAGACTGAAGATCTAACCTCAACAATGATCACCTTGCAGGAGCAGTCCTGATGGATCTTTCCAAAGCATTTGATTGCATTTGGCTGACTTGTTTATTGCCAAACTACATGCATATGGATTTGATGATGTTACACTTGTCCTTACCTATTTGTATCTCAAGCAACCAAAACAAAGCATTCACATAAATAATACATATATATTATGGGCTTTCACATTCAGAAATTAAGGCACACAACCAAAAACTCATGTGAACTGTGTGGGGCACACGAAAGAAATATCAAACGGTACTAAAGGTATGTGAAAATGGGCTGATTTGCCATAATCATAGGGCCCATCATTCCTTAATCTTTCAAGTATTTGCTTACGATTCACTTTGGCTGTCACTCCTGCCAGAATCTTGTTTTTAGAAGGAAGGCAGTATCCAGTAGATGTAGATGTTATACTTCCAAGACCAAATGAGTGAGACACGGACAGACACAAATCAATGAACACAAGCCGCTTGAGAAGTCTGCCATTTAAAGGCAGTCTGTCACGTCTCTGATTGGCCACAACAAAGTCAGAGCTCAACACAACAGATTTCTTTGTCAATCTTTGCATTTGAAACAAATGAGGGCTAATCTTCTTGACTTTCTACGGCCATAAGAATTCAGGGGATTAGCAGCCATTCAAATTTCCTATTCTTTGTATTGTCCAAATCACCCAATCAAATGCATGATGGACTGCCTTTAAGATAGCATGAATCTCAAAGGAAGATGGCCCGAAAATAACGCTGATTAAACTTCAGTCGAATGAGCAAACAAAGTAACTCAGCTGTATCCAACAAATAAAATCAGCATCAAGGAGTTATAAGGTATGTTTTAAAACGAAAATAATTTTTTCTACTACGTTTTCTGGTGTGAATTCCTCAATGGGGCATCGCTCTCTTCAAGGGAAATATTCTATTCCCAGGCACACAATCAATCACTCTCAAATGAATGTTTGGGTGTGTGCCTCACTATCGCACACCCCCCCCCCCACTGGAAGCCCTGTATTACAGTTTTTTCCTGGCAGTCATATCTGGTGAACCCTAAGGATCTGTGCTAGGCCCAATCCTATTTAATTTCTATATAAATGCTTTATTCCTTTTCATAAAGCAAGTAAATGTCTATAATTATGCTGAAGAAAATACTCTTGCTTATTTTTCTAAAAGCATGCCAGATCTTGTCAATATTTTGGAAAAAAGAAACCGGAGTTGCTCTAACTTGGCTAGAACAAATGAAATGATTACCAACCTTGAAAAATCCCATGTATTATTGTTCAGAAAAAACAAACAAGTACCAGTGGAGAACAAATTAACATTAATGGTTGAATAATCAAATCTGAGGAGACTGTGAAACTTTTACTGTAGGAGTCACTTTGGATCATTGACTTGATTTTGACCCACGTATTTTAAATCTTTGCAGAAAAACTGCAGCACAATTAAATGTTCTCAAAAGATCAAGCTGTTTATTGGGTATCAGGAGAAAAAGATCCTAGTTTAGAGTTTTTTGATATTCAAATATTTTGATTATTGCCCCTGGTATTTCTCATCTTCTAAATCATTGCAGAAGATAGAAAAGTTACAAGAATGCACCCTCAGGTTTCTCTATCATAGGAATCTACCATTTATGCAAGCATTTTATAATTGCACTCTTCAAATTGTTCTTTAAGAAATGCAAATAATTTGACCCATTTTACAGTAGGCCTAATCAAACAACTTTTAGGTCTAAAAGTTTAAGGTGCATTGGGCCACAGATTTGGGCCACAGATTTGGAATGGCTTACCAAGTGAACTGAAATCAGCAGAAAATCTGAAAAGTTTCTGGGCATTGGTAAAAAAATGGGATGACTCCAACTGCAAATGTAGTGCCAACTTTCTTGCCAACTTTTTTATAAATTTAGAAAATATTAATTTCATTTCTTTGTTTTGTAAATTCAATTTTGATTAGTTAATGCGAATAGATCTAAATGATGTAATATGTTGTTAGCTATTTGTACATATGGTCAAATCAAAATAAAATTGCAACAAACAACAACAACACTCTCTGCCCTTCACCTTGAGGATAGTGACAATGAAGAGGACGTTGGAGAGGGAAATTAATGCAGTCAAGGAGCATTTACCAAACACGGTATGGAAAATCTGACTTGATTGATGTGGATATATACTATCCTCCAAAGTTCTTTTTCATGTTGTTATGACAAGGACTAAAAGTTTACAATTCCAGTAGGCCCACATCATGCAGGCCAAGAAACGGTCCTCGAATAACACAGAGAACAAAGAAAATTTACATGAAATGTACCTTTCTGGGTCCCTAAAAGTACTGGACCCCCTGGCTACTGTTGTCTTGACGGTCCTGTTCTTACTGACATGGAGCCCCCTCTTGGATTACAAAATTGACCTTTGTAATTAAAAACCAGCATAATAATGACCCGCCATAATAAACAAATGATACTTGGATCTGCTTTGGGCCTAACCATTAATAGCTAACACTGGACAAGGATGATTTGGCATGTATGAAAATATTTTAATTTACTTTCCTTTGAGGCTATTAATGGTAAAGTTACTTATTTTTTGTCAGTGGAGTTGGCTAATGGTACGAGGAGAGGACGGTGGTTGATTTTTTTTAGTGTGCCTTTGCTGGCTTCGCTCGGCCTTCGTGAACTTTATGCTTTTTGTTGCAAATAAATCTTGATTTAAACACAGTTATCTAAGTTAAGACACTGCCTCTCTCCTCGTAACAACCGCATAGTTTGGACTCTAGTTACCTTGCTAAATTTCCCTTTGATGCCAGCATTTTTCGTGACTTTGAGGATCACTTTTTCAAAGCGACGGACATCAGGTCCTGATAAGACCCCGATTCTGCATAAATCTTTCCTCGTAACATGCAACAAATCTTCGACTTTGTAGACATGCAACTCGCTTCGAATGGATGAATAAAATGCTTCAAGATTTTCTTCATGTAATAAACTGTAAATCAACTTCTTTTCTTTGTCATTTTCCATATTAAGTTGTTGGACACCAATAAAGACATGCAAGCAGCCTCTGCAGTGCACTTTCACTCTCTGTCTTTCCCTTGAGAGTTTGTTTTGATTCGCCTGCGCATTGTCTGTTTGTTCTTTTGGCCCCTTCCCTTATTGTGCATCAAATCTTTGATCAGAAAGAGGCCCCGTTCACACGGGAACGCAATCGTTCCGTTCCATCTTCGTTCCAGTTTCTGGAACGCAAAAATAGACTGTTCACACGGGAACGGAACGATTGCGTATCGGGTTTTGTTTCTGTTCACACGGGAACGCAATCGTTCCGTTTCAGAGTTTTTCTTCAGTCCTTGCCATTTTTCCCAGTAACAACTACATCCACGCATGCGCTTAGGGAAACAAATCTTATCGTTCCGTTTTTTGGACCAGTTTTGACCTCATTGCCTGTTCACACGGGAACGGAACGGAACGATTGCGTATCGTTCCACTTTTCGTATCACTTTTTTCATCGTTCCACTTTTTGGAACGGAACGATGTTATTTCAAGTGTTCCCGTGTGAACGCAACCCCTGAGCGTTCCACTTTTCGGAACGGAACGATATGGAACGGAACGATTGCGTTCCCGTGTGAACGGGCCCAGAGAATCGACCTCGACCAAGAACAGAAGATCCATGTGAATGATCACAATGTCTGTCCTGGCATAGATTTCAAATCTTCATAGTTTATAAAAGTTGGTGTAAAATTCTATGACTTACTTCTTCGAACCGAAGGGGTTAAAAGCAGCTTTAGGCATTTTGCTACAATTCTGTCGTTGGACTTTTCTGAAATCTCCATTGTCTTCTTATTCTCTGTTAGATTTTGAATGTTCGGTTATTAATTTTTGCTGAACCCGGGGGGGGGGGGTAACATAACATGTTGAGGGTACGGGTATGTGCCGCTTATATGGGTGGATTTTTGGGCCCAAAATTCTCTAAACAAGGGTCCTTTTTTGGCAGATTTTCCTACATGTGTGGGTTACCCAGAAATTGGCGAAATATAGTCAAAAATGGGTGGTTTCGGCCAAAATTCATCATGAAAGTGGGTATAGCGGCAATTTTCAGTAATTAGAAGAGGCTACCTTTCTGAAAACCGGGCGGCAGAC
This sequence comes from Aurelia sp. 4 Dawson et al 2005, assembly GCA_964019985.1. Taxonomy (NCBI): domain Eukaryota; kingdom Metazoa; phylum Cnidaria; class Scyphozoa; order Semaeostomeae; family Ulmaridae; genus Aurelia; species Aurelia sp. 4 Dawson et al 2005. The sequence continues at coordinate 6,223,595 of OZ026509.1, forward strand.
CCCCATCCATCCCCAAGTCATGTACCCCCCCCCACTGGCCCGGGTTGCTGACTTCATTTTTGTGTAGTTTATCTGAGATTTCATCGATGTAAATGATAGTAATCCGGTTGGAGATGCTTTTTTCGCATTCCAACTCTGATTCCATGTTGTAATGAACAAGTGGGAATGGGCTTACATTCTTCAGATATGTGTTTTGCAAAGCTGATGCGTAAGGATAGCGCCCAAGTTGTCCCCTCATCATTATATTTGCTGTGAATCTGTTGATTATGAGAATGCATTTAAGAAATTGGGTGTGAATCTTTTCAATCGTACTGTTATCCCATTCATTATCTTCGACATTTACGTAGATGCTTCAAACTTCAGAGCCGTAAAGTAATATGGGTGCAATAGAGCTATTAAAGAGTTTTAAGGCAGCTTGGATTGGTAGATGTTTAAGTTGATAACGACTACTTAAGGCGTGCTTTACAGCGTAACATTTCCAAAGTTTCCTTTCTGTCAATCCGGAGAGTGCATATTCTGTAACATTTTCTAATGGTGTATCGTCAATGAAGAGATTCCTGGTGAATTTACATTCTCTCTCGTAGAATGTTCTACATTTAGACTTTGATTACCCTGGGTACCATCGGGTCTGGTACCCAGGGTAGACTTCGATTTGTTTATGAATAATTTCCAGTTTAGTTATTGCAAAATGATGCAAGTGTATCAAGACAATCTTGCAAGCCTTTATGTGAACTGGAGAGAATGACAATGTCATCTACTGCATATATGAGGCAGCTATCCCTTTATCCTGTAATTTTAGTGAGGTAGGATTTGTTTTTTCGAGTTCATCAATTAAGTCATTTATGTAGATGTTGAATATGACTAAGGGGACATCCTTGACGAACTCCTCTGAAACATTAAAAATAAATTTGTGTTTCGAACCTTCTTTAACTGCACATTCTGTGCTGTTCCCGTGCTGTTATGCATACTTTGAATGAGTTAAAGAAAGTTTGTAAATTTGTTAAAAGCATAAAACCATTCAAGATTGTATATCTTCAGCCTGGATTGCATGATTTGCATTTGTCCGAAGGTGGAAATCAAAATAACGGGAATCCAAAGCAGCAAAAAAGTAGTAGTGGACAAATTCAAAATAACATAATTTCGTTCCCTGCACGATCCTGAATGATTGCGTAGGCAGATTACCAGGTGAAATGTGCTAATTTGATAAAATCTTAGGTTTGGCAGACTCATTTTACCTTTGTTTTTTATTTTGTACTTTTAATTTCGAATTACGCATTTTTGGTGTCAATTTCGCGAAACAAAAAATTGCGTACCAGAAGAGACAATGACCGTAATCTGTGTGAGCTAACATGTAAGCTAATATACTGTGAGAATGTTCTAGCCATGTTTAGAATGATCCAGAATGTTCAGTCAATTTCGTGGTCATTCGCGACACTCCGGAGCATCATGTAACATTTTAAATAGTAGGCCTTTGGCCCAGTAGGACCCCTTCGTGGCCCAGTAATGAAGTAAAATCTCCATTTTAGGCCCAGCAGTTTCGTCCCTTTTCTTTCTTCTTTCGTCGTTTTATCCCTTTATTGTCAAGCACCAAGCCGTTCTACCATCCCCATGGTGCTTGAAGGATCCTACCTTGGGTAACAGAGCTATACACCACTTTAATTAAGAGCATCGTTTTGGCAATTTTTCAAGATTCTGTCATATGAAATTTTAGAGGAAAAATTCAGCTTCAGTACCTAAACTTTAGTCTCACCACAAGTTTTCACGTTGCTAATGGTCATCGTGTTAATTTTATTACGATTTAAAGTTTGAAAATCTGTAAGGGATTTGACCTTGAAAAATGACTCAGGGTGTAAAGATACACCCTGAACGACTTTTCACGGTCAAATCCCTTATAGATCTTTGAACTTTACATTGTTATAAAGTCAACATCACAATTGCTAGCAGTTTAAAAACACGTAACAGGACTAAAGTTTGGGTGCTAAATCCGAATCTTCGCTCAAATTTTTCATATGAACAATAGGAAGAGATTTTGACAAATTTCCAGAATGAGGCTGCTTAATTAAAGTGGTGTATTGTGGATTGTGGGGAACAAGACAAGGCTCCTCTGACACCCAGGGTAGAAGGATCCTTGATGACATTATTAGGAACACTCTGTGAGTCAGTACAGAGGTCCTTTGATTTACACCTACGGAGGCGCCTTTGATGAAGCCAGAATTCGGATTGTTGCAAAATGGAGACAGACTACGAAAGAGTATTGTGCGTCAAACCAGAGTGTTTTGTGTATCAGATTCCACCCAGAGCAACGAGCAGAGGATATAGGTAATATCTTCAAAATTTCTTTTCTATTACGGAACTTTCAAGTCAATTGAGTGTCCATCGTTGCTTCGAAGTAGTCAAAATTTAAGGTGAAGGAAGCGTAGCCAAACATAAAAGGCTACACAATCACTCACAAAATTGTTGAGCCAGCCTACTAAAACGTTCAGTTTTGCCTCTGTTTTGCCCCCTTTCCCCTATTCAAGGTTGCAGTACCAAGAAAAGTTCCCAAATCACGCATGTTCTCTCAATCAGGTACTTTTTCAAAGCAAGACATGGGATGCATCGATGGGGGGAGGGGGGATATAATTTTCTTAAGCTGGTTCCACATCCACAAAATTTTGTAAGAGGGGGGCATTTAGGGTACCAGAACCCGCAAACCCGGACGAAAATTTGGAATAACCCGAAAACCCGGACTAAAAACTGGGAAAGCCCGAAAACCCGCAAATGTAAAATCAAAAATCCCAAAAATACACTTTGCAACAAAAAACATTCACTGGCAAAAGGCTGGTTTCATCGTTCTTTGATATTTCACTTCACTGGCTTCACTCCTCCATCAAAGAACAATATAGACGCCTCATAATTTACGGGTAATGTACATTACAATAGATCATGAGACTTGTGAAGAACTCTGGAGAAAAATTAAACCCCCCCCTCCCCCCCATTGAGCAAAGCGTAGCTGAAGTACAAATTTAAAACAACGATCTGTTATTAAATCTTATGGCTCTTTCGAAATTTGATCTTGCATCGAACAAAAAGTCGGTTGCTCTTCCAATTTCGTCCTGGTTCCATGTAACTATCTCTAGCTCATCTTCGACCATGACTTCTTCATCACTGCTCTCATCAAATTCATTAATTTTGTCTTCTGTTTCATATCTGCCCCTTTCCATTACTTGATCTGGATCATCTTCAGACATGCTGTTGTCATCTTCTTCGAAATTCAAAGTAACCTTTGGTCCTGAATCTGGCTGCCGCAGGTACATGAACTATGGAGTGGTGCATGCTTTGCAATTGTGGTTTCTTGTCTGACAGTCCATTGTCGTACAGCAGCACCATAAGTAGATGCCCAGCCTCTCATAATTTCACAGTCATCAGGAGACATCTGAACAGTTGGAAGAGGCTTGATAACTGGGACTGCCACCTGTGAAAATGGGATCATGCCATCTGGTTTGGGATACCAAGATTTCCTGCAGGTGTGATAATAGGCTGCCCAGCGAGTCAGGCGTTTGATGCTTTCCTTCATTGTTGGACCAAAGGACCTTGCGTATTCCAGCATTAGCATATTGAGTTGCTTTGTATGGACAGTGGAGTGGCAATTTTCTACATACAGATTCATACAGCTGAAAAGGGTTGCATGAGTCGTAATTGTACTCGCGAAGGATATCTCCAAGGTGTTTAATGCTTTCCTCTATGAAAAAGACAGAACTGACAGTTTCCGCATAGGCATGGCTGTGAGGTCCATTCAAAACCCCATTGATATTTTCTGAAGATCTTATGTCCAGCTCATTTTCATGAAGAATGTTGCTGCAAAACTGTACAAAATCATGTGCTGCAGACAAAGATTTGACTGTATACGCAGTACCTTTACTGTGAACAGAGAATGCATCGTAAAGAGACCCAATTGCACGCAAGAAAGATGCAAAACTTGACATGCGAGTGAACAACGTTTTGCTGTTGGTTTGAGCATCGAAAACATAAACAACACTTTCAAATTCAGTGCAGATCCCCAGTGGTTGTTTAAAACAACACAAGTCAGCTAGACCATCCACACTACCCTCCTCTCTATCAGCAAATTTTTCCAATTCTCCACACTGCCTTAAACGACACCCAAAACCTCTCCTTATTTCTTAAAAGCACATCAGTCCCAAAACCAGCGAGGATACATGGCTCATTTGGCATATCAACAACCAACAAATGCTCCTTTGTCTGGAGACCTACAGTACTTTGCTTATGCCTTGCTTATGTTACACAAATAAACTGCTGCCATTTACACAGAGGCTATCAATCTTCTCCCAACATTCATGATAGGCTAAGACTGTATCCTCCCGATTACACCTAACATCATATCCATCTTTATCCACAGTCAACCCAGCTACCTGACGATCCAGTTTGTTGACTGCGTATAACAAAGCACTGTCTACAAACGTTACTGCTTCAAAGGATGGTTATTGCTGTCTATCCCAAAGGACTATGCCGTCCCCATCAAACTTTCGTAGTTTTATAGCTGCCATGGTACTGGTTGAATCAGTTCCAAAGTTCGTTGCAATGTCAACAAGATCCGCCTTTCTTCCTTGCAAATTAGGAGAGATGAAATTTTCAAGGAACTCTATTGCCTTAAGTGAGCCAGTGTCCGACAAAAGAAACAAGATGTCCCGATTACCCGCCAATATTCCCCGTTCCTGCTTTGACACGCTTAGAATCGTTTCATAGAGGAAACTGAGAACCCGCGTGACATCTAAAACCCGAAAACCCGCTCATTTTAATTACAATACTGGAAACCCGAGCTCAAAAAATGGCAAAACCCGTGACCCGCGCAACATCCAAAACCCGAAAACCCGCACGTTTTTCAGAGAAAACCCGAAACCGGATGGCCAAAATTGGCCAAACCCGCAACCCGTAAAATCCCAAAGCCCCCCTTTTGTAAGTGTGGGGCCAGGAGAATTTCATTATGTAACCCTGTCAGAGGTTGTCTCCTGAATGAAACATTTTTTCATGTCAGAATCGTGCATTACAGAGACATAGGATGGGTGTCAGAGATTTGTCCAATGCACACCAAATGAAGGTACAGGGCCCAGTTTGCATTCTTCAATTTGGCGCGGGAAAGCTCATTCTGAAGTACATTCTGGCGCATCTGTAAGTTGGGGAATTTTGTAAATTTTATATAAAAATTCTACCAAATCACATGTTTCATCCGGGTTACCATGAGATGCGCACGCACCGCCGTGAAGTCAAGACGCAAAACTGTGGTGCTGAACAAGATTTCAGTCAGGTACGTACTTTTCATTCTAACAGTTTATAAACCCCAGATAAAAGAATTCTATCAATTTTGAAATCATTAACGACTTTACAGAGTGTGTTTCGTGACGTGTCACTACATGACTCTTTTCATGGCCGCTTAGGAAAGGTTAGGCCATCCCCAATGCAGATCATCGAACGGCCATGTTCAGCAACAGACCAAGACGTGTCTTGATTTGTTATGAAAAATTACGGATAGTGTGACTATCTCTGAAAGCCATTGCATGTTTCAAGCATCTTTGGAAATTTTTTATCGTTTTGACCACGAGTGGTACGATAAAAAGTAACAATAACATGTTTAACTCCCGCCACACGTGTGTGGTAGAGGAAGTAACGGCTTAGGGCCTGTTTTGATTTTACTTCCCTCTGTTATAGGGAAGAGTGTGTCAAAACGGCAAGGAAATGTCTGACAACGAATTAGAAAACATGTCGGGAACAGACCCTGAGGACAATTCATCCAAGGAAAGTGACTTCCAATCAACCATGCTTAAAATGATGTCAGATTTTAAAGCTGATATTTTAGCAAATGTCAAAGAGTCAGTTGCTCAAGTGTACCAAGATTTTGGATACACTGATGATGCAAATAGTAATGAAGATCAACAACCGCAAGATCCAACATCAATGATTTTAGGGGGAGCTGAGCAAGGAGCAAGCATAATTGACCAAGTTATAAATTTTACTCAGAATAAAGAGACAAAGTCTGTTCAAGAATCCAGTGAAAAAAGTAATTTTGAGTCTTTTGCCACACAATTTGCTACAGGGGAAAAAACAGGACCATCTATTGACAAGGTCTTGAGCAACATAATGCAGAGTTTATTGAATGAAAAGTTGCCAAAGGAGAAGCTTGATGCTGTGCAGAAAGAATACCTTAGGCCAGAAAACTGCACAAATGTAGCAGCCCCAAAAATCAATAAGCAGATTTGGCAGCAACTAAAACAAGACACAAAGAACAGATTCAGACAACAATGATGTCTTCTTTATATGCCATTTTGCAAGTTTGCAACAACCTTTCCAGCAGCAAGCCAGGAGATGACAACTTGACTCCTTTGACACATGCTGCTATACTACTAATGTCAGCAAATAGAGATTTCAATCTCAAACGCAGAGAATTACTTTGTGGCGACCTCAATAAGCAGTATGCTTCATTGTGCAACCCTTCTGTCCCAGTTTCTTCATATCTCTTTGGTGATGATTTAAACAAAGAGGTTGAAGACTTGACAAAGGCAAATAAGCTGAGCAACAAAGTGACATCAAAGCAGCGTGCAGAACCATACCAGATTCCACGAGGGCATGGCTTTAGAGGTATGGGTCGTGGTAAGCAGAGTAGTTGGAAGGGACGTGGTCATTTTTTAGGGTCAGGCCGGGGTCAGTCCCGGAACTATCAGAACTATCAGAGCTGTCAGAACAAACAGCAGCAACAACAAAAAAGCCAGTAAACGAGGTATGTGAGAATAGTATCAATTTATTGATAAAATCTCGAAGCCCTTTCAGGGCAGGCAAATTACAAAATTTTATTGATGAGTGGAGAAATATTACATCTGACCCTCTCATTCATGATATTGTTTGTCATTTTCACATTGACTTTGAAAAAGAGCCTTTGTCAAGTACCAGCAGTCCCAGGCCTCAGTGTACTTTCAGTGAAACAGAGCAAACAATCATTGGCATTGAAATGGAAAACTTTCTTGAGAATGGCATAATTCAGTTTCTCAGTGAATGAACCAGATCAAATCATTTCTCCAATATTTACACGTCTTAAAAAGAATGACTCCCATAGAGTTATTTTCAATTTGAGGAAATTGAATGAGTCTGTATCTTATCATCATTTTAAGATGGATACGTTAGAAACTGCATTGAAATTAATGACACCAAACTGCTACATGACATCTTTAGACTTGAAGAATGCATACCATTCCATACCTGTTGCTAAGGAACACCAGAAATACTTAAAGTTCATTTGGAATAATCAATTGTATGTCTTTACATGCTTACCTATGGGTCTTAGTAGTAGCCCTAGAGTTTTTACCAAACTGATGAAGCCGGTTTTTGCAACTTTGCGCAGTGATTTTGGTCATATATGCATCAGTTATATTGATGACTCCTTTTATTTTGGAGAAACTTACGAAGATTGTGAAAAGGCTACCTTGGCTGCTGCTCAGTTGTTGATTTCTTTAGGTTTCACGATTCATCCTGTAAAATCAGCAGTTAAACCAACACAAAGCATAGAATACTTGGGTTTCTCTCTAAATTCAACACTGATGACTGTTAAATTGACAGAACCGAAAGCCATGAAGATTTATAATTTGTGTAAGCAATTTCATAACAAAGACAAGAAGTTTACTATTTGTCAGGTTTCTTCTTTGATTGGATCATTGACTTCAAGTTTCCCAGGGGTAGAATTTGGTCAGCTTCATTACTGCCATATTGAGTGTGACAAAAAAAAAATGCCTTGAAGGAAAATTTTTGGAAACTTTGAAGCAAAAATGAAACTCTCTGATTATAATTTAACTGATCTGGAGTGGTGGATACAAAACATAAACACTGCACAAAGGAAAATCATTCATGGCCACCCAGTGGTCGTCATTTTTACGGATGCATCAAAGAAAGGCTGGGGTGCCAAAATTGAAAATGGTGAAGGCACCAGAGGTCTATGGTAAAAAAAAAAAAAAAAAATGAGTCTGCAAAGCACATAAATTCATTAGAATTATTAGCTGTCAAATTTTCTCTCATGTCACTGTTACATGGAAGCCATGATATTCATGTAAGAATTATGAGTGACAATACAACTGTTGTGTCCTATATTAATGAAATGGGTGGCTGCAAATCACCTCAGTGTAATGGACTTGCAAAAGAAATCTGGGAATGGGCGATGGCTAGGAATATTTGTTTGTCAGCAGCCCACATTCCAGGTTGTAATAATGTAAGTGCTGATGCGCTCTCCCGGAAGTTCAGCATGGAACTGGAATGGATGTTTTCTAAGCAAGTTTTCCAAAAAATCCTTTCACGGTTCAATAACTTGGAGATAGATTTATTTGCAAGCAGGCTCAATGCATAATTGCAGAACTATGTGTCATGGAAACCTGATCCCATGGCAAAACATATTGATGCATTTACTGTTAATTGGTCTCAGTATGCATTTTATGCATTTCCTCCATTCTGTCTAATTTCTAGATGTGTACAGAAAATTGTTCAAGAGAAAGCAACAGGTGTTCTAATTATACCAATGTGGCCAAGCCAAGCATATTTCTCAGCAGTAATGAATCTTCTGATAGACATTCCCCTTGTAGTGAGGGCAACTGCCAAAAATTTTATTCATCCAAAACTGGACCTTCCACATCCACTAAGTCGCAACCTAACACTGATGGTATGCAGATTATCAGGCAATCCTTGTATGAGTGCAGAATTTCTCCAGAAATTGCCGATGTCATCATGTTCTCCTGGCGAGGAAGTACCAAAAAGCAATACAATGTTTACATCAATCAATGGATACAGTTTTGTGGTAAAAGGACATGTGATCCATTGCATCCAACTGTGAACAATGTTTTGGGCTATTTACATAGTTTACATGAAAAAGGTTTGAGCTACTCAGCTTTGAATACAGCACGTTCAGCTATATCTAATATTGACAGCAGTTACATTCAGCCTAATCATACACCTATAGGGAAGCACCCATTAGTATGCAGATACCTGAAAGGAATATTCAATAAGCAGAAGCCAGTCCCAAAATATAACACTATTTGGTCTGTTGACCTTGTCCTTGATTATCTCAGTCTCTTGTGGCCTCTTGATAAAATCACTCTGAAGGATTTGACATTGAAATTAGTAATGTTAATCGCTTTGACGACTGGACAACGTTGCCAAACACAGACTTACCTTGACATCTCTGATCCATACATGAAGAAAAATGAAGATTGTTTTGAATTTGCATTAACAGAGCACCTTAAACGAGATAGACCCGGGAAAGTGTTTGGAAATGTGAGATTGTACAAATATCCTATCAAGGAACGATGCGTATATGAAACACTAGAGTTCTATCTGAAAGCAACAGAAAATTGTAGAAATTCAACTAGTTTGTTAGTATCATTCATTAAGCCTTATAAGGCAGTGACATCATCAACCATAGGACATTGGCTAAAAACTGTGTTGGCATCAGCAGGCATTGATACAAAGATGTATTCAGCACATAGCACAAGATGTGCATCAACAAGTAAAGCTGTTGCAACCGTCTCTGCTGACATGATAATTCGAACTGCAGGATGGAATGAGGAATCAACTTTTAGGAAATTTTATGACAGACCAGTCGCATTAACGAACCAGATGAGTACTTCTGTGTTGAAATAAATAAAAAGTGGGGCATTGTGTTTAGTTTGTTGAATATTGAACATTGAAAATGACCAATTCATTTTGTGCTCCTTGCTTTCAATTCTCATGGTAACCCGGATGAAACATGTGATTTGGTAGAATTTAAAATTAAACGAGACTTACCTGTAAGTTGAAGTTTGATGATAATTCTGCCAAATCATGTGTTGCAAGGAGGGTTAACATGCCCTTAGGAACCCTACAGTGACCCTCCCGTTTTCCTTTCATTTTATTTTGTATGATGTTAACTCCTCTATCAGGACCACAAAATGATCTTTAAAGTACTGACTCACGGCGGTGCGTGCGCATCTCATGTTAACCCTCCTTGCAACACATGATTTGGCAGAATTATCATCAAACTTCAACTTACAGGTAAGTCTCGTTTAATTTTAAAATAACTGCTACAGATGGTGCTATTACAGGTTATGGCGCGGCTGCGGTTGGAAGCGGTCGAAGTGGCGCGGGGAAGATCTTCCCCGCGCACTACAAAGAATGCAGACTGGTACAGGGCTGCATACTTCTTCTTGAAATTATAAAATCTCAGCCAGGTCCATGGAACTCATGGAGCCTACGGAACTGGCAGAAGATTTGCTTCACATCAGTCCTGTTCCATGTTGTTTTGTCTTAGTCTAGGACCGAAAAACAGATGAGGATTTTGTGGGGCTTTCGTTCCACGTTCCACGTTCCACCAAGTTGAGTTCTGCATTTTGTCCAAATGGTACAAGAGTGAAAAGCAAAGTGCGGAACTTACATAATTTTATCAACTAGTAACTTATAAATTACAAACATGTGGCCGGGTAGCTGAATCATAGTATTGTTGGATATAAAATGATTTTGAATGAGGAAAGATCGTCCCCAAAAGTGTAGACTTGCCCCAAGTCTTTCAGTTAGATTCATTACAGATGACGAACTAAACTCGGGGTAAGTCTGACAAAAGTGCAGTTTTACTGCAGGGGGAGGCTCTTTCAACAAGATTGCTTCTGCGGAGGATTTGAAGTAATGGAAGAAACATTTGAAAGAAGCATAGAATTTGACCTTTGGTGCTTGGACCTTGCAACCATGGAAATGAATACACCTTTTCAACTAACGGCCTTGTTTTGGAAATTTTTGAAAATTTCTCGATACAAATTTCTGACCATGGATTTTGATTCAGCACCCCAAGTTCAGTTTACTTCCTAATTTTCATATTCCTAGAGTATGTGATTTCGATTTTATGGCGATAATAACTTAGAGAATTTATAAGGGATTTGACCGTCAAAATTGTTCGGGGTGAAACTTTACACCCTCAGTCATTATTCACGGTCAAATCTTTTATAAATTTTCAAATTTGTTATCGTCATAGAATTAAATTCGCTAGCACTAAGATCATGAAAATTTGTAATTGGACCAAAATTAGGGTGCTGAATGTGAATATGGGGTCTGAAATTTCATATGACGCAAGCTACAGAAATTTTGAAAAATTTCAAAACGAGGTTGCTTAGTTGAAAGGTGTATTGCATTGTTATTCAAATTTGTTGTTATTGACTTGTGTTGAAAGGAAGGAATAAGAGGAAGTTGATTTTAGGATGCATCTCGAAGCAAGTTTACCAAGTCTTTGTGACGTTGAAGTGCCTGGAAATTTAAAGGTGGACTTCTTGAGCTTTTACCATGTTCTACAGAGAGAATGTTAAAGTTCCTTTGACATAGCAAACTCTTTTGGTGGAGAGTTTGCTTCTCATGTTGAACCCATGTGGAATTTAGCTTTGATCCTGCGGAACTGAAGCTTAAAAGAGGAGATGTTTTGGTTTCTTATGCTATCCACTGGTGTTGAGCACAGCTTCGTATCTCTGTAAGTTTTGGATCTTTCTTGTTGTTTACTAGGTGCCATCTAAGTTTCCACCTTCCACGTTGGCAATTTCCAAGTATTTGCTTGTAACTTGAAATGAAATTTCCAACTCCAGCCCCTTTCCAACCTAACTGCAATTTTTCCTTGGTCAGTCGCAGTCACTGTGTCGCTCGATTGTGCATATTCTTTTCTTCGAGTCAGCCAATAAAACCCTATCAATTGTTAGGCCGGCCAATGATAACCTATTCATTCTCCTTTCAACCAATCACATAAAGTCTTAGCATGTGACTGCAATTGTTTTAACAATTGACTAATAAGCAAGGTATGTGCTCAAATCTCAAATTCACTCAGCTACATACAGATTAGTAATCGCCCTTTGGCCGCAATAAGTGCTTAAAATTTGCATATATTAGGATACATGTTGCTTGAATATACTGGGTGAGTCAATAAAAATGCCCGGTGTTTGAAAAAATCTTGCTCCCTTAATATCAAAGCAATGATGTTGAAAAATGCCTTTGTTTTATCCCCGATATGTCAAATTAGGTTCAGTAATTTACCCCACTTTAATCAGTCATTCCTTCCCATTGAATCATGAGATTTTCTACAGAAAGACCCTTTTGAAAACCTGCAAAAATGAGCGAAAACAGCAAGAAAAACAGCCCCTTTCTTCTCCTTCCTGGCAATAATGACTCTTTGATGTGCTCATGTATTTTGTCCTCATGGGAGAATGGAATCCCCCTGAATAAGTTATCCACACTAGGGGGAAGACTTTTCAACTCCTCAAAATGAAAGCACATGCTAAAGCGTGCTGAAAGTCATCGCTGTGAATTAAACACATTTTAGGGACTTTGCTTGTAATTTCAGCGCTTTTCTTGGGGTTTCTCAAAGGGATTCATTTTAGAAAATTGCTTACAGAATCTGAGCAGGGTGACCACTTTTAGCCAGGAAAATTTCTCAAAATAATTGAAAATGTTAGTTATTTAATCAAATATATATTGCAAAATATCATTTACTTATATATTCAGGGAGCAGTAGCCTTTCAAACGCTGGGCATTTTTTATGACTCACCCAGTAGAAGTGCAACTGAAAAATGTGGAAGCACAGACTGTAAAGTTTGGTCTGCAAGGGGAAAGCACTCTTCATGCGAAAATTTCTGGCCTGTTGGCCATCTTCACAAAATTCTTTGTCAGGCCAATTTCTGCGCATATTTCTCACCAATTTGCTGTATCATAGTTAATCCACCCAGGCCCTGAACTGCCCTGAAATGAAAGGTACTGGAAGAACAATTTGGTACTCAAACTCGTATTTCCAAAATACCATATCTGAATGGAACTTACAGGATAATAAGGTAAGAAATTCTCCTTTGATTTCCCAGTTTAAAAGAATCTGCTTGCTATCATACGGCCAAGTAAAAATCCTATGTACCTACAACATTTGTGACATTCCGTGTATCAAACTTCTAACCAAGCTTAAGGTTGAATTTAGTGCATTAAATGGGCTAGATTTAAACATATCTTTGCCTGCTTAAGTCCAATGTGTGTCTGTGGCACTGGTACAGAGGACAATGAGTATTTTTCCTGCACTGCCCTCTATACAGCATGTTGCACCAAGATCTCTTTGACCAGCTCTCAGATATCGATGGTCTCAATGTTGCCTATGTTAATCTCAAAGAATTTTGTCTTTGCTCTTATTTTGTGATCAAAATTTGGGTACAGTTGCAAACAGAATCATATTAGAAGCAACCATCTCCTTCATCAAAGCCTCAGCAAGGTTGAATTAATGTTGAAATGTAGCAGCAGCACCCCCTTCTTTGTTCTACTTAATTTTTGTTTTTGTTGAATTATATTTGTAGTTGAATTGTAAGTGGCATTCATGGTGAGGACCTGGTGACCTTGTGTCTTTCCTCGCCATGAATGTCACAGTTAATGTAATTGTAGTTTTTTTAATAGTGGTAGTCGTTGTTTTTAGTTGATATGAAAAAATAAAAGGTTCTTGATCAAGCCTGAGCACCTCCACACTCACCTTGAAAATTCTACTGGCTTGATTGTTCAGGCACCTTGCTAATCAAAGGTATTTCTTTTAATGATCCATAATTACGATTTGTGAATGTATTTGACATAGAGCATTCAGCCTAAATCATCCTTTTCATCTCTGTAAAACTACAATATATGAATCGTCTTTCCTCCTTTCCATTGACTTGTAAAATGTTCACTCATTTCCAAAGTAGTGTTCACGACACTGCCTACACCATTACCAAGCTGCCCCACTTTCATATGATGGCCACTATGATAACGATTTGCTCAGCGCAGCACACCTGTTGAAGAAAAAATAGATGCAAACTCTGCTGGTGCTGGCTGTATGGCAGAATTATCGCTGTTCAACTCTTGGGAAGGGGTAGTGGGATTTGCCAGAAGTTAAAGCTATCAACAAAGAGCAGCAGGTTACAAAAGTTTGATGCAAACTTTGTAGTGAGCATTCCAAGGCTGTTCCATCTTATTCAACATGCAGCCAAGCTCATACAGCAATTTGGCATTCATTTATGTTGTTTGATTCTTCTTCAGTGATTGATGTGATTTTAACTGAAAATCTTTGGACAAAACAGGTAGCTATAGCTCATTTTTCCAGAAGTTACTCTGGTTTCTCTGGTTTCCCACAAAGAAAAAATTAATCTAGGAGCTTGATCAAAGCCTAAATGAATTAAGGAGCTTGATCAACCATGTTTGTTCATTTCAAGGCCTAGTATCACTCATGTTTTCAAAAAGATGCCTGAAAATTTGCTTCTGCCCAGAAGGGAGTGGTTTCAAGATAGTCCTTGTAGCTTTGCTCTTGTCTTGATGGCTCAATGAAGCAAAACAATGACAATAATAATAAGAGAGGCAGTCAAGGTGCTCGTGGAGTAAGGGGTGATCGACTTTCGATTTTCGTATTTTTTAACGGCATTTGGCCGTTAAGATCGGAACCCCCTCCCCCCTCCCCGTTAACGGCCTTCTACCAAAAGTGCCTCCGATCGGCCTAGATTTTTTTGCCTCAGTAAGACTTGGAGAGCAGCAAATAGATGTCTTGTGGAACACGCCAGACTTCAACCGAAGACACGCCATATCGGGAAGCATAGTAAAACCGTTTTTTTCTATACTCTATACATTATTTGTAAGGGTTTTATCTACGCTTTACAAAAAATTCCCTTACGGAGATTTCCGTACGATTTTACATTTTCTTAACGGCCTAATGGTAAGACCCCCTCCCCCCATAACGGCAAATTGCCGTTGAAAAATACGAAAATCGAAAGTGGATGGCCCCTGAGGCTGTAGTGGAGATCTTACCTTTTGGTTCTGCACCACACGTTGCATAAATACAGTATTTTGCAGTAGAATTCACACACCCAAATACTTAGCAATAAAGGATCTTTGAAGTCCAGGCCTTGGGCCCTGGGCCCTTTCCTTCAGCCTATTAATCCTACTTTTCCTGATCTACATCAATGATCTCCCATGGGCCGTCCAAGATAAGATTCTGTTGTGTCTATGTATGCTGATGATACCAGTCTGTGTTACCAATCCTCTGATATGACTCAGCTGAGTGAAGCTATCAATAATGATCTTAAAAGCCTTCAGGGTAAGAAATTCCCCAATCAAATGTCAAAGTCATTTACACATTGATAAACTCCAAAAAATGAGATCTTGAAATCTGTCGATAATTTCCAGAAAGTGGAGGTCTTGTTTGTCAAGACCCAAACAAACGCTTGTTTGTTGATTAGTACAGTATCAATTGTCATGAATTCGATTGTCATTAAACACTGGATATCATGAAAACATAAGAAACAGAGCCCTGAATTGTTTTACGTCACTAAGAAAGATGGTGGAAAATTTTGCCTACTCATTTTCATATTGATCATTCAAACAGGCTTATTTTCCCTCTCGGCAGACGACTAACCTAGACGAAATCTTTATCGCAATTCCATGTACGCAATTACAGGGCCAAAGTGGCGCTTGGTTTATTTGTACGATTTTGTTGGGGATACGAACAGGCTAAGTTGTGAGTCTCAAGGAATCCCCCAAAAAGGGCTCCAGATCGCATGCGCACTATCGATTTGCTTCAATGACGTAATATGCTAATTAGCTTATCCGTTGAGAACAAGAGCAAGAAACAATAGTATCGATGCGCATGACAATGTGAGCCCCAGCATTGATTCGCCATCAATAAAGCTGAAACACAATGTTGTAGAACAAAAGGGTCAGTACTTCGCCTCCCCAACAAGATTACACCCCTCATATGATATTTGTTTCTTAATTGACCTTCGTTTTTATAATTTGCAGAGCAGCAGACTGGAAACTGGATCAGCCAGATTGGACTGGGCGCCTTAAAATAGTAACTGTAGCAGAGAAATGCTTTATCAAATTTGAAGATAAAATATCTGGTTAGTAAAACCTAGCTTTTGAAAATTTTGCAGTCGAGTGTTTTTGAGTTTTTGCCTTTGTTTAACAGTGAAAGTTTCAACGACCCCACCTCCCTCCAAGAAATGACTCCACTGAAGACTGGTATTGATGTTCTTGACCAATCTCACTTTGCTGCGGATTTCTAGAGTATGTAGTTGAAAACATTGTCCGCGAGCAACTGTCACACATTTATGTTCAGTCGAGTATCGTGTTGTTTGTTCCCGTCTTTTGTATGGTATATCGCATTGTCTTCTTGCAGTGTTATTTGTTGTAAGCCTATTTTGTTATGGCTTTTTTAGTTAACGCTATCGATGACTATTTAGTCTAGGCCTCAAGAGGGCTGGACGCATATTGTTGATTTGATAAAAGGCATGATATGGAACACAACGTGCTTTTTAATGAGGTTGTTTATCGTATTAGAGTTGGAGTTGGTTAACGGGTTGAAAACATGCCGTTCGTTTAGATTTATCCGTAAATCGGTTTCTTGTTTGCAATTCGCTCTAGGCCACTCATTTCGTACTCGTGACAGCAAAACAAGAATTCCTTGGGAACGACAAAGTGTTTTATTAGTCCAAGTCTTGCTGTCGTGCTTACAGCCTCGTTCGTACAAGTCTCATCTCGTCAGTCTCGTCTTGTCCGTAGTTGTTAGTTGTTTTAAGTGACAAAATTGCAGAAATATTAGAAATAACATGATTACAAGCATGCTAATAATCATTTTGCAAAATGGATTTAGCTTTTAACATGAGTGACTATGAGATTTCTCAATCAAGTGAAATTTCCAGGGCTTGTTTCTTTTTTGGTTTCGAACATGCTTAACAAAGCAAACATTCACGGCTAGCACAAGAGATGAATTCTGCAGAATTCTCATGTGGTGCAACGCAAGGGTGTATTTTTCGCCCACTACTTTTCTTCATATACCGGGTGAGTCAGAAAAAACGTGGGGCGTGTGGTGAACTGTGACATCGCGTTTAGCCACCCGATTGGCATAAACTAAATTTTTCTGTGCAGTCCAGAGCCTAACTTAGATCATAATCCTTCTCCCGTCGAAATCGGTCATTTCCTGCAATTTTTGAAACTAATTTGCACTGGAATGTTGCAAACTTTTTGATAAGACCTTGCACTGGAATGTTGCAAACTTATGAAATCTTTCGCTGAGCCCCTTTCGCACTTTACCTTGGCAAAAATTCAAAAGTTACAGGTACATGTGGTATTATCAGGGGAGAATGGAATAGTTAGGAGGTAGTATTTTCTTTCTCCCTTGGGATGTCTTATCATAACTTGTCTTGTTTTGAGAATGCGTTTGAAAGACATTAATGCATACTTCTTTGCCTTGCGAAGAGGTTGCTTTCACACAGATAAACGCTATGTAAATCGCAATGGGACCTCACGCAGACAACATTTTTGCCTAAACCTTGATTTACAGAGTTGTGCAGAAAGACCCAAAAGACGAGGGATTCAGACTCTTGAGTCTTTGTCTTTTGTTTCTTTCTGCACGATCTTAGCGACCTAAAGTACGACCAGAAACTATGTAGAGTTAAAACGTTTTCCGATGCCATTTCGGCGCTATTTGCCTAATAGTAAAAGTTAAGGTCTCTTTCAAAAGAGGAAAAGAAGCGTGACATCCTAAGCAGCATTTTCGAAGTTTAAGCTTACAGAAGGGGATTGAAATCAAGCCTCAAAAAAGGCAACTCTTAGTCCACACAGCCGTCGAGGTTGAAAAATATATGGCTGAAAAGCTCTATATTAGCTGTATCCAAATCTGTCCTCCGTTTATTTGTTAACTAAGTAGATTTTTGTCCATATGCGAAGAAAATGGCCAAGGGTTAGGAGATTTTGGAAAAGCTGGCTTCCATAAAATCGGGAGAAGCAACAAGTCGCTACTGCAACGAATAACATGGACTTTATCACAAAAAAACTGTATCGAGCATGGAAGGTTACCAGTCACTTTCTCGTGGTAATTGATGCTTTCCATGAAAAACTATTCTATTTGAACTTTGAGTTATTCGGTCAAGCATCTTAGACAACAATCATTTCGAGAAAAAGCACATGAAATGTATCGATTGTAATCTCTCGAGCGGCCAGATTCGCAAACGGGAAACACTGCGCTACTGCAAAGGTTCTTTCAAAAACTATAAATTTACCAAATGTAATTATTTAGAATCTAAACAAAATATTCTTTGAAAGAAATCAACAACATTTAGGAAGAAAAAGTGAATTTCGACTAAACTCTCTTGAGACAATCTTTCATGCTCGATACAGTCTTTTGTGATAGAGTCCCTGTTATTTGTTGTTGTAGCGACTTAGTGCTCTCCCCGTTATTGAGGAAACCAGATTTTCCAAAATCTGCTTACCCTGGGCCATGTCTTCGTATATAGACAAAAACCTATTGGGTTGACAAATAAATAGAGCACAGATTTGGATGCAGCTAAGATAGAGCTTTTCAGCCATACATTTTTCAACCTTATGTCTGCGTGGGCCAAGAGTTGCCTTTTTTGAGGCTTGATTTCTACCCATTTCTGTAAGTTTAAATTTCGAAAATACATCTTACGGATATTACGCTTCTCTTCCTATTTCGAAATAGACCTTAACTTTTACTATTAAGCAAATAGAGCCGAAATGGCATCGAAAAACGTTTTAACTCTACATAGTTTTTGGTTGTACTTTAAGCGATCTAGTGTGAACCAGAATTAACTTTTCCAATATCCCCTGATAATGCAATGTGCCTGCCCTCAGCTCCGGCAAGGCTAAAATGCTGAAGGGGCTTGGTCAAAGATTTCACCAGTTTGCTAGACTTCCATACAGGGTCTTACATTGAAAATCTTTCTTAACAAATGCATGAAATGACCGATTTCGATTCGGAATGGTTTATGATCTAAGTTAGACTCTGGGTTGCACCGAAAAATTTAGTTTACTATAATCGAGTGGCTCATTCACGCCCGACAACATCGACAACCCATCATTCGATTTCCGTAGCCTCGTTCTGATGGTAATAGTAAAAAATATGACCTTTGTCAACGAATCTGAGCAAAACTTGTAGCAAATCTATCAGAGATTTTGTTCACTGGAAATTTGTTTTCATTCCAAAAGTTTAAATGATCGGGTATCAAGTGTTTTTGAAGACCGATCATAAATTCTTCTGGAAACTACATATATGGTATTGGTTTACCCTCATTTGGCACAACTTTTCCAACATCAAACAGGTCGAGCACCCGCTTCGGGAAGAGAAATTTCTTGTTACAGGACTGAATTCTTCAAAATATGACACTACTACTTACACAATCTAGGATTTTCATATTGTATATTCAGCTGCAAGATGATGGATGATATATGTCTAAACGGCAGGCTAAGAGAACAGTTCTGAGCCGTGAGAGAGCATAAAGTGTTGGAGCGGAGACTGACTGGCCTAACCAAAATGAAGGGAACAAGAGATGAACCTGACCAGCGCCTAGCTGATAGGCTCACAAACTCCAACAATAAACAAATCATATTTTACATCACGAGAAAGGCAGATAATTTTTACGTGGCTTAGGACGTTTCTTTATTCTATAACTTGTCATTTCTGCAAGAAAATACACTCCTAATGAATCAGATCAATTTCCGTAAAATTTGACGAAGCGAAAAGTAAATGAATGGCGTGCAAGTTGAAAGAAACCGTAGAAACAAGATAAAGCCAAAATTTCATGGGAGTAGCGATTTTGCATGGAAATATGGTTATAGTGAGAAAAAATCGAAGAAAATTGGATGCCAAGGCGGCAGAAAGCCGTGAAACGTTGAAAAATGGAGATGGAGACAGACTGGCCTAACCAAAATAATGCGTACAAAATTCATAGTTGGTCCACGCCTTTTTCATAGGTTTCATATCAACGACACAAAATATGCCAAACTTTAGCTCACAAGAAAGAGACGTGAATTTTGCATGGCATAGGCAGGGTTTCTTTCTCATAGGACGTAGCATTTGAAAGAAATTGGCCTTGAAAGAAAAAGTGAAATTTTGGTTAAATTCGACAAACGAATTGCTACAATTCAACATGCAGGTGGAATGCAACTTTAAGTTCAGAAAAAGCTACAGAATCACAATTTAATTGGTTTTTGGAAGAAAATATGAATGTCGTTCCAGAAAATGCCAACTTATCGATCAAACAGAGAACTTATGACTGAGAAAGAGACAAAAAGTCTGTTGCAAAGCGAAGTTGATCCACGCCTAGTTCAAAAGATCTGAAACGGAAGCCAGAAATATGCAAAGTGCTATATCAAATGAAAGAAAAATAGATTTTGCATGGTATAGAATAGTTCGCTTTTCAAATCAACTCGTCACTTCTCGACAAAACAAGCCTGAACGAATTTCATGAATTTTCGTCTTAACAAGCGAAGGAAAAATCTGATGAGAGTCACAAAATTAAACGCTACTTGGAAATGGGTAATTTCATTTCAAAATATCCCAAAACAAAAAAAATTAAGTTTGTGAAGCTTGTTCTTTCAAACAAAATCAAACATCTTTGGGAATATCACAGCAGATGGATAAGAAATTCAAAGATTAATGTTGAGTTGCAATTCCGGGCCTGCGAGATCTTCGTGAAATCGAAGAGGATCTGCTTACCTGCTGGAAGCCACAGCGTTTGTTTCTCTGCTTCCAAATCATCAAAATCTTCAATTTTTGCACAGTTTTTATTACTAAACACGCTCAATATCAGATCTTACAAAAATGAAACGTTTCTTGTTGTGTACACGTGATGAAATCAGGAAAAGGGCGCGCAAAAATCACATGACCTCCACCTGCCTCCACAGCTTCGAGGGTTCAAGGTGACGTCACACGTCAGTATTGGTTGTCGGGCGTGTCCATGCGACGCCACAGTCCGTCAAACGCCCCACGTTTTTTCTGACTCACCCGGTATGTAAATTATATGCCACAGATGGTCAACTGTGACTTACACCTTGTGGTATGGTGTTTTCGGTTCCCTTCTGTGCCAGATGTTCATCGTGGCACATTCTTCATTTGAACTTAAATCACTTTTTAAGCCTGATGCAGCGGTCGGGCCACAGATACAATTTTTTTAGAGTTGCACTGCTCTTGCATGAGCTGTGACCAAGCTGTCGGGGGTATCATAGCCAGTACTGTTTTGTAATTGCAACATGTTTAAAGCATCTTTTTTTCTTTATCCAGGTGAACTCTTTGCACAAGCACCTGTTAATGAATACCCTGGCGTTGAAGTAGAGTCAGTGATGGATAGTAGCAGATATTTTGTCGTGAAAATTGTAGACCCTTCAGGTAAAATGTTTTTATTTCAACAACTTCATATTGAAACTACTTCATTAAACAATTCTCACGTTTACTCTTGTTTACTCTTGTTTTATTGGAGTTCACGTTTTGCAATCTTTCATGAGTAATAGTCGATGTAAACAGAGTCACGTTGAGTCATGTTGCTGTTTCAGTCAACCAAAAGAAACAGCAAGCGAAAGAGCAGGCATCGAGGGACAATCTACTGGCCGATCATCTTGCCTGCGTGCAGTCTTTCTGTTGTAAATTTGAAAGAGCGGAAAGTTGAAAGACTGCGCATCGCCAAGAGATTGGTCAGATGGCTAACTCAGCAACAGCAGCAGCAAATAATTAACTTCAAATAAAGGCATTGAACGTATTATCAATGAACATAATCTCTTCTATAAAACTGTTCAATTTCAATACAAAACTAAGACGCTACATAAGCTGATGGTGTTGCGATCAGAAAATTTCGAACAAGGTTCTAATTAGCTTATATTACCATGGATTAACGCATCAAAATACGAGAAATTGTTTCTCGTTCTTTCAGTTTACGCAAAGGAAAGACTGTGCACAAGCTTCCTATCATCGTTAGATAAAATTTTTTCTATCTTAAATCCTATCTCTTCATCATTTATTTTTGTTTGACCTATCAGTCATTTATGTAAACCTCCTCACTCTATCAGTTTAAAAGAAAATTAAAAACGCATTTAAAGAGTTAAGCAAACTCTAACTAACTCGTGAAGATCAGACCTCAGATTGAGCTCAGTCCAACTTATCAACAGCTATTTGAATTGTTTTTTCCTTTTCTTTTTTTTCTGTTTATCAAATTGTAACATGTTTTATAACTGGAGAGGAAACAATTATCAAAGGAACGGAAGAAAATAAGAATAGATATAAGCAATATCAAGGATGCAGAAAAGATATTAGATCTAAGAAAGGAAAGAAACAGAATAATGAAGGAAATTAAAAACGAAATACGAAGAATAAGGGAGCGTGATATCGAAGAAATAGTTAAAGAAATAGATGCTGCACCAAATGATATGAAAATATACAAAAGCATTAAAAGATTAAGAAAACCAAAAGGCAAAAGCAAGAATATAGTTATACATGACAATGAGGGCAAAATCATAATCAATGAGAAAGAAAAATACCAGGCTGTTAAGGCACACTTTCAAGAACAGCTATATGATGAATCAGTCAAGAAAATAGAACAATTTATAGGTAAGCCAAAACCATTAGAAAAAAAAATCACAGCTGATGAAGTAAAGAAAGCTACTATCCGTATGAGCAACAACAAAGCTACTGGAGAGGATGGTATTCCAGCAGAACTTTTGAAATATGGTCCAGATACATTAATGGAAGATATTGCAAGGATATTGAATAGTATATTTGAGGAACACAGTGACATGATAAATGTAGGAAGATCAATACTACAACCAATACCAAAGCCTGGTAAACCAGAAGGCCCTAGAAAAAACTTAAGACCTATCAATCTTCTGAATGTTATCAGAAAAGCATTGTCACTAATTACATTAACAGAATCAAAGAAAAGGTGAATAAACATGTTCAGCATACACAGACAGCATACAGACCAAACAGATCAACAACAGATGTAGTATGGGCACATCGATTTATATGCTCAAAAGTACAATTATACCAGGATGTAGAGATCATTATAGTAGGAATAGACATGAGTAGCGCATTTGATACGATTGAAAGAGGAAAATTAATGCAAGAACTAGAAACATTACTCCATGAGGATGAACAAAGAATGTGCAGATTGTTATTATCAAACACTACCATATCAATTAAATTTGGAAACCATGATCTGGAAACTGTAGAAACAAATATAGGCTCTCCACAAGGTGATGCTATTTCTGGGACTTTCTTTAACATAGAATTTGAGAACGCTTTAAGAAAATTGAGGGAACGAATGACTGAAGCAAGATCACAAGATAACAGTGAAAAGTCAAGCCTACCAACTGAACTTGAATATGCAGATGACTCAGATTTCCCATTTGAAAGCAAAGAAGAGGCAGAAAACCTGAAAAGAATAGTGAAAGAAACACTTGGTGAGAGAAATTTAAAAGTAAATGATGACAAGACAGAAGAAACTTTTACAATTAGAGAAAGGAAGAAGAGTGATGAAAAATGGCGGAAGACAAAGAAATTAGGCTCACTTTTGGGAGACTATGAAGATATGAGAAGAAGAGAACAACTTTCAAATAATGCAATGGCTGAAGTTAAGAAACTGTGGAAAAAGTCAAAAGTCAGCAACAAGAGAAAATTACAGTTATATAGGACTCTAGTTAAAACAGTGTTAACATACAATTTTGGAACATGGGGACTAACGAAAAAGGAGACAGAAACTCTCGATTGTATTCACCGCAAGCAGCTGAGGAGAATATCACCAAACTACCGAGGTTTAACAAACAAACAATTATATGAAGAATGCAGAGAAAGACAAATAAGCAAAGATATGAAAGAAACTCGATGGAGAACATTTGGACATATGTTGAGACTTCCACTGCAGATACTATGTCAACAAGCCATGGACTGGTACTTTGAAATACCAGATAATGCTAAGAAATATAGAGGAAACCAGAGAAGAACGTTGCCAGTGATATTACACTATGACATTGTTGAAGCAAATAGTAAACATGATCTGGAAGTAAAACAGTTTAAAACTACTGAAGATTTGATCATGTTACGAAAAATAGCTGAAGACAGAGACAAGTGGAAAGAACTTTCTAAAACAATTTGCAGCATTGCATGAGGCGAACAGTGCATGCACTGCAAGCCGGATATGCTCGATAATGATAATAATAATAAGAGGAAACTGTTTTTTAAAATTTATAACTGATGAGATATCGTGTAAAAATATGAATTGAAAAAAGACCTTCCTGCTAACTTTAATACAAAATTGTTTCATCGGCTATTGGCGAACCGTTTCTGTGGTAACTGAAAGGGCAGTAGTCCTTCTTGGTCTCCATTCCCTAATGTTGATGTAGTTATCAGAAATCGCCAATGCCTTTATTTGAAGTTGATTATTTGTTGCTGTTGTTGCTCTCAAGCTGCCTTCGTAGACTTTTATCCTTCAGGAATGGAATCTTAAGAGACAAATGTTTCTTGTTTTATGGCAAAAATCTAACGATGATTCTCAAAGAGGTCCTTTCCTCCCAGCCCTCATATTCTTCTCAATTACTTACTTTATCTTTTACAGGAAAACATGCATTTATAGGAATGGGATTCAACGATAGAGGCGACTCGTTTGATTTTAATGTTACTTTGCAAGATCATTTTAAGTAAGTAATGTTACAGGCCCCCATGAAGGTCGTGCATCTGGCCAGTTAATGAGCAGGATGGGGGGGGGTTGTAATCTAACTATTTTTGAATTACCAATTTCTGAAAGGACAGAAATAAATTAAGATTTTGATAAATCTTTTCGAAAATCTATTGGATGATCATGGAGATATTTCAGATGAAATTGAAACTAGATGGGGGGGGAGGGAAGGGGTTGCTCTTCAAGTAGTGATCCACAGTGGAGACGTTTTTCAGAATCAGTTTATTAAATCTAAATCTTGGTAGCCAAAACAGCGCAACTCTAGTTGCTTTCATTGCCAAGAAGTTTAACTACTATAGGTGATAGAGCAGTGTGTTAAAGGGTCATGCCTGGGCCCTTTTCAAAACTTTTGGTTTTGGGTGCAGTTTAGATTTTGACTTTGCAAACTTGTATCTCTGGTGTTTGATGCACGATTATTAAATGGAAGGGATGTGCATTTAAGTTGAAGATTTATAAGTTTGGTTATGCTTTCAGAGAGTTATAATATCTCATCACTTTTTCCCTATTTTAGTCAAGGGGGGGGGGGTACTCTTTTGAGACACCGGGGACTCTCTATGAAGAATAGTGAATCTTGCCTAAGAGTTTCTTTGCATCGTTTATGACACAATCAAAATTAGCTCAACATGCAAAAAGAAATCAATGTCGAAATCATTCAAAACCAGGCAACCTTAGCAAGAGCTAAATTGGCTATTTTGCTACTAATTACACGATTACGTGCATCTGGGAAAATGATTTGGTCCTCGATCTAGCTGAAAAAATAACTTAGCGGACCGGGCTTGGAATCAAATCTTAGTCGTTTTTCAAACGGGAGTACCTCTCTTGGGAAGCGTGGTAGAAATGAAGTTTAAGGATTGATGGAAATTTCAGTTTGAAAAGAAATGGAGAGATGAGACAGGTATCGAAGATCAGTTTTGATTCTTATTTTGTTGAAAGGAGATGCTATGTAAATTTTGTGGTTTCTAAGGCAACCGTACTTTCTAAAACAGTTGAAAATGTTTTTCCCATTGCGTTCATCAACTGTAGGCATAACGTGTTTCCAAAACCATCTAACATGAAAAGTCAATGTAACAAAGACGCTTTTAGAGAATTTTTTGGCAATTGGTTGCCATGGCAACGGGCCATTTTTGAAGTTGCTTCTTCTGTATCAAAAATTGATCAGTTAACAAAGTTCTATGGGTGTGCCAAGTTTCATGCTGGTTTTAGGGACACCTGATACGACAAGGTAGCCAAATGCGAGTTTCTCTTCCTGCTTGCAAGGGGACCCACTGGAAGAGATCCAGCTTAGCAGTATATGAATTTCATGGATATTCATTTTGTTGTTGTTGTTTTACTGCAATCTCAAAATGCACTATACCTCACCGCCATAAATCCTTGCTGATCTCATTGGCTCTTCATCTTCGTTTATCTTCTTTATAACCATATTTAAAGATAGTTGTTACAATATTAATGAAAAAGTATATTAATTCAACCCAAGCAACTATTTACGAAAAATTGATATACTCTATGAATAAGTAGCGGCTCATTTTGCTGGTGCGTTTGTCTCCAGCCCAGTGTTTGATCCTCTTTTTGAAAGCCGAATTTATGTTATTTTTATTTATTTATTTTCATTTTTAAGTTTTTTATCCATGGTAATCCACTCAGTTACACTGCTTTACAGGGAGCCATGGAAAACAAAATCCTGATGTTAACTAAAATATACAACCCTATTTACAATAATCTAAGACAAAAAAAGGAAAGGAAAATGAGATGAGTCATAGTTTGGCTTTATAATTTCTTCGAAAGGAGCAGACTGATGAGGACGCTTTGAAAACACTATCTAGGTCACTCCAGACCTTAGCCCCTCTGTAAGCAAATGATTTCTGATCAGTAGATGTTCTCAATAGTGGTAATCTAAGGTCAGTTTTAGAGTTCCTTAGCTGACGGTTTGTAGCTTCAGATACCTCTTGAAGTATGTTTCACAAGTAATCTGGGGCGACGGCATTCAGAGATTTATAGGCCTCAAAGTCGATCAATTCTCTAATTGTTAGCCAGCCGAGACTCCCTATCAAAGGCAAAGCTGACGCGTCATAGGGGCTGTTTGTGACAATCCTAGCTGCTCGATTTTGCAGTTTTTGCAACTTATCGAGGGCTGATGCACCGCAAGATCCCCAAACAGGGCAGCAGTACCTAAAATAGGGCTCAGCGAGACTTTTCCTTTGGTAGGTATCTTTTTGAATACTTCAACATGCCGATACCTTTAGAGACCTTCTTGATTGTTGAGGACAAGTGGGTAGACCAAATCAGTTGATCGTCAACCTGCAGACCTAAATACTTGGTGTTGTTAACCATGGTGATCTCCTCGCTACCGATGTTAAAGTCAGGTTTGGAAGAACTAGGCAAGTCTATACTAAGAAGCTTGCACCTACTACCTATTATCATCCCTTGGGTCTTTACGACATTAAGCAATACCTTGTTGTCCTCAAGCCAACCTCGAAGGGCTTCAAGGTCTGCATCTATTGCAGTATTGATATCGTTCGTAGAAGGAGAAGAGTAATAGATAGTGGTGTCGTCAGCATACATTGCCACATCAGAAGTCTTTAAACAGGGGGGGAGGTCATTTACGTAAACTTGAAAGAGTAGGGGTCCTAGGCAGGAGCCCTGGGGAACTCCACAATCGACCCCTTCAGTTGCAGATGACTGAACAGTCACTCTACAAAACTGCTTCCTATTGAAAAGATACGACGGAAACCAGCTCAGTTTACCACTGACGCCATAGTACTTCAGTTTGTTCAAAAAGATGCATTTTTCATGATCCACAGTATCGAAAGATTTTTTGATATCGATAAAGACTGCTACAGTATACCTCCCCTTGTCAGTGTTTAAATACCAGTCATTAGTGCTTTTAAGTAGACACGTTAGGACTAAATGTAGTTTCCTGAACGCCGACTGTAGGACAAAAATGAGCTGATTCCTGTTAAGATAGTTGTAAAGCTGATCGAAGATTAGCTTCTCGAAAAGTCGAGAAATAACGGGGAGCACAGAGATAGGCCTATAGTTTGATTTGTCATCGGTGGCTCCATCTTTAAAGATAGGTGCTACCCTCGTAATTTTCCAACTGTCCGGGAATCGCCCGAGAGAAAGCGATAAGTTGAACAGCTGCACGAGAGAAGGTGCCAATACTGAAATACCAATTTTTAAGAAAAAAACTAGATATACAGTCAACACCCGACCCATTGGAAGTTTTAATACCGCCACAAACCCTAATCAAAGTCTCCTCGTTTATAGAGGAAAACACGAAAGGCTCGCAGCTGGTTGGATCTCCAAACTCACCATTAAGAAGGGGATTAGGTTTGGGAGCGATCTTTTCTGCTAAGCTTTTCCCTACGTTGCTAAAGAAACTGTTCATAGTATCGGCAATGAATTTATTGTCAGTAATGGTATCCTCGCCTTCTTTGAATTACTTGGTTCATAGTTTTGCAGGTTTTGATGTTGCCTTCACAGGAACGAAGCTTATTTGTGAAATCTTGCGCTTTCAGCGATTGGTTTAGATTATTTACTTTGCATCTCATTCATATGCTTGTAAGCACTAATTAAAAGCTTGGAGTTAGCTTTCACTGCAGCGATCTTCAGTTTGTCTCTAGTCCTGCAGATCTTTTTTAGCTCGGGTGTTATCCAGGGACAGAACCGTTCAGAGACTCATCGAGGATATTCCAGACGAAACTTCCTGTAAAAGACCATGATTCTTACCCATTCAGCTCATATTTTAAATTCCGCTACATACAATTCAGCTAAACAATATGATAACTACACTAGAAGAACATTAGGCAATATTACAAAGAATCAAAGGTACTATAAGAAATAAATACAACGTGCAAACATAAAACAAAGAACAAAGATAAATTGTATACAGGGAGTTACTTAAAGGAGGAACTCTCTTAGTAGAGAAACTAATCGAGAAAAGAGCCTCGCCCTATCGTAGAATATCATCGGTTGACTTTGGATGAATTGAAATTGTCCTTAGAAGTAGACAGAATTGTATATCATCACGCTATGGATCCCATGCGCCAAAACATGCGGACAACCCCACACCAGATGGGCCGCCATCCCACACAGGCCACCATCTCAAATGGGCAGGCCACCATCATCATCCACAGGTAGCAACCCATCCACCCAAGACACAGCCTCCACGAGTTTTGAAAAGCTCTAATTTCTTTGACCAGTAATCTTCCTTGGCTTTGTTCGTTTGTTGTATGTTTTACGTACTGTCTCTTAGTTTTGTAGTTTTGTTCTTTGTTTCTGTACAGAAAATTAATTTGATTTGAAAGTGGCATCCATAGTGAAGACCCGGCAATGTCTTTTCACTATGGATGGCACAATGTAACATAAGATTATATTTTGTGGTTTTATAAGCCCCTGAGATGTATCGAGAGAGAAGAAATCTTTCCAAAAGCGGCAATCCAGGTAGCTATAAATTAGGCAAAGGCCATTAAAATCTAATCCATACGCTTCCAGCTTTGCAATATGGAAGTTATGAGGCAGACAGTCGTAGGTCTTGGATAAGTCCCTTGGAATCGTTCCTAATTTTTCTGATGCGTCGAGGCATTTCCTCCATTTCTCTATCAATCATATCAAAGCATGTTGCGCCCTATACCCCGCTCTGAAATCACATAAGATTTTGGAGAGTTTGTCTTGAAGGTGCGGGCATATTTGGTCTTTTAGAATTTTTTCATAGACTTTGGAGGTTGCATGTAGGACACTTACTGGCCTAAGATCTCCCTTATAATTTAGATCATCATTTTTGATCAGAGGACTGAGATCAGCCGTCTTCAGTTTTGCTAGAAACTTACAATCATAGATAGCCGAGTTGATACAGTTTGTTAGGTACGGGCTAACTATTCCTCGCGTCGCTTTCCAATTGCTCTTCTTTCTGCTGGCTCACTTTATTTTCTTGCACCAACTCCCCTGGCAACAGAGTGTTGTAAGATTATGTATGCCTGTAAAGTTGTAATGATTTTTTACGTATATGAAATGTTTGTAGTTTTTGAAACACGTGACTTTGCAATTTTTCAGACGCGAGAAAACAACGAAAGCTATGGACAAGGAAGAACCTGCTGGCCCAAAACTAGATTTAGGATTCAAAGATGGACAAACCATAAAGATCAACATTGGAGGGGTATGATCGTATATCATAACATACATACCAGTGAAGACAATTGGGTGCATTATAGTCAAGACCATCACATGCGCCTTTTAACTTTTGACCACAAAATATTTTTTACCTTCGCATCATCCCGGTCCTGTCGATATTTGTTGTCAGGAGGCAGGCTTTGTTGTTAAGTGAACGTCGTGACGTACTGAGATAGACTGAGTACCAAAGTCCATTATCCTGCAATAAACCTTGCTCAGCAACGATAAACCTTGATGTTGACCGAAGCAACGTCATCAAGCCATAGAGCAAAGGGAAACAAGGGACTGCAATGCAAGTCACAGGTCTTGTACCTAATCACATTCTATGATCAAAGAAGATTTTAGGGAAATCTATTTTATTGATGTCCTTTCGCTTCATTTATTGAAACTGTCTTTAAGATAACAAACTTTCATGAAGCTCCTTTTTCGATGATTTAGGTAGGGTAGTGTTGAAGATAACTGACGGAAAAATCCTACCTTCCTTGCACCATTCCAAGTCCATGCCAAATGACTTTGCGCACATCAAAATCCTGTTATGTTAAATTATGCTCTCAAATTTTCCTTTTCCGAAGAAGCCAACGATCATTTCTTTTTAAACTTTGATGAGAAGGCTGATTTTATTTCGCAAACCCTTATTTTATTCATGTTCACAATATTCATATTTGG
The DNA here is from genome assembly GCA_964019985.1 of Aurelia sp. 4 Dawson et al 2005. Classification (NCBI taxonomy): domain Eukaryota; kingdom Metazoa; phylum Cnidaria; class Scyphozoa; order Semaeostomeae; family Ulmaridae; genus Aurelia; species Aurelia sp. 4 Dawson et al 2005. The sequence continues at coordinate 6,253,966 of OZ026509.1, forward strand.
CTCAAGGGTAATCTCAGGCTCTACGTTAAATTTAGGGTCGGTCAAATTAACTATGTAAATTTCTGTTTCAGAAAGCTGCATCGCCGAGGATGCGACCAAAAGCTGGTAAATTATCATGAAATGTTCTTATTGTCATTCCAAGTTTGTTGTCTAACATTCCATGAGATTGCATAGTTCAGTCGAGGAGTACTCTCGGGTGCCTAATACAAGGGGGGACGCTTATTAACTTTCAAAAATCTTATCCACCCCCGGCCCTTATTAAGATCCCCCCGTTTATCAATTTTGGCAAAACGATGTCCAAAGCTCAATATGATTTTAATACGAAATTTTCTTCGAAAGATAAACCATTGCAGTGTACTCGTAAACTAATTCAAATGTTTAGCATTTGTTAACTGACCACCCCTATTTATTAAGACCCGTTTATTAGTTTCTTTGAGGGGTTCCCACCCCCCATTTATTAAGACCCCCCTTGTATTAGGCACCCGAGAGTAATTCTCCCTTCTCAAACTGCATACGAAATTTATAAAATGTAGCTTTTAAAAGGTACTTTAAAAGGTAATTGAAGAGGTACTTTGCCAGAATCCTTTTCCTTTTTGAATTTAGTGATGGAAATTGTCTCAGAAACAAACAGAGTTGGCTGTGAATAAAAGTAGTTTTCAGTAGATTACTATCATTTATGAGATTTGTACTATTCCGGCCATGAAGGATATTCAGTTTCACTTCATTGGTCTTTTTAGGTCATGGTGGTATTGGTGTTTTACCACCACCCCCTGGAACGAAGACCCCTATGCTAATACCACCACCAGGAGGTAGCATGCTAGCGCAACAGCAGCAACAACAACAACAACAGATGCCCCAGCAACAGCAACAGCAACTGCAAACAACGCAACAACAAAAGCAAGGCGATGAATGGGGGGATTTCTCATCGTCAAGGTATCTTGATATCTCATCATTGTTTCTGTCAATTGTGATTAATTTTCAGTCAAAGCTCTGCTCAACAGAGAATTTGTAATGAATTAAAGAACAGGAATGGTTCAGCAAGCGGCACTTTTGAATCGAAGCCAATTTTTGTACATCGTGAATGACTAATACACCTTTCACCGCTTAGACTTTCATTTTGAGAAATGTTGAAGCATGTATGGTTCATATGCTGGATGCTGGGAGCTTTTTCTAAATTTGATGTATCTTTGGCTACAGTTACTTCCCTCAGCTTATCAGCCATTCTTAGTCACATGTTCTGATGCCAAAAATGGTATTGATCACTGTGCACAGAGTGCAGAAACGAGTATCGCTTCTGTGTACTTAATGAAGCAGTGCTAGTGGTATCTGTTGATCAATAAAGTGAAAGAATGAGCTAAATGTGCATAACTATTGTCAAATAAAAGTATCACTTTCCTCTAAATAGCTCATCATCCGGCGGCAACTGGGTAACGTTCTAATTTCAATTGGAAAGAACACATACATTGGTGAAATTAAGGAGCAGTTCTCATGTACAACATGCAGCTGAAAGCGAAGACCCTTGTAAAGTAAATATGGGCATGGACTGAACTCATAAACTTCGCTTCTGGAATCTCTAATATAATTCATATTTTTATGATTTTTCAAATTGTTTTGCAATGAACTCAATGGTTCTTTCCTGTGATATTTAAGGTTGCTACTTTTGGAAATTCATAACATGGACAGTACTCGATGGATTGGAATGAATCTGATAGCCAGGGGATCAAAGTATTTTTGTGATTTTCTAGCCTTCTTACTAGCACTGGAAATGTAGGTAAATTCAACCTTACAAGGATTTGATGGTTTCGAAAGACTGAAAAAGTCTTAAAATACTTGATCAATTGATAAAGGACCCCTCGCACAGAACATAAATGAAATGCATTTTTTTACATTCCATTAAAAATTTACAATGCGAATTTACTAGTTACATTACTTACAGAATACTTAACTACACTACGAGGACGAAGCCACTGGGTGCAAAATGCTATGACTACTCCGTGGCATCACAAAAACTAAGACGACTTACATATGAATTACAAAAGGAAAATATATATAAGACATGAAAAAGAGGCAAAGAACACTACACTCTGTCTCAAACTAGATATCAGGTGAAAAATGTCCACGAATAATAGCAAACAAGATGTTGCTGCGTTATGGGTAATTTTGCGTTTCCACAGTTCTCACCTCATATATAATTTGAGACAGACATTACATATGATAATTAACTAAATAGTTGTTGGCTTACTAAGGAGATCAGGGCGAGATACTTTATTCAAGGCGACCTGTACTATGTATAAAACGTATTGTTAACTCAAGGATGCTTCTGTTGAGATTGTTTGGAAAATTCTTATCGCCGTACAGTAAGATTTGCAACAGAACATTTGCAAGATTTGCATATCCATATGGTCGTACAAGAGTGTATATTCCAGCGAGGAGATCAGTCCTTTGCACACCAAAAGAGGGGTAGAGCAACAAGAAGTGCTCCGTATCCTCGATACCATCGTTAGTTGGGCAGATTGGGTTTATTGTATCTCAAAAGTTGTGTTGAAATTTGTGAAAATTTAAGTTGCTGAGACCAACCCTGAGTTGAGTAAGATGGGACATGCTCTCGGGTCATGACTCCCAAACACAGATTTTGTAGGGTGGGGGGGCGGATTATAGATAATATCTTTGTCTTCAAAATAGCAGCAGAAGGTGACAATCTAATTTCAGGATCAAGTTTATTCCACTCGGACAAACAGTGAGGATAAAAACTAGATTTATATTTTTCTGTCCTTGCTCGTATTTGCCCGTTTGTGTCACGTTCATTAAGTGAATGTTGGACCTGTTGAAGTGGTGGCAATGGGTCCCTTGTGTAGTCCGGGGTTAAATTGTTTATGACTTTATTAAGCGACGTAAGACGTCTACTCCATCTGCGGAGGCTTAGAGATTCCCACCCAAGGTCAAGGTACAACTTTTTTCGAGACGCTCCCCTCCAAGCTCCCGTTATAGCTAAGGCAGCGGAGTATTGAACAGACTCTAGCTTCTCCATTAAACTTGATAAGGTGGTACTGCCAGTGAAGTGACATACTTTTGGTGGACTGTGATAAATAACATCTCCGTAATCTAAGTGGGGTCGAACATAGAGCTTGTATAATTCATTTAAGGTATTGTTGTTCTGTATGGGGCGTTTGTGGCTTGACTGAGATCAACCAGCTGCAAAAATTACAAAACCGTGCTGCTCGTATTGTAACTGGCCGCAGTTTTGATGCCCCAGGCAGGCCATTCACAAAGAAACTTGGCTGGAAGACCATAGAAGAGCTAATTGCTAGTGAGTCAAGTATCATGGTCTTCAGATCTCTTCATGAGCTGGCCCCACCGTACATGTGTAATCTTTTTACAAAAATATCCCAGGTGTCCTCCAGGAATCTTAGGAATACAGCAACTGAGTTTCAGTTTCAGTTTCAGTTTCAGTTTCATCATTCACCAATCAATCCTAAATACAATTCTACACAAATACACTACACCTAAATACATACAAAATACCGCACTACACAAAAATAATAAATTAAAATTAAAGATTACAGAAAAAGTACTTTACATGATTGTATTTAAGATTGATTGATTAAGGAGGAGCTCTCTAAATAGGTTAACTAATCGAGAGAGAGCCCCCCCCCGTAGAAATAATAAAAACTACAACATATTTTATTAAAATCAAACAACTTTTGCCAGGTTTTTCAGAAGAGACCGAAAGAATAGCAACAAATTTTGGGAGATTTTTTAATCGAGAAACAAGGACGAGTTCATAAAGTGAGTTTTCAGTATGAGTCAAGGAAATGAGTTTTCAATTTGGACCGAAAAACTGCAACAGAGCTAGCAACACGTATGAAAAGTGGAAGGGTGTTCCAAAGTTTGGAGCCAAAATATTGAATTGTTTGAAGACCATAAAGGGTAGTGTTCTTAAGAGATTTGAAAAGATCACCTCTGGTTGCCTGACGAGTTCCAATCTCTTATGGATAGTTGAGTTTGGCTGGAAGTAATTGTGAAAACAAGAAGGAGATAACCTATTTATTGCCTTGTAAACAAAAGTAAGAATATTCAAATGCAAAGTATCCTCAAGTTTAAGAATTTTTAACGCCTGAAAAATTGGTGCAGAGGGTGCTGTAAATGGCTCAAATTTACCTAAGGTTACCTAAGAAAAACTCCAAAAATGGACAGAAATGTTTCTCCTTTAGAGGTGCAAGGTCTTGGAATGGCCTCACAGCTGAGTGTAAGCAGGCATCCTCCCTGTACAGCTTTAAACAGTCCCTGTTTAGTTGTAAATAGGTGATGGTGGTTGGGATTTTCTTTTATTGTAGATATTTACTTTAGATTTTAATAGGGTTTTGAATAGGCTTTTTAGTAGTATGTATATTTCGAATTGTAATTAGGTTAATTTAGTTTTAGATTTATTTTTGTTTGTAAGCTTTTTAAATGGAGGGTCCCTTGAAAATCAACAGTGTTGAAGGGCTACCCTCCTTAAACATGTGAAATAATAATTATAATAATAATAAATAATAATAATAATAATAATAATAATAATAATAATAATAATAATAATAATAATAATAATAATAATAATAATATAAGAAGCAAAACCATCATAAAAAATTAACAGAAAAAGAAAATAAAAAGAAACACAACTGTTAAAAACTCTGTACGTTTCGATTAAAAATCTTCGTCAGCAATCATATCATTATCATTATTATTAATAATTCATTATCAATAATAATAATAATGATAATAATAATAATAATAATAATAATAATAATAATAATAATAATAATAATAATAATAATAATAATAATAATAATAATAATAATAATAATAATAATAATAATAATGTATGCCTAGGCAGATATCTGGAGAGGAATCTGAACGTACCAATACCTTTCCTCGTCTTTGAGATAGCAGCCTTTATATGAGCGGAGAAAGATAAGGTTGCGTCCAACGTAATTCCAAGCTGTTTATGTTCATCAACTTTCATGGCGGGCATATTATTAAATAGTATTACTGGATGATCAATCATCGATTTTTTCTTTGAAAAGGTTAATTCAACTGCTTGCTTCGTTGGGTCAGGATTGAAGGACATCCTCCAATCATGAGCCCACTTCCTCACCATCAGATCGTGGTTCATGTCACTGGCAGCAGTGTTTGAGTCTTGAAATATAGTGAAAAGGGACGTATCATCTGCAAAAAGCTTGACTTTGTACTTTAAGTTCTCAGTCAGGTCATTTATGTATACAAGAAAGAATAGGGGCCCCAGAATAGATCCTTGAGGTACACTAGCTAAGATATCCCCCCCCCCAGTGAGAAGCCTGCCCATTCAGAACTGTTCACTGCTTTCGATTTTTGAGAAAATTTTTAATAAGAGATAGAAGTTGTACAGAGACGCCACATCGTTTTAGTTTATGGATGAGGCCATCATGCCATACTCTGTCAAATGCCTTTGAAATATTGAGATACACAGATCGAACAGCTAGGGGTGGATTACAGTGGAAGGCTGTAAAGATTGTATGCGTTATAGAGATCAACTAGTTGATTGTTGAGTCACCTGGGCGAAAACCAGATTGATTCGGGTTTAGCAGTTTCGAGGAAACAAGAGTAGAGTACAGAGAGTCAAATATGAGTTTTTCTAGGATTTTCCCAAAGATTGGTAAAAGAGAGATAGGACGATAGTTCCCCTTGACATTTTTCTCATTCTTCTTATGGACAGGAACGACATTTGCATGTTTCCATATATCGGGAAATATACCTCTTCTCAAGCAATTTATGAATATTATCTTCAGTGGTATAACCAGGGTCATATCACAGAGTTGTATCATCCTCACAGAAATCTCATCCCAGCCATGTGCTTTATTAGGGTAAAGTGATCTGATAATTTTCAGTATTTTTTCCTCAGAAATGCAAAAATCATTCAGTAGGTTGACCGTTACTGGTCCTTCCTGTGGGATTTCACTGCCTTTATCAATTGTTGTACATTGGAGCAAGAAATAGTCATTAAATATTCATGAAATATTCTTATGGGTGAGATATTTTCTCTGCTCATATGTTGCCATAGGATTGAAAAAAATTTTTAGTATTTGTTTGAAAATTTGTCTTGCAACTCTTGGAGAGACGTAAAACGGCTGTGCGCTTTGTTCTGTGTGAGAAGAATCCTTACGATTGGAACGAGTGATTTATGCCCTTTTTAACTCATTCCTGATATTGTTCTAAAGTTGAATTACCTGCTGGATGTTCCCAAAAGAAGTATAAGCGTTTGAAAAGTTCCTGCGGAGGAGACTTGGTTTGAACATTTTTATTTTCAGTGCATTGTATAGATGTGACCTTAGCTGGGACGTGGCGACCTTGCAACGTTCAAATCGAGTCTGTATCCGAAAAGTAACTCACTTAAACAGGTAAAATTTCTGAGGTAGCCTTAGACAGGTGGTCATTGACTTATGCTGCTACTATTTATGCGTAATTTGAAGTAGTTTTAAAGGGAATAGAAGCATATATCAGGCGCTTTCTATAAATAGACATGCGAGAGCATGCGCATAACTATCGCTTCGTAACTGTGCACGTGAATGTGAGCTCTGCAAATCAGTAGTGGGACGAGAACCTCGATTTTGTTGTTTACTGTGTACGGTGGCCGAAATTAGTCATCGCTAAAGTTTTTTCAAATTCAAGAAAAAAGTTTTCAAGTCGAGAAAAAAGTTTTCTAATCAAGAACAAAGATTTCTAATCGAGAAAAAAGTTTTCAAATAAAAAAAAAATTTCAAATCAAGAAAAGAATTTTCAAATCAAGAAAAAAGTTTTCAAATCAAGAAAAGAATTTTCAAATCAAGAAAAAAGTTTTCAAATAAAGGACCCTGGGCCATCCATAAATCCTCTCCCCGAAGATGAACGGCATGATAGTAGTGATAGCCCTTCTACCACAATCTATGCCTTGTAAGAAATACAGGCTTTCCTAAGTAGTTCATAAAGAGAAATATTTCTTGTATCGAAAATGAGGTCCCCGTTTTGAAACTTGCCCCCAAGTCATGATTCCTTAAAAGAGGCCCATACTTTCAGTTTTGTTAAAATTTCATTTCAGACACAGCCATATTTTGTATCACTTTAGGTGGCTAGTTTAATTGCAATTCATTGTTATTTGCAACTGAAGTTGCATTTGTAGTGTCATGTCTAGGAGGTACTCTACTCGGCGAGGTCTCTTTAATGTTTTTCTTTTTAACTTCACATATAAGATATTTGATGAGTAACCCCCGGTACGTTAATAAAGCATTTCAAATCTTCTTTTTCGTGATCTCTCCACAAATTGAGTTACAAAATCTTAATGAAACATTTACGGCTGCGTAAATGTGTTTTAACGACAAGGCGAGGGCGCATTTCTGACCTCGTCTCGTACCCAGTCCTCTAGCAGTCTAGGGCGTGTCGCGCATGCCACTAAAATTTCTCGCCCCGTTACTAATCGTCTCATTGTCAATTTGCTCTGCTCCGTTCAGTCAAGAAATCTTTGTCGTAATCATCAAAACTTAAGAATGTCTGCCCAAGACGCTCAAGAAGTCATTAGGGATAAAGAGCGCCGGCTATCTCGTTTCGATTGGTTTCGTAAGACGAAAAACACATTGCAATTGCGTTGTGCTGCCTACGGCCTGTCTACCGTGGGCAAGAAAGCCAATCTGATCAACAGACTCTATGCACATCTTCACCCTGCCACATTAGAAGATGGCCAAGGACCTTCTGGTATAAGTAACAATGACGCCAACAGTTCTGCGTCAGAGAATGAGGACGAAGACGCAGACATGGATCGCAACCATACAATTTCCCGCCCTCCCCATCAACGAGACATCATCTCCGACGACCATCTCCGCCAGTTGATCCGCCAGGAGATGTCCCTGCATCAGCCAATTTCACAAGCCTCCACCAACAACCAGCAGCCAGTGCAAACGACATCTACTACAATTGCGTTGCAACAAATCACCCCCCAGCCACTCTCCCCCGCCTCAATGCTGCATACATCACCAGCTCCTGGCCTGCTCTCCCACAGTACCACTTTACCAGTGCAAACTCAGTTTGGTTTCAATCAGCATCCACTGGCGGCAGTCCAAACCCAAAGCTCATCGCAAGCCACAGGTATTTCCATTCAATCTCTTACCAGTACCTCTGTCCTTCCACCTCTCTCTGAGAAAGTTACCAAAGAGATTAAAAATAAAGAATTCATCAACTTTAATACCCTGCTACCAAACGTGTTGTATGATGCTTCATCTGAGCTTGAAAACCTTTACTTAAAGGTCAACCCATCTCCTAGCGAGGAGCAGAGTCTTTCTTTCTCATCTAAAAACGACAGAAAGAAAAAGATTATCGATGCGTCTTCCTGGCTTGAAGCCTGGAACATCTATATTCGTGCGATGGTGCATTTCCACCCAGAATTAGCACCTGAGCTTTTAGTGTACCAGGAGAGTATCTGTACATACCAAAGGTTGTATCCTGCCTCGGCCTGGTTAAAATATGATGCTGCCTTTAGAATGAACAATGCCACAAACAAGGCTCTTTCCTGGTCTCGTCACGATGAATACGCCTTTAACCGCTTTATTCGTTGCCCTACCGTAGAAAGTTCTCCCAGGTGTTTCATTTGCTCCTCTCCACAGCATCTGGCAAATACATGCCCCCAAAAGCGTTTTCGTGTCAAACAAGAAGCCCCAGCGCCTCCACAATTTAGTCCACGCCAATCATCTTCAAGTCCCCCGTCATTTTGCAAATATTTTAACATTGCCAGATGCACAAACCAAAACTGCCGATTTGCCCATAAATGCCGCAATTGCCAGGGGAACCACCCAGCCTTTTCGTGCAGAAGCCCTACTGAGTGAATTCAATGCATTGCCTCAAAAAGCCCCTACACCGTTGAACATAAAAGACTTGGAACAAGAGTTGCAACTATATACGGTTAATTTGAAAGAAAACTTGGTTTTTGCATTAAAAAACGGTTTTAACATCGGCTATAAAGGCCCTGAATTTCAGTCTTTATCAAACAATCTAAAATCGGCCTCTTCTCATCCAGAAGTTTTATTTGACAATATCTTATCAGAACTCAAAGTAAAACGGGTGGCGGGTCCATTTTTTGTGCCACCACTTCCAAATTTCCGCACGTCCCCAATCGGGGTTGTACCGAAGAAAGACTCTGCAAAATTTCGAACCATAACAGACTTATCCTCTCCTCGCGGTACATCGGTAAATGATTTCATCCCAGACTCGGAACCCGTCGTACATTTTAATCACGTTGACGAGGCCGTAAAATTGGTTGCAAAGTTGGGTAAAGGCGCACTTCTCGCGAAACTAGACGTTAAAAGCGCTTTCAGAAGTTGCCCGGTTCGTCCTGAGGATTGGCACCTTCTCGGCTTTATGTTTGAGGATATGTACTTTGTGGATCTTTGCTTGCCTTTTGGCTTAAGGTCTTCCGTTAATCGTTTTTCCCTATTAGCTGACGCAGTATTATGGATTTTGAAAAACAATTATTTGATCGAAAACGCAACCAATTATTTAGATGACTACTTTTTAGCTGGTCCGGGTCAGTCCCAGAAATGCAAAGAACAGCTAACCCTAGCCATATCGGTATTTACAAAGTTGGGTATACCTCTTGCCCCAGAAAAAGTCGTCGGCCCTAAAAACATACTAACTTATCTCGGAATCGAAATAGACTCGTCGAAAATGGAACTTCGTTTGCCTGCTGGTAAAATTCAAGAAATATCTCAGATTCTTGTACATTTTAGAAAGAAAAAGAAGTGTACCAAACGTGAACTCCTGTCTCTAATTGGCAAGTTATCTTTTGCATCAAAAATTATTCCGTCAGGTCGTACTTTTCTTCGACGCCTAATTGACCTATCGACCACAGTTAAAAACTTATCCCATCGTATTTCATTAAACCATGAAGCGAGGGAAGACATAAACTGGTGGTTACAGTTTCTACCATCATGGAACGGCAAGCAAAAAATTCTAGAATAAACAACTACGCCATGTCCCTCCCTGAACTTATACACGGATGCATCAGGGCAAATCGGTTTCGGCGTATATTTTGACGGTCAATGGGTTGCCCGTCTTAATGGGTTTTAACGTAGATGTTCAAATTAGTATCAATCGCTACTTTGATTAATTAGTTAGTTGCTGATAACACTACTATTGTTTTAAAAGATTCCCATCCATTTCTTTATGACGTCACAACACAATGATATTGAAAATGTCAATATGAAATTAACTTTTGAAGTGTACATGAAAAATCGATCTAAAGCTCCTACGAATGACAAAAGTTGTACGCAACACCCTCATGCCAAAAAATGTTACCAGATTATCAGTGATTCAATTAATTCCAACGAGGGTGTAGTTGTTTGCAGCTCTGGTATCAGCAGTCTTGTAAAACATGTAGTGCCTTAGTGAACTTCTGCCCAAGAATTATGATGTTGTGAACTTTGACAATTTTGGATCCCTTGGAAGTCCGAATTATCGAGGTATAACAGTATGCTCGACCCATTTATTGATTTCTGATCCATAAAGTTTAGCACATAGAATAGTCAGCCATTGGCAATTTGTTAACACCTCAAGTGTAAAATGCATTGGCGATGCGTTTAGGTTGATTTAGATGGAACTTCGTTTGCCTGCTGGTAAAATTCAAGAAATATCTCAGATTCTTGTACATTTTAGAAAGAAAAAGAAGTGTACCAAACGTGAACTCCTTTCTCTAAGTGGCAAGTTATCTTTTGCATCAAAAATTATTCCGTCAGGTCGTACTTTTCTTCGACGCCTAATTGACCTATCGACCACAGTTAAAAACTTATCCCATCGTATTTCATTAAACCATGAAGCGAGGGAAGACATAAACTGGTGGTTACAGTTTCTACCATCATGGAACGGCAAGCAAAAAATTCTAGAATAAACAACTACGCCATGTCCCTCCCTGAACTTATACACGGATGCATCAGGGCAAATCGGTTTCGGCGTATATTTTGACGGTCAATGGGTTGCCAAAAATGGCCTGCTGAGTTTTGCAATTACTCAATACAGTGGAAAGAGTTGTTTCCCATTTATCTTGCTTGTTTCATATGGGGAAATCAATTTCACGAAAAAAGGCTCTTGTTTCATTGTGATAACTTGGCGATAACAAATATATGGGCATCCGGATCTTCGAAGTGTCCTAAGATTATGTCTCTGGTCCGCAAAATGTTCTTTCTCGCAGCAACCAACAATTTTACTGTAAATATTACACATATCGCAGGAACAGATAACTCTTTAGCAGATTCCTTGTCTCGGTTCCAGATGTCCAGATTCCGCCAATTAGCACCAATGGCAGCAGAGCAAGGGACAGCAATTCCACCCGAAGCTTGGGAAATCTGAAGGTAGAAATGTATCATTTCCAAGCTCAGGCGATTGCTAAAAAGTCACGAAAAACATACGATCAAGGCCAATCATCGTACATTCAATTTTGTTCCAAATTCAATTTGTGCCCGTACCCATTAGAAGAACAGACGCTACGTTTATTTTGCACATATTTGGCGAGAAGCGTAAGTCATTCTACTATCTCAACATATTTATCATCGATTCGTTTACAAAACATTGAACTCGGCTTCATGCCTGTGTCTGACATGCCCCTGCTTAAAATGGTCCTCCGCGGTATCAAGCGTGAGAAAGGTTCACGGGCTAGGCCCAAACGGTCCCCAATCACATTAAATTTATTGAAATACTTGAAATATTCCTTACGTTTATCACAATATTCGTCATCTGACCAGTTAATGTTATGGGCTTCTTTCACCACGGCGTTCTTTGGTTTCCTAAGAGCATCCGAGTTTTGCTCCGAAAGTCAGTCTTCGTACGATCAATTAAAAACTCTTCTCGTCCAAGATGTCGAAGTTACTCCAGAAGCAATAACTGTTAAGTTGAAATCATCAAAAACTGATCAATTTCGTGAAGGAAACAAAGTAAGACTGGCCCCGTCGGGTAAATCAATCTGCCCATTTCGTGCTCTGAAGAATCACTTGGCAAACTGTAGTACTCAAAACAAGCCTTTGTTTTCGTTTGTAAATAACACGTATCTATCAAGACAAATGCTTTCAAGGATTTTGAAAAGCTTATTACCTCAGTCATGTAACCCTCAGTTGTATTCATGGCATAGTTTTCGCATCGGCGCCGCCAGTTGCGCCGCAGATAAGCATACCCCCGTCTGGCTAATCAAATCTCTTGGCCGCTGGTCCAGCAACTGCTACCAGGACTACGGTGTAAACCCGGACCTTCTCGACCAAATTCCGAGCTTGTTAACGTCATAAGAGGTACGGAGGTGTAATTAGTGGCTTAATTTTGTCTGCCGGCAAGGAGTGGTAGTTTTGGGCGTATCTTGGCGGTTAGGCCACCATACAATTATGGCGGCAAAAGTTGCGGGAAAATCCAACCAAACAAACATTCGATTCCTCAACGTGAAATATCTCACGTTCAAGTCCAGAGTCCAAGCTGTTAATTACAAGCCATGACTATGCTAATATTTCTTTGCAAGTCAAGCATTCTTGACAACAATACGCACTTAGTTACATCCAAAAATATCTTGTCAGAATTTTAATTCAATGATCTGTTGTGCAAAAGTTAATTACCGATACGACCCAGTACACTGCCACTCAATGCCTCATTACTTGTGTTAGCCTGAAAGTTTGTATTTGCGTAAAACGAAAGAGCCGCGGGCGTTAATTTGTAATTTTCTTTAATTGTCAACTGAGTATGTTCTTTCTTGTCTTCGAAAATCTGTTCACGATTATGAAACAAAAATGTCGATCGTGCTCTTACGTGTTTTTGATCGTGTTCGCGTGGTCTTGATCGTGTTCGCGCGTTCTTGATCGTGTTCGCGTGTTCTTGATCGTGTTTGCGTGTTCTTGATTTTGAAAACTTTTTTCTTGATTTGAAAACTTTTTTCTTGATTTGAAAACTCTTTTCTTGATTTGAAAACTTTTTTCTTGATTAGAAAACTTGTTTCTTGATTAGAAAACTTTTTTCTTGATTAGAAAACTTTTTTCATGACTTGAAAACTTTTTTCTTGATCATAAAAAAACTTTAGCGATGGTCCATTTCGGCCACAGTAATGTGGCTTCCCGACGGGCCAGATTCACTCTTCTCAACTTCCACAATTCTGAAAGGCAGTCTGTCACGTATCTGGTTGGCCGCTACAATCAGAGATCAACACAACGGATTTCTTTGTGAGTCTGTGTATTTGAAACAAAAGAGGGGTAATCTTCTTGACTTTTTATGGCCGTAGAAAGTCAGAGGATCATCAGCCATTCAAATTTCCTATTCTTCGTATTGTCATTATCACCCAATCAAAAGCGTGACAGACTGCCATTAAGTCAAGTAATGATAAAAAGAATAACAGGTATTTTAGCTTTACTTTCTCAATGGTATGAGTTGTTTGTTTGAATGCGCTTTATTTCAGTATTCCTTCTTGAATACTGGCCCTTTGTCCATAGTTTCCGTTATATTTGCTTTGGTGATGAGTCTCCTGTCCCAAGATATTTATTTAGGCCCAACGCGATTTGCAGTGTTGGTCATGTCACCATCTACTTCAGGAATTCGTAACTGAACTCAAAGTGCTCTGATTTCTTCAGGAAAATTAATTATTCAGCTACCAGTTCTGCTTCACCATGGTAGCAAATGAACAGGGAACACTTCTCTTTCCATTCCATGTCTGTTTTGCCCTGCTCGGTGGATTGACAGGGAAGCAATGGGAAGCAACTTCCTTGGCCAGGCCAACTGATCGCCCGTCGCAGTGCGGGCTGCAGCGAAAGTGATCACGTGAAATAGTAAATAACTCCTTGCGATTGGCTAAAATTTGATTGACAGTTTCAGCCTTGTGGCTCTGAGTCTCTTATATATGCTTATATTCCCTTTAAATGAAATTAAGCATTCATATTTCTGTTCTCAAAAATTTCTTGATAAATCAAGCTTTTATTTGATTAGAGACAATGTCAAGAAAAGATGCAGTTACCCTATTACAGTTCCTTTACAGATGCAGTTAAAAAAGATGCAGTTTTCCTTTCACAGGGCAACTCCTAGGGCTGAAGGAATGGTTTCAAGTGGTTTCTTCTGCGGCTGTAGCGATGTTCTCACCCAAGTTTAATTTCAGTTGTGATTCTTCAGTCATGAAAGCGTAAAATTTTAGCTTTGTAACAAATGAAGAGTAAATTTCACTTTCATGGCTCAACTGAACTTTCCAAAAAATAATATATTGCTGAGCTACGCAAAAGCATTTTGCAAATTACACATAATTAGATATTAACTGTGGGATTCCGTAGCCATCAGTGTTAGGGCCTGTTTATACGGAGAACGTTTCCCCGGCATTTTCCCGCTTCACCGGGAAAATTCCTCAGCCAAGATCTCGCCTCATCTAGCTTTACCACATAAAATATCAGAAGCGTTCACATGAGAAAACATTTTCCCGGCCAGCCGAGATCTCGGTTGAACTCTACCGATATCCCGCCTAGCCGAGGAAATATTTTCCCATATGAACACATTTTCCCTCCTGTTAATCTTTCGGTGCCAGAGACAACGCGCTATTGTTCTTTATCCCGGCTTGCCGGGGAAACTTTTCTCATATGAAAGGTCAAGGAATATTACCTCGGCTGAGTGATTTTCCCGGTGAAACGGGAAAATGCCGGGAAAGTTTCTCCATATGAACAGGCCCTTAGGCTGCCTCAGAAATTTGGCTTTATTTAGTGAATTCCTCTGTGAGTACAGATCCACTTTGGACATGCGAGGTCACAAAATCTAAGTTGAGATCTCGTCTATACCGTATACTAAAAATAGAAAAAAAAAATGAATCCAAGGCTCCTTTGCTGGAACTGTTCAAACGCTTATACTTTTTAGGAACACCCGGAATGTTTCCACTGCTCGTAGGAAACTGAGAATAATCACAAAAATACTTCGATATCTCGTCTTTTAAATAGAATTTGAAGCATTCAAAAATGTGAAGTACCCTTGTTTCTACTAATTTTCGAAAGTGAAACTCCTTTCTCGTTAACCTGATACTCTAACCAAAATTAAAGTAGGGAATCCTTACAACTGTTGCTCGTAAAGCCTTATCATGGAACAGAAATACCAAATTATGGGAAGAATTTCCGTTCTTGAAATAGGCAACTTGTTTTTTCGAATTAACTGAATCACGGGTAATCTGGTTAATTTTTGGCATGAAAATCTAACATGCAACTACGCTGTCTTTTTGTCATTTTTTAGGAAATTTAGATCCATTTTTATGTAGTTTCCAAATTTGATGTTACTTTTTGAAGTTCTGTGCCATGGGAATCCCTTGAAACAATAACAGTCTCATCATCAAGTGAATTATACCAGAAAAGGCACAAAGCTGCAATTTACATCTATCTATGAAGGATTTCTTTTTCTACAACTTATCTAAAATAGCCTTGAATTCACTTTCAAGGAAAGTTTTCGTAGATGCTATGTCGTTTTATTTCGAAGAAGACACACAAACATTAATCTGTCGTAACTCGTCAATAACTCGACCGAATATGACAAATAAGTACATTTTTGGAGTCAATTCATCAAGATTTCCCTTATCGTCAAATCTGATTTCTTGAAAACATCGCTTCAATTTTAGCACATTTCAGGGATTAATTTATAGCTTGAATGGCGTGCTTTAACGAATCAGCCTTTAACAAGTCGCTGTCCTCGCAATTAAGGCAGATTTTGGAGATGTGCTAAAGAAAGACATTCTGTATCTCGATTGACGTAAATTGCAGCTTTGTGCCTATTTTTCTCTGGCATACTTTACTTCACTTGCTGGTTTTTTCTATTCCAATAAGATTTTACGATATACAAACAAAGGTTACAAGACGATGCCACGAGGAGCATGGAACTACATAGCTACCCTGTGACCATAACATTTAACGTAGATGTTCAAATTAGTATCAATCGCTACTTTGATTAATTAATTACTTGCTGATAACACTACTATTGTTTTAAAAGATTCCCATCCATTTCTTTATGACGTCACAACACAATGATATTGAAAATGTCAATATGAAATTAACTTTTGAAGTGTACATGAAAAATCGATCTAAAGCTCCTACGAATGACAAAAGTTGTACGCAACACCCTCATGCCAAAAAATGTTACCAGATTATCAGTGATTCAATTAATTCCAACGAGGGTGTAGTTGTTGCAGCTCTGGTATCAGCAGTCTTGTAAAACATGTAGTGCCTTAGTGAACTTCTGCCCAAGAATTATGATGTTGTGAACTTTGACAATTTTGGATCCCTTGGAAGTCCGAGTTATCGAGGTATAACAGTATGCCCGACCCATTTATTGATTTCTGATCCATAAAGTTTAGCACATAGAATAGTCAGCCATTGGCAATTTGTTAACACCTCAAGTGTAAAATGCATTGGCGATGCGTTTAGGTTGATTTAGCAGCACAAAAGACTCGTCTTCAAAACATCGGAGGAGCTAGCGGAGTTTCTAACTGAGAAACCATTTGAGCCTTTATTCTAGAAAAATTCTCTGGTTTTTCTATTGCTTAAAGGCTGATTTTCACTCAGTAGAATTTTCCGAGTGGACTGAATTTGACACAATAAATTATTACTCACGCGTAACCTTCTTTTCAAATTCAAAGCAGCATTTTCAAACGTAAACAAAGGATTTCCTGTCCGATCGGAAAATTCTACTGAGTGGAAATCAGCCTTAACGCCATTAGTTTTTATGTTTCCCCACATTCAGGACGAAACACGGAAAACAGAGCTCATTTGGGCCAGGATACGGGGCACTCTTCTTGCTGCGAATGTGGCGCCAAGCGGATTTTCACCGTGGAGGTTGGGCAGTTGCCCCATTCCCTCCCCCCCTTAAATCCGCCACTGTTTCTAAGGCCAATTTTCAGACTGAAACAGTTCTGCTTCGAAAGCTTTCGCATATTTGTTGGTCGTTGCTGCCTTGGATTATCAGCAGAAGAATCGCGACTGAATTGCTATCGAAAATGGTCTGTTTGTAGAAAATTCCTGTGAAGTGCCACTTCTAGCTCAGGTAGTTAAACGCCACAGTTGTGCTTGATTGCTACAGTTTGATGCATTTTAGAAGAAAACTATCCATAATTCTACGGACGAAACGTCGTTCCCAAAGTAAGATCGTTGCCCTTCCTCTAATCTGGGATTCAAGAGGCTATTCTGCAATTTTCACTGGCTATTCGAACAGCAGTAATGTAATCTTGTGGCTAAGCAACAACCATTATGATGCTGCTTGGTTGTTTAGAATCAGGTTTAAAATCCAAAAATGATGGCTGTTAATCTGTCAATTTTTTCGTTAGATTTGCTTGAAGTGTACCAGAGGGTGTTCATTTTGCTTCGTGACAGCGTATAACCTACGAGCACCGTGAGAACAAAGTTCCGAAGGAAATTAGCTGTTGCGAAATAGCGTCCACAGAACGATGTACATTTTCCTCGATAGAAGCACGAAAGCTCAACCATAACTGTTGTGTCGACAGAAAACAAAGTACTCAGCAACCTTATTTTTGGTTGGTGTGCAAATTTATCCTCCCATTAGATTTTTCTGAAAACTTTGCAATGAGAAAATTGATGTTACTGAAACTGTACGACTCCTGGCAGCTCCTTGTTTGCTACTTCAAAATTTCATTGAAATATTTGAGAAATTAGGGGAGGAAGACAATTTTCCGGGACAGACCCAATCAAACTTGCAAATTCTCCAATCACAATCTTTCCGAACAAGTAGCAAAGATCCAGTACTTCATTTGAGTTGATTGGATTGGATTTTAATTTCTTGAGGCATGTTGGTCACGTCAGTCAAATGATTGATTTAAAGCGGGCCGTGAAAATACTTACAGTAACTAAAGTTAAAGGAAAGCATACAAAGTTGAATATTCTTATTTACAAAATTATCTGATAAACAAATTAAGTAGTACTAATCATAGCATGTAAGAGAGAATCAGCATTCGTTGCTGACAAGTTTTTTCAATGGTTGTATTAGTTTTGGATGATTCAACTTAAACAGAAGGATTAGTTGACAGTGTTGCACCCTTACACCAGAAGCATTGCCGTCCCATAGCCGATTTGTGAAGAGGAATAGCCAAATCTGTTTTGGTATTACGAAGTTCTTTCTTGCACGAATCGGACAGCCTGGCGATTCTGATTCCATAAGTTAATTGATGGTGGGCCAACCAAGTTTCATAGTTATGAATAGAACAGAAGTGTGGGTTAAGCGCTGTTTGTGTCAATGCTTACCTCTTTTTTTGGGAGTGTTTGCAACCCATTGATAGCATTGATGCTGGCAACTCCCCATACCGCGCATCTGTAAATGAAGTAAGGCTCCTCCGTACATTTTTTATCGGAACAATGGGTAGATTGGAGAAACATAATAACCCTTACCTCATGATACCTTTTCGTCACTGCTGAAATTTGCTCTTCCTGGCTTAAATGTTTATCAACAATTACCCAGAAGTATTTTACATTTTTTAAAATGGAAATACGAAAGAGGGCTTTGCTACTTACGTCTTTTAGTCTCTTTCTGCTGCCTAGCGGACCATTTCTTACGTTGCAGCCAAGATTTCAGATTGTTCATTTCATCGTAGATACAGTAGTTAAATGCGTAATAGAATCCGACGCAAACATAACGCTTGTGTCGTCAGCATGCATATGAACATCACAAAGTTTGATGTATAGATGGAGGTCATTAATATTTATGATAAATAGGAGAGGCCCAATGCAGGACCCATGCGGTACTCCACATGTTACATATTGTATGTTCGGAAACTTCCCATTTACCTTGCAACATTGCTTTCTCTTAGTTGAATAAGAGCAAAACCATTTCAGTTCTTTATCATGGATACCATGAAGCTCTAGCTTTTGCAGTAATATTTCAGGATTACTGTGTCCAAAGCCTTTTTGAGGTCAACAAAGTCAGCAGTATTTACCACCCTCAGAATTAAATTACCAATCATTAGTGCACTTAAGCAAAGATGACAGAACAGACTGCAACCATCTGTATACTGATTGTTTTCCAAGACTCAGTTTGTTGGAATCAAGCTAGTCGTACAGCTAGCTGGTCATATTTAGTTTCTCAAAAATGCTGGAGATAAGCGATAGAAAATCAATTGGATTATAATTTGAGCTTTTATTGGTACGGCCATTCTTAAAGACAGTTGTAACCCTACCTATCTTCCAATCGTAGACAAAGACAAATGGCAGCGTTATTTAGATACAGTTTGCTAATATCTTTTACAGACAGTTTTATTTGCAGCATTTTATTATAGCTCTCATGTTTGCATGGAAGTTTTGCTCCATATTTGGTTTTATAGCATTTTCCCTGATGGCGGTCAATTTGCCACATTTCTTGAGCGTACAAAGGAAAATGCTGACACAAGCAATAATGGTGGCAAATTCTCAGTTGGTTTTAATAGTTTCACACCAATTCAAAAACATAACTTTTAAAAACGACTGCCCTGCACATGGAAACTTGCCCTTTGCACAAGCTCCGGTCTGAAATTCACCAGATTTTCATTCGCTGTTTACCACAGGAAAAAACTCACCCATGTTCCTTTTTGGGTGTCAGTACTGTCTATCGTGTGTTCCATCTTCCAAAAAATGGAGGAAATGGTGGCAGAGGACATCCTGTACACTTTGGTCTTGAACATATTGCTTTTAATCGGTAGCTAAGAGAGATCCATTCCAGTCTAGATCAAATTAGTTTCTTCTGACAGGAGCTGCTTTTGTTGAGACATTTTGCGCATTGATGCTGGCTTAAGCTTCGGTCAATCGATCCAACATTTCACACAACATTTCACCCAACAGGATGTTGGGTGAAATGTTGGCTCGTTTGACCACCTTGTTGTGTCACCCAACATCGTGACTTTCCATGTAGGTTGAAATTTACCAGAGATCAAAAATGTTGGGTGAGGACGCCCAACATTTCCATTGTTTTCAGATGTTGATTTTTGGGTCGTTTTTCCACCTCATCCAACATGGTTGGCTACGCGCATGCGTATTAGCATACTTTTAAAGGGAGCCAACCGCGCAAGTCGTCACAAAATGAAGCAAAACGTTCAAGTTGCGACCAAGTTTCTTTCAAATCATGGCAAAGCGGGGTGAGTGGCCGAGTGGCTTATACAGTCTTCGTCAGGTGACCGAAGTTAAGCTTGGTCGAGTGAGGTCAGATTTCAGATGGGTGACCTCTGAGGCCTGACCTCGCAACTCACCTCGTCGTCCTTCGGAAGGGACGTTAAACTAGGGGTCCCATGCATGGATGCGGCATGCACAGTGGGCCTAAATTAGCTTTCAGTAGCTAGTAATCCTGACAAGCCCACTCAAAATAAATTGAAAACGAAAACAAAACAAACTCTTTCTGTCATCTTTGCGGCAAAGGAGATGACAGAAAGAGAAGCCTTTGATTTCGCAGAAGTAAACTCAAACTTCAATGAAGAGCTACAACGACAAAGGAACAGTAGGGTCCTGGTGGGTCAGATGTTGGGTGAAATGTTGGATCGTTTGACCACTTATGTTGGCGCACATGTAAATGTTGGGTTGAATGTTGGGTGAAATTTTGGGTGAGATGTTGGATCGTTTGACCGGAGCTTTAGTCAAAACCTGCTCTTAGATTACAATTCATTGAAGCACTACAATTGCTCATGTTGGCACTGATTGTTTCAAATTCAATCTCTAGTCTATATAAAAGTATTGGACCCCACCCACATAACCATATTCATATTTTCACATTTCATGTATAACTTTTTCAAGTAGTGTTGCCATTCAACAGAAGTTGATGTTCAATGGTCCTTCCAATAAACAAATCACAATATACAATCAAAATACGAGATAGTAAATGAGAAACCATTACAACGAATTCAGAATGCTGCTGCACACGTGTGGTTATGCTTGTTCCTAAATTTGAACATATTACGCCTGTTATGATAGAATTGCATTGGTTGCCTGTGAAGTATCGAATTATGTACAAAATTCTTTTACTAATATTCAAGTGTTTATTAGGAGAGGCACCAACCTATTTGCGAGAGATGATTACATGGCATATACCTTGGAGAACACTGAGGTCTAGTTGTGCATTGCTAGAAGTTCATCGTTGCAAATGCACGACTCTAGGAACTCGGTCTTTTGGATATGCAGGACCCACTTTATGGAATGACTTACTGTTGGAAATAAGGAATGCAAAGGACATAAACTGTTTCCAATCATTGATGAAAACACACTTTTTTAGGTTAGCTTATAATTTATAACTTGTAAACTTTTCTACTTTTGTACAGTCCCTAAAATATTCTTACATGATATAGTTGAGGAAATAACTATAACTATATATTTATAACCATAATTGTAAAACCTGTTTATAGTGATATGGTATTTACAATATGAGAGAATATGACTATTGCGTTGTAGACTTAGTAGGAAGGCGATACCATAGTTTAACTCCCAGGAGAGAAAAGCATTCCTGTCGATTTGCTGACTTTCTCTTTGGCAACCTTAAATCAGTCTCATTGTTCCGGAGGCTGCGGAGGAACATGCCGAGTTTTTGGTGAACGGAATACTGAATCATTGAGGAGCCAAATAATTTACCGATTTGAAGACCAAGGCTGTAGGAAGCAGCCGTTGATTGAGGGGCATTGTTCTTAAAACAATAGAGAACAATACATTTAATTAATTCTCGCGATGTAGCACCAATCTTTTCAAAATTATTTGGGGGCCTGAGCCCTACCTGCTCCCCCGCTTCCTACGGGCCTGAAGACTATTATGTTAGACTCATTGCCAATGACTTCTTCAGTGGTCTTCCAGCCCAACTCTGCAATAAGTGGTCTGCTTGGGGTATCAAAGATGTTATCTGTTATGATCTTAGCAGCACGATTTGAAGGTCTTTGCAACTGGTTAATGTCTGAAGAGCCAGCACAACCCCAGAGAAGCAGGGGTAAATTTTGTAACAATAGAAATCTCAGTTTGTTTACATTTTGCACCATAGCCAATCAACGAGCTCCATTTTAATCACATGATCAACAACTTCGCGCGTCGAGAGTCGTAGCTGTGGAAAAAACCATAAGACAACTACCCTCTCAACTTTTGGTCGCCGCGAAAATATACTTGCGAAGAAGCTTTAGAAATTTTAAATCTGTGTTGTCAGATCAATATCCTAGCCAGGGCTGCTTGCCCACTTGTCTGCCGTACCTTGTTTTTGTGAAATAATTTCTTGAAACTTCTTCGTTTCACGGACCTCTCGTTTCCTTTGATAGAGCTGAGTTCCAGCGCAATAACGCTAATCTTTGTCTTTAGGAACGACAAAATGGCACTTTAAACGGCTAAATTCAGTTCCAGACTGGAAACTAAAAATAATGATACATTTAATATTGATCTACGAGAACTATGTGTTGCAGCAGCTTATCCTAAACGGTCGTCAGTTAGCCGTGGCAACGAAATTTGCAGAACAAGAAAAATCAGCATGGAAGGGTTTCTCTTGTGGGTGTTTTAGCAGGTGTTTTTGCCAATTCGTCGACTGATCAGAGTGTAACATGAAGAATCATTTGCTGGTTTCTTCGGAAAATAAAAACACTAAGACAACACTAAACAAGACTTTGGCCGGTCAACTGAAAGAGTAGAGTAAGAAATAGTTGCACAACAGAGTTGTACAACAAAGTTTTGTGTTATTTGAATTTGGATTCTCCAAATTTAGTGATTACGATAAATTCTCCTTTCGATGAATGTTAAAGGAATACACATTTATTTGTAAGAGATTAACAATTTAGTCAAGTATTGAAGGTTTATTTATCAAAAGGTTTATTATCAAAATTATCAGATTTCGGTCAAGAATTGAGTTTCTTACGCGTTCCATAAAAATCATTTGTACCCTCGTGAAAATTTCAAAACAGTACTCGTATGTTTAGACATTAACTCAAGTAGATACCTTCCGAGTAATATAAGACAGGAAACAGGTAAAATATATAAAGTAAACTATGCCGAGGCTTTCCTTGACTAAACTGGAAATTTCAAAATGCTTTTTGCCAGTTCTCGAGTTCCTTAGCCTTTTAGTGATCTTCTATGGGTTGAGTTTCTCCATATAAAACTTGAGTGTAAAACGTGCAATGAAATTTGATAAGGACCCTGTTCCAAGGTACGAACATCTTGAATTTCAATTCTATGTCATATAAATCTTTGTAGCTGGAATGCTTCCGACCCAGGTGTGTAAATTCAAATTCATAAATTTCGGAAGTATTTATAAAAGTTCGTCATTCTCCAATTTTATTTGAAGGCGAAGTTAAATCCGACGTTTAAGAAGACATGAGTTATGTGATTCATCCTTTTACAAATTAATCCACTTACCTTTCAAGACTGACTTCTTTTAACTCTTCTGCTCCCTTTTTTATGTCACTCGTTGGAGAAACCTTCATGGCCATAGAGTTTGCGAAATCAAGATGTCAGCAACAACATTCTATTTCTCATCGACTGATTAATTGTACAAACTCTTCATGATCTTATCTCCTATTTTACCAGTTCTGCTGCCAAAAGGTGCCACAATCTTATTCAATTTTGTCGCAAGGTTTTCATCATTTATCGAAGCAACCAAATAATGTTTCAGTCCAGTTTTGAATAATAAGAGGATGAATTGACAAAACTCCCGCCAAAACACTAACAAGAGAAACCCTTGCATGCTAATTTTCCTTGTTATGCAAATTTTTTTGACAGGGCCAACTGACGGCCACTTAGGATGGTTGCTGAAATACTTCTTTCCGGTAAATCAAAATAAAATGTTTTGTAACCTTAATTTCCAGTCTGGAACTGATTTTAGATGTTAAGAGTGCCATGTCATCGTTCCTTTTCGCGCTGAACCTCGGCTACTTCAAAGGAGGTGAGAGGTTCCGTGAAATGACGGAGTTTCAAGGAATTATTTCGCAAAAACCAGGTATAGCAGACAAGTGGGCAAGCAACCCTGGTTAGGAAATTTATCTGACAACACAGATTTAAAATTTCTAAAGCTTCTTCGAAAGTATATTTTCGCGGCGACCAAACGTTGAGAGGGTAGTTTTCCTATGGTTTTCTCCACAGCTACGACTCTCGACGCGCGAAGTAGTTTATCACGTGATCGAATTGGAGCTCGTTGATTGGCTATGGTGCAAAATGTAAACAAACTGAAATTTCTATTATTACAAAATTTACCCCTGCTCCCCAGAGAGAAATGTTGTTTCGAAAGTGCGGCTCCACAATACTTTTGTAAGGTTTTTCAAACTTGCCATTGGCAGAAGGTATGTAGCATGTCCTAAAGGACAAGACCAAAAGCAATCGATTTGCACTCCAAGGTACTTTGTCTTTTGTACGGGTTCTAGCTCATTGTTTCCTATTGTCAGTACCAAGGCTTCATTTCGTCTTTTGAGAGAGCCGTGTATCTGCTTGGTAGATATGAGCATTCAATGAGCTTTTGCCACATTACCTTGCAGCCAAGTCTCCAGTTTCTTGACATCACTGTTTATAGCCTCATTCAGCTGAGTCAAATCGTACGACTGATGACACGGACTGGTATCATCAGCATGCATAGTCATAAAGGAATCTTGGACGGCCTGGGGAAGATCAGTGATATAGATGAGGAAGACAAGAGGGTCAAAGCATGAACCCTGTGGGACTCCCACGTCTATTTCCCGGACAACTGAATCATTACCATCAACTGTACAGAACGTTTTGCGGTTGGATAGGTAAGACCTAAACCGAGACTGCTCTTGCTGCTGAACGCCATAAATTTTGAGCTTTTTACAGAGAATATCATGGTCAACCGTATCAATTGCCTTCGTCGGGTCAATAAATACCATTCCCTCGAGCTTACCGAGATCAAGCCCGTTCACCCATCACGATCACCCAAAAAGTTAGTGTTGAATGTAGGAGCAGAAAACCTGATTGGTCAGATGTAAGGAGACCATTTTCTTTCATAATACCTAAGATCCTTGTCAATCCAGGGGACAGTATTTCTAAGAAGCCCGCATTTCACAAAAGAGGTACGTTTTCTATGAAGAAACATTTCAGGCTAACAAGCAAATTAATATGAGTTTCAGTAAGCATTCTCTTCTCTTGTACCAGACACTTTCCTTGACAAATTTGACAGTCTGAATAGCCCTCCACGAGGAACAATGTATGTTTAGGCAAGAGCACAGCGATCCAGAGCATGGAAAAATGGCAAAACAAAAAACCTTTCAAATGCAAAAACCGTTAGGTTCATCATAAAGAGGACACTCCGAGCTATTCAGAACAAACATCCGTGTGTAAATCGGACCAACGAGTGCAGAGAAGTTGCTGTTTGAAGTTGACCAAACTTGTTAGGTCATGTTTTTGCTTACATTTCCGGTCTATCACTTTTGAAATGGGCCTAAACCAAATATTTGAAAGTTTCATTTCTCCAGTTGTATTCATCCGAATTCAATAAACTCTTTCTCTAATTAAGCCTCAATGTCTGCAGGAAAAAAAGAGCCTCACAAAATCATTTCCCACTAAACTTTAGATATCGATGAAGATTTCTGCCAAAGGATTCGTTCAGATTCGTACAGGTAAAGATTTTATAGCTCGTATAAAAAATCGTGTCATTTAGGCCCATTTGTGGCATTTTCTTTGATTTCCGTAACTGGAATGTATATTTTGTTTGTAGGTGCTTCTACTGCATAATTTTTGGTTTTCATTGCACAGTTGTAATAGCAAAGGCTTGAATTGTAAATAAAGAGAGGAATTATTTCATTACAAGGACAATAAAACTTCAGTAACTTGAATCATACATGGGTTTAACGTGGGTTATGAAAACCAAGCCTACCTGGCTTTTGACGTCTATATGACTTTTGGGATACAGAGCTACAGCTGGAGGTACATCTTCTGATCGTCTAAATTGCACTTTCAGGTTATAGTAGGTATTGTGAGTGGCAGGAGGATTTTTGTTATAGCTAAGTCCCAGATTTGTGGAAGATTTTGACACCCAATCCTCGAGTACAAAGTATGTTTCCAGTAACATTTTCACTGCAAAGCCCTTGAAGTATTTTTTTTTAACGTAAAACAAAGCATGGCTAAGACTCATTGCCTAATTTCAAAGTCACCTAAATAGAATAGTATCAAATTATGGTAGGACGGTACCTAAATAAATAATGACCCCTAGTGCCAGAAAATTCACAGTAAAATTATAAAAGTTTACCCCGTTCCCTGAATTTTCTGACAAAAAACTACCATGAATGCCAATGTGACCAGATATTGGAGCACCCCTTCCCCTGGGCTTGTGGTCTATCAACTAAATTTCTGTTCTACCAGTCATCAAAGAGGAGCTCTTCTAGGTTTGGTTTGTTACTTTATAGTCTTAGTTTGACTTATATTAGATCCCGGAAGCCTCAATTTTTTGTTTCATCACATGTTGGGGGCAGTCATAAAAACTATATGGTTATCATAAATTGGAACATTGGTCGGAAAGCGCAGCTTTAATGGCAGCGCAGCAGCCCGAAGGGCTCGCGCAGCGGCAATATAGATCAAACATATTGCAAAGCATGGAGTATTTTTCTGTGTAAATTGAGCCTCCGCCGTTACTTCTGCGGAGGAGTTACATACTGCTGAATCATGCCAAGTTGCACGTCTTGTCTGCAACGATCGATCTATTGCAGAAGTGATTGCTGAGATCATATGAGGAAGACGCGGATTTCTCGCATTCTGGTACGCATTACTTGTTACTTCGTTTACCACTCAAATTGCGAATATGAAAGGATTTATTTTTCTCCTTCCTATCATTTCCACCACTTACAGAATTGGTTGCAAAGCTTCCCTGGGCCTGGACTTGAAGCAAGTCCACCCTTTGACTTGATACAAGTCTTCGTTTTCTTTCTATTCGCATTGTCATTGCGAAAAGGTCGTACGGCGAGAGAATAGAGGTTGGGGCTCCACAAGGCTCATGTCTAGGGCCTCTCCTTTTTCTTGGTCTATATCAATGATCTCCCCTGCGCAGTAAAAAAATCAACTACTTCGATGTATGCTGATGATACGACTCTATTTTTTCGTTCTAAGAATATTGATGACCTGAATGAGGCGATCAATAACGATCTTAGAGATTTGGATTCGTGGTTAAGTGGTAACAAATTATCTCTTAATGTAGCAAAGACACAGGGAATGCTAATTTGCACTAAAAATAAACACAAGTCACTTGAAGGTACTGGTGAAAGTCTATGTTTAAGAGTAAGAGATAACGATTTGGCTTTAGTCGAGAAAACAAACTATCTTGGTGTTCAGGTTGACAATAGTCTTGATTGGAAAGAGCACATTAAAAGTGTCTCTACCAAGGTATCTAGAGCAGTTGGTCTCTTAAAGTATGCAAAAAGATTTCTCCCCCAGAATTCCTTGAAAACACTATACACTAGCATCGTTGAACCCCACTTCCGCTACTGTTGCACTGAATGGGGATGCTGTGGCACTACTGAAATCTCGAAACTTCAGAAACTTCAAAACAGAGCAGCTAGGATCATCACTAATAGCAGTTTTGATGCCTCTAGCAAACCACTTATCCAGAATCTAGGTTGGAAAACAGTGAATGACATGATCAAACACGAAAGCAGGACTATGGTATATAAGTCTTTCAACAATCAAGCTCCCCCATACATGAGTGAAATGTTCACAAGAAATTCACAAGATGCAGCACGGCAGCTACGCAATAGAAACACTGATTTAAAGCTGCCAAAGAAAAGGACATGTAATGGGCAGAAGTCATTTTTGTTTAGAGGTGCTAAACTTTGGAATAGCCTAGATACCGATGCTAAGCTGGCAACCTCTTTAAATCGATTCAAATCTTTGATTTAAAATTTCCGTTTTGATTTTATGTTTGTTTGACAATCCGGATTTCCAATATGTATATGACTTGTCAACTTATGAAAACAAATAAAGGTAAAGAAAAGACAAAGTATTGAAATAGGGTATCAAAATTTACGTGATAGGGTAGGGCAGGATAGGGTAGGGTCGGGCAGGGTAGGCTAGCGTAGGGAAGGGTAGGGCAGGGTATGGTACGGTTGGTAGGGTAGATCTGGGTAGGGGGTAGAGTAAGGTAATGGTTGGGTAGAGGAGTTGCGCATGATGTTGTGTTATTTTTATTTATCTAGATTTGTTGTAATTATCTCTTTTGTAGTATTTTAGATGCATGGCCCCTTGTAAACCAACTTTGTTGAATGGGCTACCATGCTTAAATAACTGATGATATGATATGATGATAAGGCGCAACGAGCGCTCAGCGCGGGGGCGGCGGGAGAGGGGAAGAACGAAGACTTGAAACTCTCGTCAACCTAAAAATAGCACAAACCACAGAATTCTGTCCGTGGCTTTTCGTTTGAAGTTTTCAATAAGCCAATCATCATTTGGAATTATTTTCAACATCGGATTGTGTCAGGGGGTTACGGGATGTTCTTTTAACCGGACCCTACGACCCCGGACCTTACGACCCCAGACCATACGACCATACGACCCTACGACCCCAGACCCAAACTCAATATATTTACCTGGCAAGACGTTGTTATCATTTATTCATACTTTATGATTATGAATATGAATTAGTGTGCTGTGATTCACATGTTCAGCAACTGAAGCAGATTTAAGAATAAGACTGACAGCAAAGTTTTTTCATTTTCATTTTAAACTTATTTACCCAGGGTACAATTCAGTCTATATACTGTTTACAATTGGCCCTGCAAAAACTATTTACAAAGTAAAGAGTTATATAATACAAAATTTACAATAAAAAATAAAAAATAATGTATATGATTATTTTTCCTTGAGTTTGGACTTGAAGGCATTGATTGAGGGAGCCATCTTTGTTTCCAAATCAAGACTGTTCCAGAGACTGGCCCCGCGATACGCAAAGGATTTCTGGCCATTGCCAGTTCTTAACATGGGTATTGCAGTTTTTGAGTTTCTCAACTCTCTTGGATGTACCCCCAATAATCTCACGAAAAGATCACTGAGATATTGAGGTGCAAGAGAGTTGAGAGATTTGTAAACCATAGAGCCTGTTTCTTTTGTACAGATGGCCAACCATGTCTCTGGAGCAAAGGAGCTGCAGATGCATCAAAAGGGCTATTTGTTACTATTCTGGCGGCTTTATTCTGTAATTTTTGAAGCACGTCTAGCTTTGAAGCACCACAAGAGCCCCATACGGAGCAACAATAGCTGAAATGTGGCTCTATGATGCTTCTATATAAATTTATCAAAGTATCAGTTTGAACGAAATTTCGCGCATACTTCAATTGACCGATTGCTCTGGAGATCTTCTTTTGAACCGCACAAATGTGACTTTCCCAGGTAAGGCAATTATCAATCACGACTCCGAGGTATTTTGTTTTCATTTATTAGGTCGATTTCCTCGCCCCCTATCCTGAAAGAAGGAAGAGTGCTAGGATTATTTAGTTTTTTAATTTTTGGCTTAGAGCCAATTATCATAGCTTGGGTTTTGACAACATTAAGGAAAAGCTAATTGCCCTGTAGCCACCTTTCAATGCATGAAAGCTCCTCGTTGATTACTAGGTCCAGTTCCTCACTTTTATCAGAAGAATACGACATGGCTGTGTCATCGGCAAACATAGTAGCCTTGGCTTTCTTTAGAGCAAATGGCAAGTCATTTATGTACAGAAGAAAAAGAAGAGGCCCCAGGCACGATCCCTGTGGCACTCCGATATCAATGTTTTCGATGCTAGAAGTTGCGCCATTGACTCTACAGTACTGCTTCCGATTATCAAGATAAGAACTGAACCATTTGTGTGCACGTCCAGTAATTCCATAAAATTGCATCTTATCTAAGAGTATTTGATGGTCAACCGTGTCAAATGCTTTCTTGAGATCTATGAAGATCATCGCGGTGTACCTTCCGTTGTCTATGTCGATGTACCAATCACTGGTTCCTTTTAGCAGACACGTCACAACCGAATGCAGAGACCGAAATCCTGACTGGTGAGACACTAGGTACTTGTGCTTATCTAGGTACTGGTATAACTGATCATATATAAGCTTTTCGAAGAGCCTTGACACGACCGGTAGAACGGAAATAGGCCTGTAATTTGATCGGTCATCAGGTTTCCCACCTTTGAAAATAGGGGCCACGCGGGCTATTTTCCAACTATCAGGGAAGGACGCTGAGAATATGGAAAAGTTAAAGATATCACAGATGGAATTACAAATCACGGGAAATGCAATTTTAAGGAAGTTACTCGCAATGCCATCAGATCCAAATCCGAGAGATTTTTTTTTATTTTACCCAGAGCTCTACTAATAGTAGTTACATCTACAGGATGAAATTTAAATTCAGTCCGTTGCTCAGTTGATTCATTTATTTTGTACTCTCCAGACAAAAGTGGATTGGGTTGCTGTGGTATCTTAACACTAAGATTTCTTCCCACACTACAGAAAAACTCGTTCATAGACCTAGCGATATTTGAGTTCTCAGTAATGACCTCCCCATCAACATTAAGAGATTCAACATTTGTCGTTTTTGATCATTTATTTAGCAAAAAGATTAAGTGTTTTCCAAGTTTCTTTAAGATTTCCCTTTTCAAGGGCAATCTTGTTAGGAAAGTATTCCCGTTTCAAATTTTTGTTGATATCCGAAGGAAGGCAGTTTAAAAACGCGTAGTTTCACTGTAAATATAACTGTTCCTCACTGACTGAGGATCTGGTCGAGAATGAAGAAATATCTTTATTTAGGATTTAGATTTCTTGCTTCTTTGCTATTTTCTCAAGCAACTTGAGTTGGCTAGGAATAATGGCGCAAGGCACAACTCCAGCGATCGAAACGCTTTATCGTGCTCTGCAGTCCCCTCATGTCTTTTGCTATTTTCATGGCCTTAAAATTACAAGTGAATGAATTTGCTTTTATGATTTGAATCAAGAAAAGAATAATATATTTGTGGATGTTTGACATAGATTTTTCTCGATTTCATTTTCATCCATCGAGGGGACAGTATTGTTTACAAGACTGGGCGTCTAATGTATAGTGCTGTTCTTTGCTCTGTACGACTACAGCGAATTGTGCCTGGCCAGGTAACTTTGACATGTACTAATGTCTTGCACGTTCACCAATCAGCCATAATTGCTGATTCAGACTTACCAGCTAAAGATATAAACTTGGGTCGAGGGTCGTATGGTCGTATGTTCCGGGGTCGTAGGGTCCGGGGTCGTAGGGTCGTAGGTTCCGGTTAAAAGAACATCCCTGCACAATTAAGTTGACGATCATACGATATCTAAATAAGGAAAGTCCATTGAAATTAAACCAAATAGGAAAGTCCAATGAGACTAGAAAAGATGCAACGGTATAGAAGAGTTCTATTGATTTGAGTGTCGGGCGGTCCCTCAAGATTAGAAGACTCTCGTGTATCAGCAAGTCAAAATTGTTGTTGGCTTTAAAATACAAATAATAATGATAATAATAATATATCAATATTTATACAGGTTTGCTTGGTCAGCTAGGAATAGCTGCTATAAATCAAGGACCTGTGTCCAACGGAAAGTAGTTAAAAAAAAGGAAATATTTACAAAAATTATCAAAAGACGCGGCATAACCAGTTTCGTTAATATGGTCCCTAATGGATGAAGAAGCACCTTTTACACTTATTCCTTTCTTGTTTATTCTTAGATGTTTCCTACAACGAACAATAAAGTGGCGTGATGTTTTGCCATAATAAGTAGCCTGGCAGCTAGCATAGCGGACAAATCTTTTCTTTTGTCCAAAGTTCCCGTGGGGTTCTTCGCCGCGCGCTGATCAGATCACATTTTCTCCTAAAACTGACCAATCAGGTGCCGTCGTTGTGTTTACTTCCGCGTTTTGCGGCAAAGTTTAGGCCATTTTTGACCGTTTAATACTTGGTCGAAAAGACAACGAAAAGCAGACAGTAATTTGAGAATTCCCCCAAACAAATATATTTAGAAAAAATATAGCCCTTCAGATCAATCAAGTCTGCACTATTTTTCCAAACAAGGACTTCAGTGCTGATCATATCCTCTCATCATCGTAAGGGCTGATTGGGCAAATTGGGTGTTAGGCCCAATTATCCATTGCCCTTAACACCCCACGGAGGGGGATCGGACAAAACCAAGCAAAATTAGGCCTTGGTTTTAACACCCACGAACACAAAGTGTTTCCCCATCCCGACGTAGCCGCCAAATGAGAGAGAATATGATCGCACCGCCTAAATAGATGCCCCAAAAGAAACAACAGAAATATATAGAAATATATACAAAAACATAAATACTTTCCACACAACAACTCAACACTGATAACGAGGACGAAAAAGAAACCACGAACACCAAACGTGAAAAACATGAACCAAGCCAGTATTGTACTGGTAATAAAATAGACTTAAAATGCGGGAGCGAAACTACCTGGGAAGGTGGGAGGGATGTCTGATCCCAGAGGCAATGTAGCCCCAAACCACGCTCCCGAGCCCTGGTCCAGCTTCGCTCCCTAAAGAAAAAAAACCAGCAAAATAACTGGTAACCAAACTTCAGCATAAATGGGTGCAATACCCGCTGAAGAAACCAAATAGATGCGGGAGCGAAACTACCTGGGAGTGTGTGAGGGATGTCTTATCCCAAAGGCACTATAGCCCCAAGCCACACTCCCGAGCCCTGGTCCCGCTTCGCTCCCTATATAACCAAACTTCAGCATAAATGGGTGCAATACCCGCTGAAGAAACCAAATAGATGCGGGAGCGAAGCTACCTGGGAGTGTGTCAGGGATTTCTTATCCCAAAGGCACTATAGCCCCAAGCCAAACTCCCGAGCCCTGGTCCCGCTTCGCTCCCTAAATAACCAAATTTCAGCATAAATGGGTGCAATACTCGCTGAAGAAACCAAATAGATGCGGGAGCGAAACTACCTGGGAGTGTGTGAGGGATGTCTTATCCCAAAGGCATTATAGCCCCAAGACCCCCTGAGCCCTGGTCCAGCTTCGCTCCCTATATAACCAAGCTTCAGCATAAATGGGTGGAATACCCGCTGAAGAAACCAAATAGATGCGGGAGCGAAACTACCTGGGAGTGTGTGAGGGATGTCTTATCCCAAAGGCACTATAGCCCCAAGCCACACTCCCGAGCCCTGGCCCAGCTTCGCTCCCTAAATAACCAAATTTCAGCATAAATGGGTGCAATATCCGCTGAAAAAACCAATAGAATCCAGTTGAAAATATCTGGTACCAAAAAACTTCATAAGCAATTTTTGCAAATTGCCTAAACTCTCTAGCCGCTAAGATGTCCAATAAATCTCAAAATAGTCAGCTCATTTGCCGGTAAGGGGGAACAATTAGGGTGGAGAAGACTATGTTTTTCACAAAAATTGAAGAATTGTTTTGTCCTGACGAATAAGTGCGTTGAGTACTTTTAGCCAAAGCATTTTTCAAATAGGATTGCCATTCTTGGTCGTCCAAGATGGGAACAAAAGATGTTGAAGAAAGCCCTGAGGCCTGAGGTTTCTTGTTCATACCTGGGCACTCCCTGAAGAAATCCTAGCAAAAATTTGTGGAGCACAGCGGATTCCAAAGGGCAAAGCAAGGTCAACATAAAATGAACAAGTTGAACGAGACTTACCTGAAAGGGGAGTTGAAGTTCGATTGTGATTCTACGAACAATTGTTCAGGAACATAGGAGTCACGTGAGAACGCATGCACTAGCCACCAAGCGCCAGTCTTTAAAGAGCGAAATGTCCACCATAATATCAGTTTTGGGTGGGCTATACACACTTGTTGTATAAAAGGGTGGGTGACTCCTATGTTCCTGAACAATTGTTCGTAGAATCACAATCGAACTTCAACTCCCCTTTCAGGTAAGTCTCGTTCAACTTGTTCATTCTACTTCACAATTGTTCTACGTCACATAGGAGTCACGTGAGATTTTAAAGCAGGTGGACATGGAGCAATACAATTCGGTTTAAACGAGCATCACCATGACATATCAAAAAATATCATCAGCAAATCCACCATTGTCACTAATAATTGGTTTGTCATAAAATTTTTGAAATGTTTGTGAACTTTTCCATCCAGCTGTAGCCATGATCTTATCAATTGGAACATTTGATGATTTTGCTGCTGAGGAGGCTGCAGATCTGAAGCTATGTGCTGTAAAGATTGATGTGTCTATCCCTGAAAGTTTCAAAACTTCCTTTAGCCATCTGCTAATAGTATTTGTAGATACTTTGCAATGTGGTTTAACATAGCTGATAAGCAGACTTTTGCAATCCGAACGTAGAGGCTCTGTTCTTTTTAAATATTCTTTAAGACATGTGACAACACACAAGTTCTCATCTGGGGTATATGTAATAAACTTCAACTGACCAAAATGATTATTTGGTTTTGATGTTTTCAACAATTGTGTAATTTCAAAATTGCAGTAACTTGGAGCAACTACCATATGATCAATATCTAATGCATGCAAGGTCTGACATCTCTGTCCAGATGTTAACACCATCAGCGTAACTGTTTTCAATGTCAGTGTTTTCAGGTCGATATCTGTTAATGGTTGCCACTTCTTTATGTGATTGAGTACTAATGAAACATCCCATATTTCACTATACCGTGGCAGAGAGGGTCTTGAGCAGAATACCCCTCTCATAAATCGTGTAACCATGGCATTGTTGCCAAAATTCACGTTTCCTGAAATTGATAGGACTGCAGAAAGTGCAGAACGTGCAGTGTTTATTGAACTATAGGATAATCCTTCTTGATATAACTCACTCAGGAAATTAATGCCATTAATTACAGTTCCAGCAAGTGAATTAATTTTCTTTTCACGACAATAGTTTTCCCATCTAAGTAAGTATGATTTGTATTGCTTTGTGGTACCAGGTCTCCATGATTGTTGAATGATGCTTGAAGCGTTTTCTGAAAATCCTCTACCTTGCAGCAGTCCCCTGACAAATGGCATAGCAGTAGTTTCAACTGTTTGTGCAGTTGGTGTATCCTTTGAGGTTCTGCTGGCAGCCATAGTGTGTGTTTTGTCCTAGGTAAACATATTGGATGATCAATCAACATGTTTGTAAAATATGGCCACCATGGTTGTGTTGGCCAGAAAGGCACAACCATCAAACCTGTTGCTCTGTCTTGAGCAATTTTCTGTAAGGTTTTTAATATGATACAAAATGGTGGAAAGGCATAGAATTTGTATTCATGCCATGATAATGAAAAAGCATTAACAGCAAATGCACACGGGTCTGGCCTAAATGCTACATAAGGTTTTACCTTATGATTGATCCTTGATGCAAACAAATCAATATTTGGGTACACATTAACCATATGGATGGCACTTATGAAAATATCAGTATTTAGTGCCCATTCTGTTTCTCTCCTATTTTTCCTTGATTCTGCATCTGCACCTATATTATCTTTGCCTGGAATATGAACAGTGGTAATCCACACATTGTGGCTGATACAAAATTGCCAAATTTTTTGTGTGAATTCATTGCACTCATGTGAGTGACTGGTGCCCATTTGGTTTAAACAAGATACAGCTGTAGTGTTATCCACCATGAGTTTTACATGTTTATTTGATATTGTTTCAGAAAATGTCTTAAGTGCAAAGTATGCAGCATGAATTTCTAAGATGTTAATGTGGGACAAAGCTTCTTGGGGGGTCCAGTTTCCCCCGGTTTTTTGGTCTCCACATGTACATCCCCAGCCAATTTTTGAGGCATCACTAGTGATGACAATTTGCGGGTTTCCATGTGAAATTTCATTATATGAATCTAAAACGTTCTGAGTCCACCAATGGAGTTCTTGAATGGCATTTTCTGACAAAATTACAGTTTGTTCAAAATCTCCTTTTGAATTTTTTAATGCCCTGGTTTTGTTTACATCCAAGGCACGATAATGCAAGGGGCCATACATGACTCCTGGGAAACTAGCTGTAATTAAGCCAATTACTCTTGCAAGATCCCTTATAGAAGGTTTTGGATTGTTTAATAAACTACTGCATGCATTGTATATGCTAGTAGCCCTTTCTGTAGTTAAATATACTCGCATTTTTACAGAGTCAAGAACAAACCCAAGGAAGGTGACTCTTTGCTCTGGTTTGAACACAGACTTGGATGGATGAACAATAAATCCAAGACTATCAAATAGTTTTATAGTGTCTATTAAATTTTGAAGACACTCATCGTATGTAGTTCCTTGTAAATATGAGTCATCTATGTATGCTACTGATAAATGTCCCAAACTACGCAGAAAAGAGTACACTGGCTTCAGTAGTTTGGTGAATTTTCTAGGACAAAGGGCAAGACCATTAACGAATACCAGGAATTTATAGTATTCACCCTTCCAAAAGAACTTTAGGAATTTTTGGTGGTCTTGACAAATTGGGACTGAGTAGTATGCATCCTTCAAATCTATAGATGCCATAAAACAGTTTGGCCTCATCATGTTAATGGCCGTCCAAATTGTATCCATTTTAAAATGATGGTATTTGACAAATGTATTTAGTTTCTTCAGATTTAGTATCATTCTAAATGTCCCATCTTTCTTAGGTCTCAGAAATATTGGTGAAATAAAATCACCCTGTTCTTTTGAGTCAAGTTGAATGACTTTCTTTTTAATCAATGACTCAATTTCATTATCAACCACAAGTTGGTTATTAAGGAGGGCATTAGTTGGAATTCCTCCCATCTGAAAAGGAGTTTCATTAAATTCAATGTGTAACCCTGACACCATCTGCAGTATTTCAGGGTCATTGGTGAGACTTTCCCAAGAAGGCAAGAAGGAGGAGATGCATCCACCTTCAACGTTTGTTTGTCTAGCCTCCAAGTATTTTAATAAATCTGCAAATTGTTGTTCAAAATTACTTACTTGTAAGGTTGTTAGTATTTTGTGTTGGGCTTCCATGACTGTTGTGGTGAGTTGTTGTACATCATCTTTCCCCCTCTTCCCTTTGGGGACTGTTTCTTCCAAAATTTCTGCCTCTGTGGATTGTGGTTCCGTTCTGGATAGCCCTGTCCTAAAAAAGACTTATTTCCTGACTGCTTGTATTGGTTCTGGCCTTGAGGTTGTTTGGAGGCCAAGTCTTTCTTTGCGGTTGTTTTGCTGATTTTGTTAGAGGCTGTTATATCATTAACCCTCTGTTGCAAATCCTCTTCATTCCCAAAGAGGTACTCTGTCACAGGAATTTGTTGTGAGCAGAGGGAAACATAGTCCTCACTTAATGATAGACGTATGTTATCGCGTCTGAGTTGTGCAAGGTCCGCACTTGCATGGCCCAACAAAGCCAGGATGTCAGTATTTATTGTGATAAGATCACTGATTTTTGGCTGCACATTTTGTGCTCTTGCTTCCAAAAGCATAACAGTTGACTGAGCAACAGCCCTGCCCGCAGTTGCGAGTGTTTGTTGTGGCTGGGAATATTTTATGTCTTTCCCTTTGACCTCCCTGCTCAGTTTCATCCAGATGGTTTTGTTGACCCTTGGAGCTGCAAGTTTTTTGCAGTTCTCTGGCTTGAGATATTTCTCTTGCTTTTCTGTCAACTTATTTTGGGCAAGTTTATTGTGCCACCTTTTTTCAATAATCTCAGCAAGCTTTGCTGGCAGGGGTCCAGAAGTTTCTTCCTCCCCCTCAAGGTGTTTCGATATTTCATCAAGAAGCGTGTCATCAGTCACGCCCTCTTTCTTCTCATCGGTTTTTGGCCTACCCAACAGTTGTTCACTGTCGGAATTCTCTCCTGTTTCAGGAGTTGAATGTGCTGGATCCGTTGGATCACTCGATGAGGTTGAGGCCTTTGCCTCTAAGGACTTCTTTGGCTTTTTTGCAGCTTCTGCATTGCCAAGGTTAGGCCCTTCATGAAAGCGTTTGAGCGATTCGCCCATTGCCTTCATATTTTCATTCATTGCAGTCAAAAGGGAAATGATATTCCCTTGTTTTCCAGCACTGATGTCTTCTTCTTCTCTGAGTAATATTTCTTCGTCTGTTTCATCCTTTTCCATGATGCAACGTGATGTAAACTTCCACTTTTCCTCTCGAAAAATTTAACACGTGATGACGCTTGGAAACTCGACATGCAACTGGCGCTTGGTGGCTAGTGCATGCGTTCTCACGTGACTCCTATGTGACGTAGAACAATTGTGAAGTAGAATTGGTCTCGCCAACGCATTCCCAAAAAATGTCTGTCCTCAACGTGCACTGGAAGCAGTCTATATGCGCGTCTTAAGTCAAATTTGGCCATTAAAACTCCTTTCCCTAAGGCCATTATCTTAGATTCAGCTGCAGGAACACCAACATAGGACACCCTCGCATATTCATCAGAAATACGACTATTAACACTGTTCTCCTGTGGGAAAGAAAGGTCAGCTTTCAATCGCCATTTACCAGGAATGGACTTCGGGATAACGCCAAATCGGTTTATATGCAAATTTCCCAGTGGAGGTGAAGCAAAACGGGCCTGCAATTACTCCATGCTTAATTTCATCTTGTAAATAATTGTCAACAATTTTTTCATGCTTTTTTGTAGAAGGAAAGTTTGAATCTGCCGAAACTACGGGGTCACCGCTAATCCCTAATTTAAAGTCAGTCACCAAGCCATCCAACAGCCACTGTCAACATGAGGATACAAATCTAAAAAAAATGTCTCCAATTTTCCATTGATAAAGGTGTAATCTCCGAAGGAGTAGCAAAAATGTAAGATTTAAATTCAACACTTTCTAGTCACTTGCTTTTGCGTTTACTTGGTGGTGAAGGTGAAGGAGACCTTTCCCTTTTTGATAAGCTGGCTGATTTCCCCGCATTCAATTCTCTTGAAGAATAACAAAATTTGAATTTGTGATTGCCGGAACACGTGATACAAGAATGTCGAAATCTGCAATTGTCACCATAAAAACATTCCCGAAAATTCCAGTTATAACAATTACCACTGCTAGAAAACTGGCCGGGCGATGATGGTATAGTGGAAGAAGACGAAACTTTAGTAGGCTTAGAAAGAACTGTTGATACATATAAGTTCATGTCTACTTCTCCCCAAAGAAGATTAGAATTTTCTGCTGCCTTCGTTCGAAATGCTCTGTCGTAGTCCAGCCAACCGGAACCAGGCAGATCCCTGCTCATCTTAGAAATAAGCAAAAAAAACTTATCAAGCTCCCCACTCTCTTAGGATCAGATTGGCAAACCACACCAGAGTAAACCGCCCATGCCTCAGCCCAATCGACAAAATTACGAATAAGGCGCAATTCAGAGCCCTTTTCACCTTTCAACAGTTTGTTCAGCTGAGGTCCCATCGGCTCCGTGCTTGGAAGCCTTTCAATATTGCAAGGGAGCAATAGAATGAAGTCTACAAAGGAACCTTTGCTTATCGAATTTACCAAATAACCTGGCACAGGAGGAAGCACTCCAGCAACACTAAGTCCAGGGGTCGTATCATGAGGCAAATAAAATTGGGTATTCACATTTATCGTTACCCCCAATGAAGAGGCAGCAACAGAAGGCTGTTGCAAAATCGACGAAATGCTTGAATGTAAGCTTTGGGATGGCAAACACAGGTTTTGCAAAATAGAAGATGCTGCAGTACTGACGGTGAGAAACGGTAGGGCCGAAATTGAAGAAACAACACTTGACTGCGAGAAACTAGCATTAGCGGCAATACCTGAACTACTTGGTTGGTTATGCACTGTGCTTTGAGCTAAAAGTTGTTGCAAACTTTGTCTTATATCAGCCATTGACGACTCGAGCGAATTTAGGCGTATATTAGTACGCTCCCCATTTTGCCCTCCCACAGTCACCGCAGTTTGATTTTCATTGTCCGTCATCGTGCGACCACTTTCGAACAAATATTAAGCAATAAAGAGGCAGATAACTGTTAAACGATACTCTCATCATCACTTTGCCATTACCAAGATAAAAAACAGCTAAGGACCCTCTTCCAAAAAAATACGTCTGTGCAGTTTGGCTGTCTGCTTGCGAATGCAAATAAACAATCGACTAAGCCCTTGGCCACCTGCCTAAAGTTTCTTGTTGCCCTTAGAAACCAAAGGGGCAAAAACTGGAAAAAGGTGCCCAAGGGAAAAAACAATCAAAAATTCTATCAAAGAGTCTTGATATTAAACTCTCCAGCGTACGAAACCACAGGTGGAAAAGCAAATCCTGATCTAACAAAAGTAAACAGAATAAAGGCATCCCAAGAGCATTGGTCGCTGACCATCTTTACTGGAATGCCAACTTTTCTTCCGTATTAAAATTGATTGTAATTGCATTAAATCAACCCTTTGACCATCATCCCAAAAAAAAGCATTGCACACTCGGCTATGTCGATTTTCGTCAAAATTTCAACGGGAGAAGATTCTCCATACCCCGGACCATAAGTGTTTTCGGTATCACAATGCGATCGCTAAAATTGGCCGATTCGTGGCATTTTGAAACTCATTGCAGTCATTTTTGCGCAACAAATCCTACAAAACTTAGCAAAAGGCGAGCAAAAACTGATAACTTAAGGTCTATGAACCTACCTCAACTGTTTTGAAGAGAAATATCCTTCTCTCTGCTGTAATCCACTCCCAGTTTCACAACCAAATCGCTCCCATTTCCTATGCGCCTATTTCGATAAACAGTGCTCCAATCCTTTTCCCAACTCCTGCCATATTTGCAAGTCTGAAGGAGTGGAAGCCGATAATATCAACCAAAATGTCGCATAGCTATATTTTCACAGCCCATACTTCTTGCATAAGAGTACAAGAGAAGACAGTGACGTCTTTCCAGTGTAGCAGGTACGTGAAATAGAAATGAAACGAAGCTGTGTTTAATCTTCCTACAAATAACAGCGAGCGGAAGAAATGTACATTTTGTTTCATCACGAAAAACCATTTAACGTTTCAAAAAAGACTTCTTTCAAAGACCCTAAAAATCAATTTCATATTTTGTGCAGATATCATAGAAGATATCCTTAGTCCTCCAGTACGTATTAGGAAATCACCCCTTGACAGTCACACAGCAAAGCAGCATCATAGCAAACATAGATATCAGTGTTACATTTTTTTAAACTCATGGAAATAAACATGCATTTTTTTGAGATACTAAAACTTTGATCTCGTATCGAAAGTTTCTCAAAATCCTTGTTATTATCTGAGTAAAGAAAGATTCTTAAGGGCTCACCTCTTGTGCCCTGCTGTGAACTGTTTTCGAGGCACCTCCAGTGTCTGGACATTACTCAACAATGTGAGTCTTATGACAGATTTTCTTACAGGCCGTTTCTTACGGAACTTTATTTACAGAACTAAATCATTTCATCTTTTGCCTATTTCCTTTCCTCCAAGTTTCTTATGAGATCCCGATCCATGAGATCCCCCACCAATACCAATGGAAATCTGAGGGGCCTCCTGTCAATGGAAATCTGAAGGAACGTATGAGAAACCCTTAACGAAACTCTCTCTCTCTCTTTCTACTTGGATAATAATAATAAGAATTCTGAGAAGCTTTCAATACTGTATCAAAGTTTTAGTATCTCACAAAAAACACGTTGTACCTCTAAAAATGATATCTATATTTTCTCTGATGCTGCTTTGTTGTTCTACTGCCACGGGATGATTTCCTAGTTACTGGAGGACTAAAGCTACTCTTACGATACCAGCACAAAACGTGAAATAGATTTTGAGGAGCTTTAAAAAATAGTATCTAAAATGCTAAATAGCTTTCGTGATGAAAACAACATGTACATTTCTTCCGTTCGAATACAGCTCCACTTCATTTCTACTTCATATTTGACCCGCTCTACTGTAACACAACACTATCATTCCTTGTGCTCTTATGTAAGAAGTAATTCACAAATTTCCGAAATTTTGGTTGACATTGCCGGTCTCCACTCCTACAGACTTGTAACTTCAAAAGGAATTGGGAGAAGGATTGGGGCACTGTTTATCGAAAACGACACACTGCCAAATGGGAGCGATTTGGTCGTAAAGCTGGGAGTGGATTGCAGTAGAGAAGTGAACATTTCTCTTCAAAACAGCTGAGGTAGGTTTATAGATCTTAAATTATCAGTTTCTGCTCGCCTTTTGCTAAGTTTTGTAGGATTTGTTACGCAACAATGACTGCAACGAGTTTCAAAATGCCACGAATCGGCCAGTTTTAGCGATCGCATTGTGATACTGAAAACACTTTTGGTCTGAGGTATGGAGAATCTTCTCCCGTTGAAATTTTGACGACAATCGACATAGCCGAGTGTGCAATGCTTTTTTTGGGATGGTAGTCAAAATGGTCAAAATGGGCCTAAACTTTGCCGCAAAACGCGGAAGTAAACACAACGACGGCACCTAATTGGTCAGTTTTAGGAGAAAATGTGATTTGATTAGAGCGTGGCGAAGAACCCCACGGGAGCTTTGGACAAAAGAAAAGATTTGTCCGCTATGCTCTGGCAGCTACTACACGTAAACAAGGGCAGATTTTGTAATACAATAGCATCAGTCGCTTTGGTTCACACCTCAGTTCAAAGCGATTAGCGAGTGCAGACAAAAGAAACTCTCTCAAGCAGAAATTCAAAACAAACGAAGCCTCGAAGTTGGCCTGAAACCAGTACGGCAAACTATCGTTTGGTGCGGGCGAAGAGAAATTTTTATGAGCACCAGCACATGTATGATAATGAGCCTGAACAGTCAGGCTTTTTGCGCCTTCATTCTACAGTAACGTGCTTGCTTAAAAACACTGATGACTGGTATAATGGGCTGGATCTCGGAAAGCTAGTGGGACTCGTATTTATTGACCTGAAAAAGGCATTTGATACAGTTGACCATGATATACTCTGTAAAAAATTAGAATATTATGGTATTCAGGAGCGGCAGTTAGCATGGTTCAAATCTTACCTTGCCTATAGGAAACAATTTTCTAGGGTGAATGGCATTGACTCATCAGTTGAGGAAATAAATGTCCTCTCAGCTGAGCATCAGAATGCTTCCACAATTTACAAATTCAAACGTGTTGACAATCAGTAGGTGTATATATGTATTTGGATTTCTTTTTATTGTAAATATTCATTTTAGATCTTAGGCTATTTTATTAGTATTTTATGAAATTGTAATTAGGTTAATTTAGTTTTTTTTCTAATATATTTTAATTTGTATGTATTTGAGTGGAGGGCCCCTTGTAAATCATCATTGTTATAGATGAAGGGCTACCCTCCTTAAAAATTTGAAAATGAAATGAAATGAAAATGAAAGAGAAGGTATGTGCTTATAACGAAGAAGAAGGGCAAATCTAAAGTTCTGTCTCGCGGATTTTGTTTATTTGATTCAGGAGTTGAGGAGTGACTGCGTACATCTGAGCAATGAAAATGCAAAAATTGTATGCCCGCTGCTCGGTTTCTGAATCAAATAAACAACATCCGCGAGACAGAACTTTAGATTTACCCTTCTTCTTTCGTTATAAGCACATACCTTCTCTTAGAAACCTCCCTTCGCCCGCATCAAACGATAGTTTGCTGTACTGGTTTCCGGGCAACTTCGCGGCTTCGTTGTTTTGAATTTCTGCTTGAGAGAATTTCTTTTGTCTGCATTCGCTAATCGCTTTG
Organism: Aurelia sp. 4 Dawson et al 2005; assembly: GCA_964019985.1. Classification (NCBI taxonomy): domain Eukaryota; kingdom Metazoa; phylum Cnidaria; class Scyphozoa; order Semaeostomeae; family Ulmaridae; genus Aurelia; species Aurelia sp. 4 Dawson et al 2005. The sequence goes on from OZ026509.1 coordinate 6,297,473, forward strand.
AATTGAGGTGTGAAACAAAAGCGACTGATGCTACAGAAGAACAACAGAAGAACAAATGTGTGCAGGCACACGATCTTTGAAATGGGAAAAGTTTCAATGCGTTTAGCTGATTGAAAAACAACTTGAAACTCGACATGGGGGTACGTGTTACCGAGAAATTTACATAGTTTCTTTTTCACCCTGAGACTGTACGGGCCTAAATAAGGCAAACAAAAATTACCGGGAGTTTCGATACGGTGGCAGGTCTTATTTTAGGTATATATTGCCCATCCAAAAATTTCTTAATGCGTTTGTCGATAAGATGCTTGGGGAAGCAGTTTTGCTGTAGAAATCGTTTGATGTTGTTTAGTTGGTCGTGAAAATGCGCATAAGATATCATATGATCGTCAAATTAATTATGCATTCCTGTGAATAATTATTGCTAAAAAAACCTCGCACGTGTAAATTTTATTCAGCTAAAGATGAGACAAGCTCGTCTCGAAACGTTCTAAATAACCATGGCTTAGTAGAATAACTTGTGAATCACTACTACTACTACTAGCACTACTACTTGTTAACTTGTTATACTGGATTTGTCTTGATGTCTTAATCAACTGGGATTATCGATACTGATTTGTCGTTCTCCGCAATGACCCTCAAGATGTTCGCCGTAGTCCTAGTGTTATCATAAATCCTTTGAATTTATATTGACTACATAAGCTCTATGTTTATCACATAAATTTTTCTTTAGTCCGTACCTTCTGCTAAATATAAAATACCAAGAAAATTCACCTTTATTTTCGGTTAACGTTGAAACTGATTACAGGATCGCACAGGCAGAAAATATCGTCTGAAAACTATCTGCAACTGAGAAGATTAAAACTGCGACTTAAAAAGCAAACCTTTTAGATAATAATCAAACTTAGAGTCTGTGGAACAATTTCATAGAAAACTTAGGAAAACGTAATCGTCACAACCTGCAACAAAAATTGTTGTCATGAAATGTAAATGGCACCTTTTTCTGAAAGTTCATCAAATTGGTACTAGCCTTAGTCGAAGTTAGACAGAATGCATTGTGATGTGTCGAGTTCGGGTTGTAAGAGTCAGGTTATCTATGTACGAAACAAAGAAGATGCTCTTCTTCCAAACATAAGAAAATGAACTATGATTAATAGGTCGATTGGTGAGTTTGGACTAGGGCCTAGTGTCCCCAAAGTCATAGGTATAAAATGTTATGGTACTTTGATATGAATTTATTTTGAAATGATATTTTCATAAACCACGTTGGACCCACTTAAATCTTGATGTGCTTGTTAAGTAATGACATAATTCCTCTTGATATAATTTACTATATTCACCTTTTACCTTTACCTTTATAATTTACCTTTGCCATTAGAACCGTGCAGTGAAAACGAAAAATTATGAGGTAGAAGCACCTAGAAACAACATATACACGTTTTTTTTATATAAGAAACTAGGATCAGGCCATAGCTCTAAAAGTTTCTTAATTTCACACGAAATTTTTTCCATTTTAGTACTAAAAGTTTCTTAATTGGTTTCTTATTTTTTGAAAGGTGGAATGATCAATGTGGTCGATAACACTGTGACAGATATGATTCTTGACATTTAAAACATCATAAAGGAATAAACAGTGTTCTGTTATGTCGAAAACACAAATATTTAGATAGTATTGCTCAAGAATAAAGGTTCAACGATCTATTTACTATAATATCCATGCTTTAATTTTGAAAAATTTCTTAGTACTTCACAGACATAGTACAAGAGTTTCTTAAAATTTTGGCCATCTTAGTACTAGTTTCTTATAAACCAGTTTCTTATAAAAAAAACGTGTACATTCAGATTACGGAAAATGACAGAGAAAGCAACAAATGGGCCTAAATGACACGACTTTTTTTATATGAGCTATAAAATCTTTACTTGAACAAATCTGAACGATCCCTTTGGCAGAAATCTTCATCGATATCTAAAGTTTGGTTGGAAATGAGTCTCTAGGAAACTTTTTTCCTCACTTTTTTGCTTGCACAAGGAAAGAAGAATTTTACAGGTCTCATGCTGTTTTACTGCTAAAAACACTCGTTGAAAAACATGAGCCAAATAAACCCACAAATTGACGTAAATTCATGAAACTCATACGTTGTTTAATTGTGCAGACATTGATGTTTAATCTAAAGAAAGTTTATCGAAATCGGATGAATACAACTGGGAGAAACGAAAGTTTCAAATGATTGGTTTAGGCCCATTTCAAATGTGATAGACCGGAAATTTAAACAAAAACATGACCTTACAAGTTTGGTCAACGTCAAACTGCATGTTCTCAGCACTCGTTGGTCCAACTTAAATACGGATTTTTGTTCCAACTAGCTCAGAGTGTCCTCTTTAAGATGAACCTTACTGCTTTTGCATTTGAAAGGCTTTGCCTTTGACATTTTTTCCATAATTTCTAAAGAGCTGGATCACAGTGAAGAGTGGAGATAGGGCTAAAATTAGCTATTATGCCTCTGCAACGTATCACAAAAGCAAGGCAATAATTCTTTTTTAATGAATATTTTCTGTGAAGTTCTACTAAGTAGTTTTGCTTTCTTTCTTTTCTCTTCCCCCATAAAGGCACAGAGTGGACACGACATCTTGCTCCTCGTGGTATCATATTCGTAGTATTGTAAAGTAATGAGTAAGTAGTGTAATAAGTATTATGTATCGTAGATTTTGAATTGGTGATACACATGCAGAAAAGGCAAGGAGTACTGATGCAAAACTGGCACGATTCGAAGGCATTTCAGAATATCAAAGCCAAAGAAATAAAACCATTTTGCAGTTAAACTTTTTCTCTTATCTGCTCAGGTATCATAATTGTAGTTATTACAAGAAGCTCGTTTGAATTATTCTAATCAACAGTGAAGCTGCCTTAAAATCAACAGTGACGCTGCATTAAAAGTGTCTCATCTTAACGCAGTCCAATGGCAGTACCCAATGCAGGATGAACAGCTTTCAGCCATCGATGGCTTTCAGTATAACAACCACAACCACCATAATGCATCTCTGTAAATAAGAAGAAATCAAGGGGCATTCGTCTTCCAGAAGGTGGTCTCTTCGCTGTGCCTCTCCAGTCAACCGCGACACCCCTTCTCTCATAAACCAGATCACTCGCATGTCCATTTGCCGGGGCTTTTTCATCGGGATTTGAAAAGAAGGCGAAAAAGAAGTTTTTTCCATTGCAATTTTGGAAAGTAACTGGTATATCATTTGATATGAAGCCGTGTTTATGCCCGTCCTTTGCATGCGAGGCGGGTAAAGTACCGATAAAGATGTATGACCCAAGATGGGTATTCAACGGCTTTGTGTGTTTCTTGTAACTGTTGACCTGGATTGACAAACCACCAGTATTTTGGAGTTGTCTTATTACAGTGTACGGTTGAGCACCATTAGGCTGCGAGATGCGCATCAGAACATCTCTGCGATCTGTGATCAAGACTTTCAGGTCGGATTCTGTTAGACTTGCCAAGGATTCAAACGGCAGGAATGTATAGCTGCCACCATTGATACCCATCTCACAATAGACCCGGTGCTTTCCGCTTGGAAGATGAATTTTGTAAATGCCACTTTGCATGTTCGGATTTTTTTCCTTTAACCTCTTGCATGTTGAGTATGTTTCCTGTGATACAATGTAAATTAAGCAATATTAGAGAATGGTGCATGAATCATTCATTGTTGGTGCTAGCTACGAAAGAATTTAAACTTGATTCATTGAGCACTGGGCTTAGCGCTCCTTCATCTGATCAAAACTTTAAAGTCAAGGTTCATATTGCTGTTGTCCATGAATAAGTCCGAAACATCCTAAAACTCAGTTATTGATGCCAACTAAAGCAATTTCAGCTACTCTTACATTAATCAACATTTTTTATAATAGACGATTGTGATAAAGATGGAGGCGAGGAACTTTTTACCAAGATGCATTACGCTCGAAATGCGAATCTTTAACAATACTATGCGAATTCGATTGAAAACGCAGTGCATCTTGGTGAAAATTTCTCGCCTCCATCTTTAGTGCAATCGTGTTTTACATCTACTTAAACTTTTGGAAGATACCTCGTTGCCGCTAAATGGAAACAATGAATTAAAGCGCGAAAAGTGGTCAACTTCTAACAATATTCAAGTAGACGATTATGCTAAAGATGGCGGCGAAAAAGTTTTTACCAAGATGCATTGCGTTTGAAGCAATCTCGTCCCCAGAGTGAGTGCGTTGCTCTGCCTCTACTCTGAGATGCAAGAGACCGTTCAGCAATCTGATGTGCTGTTCGCCATTTTTCGCGGTAACTCCGTTTTGCGAGGGGTAAACGGCCGCGGCATGTAAAAATTTGACGGGAAACCACATTCTTTACCCATTCGACCATCATTCGCTACTTATCTCCGAAATTCGGAGAATAACGAGCCATTTCATTTTCGAAGCTGCGGTGAAAGTTTCTCGGATTTGCAACTTAAGCCCATTTTCGCTCCAAACATACCAAGCTTCTTTTCACATTAAACACACTTGCCAACCCCAGATATTTTGTAAATACCTTCAGAAAAGGTCCTCAAAGTGTTTCTTTTTAGTTTCTCAATTTTTCTTCTGCAGAATTCGCGCTAGAGCAACGGCCATTTATTAGCCTTGCCTAGCAAGCAATGAAATCCATAATGGCTGCAAATCTGACCATTTTCTGGGCAGATTTGATCAAAGTGTACCAGGGTGCTCATTCGGCTTCGTGATCAGCGTATGACGTAAGAAAACCCTGGGAACGATGTTGCGTTCGAAGCAGAAATCTTTAGCCAATCTAAAGGGATTCAATCAAAGAACGCAGTGCATCTTGGTAAAAAGCCCTGGCGGCGCCATCTTTAGCGTAATCGTGTTTTTGGCAACGTTTTATTTGCAAAATGGTGCTTATTACAGGGAAAGTCAAAGGCACTAGATGAATATCGATAGTCGAATGATTTCAAATAATTCTGCTTTAATCTGTCAATGAAAGTCTTATCATATTTAGGAATAAAGTTAGATATCACTGTCAACGTTTGCTATTCAATAAAACAATCAGATTATGAAATCAGTCATCAAGCAAAGGATTACTCGGTGTGTTACCAAGTTGACAGCCTTACTGTAAACACTTCCAGGCTTGGGACATTATTCCCAAGCAGCTAATATCTTTGTGATGGCTTCACTGGCGCTTTATTGATCAGCAAGTCCTTGGTATATTCTGTAATTTGGTCTCAAAGAATGACTTCATTTATTACTGTTAACTAGCAATAACGTTTAGTTAGTGAGTGCTGCGTTTTGGGAATGGGGGAACTGCACCAGCATGTGAAGGACGCTTGAAGTTGAATCAATTTGAGATTTTAGCAAATACCTTGCCAATTAGGCAATTTTTAAAAGAATGGCAGTCACATGCAAAGAATTCATGCAAATGGTTGAAAGGAAACCATGAAAGGAAGAATGAGAACGTTATCATTGGCCAGCCTTACAATTGGTAGGGTTTTTATTGGTTGACTTAAAGAAAAGAATAACAATCCATGGGGCAGCACAGTGACTGCGACTGAATAACGAAAAATTTATAGACGTAGGAACGGGGGGCACTGGGGGCACGTGCCCCCCCAAGATTTTGCAACAAACAAAGAAGTGCCCTTTTTATTTTTAAAAAGTGCCCTTTTTTCTTAAGAAAAAAGTGCCCTCGAAGTGTGGTGCCCCTCCAAGTTTGAGATGCTTCCTACGTCCCTGGAAAAATTGCAGTGAAGTCGGAAAGAGGCTGAAGTTTGAAAGCTCATTTTATGTTACGAACAAATACTTGGAATCACCTGGAAATTGCCGACGTGGCAGGTGGAAGCTTTTATTGGACTCATAGTAAACGACGAGATAGATCCAAAACTGACTGACTCGACGCCACTGAGTTGTTAACATGAGAAACCAAAAACTCACTCACTGCCTCAGTTCGTCATGATTCATCAAAATAACAGTAATAGGCTAACTCGATCAACATAAACCTAGCAGCATTCTCTCTTACTTAAAACATGTTAACAAGCTCGAGAAGTCCTTGTACGAATTTTCCAAGAGCTGCCAAGTTACAAGCATTCTGCGATCCTCCGAAATCCATCCTAATATCAACTTCCTCCTGCACACTCTTTTCTTTCAACATAAGTAAATGAAAACAACTTTGAATAACCATGTTAATTCATTTCTATGGTTTAAAGAAAGCACGAATTTTAAACAAATGATTTGTGATACAAAATTTTTAAATAGCCTGAAATAGCGGACTCGTCATAATAAACGCATGGACATATAATGAACTTGTAACCTGCAGGGCAACACTATCAACTGCTGTAAAAGAATGATAACCAAAAAATAGGATAAATCTGTAACTAGAGAGAAAACTGTTAAGCCTGCAAAAAATCAAGTAATCACTTACTAACAAAGCTATTATACTAAATCATTAAGACAAAAGCGCATATCATCGCACACTCCTTAGTTCTGTTCATGCGAACAACAGATAAATGACACTACCGGGCTGTTTCATACTGAACACACCAAGAGACATTTGAGCATCACGTGAACATCACACCTGAGCCACTAATTGGCTTATCTCAAAACAAAGGCGCCATCTAATCAACGAGCGCCAAAGTTTTTGAGTTTTGGCGGCAACTTCAAAACAGTTGCAGAAGGAAAGCAAGCTCTGTCGGCAAAGTGATTGTTCGCGATACTAGCAGCGAAAGGCTTTTGGATTTTCTCCTGAAGAGCTAGACACCCGTCGAAACGCTTTGGAGTCTGCCTAGTATCGACCTGAGGGTCATCGCCCTTCATCCTTCCTTTGTTAATTTGCGCCTGCCCCAAAACGCTTCACCCGTCCATTGACCAGCGAGCCAATCAGAGTTAACGTCTTTTCCTTTGTGATTCACAAAAGGGGAGATTCGCAGTATCCCGAACAAGTGAGGCATCTCGAAGTTTCATAAGCACAGCTTCTAAGCCTTGAGATGGAATGCAGACGTGGTCCTACTGAAAATACGGAACCAATTCTCGTTGTAGCTGTTACCCGACTCAACACTACTCAGGGGGTGGGTACCAATAGCAGCAGAGTCACTTTCTGGTTTAGGTTGGTTAGCTTTACATTTCCGTTTAGATTGACAAGGACCGTTGCACCTATCAGTATCATTCCTCATTGCCGGGCTATGTGTCGTCTCATCCTGTCAACAAGTCTTTGGAATATCCTACCTACGTAACGAGAATCGCACTCGCACGTAGATTCATAATAGTAATAATAAAATGTACATTTCTAGAGCGCACATACAAATAACAAGTTATCTATCTATGGCGCTTTACAATGACAAAAGTATACAAGTGGTTTCAAATTTAGGTAAGTGATAAGAGGTCCTCTGCATGTTAAAATCTTAAAAACGGCTAAAATGAATGACCACGAAATGAGTCTCGAGAAGATTTGTTTAACTAAAAGCAATTTTAAAGAAATAGGTTTTCAAATTTTTCTTAAAAATATCCAAATTTGGAGATGTTTTAACATTGTTAGGCAGCATGTTCCAAAGTCGAGGAGCACAGACTGAAAACGCTCTGTCTCCATAATACTTTAACTTTGATCGCTGTTCTTGCAGGTTGATGCCATTCGCTGATCTTAATGAATAGCTTGATTTCCTCAGCTCGAGTAAATCACTAATATAAGTTGGTGCTTCGTCGTGTAATGATTTAAAGACAATGGTCAAAACTTTAAATTCAATTCTGTATTTGATGGGCAACCAATGCAATTTCTTTAATCCAGAATGTATGTGCTCGAATTTTGAAGGCCCAAGGATTTTTTTTTTTATAAATTCAATATAAAAATTTACAATATACGAATTTACCTAAGACTACGAACGAGCTACCATACAATACTACGAAACGATACCAAGAGGAGCAAGAGATCATGACTACCCCAGGGCCATTCACATGAAGAATATTAATCTAAAATACAACTAAACATACAATTACGAAAAGCTACGTATGAACAAAGGAACAGAGAAACGAGACTCAACAACATGGGACTTTGCAAAAATGAAACTTGGCATGGTGGCTGAGTTACAGTTGGCTTAATTGAATCGACCGGTTGTGTGGATGTATTGTAGAGTCCACTCGAGTATACTTCTGTTTACATCATTTGGGAGGTCTTTATCACCAAATAATAAAAGTTGCGTCAAAACTTCATTTGAAAGATCGATATATCCAAATGGTCGTAGTAGTGCAAAAACCCAGCGAGAAGGTTTCGACGTTGAACCTCAAACGAAGGGCAAAGCAACAAAAAGTGCTCTGTACTCTCAATACCATCGTTAGTGGGGCACATTGGGTTTATGGTATCCCGGAAATTATGCTTGAATTTGTGAAGGTTTAATTTGCTTAGGCCCACTCTAAGTTGGGTGAGATAGGATAAGCCTATTGGGTCATGAATTCCAAAGACAGACTTAGCAGGGGGACGAATTTTCAAGAGCAACTTTTTCTTGAAGGTAGCAACTGATGGTGCAGTTCTAATTTCCGGACATAATTCATTCCATTCAGACAGGCAATTTGGATAGAAACTGGATTTGAATTTTTCTGTCCTCGCCCTTATTCGCCCTATGACATCCTGATTGCGAAGAGAGTATTGTGATTGCTGAAGTTGTGGGATTGGATCCATTGTATATTCAGGCAACAGGTTATTCAACATTTTGTAAAACAAGGTAAGGCGTCTACTCCATCTTCGGGAACTCAATGACTCCCAACCAAGCTCAGCGTACAGCTTCTCCCGTGATGTTCCCCTCCATGTTCCCGTAACAGCAAGGGCAGCAGAGTACTGAACGGACTCCAGCTTTTCCATCAAGCTTGACAAGGTGGTATTGCCGCTAAACTCACACACTTTAGCCGGAATATGATAGATGACGTCTCCGTAATCCAAGTGGGGTCGTACATAGAGCTTAAATAATTCGTTTAGGGTATGCCTGGGTAGGTACTTGGAGAGATATTTCAGCAAACCGACTCCTTTTCTTGTTTTAGAGATAGCTGCCTTAATATGAGACGAAAATGACAGTTTTGAATCCAGGATAATCCCTAAATGTTTGTGTTCATCTACTTCCATCACTGGTATGTTATTAAAACGAATATCTGGATGATTCATTTCAATTCTTTTTGTAGAAAATACCAATTCAACAGCTTGCTTTTGCGGATCTGGATTAAATGACATTTTCCAATCATGAGCCCACTGTCTTATCAACTCAAGGTCATGGTTCAGATCATTGGCAGCTGAGTTTAAGTCTTCTACTACCGTAAACAACGATGTATCATCAGCAAAAAGCTTAACTTTACACTTAACCTCAGCAGCTAGGTCGTTGATATAGACGAGGAAAAACAAGGGTCCTAGAATAGAACCCTGGGGCACTCCTGCCGAAATATCTCCCCAATTAGAATTCTGTCCATTTAGAACTGTTCGCTGCTTTCGATCCTTAAGAAAACTTTGGATAAGTGGAAGAAGCTCTCCTGAGACGCCACAACGTTTTAGTTTATAAATCAGACCGTCATGCCATACCCTGTCGAATGCTTTAGAAATATCGAGATAAACAGAACGTACATCCAGGGGAGGATTACAGTCAAATGCTTCGAAGATCGTGTGTGTGATGGAAATTAACTGATTAATAGTTGAGTCACCGGGACGAAAACCTGATTGATTCGGATTGAGCAAATTGCATGAAACGAGATGTGAATATAAAGAATCGTACATAAGTTTCTCAAGTATTTTCCCAAAAATTGGTAAGAGAGAAATTGGTCGATAGTTCCCCTTCAGATTTTTCTCATTCTTCTTATGGACCGTTACTACATTCGCGTATTTCCATATCTTGGGAAATAGACCACACCTCAAGCAATTTTCGAATATTATTTTTAGTGGAATAACTAATGCAGCATCGCTTAATTTGATCACTCTAACAGATATTCCGTCCCAACCATGTGCTTTGTTAGGATTTAAGGACCTTATAATGTTCAATATCTTTTCATCAGTAATAGGGAAGTCATTTATCAGGGAAGGAGGTGCTGGAAAACTAGTTGGAATTTCGCTATCTGTATCAATCGTCGTACACTGGAGTATGAAATAGTCATTGAATAACTGTGCCTTTTCAGTGAAGTCTGTTATAAACAACCCATTTTCTAAGAGGGGCGGTATAGTTGGAATCTTAGCCTTGTTTAGGACAGTGTTAATTAAAGACCAATATCTTTTCCTAGAAGTCCCAGGGTTCGCTAAAGCATTACCAGCCTTAAGGAAGTAATTTCGTTTAGCATCCTCAATCAGTTTCGAACCTTCGGATATCATCTTCTGTATTCCCTCTTTCTTGTCATTTGGCTGGCCACTCCTCACAAAATTTCTGTAAGCACGATTCTTTTTCCTCAGAAAGTTTTTAACATGGTCTGTTATCCAGGGTGCTTGATGAGGTCTAATTGTTTTAACTTTGTTAGGTATGAAGTTGGAGTAAATATTTAACAGAATTTCATTGAGTAATTCAACCTGATCATCAGGACATGACATATTGTTAAGGTGTTCATGCCAGCGGAACATTTCAATGCTTTTCCTAATGGCAACAAAATTTGCCTTGTCGTAATACCAGATCCTGCGTTTGTATGGAGGGAGTTTTACATGTGACACAGATAATTTGCCATAAACAATTTGGTGATGGCACTGCTCATGAAGTGAAGGATGGACACCAGACTCGATAACGAGGTTAGGCTGATCTGTGAAAATCAAATCAATACACGACTTTGAATCACCCATTAAATGTGTTGGTTCTGAAATCAACTGGTGTAGGCCTAGATCCGATGTTAATGGCTCAAACAGCTTTCCCTCGTTGTTATCTATATCATTTTCCCACCACTGAGTTGATCGGCAGTTGAAATCACCAGTAATGACGACGCAAAATGGATTTTCAGCATGCATTTTGGACAACATTAATTCAAAATTTATAGTGAAATTATCAAATTCTGTCTGGTCCTGGCTTGGGCTTCTGTAAACAACTGCGAAAAAGTACTTTTTCCTATTTAATTGAATTTCGTAAACAATACATTCAGGAAGAGTCACAAGGTCAGAACGATTTTTTGAAGGAAGGGAATCCTTCACGTATAGCCCAACACCACCCCTCTTCACATTATGAGGATGGTTATCTTGGATAAACGTATATCCGTCTAGTGCCAGACTGTCTTTATTAACGGTGCTGTCAAGGTGGGTTTCAACAATACCAATAAGGTCATAATTGTAAACCGAGTTGTAGGCCTCTATCAAAGAGACTCGTAAAAAATCATATGCAGCAATGCTGTTTAAATTCCAAGTACAAAAATCGAGTGTTTCAGGGCCAGGGTTCATTTCTACATCACCACTAAGCAGAATTACGCGGAAAACCAACCATTGCGTGTGCAGTAAGTCACATGTCAAACATCCAATATAAAAATAGGAATACAGGAAGAGAAATTGCTTCAAAGGTACACGTTTATACCGAACAATACCTATGACGCCGACAGGGAATCGCTTGAAAAGTTCCACAGTCAGGTAAAGTACTGTCTTTGCAAAGAGATGCACGCGGGCGAACAAAGGCAAGAAACATGACTCAGTTTCCATGGAGTGCACTGCAAAAAACTGTATCATTAGCACAAAGGGAAGAACAAGAGTCGAGACTGCTATAAAACAATAACAAAACCAAAACAGCCGAAAGACTCGAAAAAGTATCGAAATCGGCCTAACAGTTTTGCCCCGGGGACATGATCTTTGAATGCAGAGATGAAAACACCCTATTGTTGCTCGCCATCGATTGATCTCAACCGGCATCGTCGTGCAGAAACCGTCCCGCTGGTCCCCTCGGGCAATACAAAAGCCAAGGTGCCAAGGATGACCCTGGCAGCAGAATTCTGGACGTTCTGCAGTGGCCTTATAGTGGAATCCGGAAGGCCAATCAACAATGCGTTACAATAATCCAAGTGTGATAACACCAAGGCATTTACAAGCCTGACGAGGGAATCATGGGTCAAATACTTGCGAATCTTCTTTATGTTATATAGTTTTAGAGACGCTATCCGACACTTCTCTGATATATGTTTTTTCATACACATACACAACATACACAACATTACTCTCAAGTTAATGGCAGGTATAACTAGACTTATTACATGAGCCCTTGTTTTCGCTCCATTTACCCCAACCATACACCCACAATACAGTAGTAAGCAACAATTCAATTCAATGGAGCAAAACTTAGACGAAAATCATCAGTCTAAGGTATGACATCCTTTTGAACTTTGGATAGCAAGCGATGAGACTCAAAATGACCCTAGAGTCCACGGTGCTGTGACAACGATCAATAGCTTTAAGAATTCGACCTTCAAACCTGTAAGATACATCACCGATATATGGCATTCTAATATACACCGGACATTTGTTAGGACCAAAAATCTTCTCTGATTACCAAATGGAGAGTTTCTTTTCAACACACCAATTAACAACATGGTGAGGGAAGCCATTCTGTCTGAACAAGATCTTTCAACAAACCAATTTCTGAGTCCAAATAGCAGAGCAAGGAAATAATCAGAGCCCTGTGCACAAGATTGAAGATAAGATTGATCTTGTACTTCTCAGGACTAAGAGTCCCACCTATGACCAGTAGATGTGGGCTTTGGATAAACATGCGCAAGAAAACCACCAGCCGACCGTTCTGCAAGTGCATCAAGAAACGAAAGCTTACCGCCAGTCTCCCGTCCGTTGTAAACTTAAGCGAAGGGTGCAAAAAGTTAAGTAAAGCGAAGAAGTGTTGACAAGCCTCTTCATTCTCAAAAAATAGTACAAGTATCGTCAACGTACCAAAAATGACATAATGGTTTATTATCCGTTAGAGCACTCATGAATTTCTACTCATAATAACTAACAAAAATTAGCAAGCACATGACACAAAGGTTAACCAATTGCCAGGTGTGAAGTTCACGTAATACTCAAATGTTCTTTGCTGTGTTCGGTACAAGACAGACCGGTAGTGTCATTTAACTGTTCTTCGCATGAGTCAAACTGAAGATTACGCAACGAAACGCGTATTTTGCGTAAGATATAATAATGATAATAATATAATATATCAATATTTATACAGGTTTGCTTGGTCAGCTAGGAATAGCTGCTATAAATCAAGGACCTGTGTCCAACAGAAAGTAGTTAAAAAAAGGAAATATTTACAAAAATAAAGGTTCCTTAAAAATTAAAATCAAAGTCATTACATCTCTTCTTGAATCTAACAACTGAGTTCTCATTTTTCAGTTCAGGCGGCAATCTGTTGTATATTTTTACACCTTGATAGCTAAATGCGTTTCGAGCGGTTTCTGTTCTTATGCGAGGCACCACGAGATTTGAGTTGTTGCCTCGGGTGTCCTTTCCATGGTCCAGTCTTTTAAAATGTTTCTCTAACATCCTTGGCCCAAGTCCGTTTAAACACTTGAAAACTTCAATAGCACATCGTTTATTTCTTACATGATTAATGGATGGGAGGCTAGTTTTGCCATTATGTCCGTTGATGATCCTCGTTGCTTGGTTTTGAAGTTTTTTATTTGAAAGTTTAAAAAAGTCTTACTGTGGCTAAAAATATGATCATAGCCTCGCTTTTATCAGTTTCTTTCAATCACCACATGAGAAAGTCATGAAACCTCATTGTTTCGGAAGCCATATTTTTGTACATATCTGTATTCGTATAAAAGTTTGGGCTGAATGATGTTGGAGCCTCTTTCATCAATGTCCTGATAGTACTATTGGTAAACTTCAAAAGGGAACTGAGCTAATTCTGATGACCTCCCTCTGCACAGAAACGAAGCGAATGAATTATTGGCAGCCAATAGTTCGAGCCTTAGAAAAAAGCCTTATGTAACGGACTTATCGTAACAAATCTATGGACATACAATAAACTTGTACCCTGTAGGGAAACACTATCAACTCCTGTAAAACAACAATAATCAAAATATAGGATAAACCGGTAACTGGAGAGGAAACTGCTAAAACTGCAAGAAAATCAAGTAATCACTTGCCAACAACGCTAATATACCAAATTCTTATAATTAGATTAATCCCCCAGAGCTCTGCTCGATAAAATGTCTGGACTTGCAATATAGTGCCTCGTATGCATTCCTTTGTGGTATAATTGCACAAGCAGAAGTACGAGGTCATTAACATCATGAATTTGCATTTGTAAAGGCCATTTGTAAACACCGGTATTGGAATACTGGCATCGGCATTGGAATTGTCATTGGCATTCAAATAATAAGAACTTTTAGAAAGTTGCAGAAAGGTCGTGGACTTCTGAGGGCCTGTTTATATGAGGCGGGCTGGCCCGTTAGCGAGCTGGCTCGCCAACAAGCTAGCCCGGTTTTATATGAGAAATTCGAAAGTGAGCCAGCCCGGCTATTAGTAGCCACGTGCCGTCATTCTTTTGTGTAAAATTGAAAGAACAAGGAAATATTTTCTGACTCACGGCGCCAAATGTAATACTGCGCGTGCGTAACAGGCGGGCTGGCCCGTTTCTTCTGTTTATATGAGAAAAGTCAGCCCGCTTGAGGCAGGATCCCGGTAGTCGATAACCGAGATCTCGGTAAGGCGGGCCAGCCCGGCATGCATATAAACGTAAACTGATGTTTACAAAGTTGTGACCAGGTAGGCAGGATCTCACCTGAAGGTGAGCCAGCTCTCTAACAGGCCAGCCCGCCTCATATAAACAGGCCCTAAGATGGGTACTTCAAACATGTTTATCACGCCAGGTTATTTTCGGCTGACCCCACGAGTCCACTTCAGTTCGAGGGGTAAATCACTGCTTTTTATTCGTACATCTTCCTTGAAATTGCAAAAAATCATATGCAAAAATCGCAAAATCACAAAAATCGCATGCGAAAAGCACAAAATCACAAGTCACTGAAGAGTTACTGAAAAATCGCACGAAAAAAATCACTAAAGATAATTGAAATCCTCTTAAAACACAAAAAAATCACAGGAAAAAGTCATGTGATTCTAAAATCACAATAGCCACGTACGCTATTTTGAGAAGTTATTTGCCCCTCGCTTCGGTTTGCCCTAGGCCATGGCTTGATGTATTGTTGACTTTGTTTACGAATGTAGAAGGCTGATACCTTTGGGAAAGAGATATATCTAGGCAGAGCTTGATAGATTACTTTGAACAAATGCAATTGGCCGTACAATGCAAATGAACAGCGTAAAGCGCAGTCACATAACCTCCCCCCCTAATCATCTTTGCATGCCTCGTTGTACATGTGCAATATCGATGCCAGTTCCAATGCCAATGCCAATTGGGAACTTCTGGGAACATTTAGTAACTGCAGCGTCAGCTTCATGTTTCCAAAGGGTTAGCAAGCTGCAACAACTCTCTCCTCAGTTCGTTCCGTGGATGTGTGGAATATTCCATTCCTGCAATTCACTTCTCTGTAAATAAACTATTTCCATCACACAACAACGAAAATGTCAGAGGCGGTGTCATCAAAGCCTTCTTAAGGTAACTCTGCTTTCCGCTCCAGTGAGCAGCGAGTTGCCGTTTTGCAAAACCACTCTCCTCAGAAAACAGTTAATTTCTCCAAAACTATTCGGTCGATCGAAAATCGGTAAAAAAGACGTTGTTCTACATGGTCTTGGCAATCGAAAGATATGCAAATCGCAATGTTTCCATTAAGGCTGGCTTCGTAAATTATTTTTCAAAACTTTTTGTTGATTTCAGAAAAGTGGATTTATCTCCAAAACTACTCGAAAAATTTTTGGTATTCTTTCGATATATCGTTAGCTAGATTGTTGATCTACAACTTTGCCCAGTCTGATTGAAAAAGCTTGGCTAGATTTGACGCAATCGAATTTTATATTTCTGTTTACCTTTCGACACTGAAGGGTAAAAACCTTGGTCAACAGATTACCATGTTACGAATCACTCTTTCAAACACTCAGCTTTTGGCTGCCTTCACATTGCACAATCTTTTGTAAGCGCGTAAACGCTCGTGCAGAAATCCAAATACTAATATTTTACAATCTGAACGCTGCAAGGGATTGTTATGTATGGCGGATTTCTGCACGAGCGTTTAAGCGCTTTCAAAAGATTGTGCAAGGTGAATGCAGCCTTTTAATAACTCTCTGAAATGTTTCCATTGGCAAAAGAATGAACGTAATCTGTTGGGAATGCTGTATTCAAGTCTCATCAGACATCATTGGAGCGCTTGTGAAAGTATCATTTCTTGAATGGTACCATTTTTTACAGCTTTCCTTTTCATGTCCTTTGAGACTTTCACGAGCATTCACAAAATATCAATTTCTTTAAGAGTCCACAATGAACAGAGATCTGACACTAAGCTTTTTACAAAAGGGTTCAACTCTTTCTCATGTCGCCTAATCAGTTGACCAAGGTTTCTACCCTTCGTAGTCAAAAAGTAAACAGAAGTATAAAATTCAATTGCGAGAAATCTAGCCTAGCTTTTTCAATCAGACTTGGCAAAGTTGTAGATCAACAATCTAGCTAACGATATAGCGAAAGAAAACCGAAAATATTTCCAGTAGTTTTGGAGATAAATCCAATTTTCTGAAATCAACAAAAAGTTTTGAAAAATAATTTACAAAGCCAGCCTTAGTGGAACCATTGCGAGTTGCATATCTTTCGATTGCCAAGACTATGTAAAACGATGCCCTCTTTTACCGATTTTCGATCGACCGAATAGTATTGGAGAAATTAACTGTTTTCTGAGGAGAGTGGTTTTGCAAAACGGCAACTCGCTGCTCACTGAAGCGGAAAGCAGAGTTACCTTAATTGGCCTCTTATTCCGTGGAATTAATACGTGTTTACCTGAATTCGTTTTGGTCTTCAGACAGTGGACGGGGTGGGGGGGCAGCCAGTCATTTCGTAATGCAATCCAACTGAACTGAACTGATTGCAAGAAGGAGGTTTGCCAGGGGTTGGAAAGGTCCCCCCGCGAAGCTATTGAGCGCCGTTCTTCGAAATTTTGCAAATGGCAAAAAAGTGTTCGTCTTCTTCTACACTGGGTCTAAAGATTGGCATTGCAGAGACGGACTATTCAATTTGGATAGGTGTTTTGATTCGAAAATGATAAAATGAGCACTTACACACATTTTTATCGTGAATTTCAGTCATCGTCGGTTAGTGACGAGCTTTAGTAGGCCGTTTTTGTGGGAAGTTTTTGTGGGTCTACGCTCCGTTGTTTGACCAAAATGTATCAGATTTGCTCTTCGCTTTCTGACAGACGGGGACGGGACTAAACAAAGTCTTGCTTTCATTTACACTTCAAAAGGTTTTGAATGCCAGAAAAACATCTACGTCTCGCTAAGTCCCAACATCTATGCTTTATTTCACATAAAAACAAGATGCGGTTCTCTCCAATTTCACCGAAGAAGCTATGCGTGCCCCACAGTTACAGTGAACAATATTCTCGTCAGGTTTTCACTGTAATTTGGCTCCTGTTAGTTGGCCATTATATAAAGCTGTTGGTTGGTTTTATTTTGTATCAAAATCAGCGAATTGACATCTTGCAAAGCTTTCATTATTATAGGCGAAAGTCACAGCTTCGTCCCCCGCTTTCGTGCAAGCCCAAGATTGACAAAGTTTCAATGCACAACTCCGATAATAGGCATGGTACACAAAATATTGTGGGATGCTATTCCATCCCCCTGAGGGGTTGCAAGACAGGGGAGGGCAAAGGCATCATGTAATGTCAACAGAATGAAAAAGGCCTATTACTTATGTTCCATTTCATATGCTGGGGCAGTTTGTTCCCATTTCCAAAAACGTTGCACTTTTAACTAATGTTATTGCTAGTCTACAGGTAGCCTTGAAGACCGGAGAAGTCATTGAAATCCTTATGTTGACAAAGAGGAAAGCTTGATTTTTACCTCAGTACTGCATGCTTCTTCAAGGTTGATATTGACAGCAACTACAAAAAGTGATGAAATAAGCCTCGTTAATTTCTCGCATGGACTAACGAAAGCACATACTTTGAAATATTAAAAGCCTCCCTGTCAGTTTGAACATTCAATTATCCAATGCTGGGATTTTGTGAAGCTTTGACAACAAAGATCCCCTCGCAAATTTGCAAATTCACTGAGTTACCGCAAACTTTCAAGGGCACGAGGCCAGCAACCTAAAATTGGAATGTTCTTCTTTATCAAATACTCTCTATATGTGACAGTGAGTGAAATCAAACGACTTGGAACTAAGTTTCTATGTTAGCCATATGTGATGGATCTTTTAAAGAGTGCAAGGATTTGATTTTAATACTTTGATCACAATTGTATGTGTGGCAGTACCATAGAAGATTTTGCGAAAAAAAGGAGCAAAAGAGACTTTTACGATATCGATACTTTACGATACTTTACGACATCGATTACTTTACGATATCGATACTTTTATGATATTAAAGAGACTTTTATCTAACCCATGCATAGCGCATCGTTGAAAAGAGCCTAACTACTTGAAGGAAACAAGCATCAGTGTTATCTTTTGCGCTCTTATCCTTCAGTGTTGACTAGCCTCGTCAACTTGGGCATCTCCAGAACAACAGGATTAATTTCAGTATCAACCTCACGTAGCAGATGCATGTCCATATAATGCTTTCAATCAGAAAATAATTGTTTTCGTCCACGTAAAGTTGAAAGGCATCCTTCTTGTTGTTGTTGGCCTCATTCTAATAGATTTGAATTAAGTTGGTGTTTTTGATAGTTCTATAGTTGATTTCTTTTGATTGTTGAGTGACGTTGTTGAGTTAAATGTAAGATTATGTAATTTATAGATAATGGAATTATGCTGTTACTATTTGATGAAGTGCTCACTCTGTTTCGGAGATGCAAGATTGAATGTAAGAACAAGCAGAACAAGATGAAAGTGGATATCTGCCATCATTGCTTTACAATTCAGCCTACAAAGGAAAAAGAAGTTGGTTACTATCATCTTAGCCGCTCAGTTCAATTCAATTCTCGTTCTTTAATTAAGAAATTCCAGACATGAAAGTTTGCAACGCAAATTATATCAAATTATTCAAAATTAAGAAAAAACTTTACAGTATTAATAAACTACAAATCACAGGTACAATAGAAAACAAAGGAAAGATTTGCATTCAATGGATGAACTAGAGTAAATAGTGTTTGGCCATCGCACTACCATTATTTTGTAAAAATTGCAAGCCAGATATCATTCGAAAGACTTGATTGAGCGGAACTTGATTCTTGCAAGAGTTGTGAAACTTTGTTGTTTGAGGGGGCTTTTGTCCCTTGGAAATTGTTTTAGGAAGATTTTGTTCCTAGGCGAATAAGTGAAGAAGACAGCAGAAATGTTTCAAGATTTTTCTAAATTTTACCTACCTTCGTATAACGCAACCAGGACAAAAAATGCTGAAAATTTCCCGTATTCTTTTTAAGAAATCTATTTTCCAAATACTCGGGCATCCGGATTTTGATTTCGGTTTAAATGCCTTACGGTTTGGTGGAGACATCGTTTCCGATTGGCAAAATTGGTAAGTCAGGTGACAAGACCTCTTGATACTCTTGATACTCTTGATACCACCTCTTCTAGAAAACGGGCTGTTCGTAACTGATTTTACCGAAATAGCACAAATATTTAATGACTATTTCATACTTCAGTGCATGACCATCAACACAGGCAGTGAAGTTCCAAGAGATACTCCAGTAACCACGACTCTGTTAAGTGATTTTGTCATCTCCGATGAGAAGATACTTAATTTCATAAGATCACTTAATCCTAGTAAAGCACATGGCTGGGATGAAATATCTGTAAGAATGATAAAGTTGAGCGATGTTGCATTGGTTTCTCCACTTAAGAAAATTTTCGCAAATTGCTTGAGGTTTGGTGTATTCCCTGCAATATGAAAATGTGCAAATGTAGTGCCGGTTCATAAGAAAAATGAGAAGAATGTGAAAGGAAATTACCGTCCTATTTCTCTTTTACCAATTTTTTGGAAAAATTCTTGAAAAACTCATATATGACTCTCTATACTCACATCTTGTGTCACATCAAATACTTGACCCAAATCAATCAGGTTTTCGCCCAGGTGACTCAACAGGTAACCAGTTACTTTCAATAACAGGCACAATATTTAATACGTTTGACTGTAATCCTCCTCTAGATGTTCGTTCTGTGTATCTTGATATTTCTAAGGTATTTGACAGGGTATGGCACGATGGTCTAATCTATTAATTGAAACAGTGTGGAGTCTCCGGACAACTTCTTTTTCTGACCTAAAATTTCCTCAAGAATCGAAAGAAGAGAACCGTACTCCATGGACAGAGTTCTAAGTGAGGAGATATTTCAGCAGGGGTGCCCCAGGGCTCTATTCTTGGACCTTTCTCGTTTACATAAATGATCTAGCAATAGGCTTGAAGTGCAATGTTAAGCTATTTCCTGACGATACATCATTGTTCACAGTGGTAGAAGATTCCAATACAGCGGCCAATGGTATGAACCATGACTTGGACTTGATAAGACAGTGGGCTCACACTTGGAGAATGTCTTTTAATCCTGATCCGCTAAAACAAGCTGTGGAATTAACTTTTTCCTTTCAAAGAAAAAAAATGAAATTGATCATCCAATGATCCTTTTTAGCGACGTGCCTGTCAAGAAAGTGGATGAACATAAACATTTAGGAATTGTCCTGGACTCAACACTATCTTTTTCATCGCATGTGAAATCAGCTATCTGTAAAACAAGGAAGGGAATCGGTTTGCTGAAATGTCTCTCCAAATATCTGCCCAGACATACCCTTAACGAATTATATAAGCTTTATGTTCGACCCCACCTAGACTATGGTAATCATGGAGGGGAACGTCTCGCGAAAAACTTTACACAGAAATTGGCTGGGAGTCACTAATTTCCCGAAGATGGAGTAGACGCCTTACATTATTCTATAAGTTAGTAAATAATCTTAGCCCTGATTATACAGTAGTTCCAATTCCCCCTCTTCGTCAGTCGCAGTACTTTCTTCGCAACCAGGATGTCATTGGGCGATTGACGGCAAGAACAGAAAAATTCAAATTCAGTCTTTATTCATACTGCTTATCCAAATGGAATAAGCTTGAGCCTGAATTGAGACTTGCACCCTCAGTTTCCGTTTTCAAGAGAAAGCTCCTATCGATAATCCGCCACCTGCAAAATCTGTTTTTGGAATTTACGACCCAATAGGTTTGTCCCTTCTTACCCAACTTAGGGTTGGTCTCAGCAAGCTAAATTTTCACAAATTCAAGCATAATTTCAGGGATACCATAAACCCAATGTGCCCAACGAGCGATGGTGTTGAGGATACAGAACACTTATGTTGCTCTGCCAGTCCTTCGATGATCAACGAAGTGATCTTCTTGCTGGAATTGAACAATTGTTGCGACCATTTGTGCAAATCGCTAACCTTTCAAATAATGCATTGACACGGCTCTTAATATATGGTGATAAGGACCTTTCTTGTGAAGTGAAGAGAGATATTCTTAGATTGACTTAACGGTTCATTTGTGAAACTGGTCGGTGTGATTGAGATCTATTGAAGCTTCAGCTGTGTACAAAGCAACCACCAAGTACCCTTACGTAAATTTTCTTATTTCTTCCCTTGTAAATTCTGTTTCATATTAGATGTTCGATCTTTTTATTCATCTAATATCAAGGAAGAGTTTCCGCTCGTGACTTT
Organism: Aurelia sp. 4 Dawson et al 2005; assembly: GCA_964019985.1. Lineage (NCBI taxonomy): Eukaryota > Metazoa > Cnidaria > Scyphozoa > Semaeostomeae > Ulmaridae > Aurelia > Aurelia sp. 4 Dawson et al 2005. Next base: position 6,319,182 of record OZ026509.1, read on the forward strand.
CCATATTTTTCATCCCAACCCTGATCCGATATCTAATGCTGTAGTTTAAGCTTAATATTGTGTGTCTTTATGTTTTTGGCCTTGGGGTAGTCGACTGTGTTGTTGTCTAGTAGTTTTGGATAAGTATAGTAGAGCGTAAACATTGTTGTAAATTAATTATCATTATTATTATTTATTTGAATTATTTATTTAATTATATTTATTTAATTATATTTAATTTTAATTATTTAGTTGTTATTTATTTGAACAAAAAAAACCTCTTGATAAACCCTCCTTTCAATTCTATAACTTATTTCGCACAATTAAAGCTTGTGCTATGTATTATGCATGCAAATGCAAAAAATAGCATAATACAGAAACTTCCCAAGAATATGGACATGTGACTTGAAATGTGTGAACTAACTTTAGCAAATTTTTTTCAGTTCACATAGAAATCGAGTGGGCATTGAATCTTGAAATAGAGAGACTGTGGTGGAAGGACAACAGCAAAAAGTTAGAAACATACTAGGATTTGGCCTTCTGGATCGTTCTTACAACAGTCACTATTGTTATTACCATTGTCTCTCACGCAAAAATTCCTACTGTTTAACCCTATTTTGGCTAGGGGACAAATTTGCGCCCCTAGTATATTTTTTAAAATAACTCTGTCAGTAGAAATTTCATGGCCATGAAACTTCTGGACGTTTTGCAGCTACCTATTGTGCAACTTCTCAGAAAGTTTCGTTGAAAATAGTTGTAAAAAAGAGGGGGAAGGAGATGCGAAAATTATCTTATAAATTATTTCAATTATCGTGAAAAAAGAAGCAAAATTACATCATTTTGCAAAATTCTTTTGCAGTGTATTTCTTTTTGATGTATTCTATCATAATTATCATTTTTGGATAGACATTGCGCTCCAAATTAAATTTTGCGATGTTTCCGACATTGGCCACTTCGGCAGCCTTTCTTGACCACACAAAGTAAAATGCTGACGTGAGCAAAAATGATGTCTACTTTTTGGTTAATTTTTGCATTTGCTGAATGTACATGCCTGAGGCTATTAGCACACCAGATTTGGTTGCTCTGCCTATTACCACGGACTTTTTTCCAGATAGTCCAAGCACTACAGGGTTAAGGTTTAGAAAAACCATGAGCTATTTAAACCGGCATCCAACTCTGTATACCCAAACATCTGACGAGTAGATTTCTTTACATAAAAATTGAGAAATTTCCAGCAGTTTTTGTCCTGGTTGCGTTTCATGAAGGTAGGTAAGATTTAGAAAAATCTTCGCATATTTCTTCTGTCTTCTTCGCTTATTCGTCGTCTGATTGGCCCGTGAAAATGAGGCTTTGAAGGTTTCTGGCCTGGGCCACGAGTAAAACTCGGCTAAAACATTTGATTCCTATCCTGCTGTTTAAACAATGTCGGTAGCACGAAGGCATGACATTGGCATGATATCTTTGTTTCTAGGCCATCCGTTTACACGATGTTGGTACCATGCCAGTATGCGAAGGTGTTGATCCGGATCAAAACTATGTCGATAGCCATACTGGCAAGGGTTCATGACGGCATGATAACGACATCCTGTAAACGGAATATGCCGGCATGGTGCCGATTTGATTTCATGTCGCTTTCGCCTCTAGGCTAAAAAGTATTCAAAGCTAGGGTATTTCTAAGGCCGCATTCACATTGCACAATCTTTTGTAAGAGCGTAACGCTCGTGCAGAAATCTGCCATGCTAATCCCTTATAGTGTTCAGATTGCAAAAATAGTTTACAATCTGAACACTGCAAGGGATTAGTATGGCGGATTTCTACACGAGCGTTACGCGCTTACAAAAGATCGTGCAATGCGAATGCAGCCTATGCCGATAAAGCGAACTTGTCTGACTTGTAACGGCGGATTACGTCCAAGAGCAATTTTTTCAGTTTGTTGCGTTTCATATGAAGGCAGGTAGATTTAGGAAAGTCTTCACAAGTTTCTTTCGTCGTCTTTGCTTATTTTCCGTCTGATGAGGGCCACGAACAAAAATCGGCTAAAACGTTTGATTCCTATCTTGCCGGTATCGAGAAAACGGGCGAGAATATATCACCAAGATGAAATAAAACAAAACATCCCCCTTATTTCATCTTGATGTAACAAATTGCCTCTATCACTTGAAATGCATGAACAAACTTCAGTAGCAAACTTTTCAGTTCACATAGAAAGCGCAGGTGCATTGGATCTTTGAACGAGAACGAGAGAGACTGAGGTGGAAGGAAAATGGCATGAACGATTGGAGACGGATATAATTCATATTTGGCGTTTGCGATCGTTCTTACGATATCCCACCGGGGGGGGGGGGTGCATAACATATTGAGGGTACGCGTATGTGCCTCCCATATGAGTGGGTTTTTGGGCAAAAATTATCTAAATATGGGTCCTTTTTCTCTTCGGCAGATTTCCCATAAACATGGGTGGTGAAGCGAAATAGGGTTCAGTATTCCAAAGTATATATTGAAAGCAGACGTTCTGAGTTGGGGATGGTTGACCATTAGTTGGTGTACGGAATAAGAAAAGTGGATGCCTGGAGAGTCAACAATAAGAAACCAAAAGTTTTGGAGACTCGTTGCCTGAGCAATTATGACAGGGCATTGTTTCGTAATGACCTGCAGCAAATAGATTGGGAAACGACCCTTAGTTCTCAAGTTGATAATCCTGATAAATTGGCTACCACTTTTCAGGAGATCTTTGAGTCAGTTTTAGATATACATGCACCCCTGAAAAAAAGGAGGGTAGGCAATGCTCCTGCTCCCTGGATAACCCCAGACATTAGGAAACTAATGAACGAGAGGGATGCAGCTAAGAAAGCGGCGAAAACATCTCCTGAAAGATGGGATACATATAAGCATCTCCGTAATAAGGTAACGCGAAAAATTCGAGATGCAATACAATCACATTATCTTGGATTAATTGAAGAAAACAAGGGAAATCCTAAAAGAATGTGGCAGGCTATCAATAAGGTACTAGACAAGGCAAAACCCTCAACAGAAATTTCAAGCATAGATGTTGAAGGGAAAACAATTAAAAAAGAAAAAGATATAGCTAAAGCACTTAATCATCAATTTACTACCATAGGACCAAAACTTGCTAGCAAGTTAGAGTCAAGGTCTGATGATGATTCTCTCAAACATATCAACACCCAACAGAACAAAATGGCATTTGTTTTATTGATGAAACATATGTGCTAAACGCCATAAAGCAACTAAAAAATGGAAAAGCACCAGGCCCAGACAAGATCTCCACCTAGCTAATTAAAGATTCAGCTGACTTCATTTGGAAGCCGCTAACCATGGTATTCAACTCGTCCTTGAAATGTGGCATCTTCCCGGATATCTGGAAATTAGCAAGAGTCACACCAATTTTTAAGACAGGCTCAAAAAGATGCAAATAATTATAGATCTATCTCTGTCATCTCAGTCTTTTCACGGATGTTGGAAAAAATAGTTCACGATCAGCTTATTGAATATCTCATAACTAACAAAGCATTGACGCGACGCCAAATCAATCTGCTTTTCCAAAATTATATTCCACCGTAACATCCCTGATAAATAGTACTGATTACTGGTATGACAACATGGATAAAAGGCAACTCAACTTAGCCATATTTCTTGATCTGAAAAAGGCATTTGATACCGTAGATCATAGAATATTGATAAAGAAGTTAGTTGCATACGGTATCAGAGGAATCTCGGGAGAATCTCTGGTTGACAGTGCAGCCAATAAGAGAGTTCAGGATCCCAAGGCTGACCAATAGGGGCGAAGGTAGGCCAGTCAGACTACTACTGAAACAGAACCCCCGGCTCCTTTACCAGTTGCAATTTTTTTTTATTTTTCTTTGAAAGTTACATTTTGAGGGTTGGAGTTTCCCATAAATAAAGCGTGGTTGTGCTTTACTTCAAATCCCGAAGCAACATGAAGAGAATAAATCTGGAGCTTGAAAACAGAGAGGAAACAAAATACACTCACTTGCATCCATTTCAAGTATGTATTTTCAAAACATTCTTCGCAGCGAAGTTGTGCAGTTTAAAACCAAAACAAAACAAGAGAGAATTCCTTAGATGGCGTCAGCAAATAATTTTCGCGCTCTTTCGAAAAAAAGCTAGACCCAAACTCCTTCTGACACGAAGTTTTTGCAGCGCGGTCAAAACATGGTGAAAACGTAGGGTGACCATTTAGGGCGACGCCTCTCTATATAGATTGTATAAATGAAATTAAGGTACTTATTTTCTTATTTGAGTTGTAAGCTGAAGGGATTTTTGTGTATAAAGAATTTAAAAATGAAATGAATGAATGAATGAATGTAATGAATGTAATGAATGAAATGAATGAAATGAATGAAATGAATGAAATGAATGAAATGAATGAAATGAATGAAATGAATGAAATGAATGAAATGAATGAAATAAATGAATGAAATGAATGAAATGAATGAAATGAATGAAATAAATGAATGAAATGAATGAAATGAATGAAATGAATGAAATGAATGAAATGAATGAAATGAATGAAATGAATGAAATGAATGAAATGAATGAATGAAATGAATGAATGAAATGAATGAATGAAATGAATGAAATGAATGAAATGAATGAATGAATGAATGAATGAATGAATGAAATGAATAGGAATGAAATGAATGAAATGAATGAAATGAATGAAATGAATGAAATAGATGAATGAAATGAATGAAATGAATGAATGAAATGAATGAAATGAATGAAAAGAATGAAATGAATGAATTGAATGAAATGAATGAATTGAATGAAATGAATGAGATGAATGAGATGAATGAAATGAATGAATGAATGAATTGAATGATATATGAATGAAATGAATAGAGAGAGACACAAGAATTCTGTACTTTCAGTTTAATCCAAAACTCAAGACTGGCTATTTTGTGTCAATACAACATCTTATTACAGGCTGAATCAGTGCTGTAGTATGTCAATTGGTACGTCCAGGATGCAAAAAATCAATGAAGTATGATAATTATCATGCAATTAAATGTCACTAGGCTTAGGACATGATGACACACAATAAGATTACCGTCATTACAGTGGGTTATCCAGAAATTCGCGAAAAATGGGTCGTTTTCCGCCAAAATTCATCATAAAGATTGGTGTGACAACAAGTTTCGGTAACTAGAAGAGGGTACCTTTCTGAAAACTGGGCGGCATACCCCCGTCCATCCGCAAGTCATGTGGTTACGCCCAGTGGTTACGACAATTATTGTTCCTTATTATTGCTCTAGTTAAGAATTATAATTTTGCTTTAGGTTTTGTGCCTCGTCATTTTTGGGTAGGCCATAACTCCTGGAAACCATGAGATAGCAGCATGCAAAACTTGATACCCCTAAACATCTGGTGAGTAGATTTTGGTCCTGTCTGTTTTATTAAGGTAGGTAAAATTTGGGAAAATCTTCACAGGTGTGAGAATAGATGAAAATGCGAAAACAATGTTTGACTTCACTCACCAGCTTCTTCTCTGTAACGCCCCAAAACCCCTAAAATCCCCTACATCAACATTTTGTAGAATTCTCCTTCGTTGGGAAAATCCCCTACGAGAAAAACCGCTCACAAAAAAACGCTGACCACAGGAATACAAATTGTTGAAAACAGACGAACAAAGGAAGAGAAGCGACTTGCGAAGCTATTGCGGAAGTATAATATGCTGCTTCCGAAATCAAAACTCCAGGACTGCCATCCTTTTATGCGGTTACTCAAACCCTTATATTTCTTAGATTTTATAGCTGTTGATTTTATAACACACGTATTTCTTTATCAGTAACTTCGTACAAGTGCTAGAGTTTCTTACAAGGAGCTTCTTTAAAGGTTCCATAACAACCTTCATATTGATGCATTGATGTTCCTTCCTTTGCCATCGTGAATATTTTGAACAATGTATTTTGAGGTCTTTCCGATATTTTGACATTGCTTCTGAGTACCTCCCAAACTCCCGTGTCGGATAGGATGATGAAGTAAACAATAGAAATAAAGTAAAAATCTGCAAAGGATATCTTAGAGTTTGGTTTTGCATCAGCAGTTTCTTAATAAAAAGAAAACGTTAAGTTAAATCCATAGTCACTATGGTTAATCCTACACCTTTCAAGGTCACAATAATTACCTTCTTTGAAATTCAACTTACCGCTACTCTGCAGTGGACAGTCTTTCTCTTGAAAAGTGTAAACGACAAATGTTATGATTTAATCACAGCGCTGTTTTATATCTTGAGCCACAGAGGGCCACAGACGCACTACTCGTGTTTCCGTCAATAAGGAGGCAAACTTGCCCCCTGAATACTGGCTCTAAGGCCACTGAAGCCGCTGCTTTTAAGGCTTTGCTGAACTCAACTAACTCAAGTACATTTTGTACTGTTTTGACCTAATAAGCAGGAGCAGATCCAGGGTTTTTGTTGAGGGGTGCAGAGATTAAATCAGGGGGTCTGGGTGTGAAGCCCCTCAGAAAATTTTTTGGGGTGCCATGCCCTCTCCTTTGCTGGAAATGATGACCACTCCCTTTTGACTTCCTTTTAAAAGATTCCAGTTATTAACCATGTAATTTGATACTTGGATAACCAACATAAAGTAAACTATAAAATCATGAAAAACATTCACGAGAATTTCCTTGTCCACAGATTTTCTTTTTCTGTGCCTTGCCTGTATTGATCTGCCTCTCAAATAACAACTAGCTCGATTTTGAGCAGAGAAAGCGCCGTCTTTCGTGGCGCTTTCTCCTCCTGAGTGAAATAAGTTTAAGAGAAACTTGATGCATGGAGAAAATTACACGTTTTTTTAATAAGGAACTTGGATCAGGCCAAAGTACTAAAAGTTTCTTAATTTCACATGAAATTATGTCCATTTTAGTACTAAAAGTTTCTTAATTGGTTTCTTATTTTTTGGATGCAGAATTATCAATGTGGTCGCTAACACTACTGCAGATATGATTCTTGACATTTAAAACATCATAAAGGAATAAACAGTGTTCTGTTATATTGAAAACACAAATTTTTAGATAGTATTGCTCAAGAATAAGGTTCCACGACCTATTTGCTACAATATCCATACTTTTAACTCTTGTCGCCATTCACCATGTTTCTTTGTTCCATTTGAATCGAAACATTCAATCACATATGAACATTGTTTTATGACCACAACTGACAATACACCAAAATACATATTGCACAAAGCAACAGACAACAGAACAGATTAAGAAGCCCTTGGACTCGCCTTTGACCTTTGATCCCGGCAAACACTTGTCTGTCGTTTGCAGCTCAAACAAATGTCAAAATCCATTAAAAATTCCGACTCAACTCGATCAGAAATGTGGTTTTTCGCTGCAAATGTGAAATATATGAAATATTTAGAATTTCAGCCAGTAAGATTTTGTGCAGTGCATACCTGAGAGGAAGAAATTCTCCTGCTCTTGTTCCCTTCTTGGCCGGGAACTGCGAACTGACTGACGAGAAACTTTGCAAACGGTTAGGCCCAAATCTTCAAACTTAGTGAAAGCTTCCTTTTCCTTGTTTCTACTTTCAAACAAACTACGTATTCTTTCCAAACATACATCTTGGAAAGCGAAGGCCTTACGTTTCTTCTCATCGCAAGATATAGCACTGCTTGCGAATAGAGTTTTTAGCGCGGCAAGAACATCGTTGTCCAGCGCCAAGCTTTGAATCTATTGCTCCATCGAGCATCCACTACTACTTTTACTACCGACAAGTGATATACTAGATCCAGTTGAAAAGTCTGTTAAGAAATACGAAGCTCATCCAAGTATTTGCAAAATCAAAAATACTATGATGCTTTCAGGCAAATTTGAATTTAGAATGATCACCACCGAAGAGGTTGCTATAAAGATCAGACAACTTAATCCGAGAAAAGCCTCTCCAGTTGACTGCATACCTGCAAAAATTCTAATGACAAATTCTGACGTATTTTCTGTTGCCATACAGAGTTTATTCAACTCTGGTTTATCAAAGGGTACTTTCCCAAAGAATTGAAAGCAGGAGACATAAGATCGCTCTTCAAAAAGGAGGATGCCTTTACGAAAAAGAATTACCGACCGATTACAGTTTTACCATCGGTATCAAAAATTTATGAAAGATTGATGCAAGATCAAATGCTACCTTTTGTCCAAAGTTTCCTGTCCTCACTCCTTTGTGGATTTCGAGAGAGCTATTGTACACAGCATGCACTGCTACGCTTTGTGGAAGCCTGCAAGAAGACAATGGACAACAGGGGGGCGTTGCAGAGGCTGTCCTGACAGACCTTTCGAAGGCCTTTGATTGTCTGAATCATGAGCTATTAATTGCAAAATTGAATGCATATGGCTTCAGTAGATCTGCTTTGCTGTATATCCATAGCTATCTCACCGACAGGAAGCAGAGGGTGAAGGTCAATGGTTCATTCAGCACATGGACAGAAACCGTCCTAGGAGTACCACAAGGTTCGGTCTTGGGGCCCCTTTTGTTTAACATAGATCTGAATGACCTTTTTATGTTCATGGAGGAGACCGAAATCTGTAATTATGCAGACGACACAACTATTTATGCGTGTGGTCCTAGCGTTGAAAATGTCATTATGCATTTAGAGAATGATGCCCTCAAGATAACTGAATGGTTTCCAAACAATGGCATGAAACTAAATGAAGACAAATGCCACTTAATGATTTTTGGTGCAAAAAGGAGTAATGAAACAACAATCAAAATAGGAGAGGCCTGTGTGAAAGAAAGTACAGAGGAAAATCTTCTCGGTATAACGTTTGATCAATCACTTTCTTTCAAGCAACATGTAAAGGCACTGTGTAAAAAGGCCAGCCAAAAACTCCATGCTCTTGCTCGAATATCACGATACATGGATACAGAAAAACTACGACGTTTAATGATGGCGTTCGTTTTATGTCATTTCAGTTACTGTCCGCTTCTTTGGATGTTCTGTGAAAGGGCCTTGACTCACAGAATAAATCATATTCATGAAAGAGCATTACGCATTGCATATAAAGATTACGAGAATGATTTTGGTTTCCTCTTGGAACAATCTAAATCGGTGCCAATCCATGTAAGAAATCTGCAGTTGCTCATGACAGAAATTTATAAAACAAAATGCGGTCCGAATCCACCATTCATGAACGATATTTTCGTACAATGAAATATTAGCTATAGTCTAAGGCATGGCGATGACGTACTACTGCCAAAAGTACGAAGAACGTCCTTTGGAGTTGAATCCATTGCCTACCTTGGAAATACACTGTGGCAGAATTTACCACAAGAAATAAAACAATCAAACAGCCTTACCACCTTCGAAAACAAATTGGATGTTGGAATGATGGAAAATGCAACTGTAGGCTCTGCAAAGTATATATCCCGAAAGTTGGGTTTCTAACAGGGTAGATTTTCTTTTTAACTCTGATTTGTCCTGTAATATTTATTGATGGTTGTAAATAATGTATATATTGTAAATAGTAGGCCTTAATTAGCTGTAATTTAGCTATTCTTTCGTTTTTAGCCTACTTTAAATAGATCTTTAATAATAATAATAATAATAATAATAAATAAACAAAAAGCACCATCTAAAAATAACAGAAAATAAAGTAAGAAAACACAACTGTAATTTGGCAAAAACGTTTCGATTCAAATATCTTCGTCAGTTTACTTTACAATTGGGGACAGCCAGGTTTTTATACATCGTAAACAAAGTTAAAAATTACATAAAATCAAAATTAAAATACCCTTGATACATCCCAAACTATAAACTTACAATAATAATACATACTTTTTACAACGTAAACAAAATTAACATAAACTTAAACCTGATTCACACCAGGCCGCCCGGGACGCCTGAACCGCGCAGAAAGACCCAAAAAACAAAGAACCAGAGTTTGAGTCCTTTGTCTTCCGGGTCCCCTGCACGACCCCAACGACCCAAACGACCCAGCGCGAACCAGGCTTTCAGATAAAAACAAGATTAAAATCAAAATACTCCAGACAATTCCAAACCATAGAGTTACAATAATTCAGCCTATCTTTTTGTGTCTTTACCCACATGGGATTGAGAGTGTCCACCGTAGCAGTATACTTATTTCCAAGGGAACTGAAAAAAGAGAGACGCCAGCCGGTAACCCTCCAAGGATTTGCTTAATTTGCTAAATCCCGAATGGCCCGATGGGGAATTCCACCCCAACACCACGTGCAAAATGCACGAAGTTAACCGGCCAGCATCCCCTTCCACTCCCTCGGGATCTAAGTGCAAAGGTAGAAGAATTAAGCGTTCCCACAAGCAAACAAATCCAACTCGATATCCGCCACCCTTTCATTTAGGCCCTTAGGAGTAAATACACCCAATTTATATTGCCAAAAAAGCTCCTTTCTGCGGAGCGAATACACATCACCTGCACCATCGATGATGCTAATGTTTACAGCAAATTCACCCCGATGATCTTGTTCAAAAAAGTGAGAGAAAAAGCTTGCCTGTGGGACAGGCTTACCCGTATGAAGATTACCACTGAGACGCTTTTGCTTGTAGGTCCGAAAATACGATTTATAGACGTTAAATCTCTGGCGAAATTTAGTCTTCGTACTACCTACATACTTTTTATTGCAACATGTGCATTGCAACAAGTAGACCACATTTTCCGAGTTGCAGTCATACGCCCCCGAAAAGTTCCTAAAAAACCGAGAATCATCTGCATTATAAAACGTTGACCCCTCTCGCATCATAGGGCATATTTGACACCTTCTACCATTGCACTTATGCGTACCCTTTTCTACCAGCTCCTCATTTACCGGTTGTAACTTTGCCCGAACCAAGGTATCTTTAAAGTTTTTGGCCCTTCTAAATGAGACGAAAAGTTTTCCTGAAAAAATCCTGCGATGTTCACGATCAACCAGAAGAATATTTTCACATTTACGCAAGATCTCATGAACCCCATTAAGAGCAGGATGAAAAGTAAGGACAAGGGGTATCCTCGTGCCATCCTTAGATTTTGATTCCCTATTCAAAAGGGTATCCCTTTGCAAACCTTTGACCCTCTCCAATTGAGTGTCGATCTCCCCACCCTTATATCCCCGATCCATAAGCCAAGACTTTAAATTAGCCAAATGTTCCTTAAACGAAGAATCCTCTGAACAAATGCGTCGAATACGAAGAGCTTGACCATAAGGTATACCCTTTTTAGTATGATAAGGATGACAGGAGGAACGATGGAGGAGCTGATGAGTGTCCGTTGGTTTAGTGTATAAATCAGTGACAAGAGTGTTGTCTTTCTTAATAACCCTTGTATCTAAAAAATTGATGCTTTCCATAGACCATTCTGCGGTAAATTTGATCGAATGGTGAGATGCATTCAAGTAGTCGATAAACTTTTGAAGCTCTTCTTCACCATGCGTCCAAATCATAAATACGTCATCAATGTAACGCCACCATACACTAGGCCTAAAATCGCAAGAACGCAGAAGTTAATAATAATAATAATAATAATAATAATAATAATAATAATAATAATAATAATAATAATAATAATAATAATAATAATAATAATAATAATAATAATAATAATAATAATAATGATAATGATAATGATAATGATAATAATACTAATAATCCCTGAGGCAGTTTCTGGATCAAAGCTATAACTCTTTGATCAAGCCGAGCACCCATCAAAAGCAGTTTTGATTGGCTTAGCCTTGAAAATTTGAATCTCGGATGCTCCCGCTAAAACTGAGCATCCATCAATCTATGATCTTATTGGTCAAGCATCTGATCATGTGAGCTGAGGGACGCTCAGCGCGACAAGGAAACTGCGCTGAAAGAAACTGCGGACCACCTTGCAGTAAAGTACAGACTCGTGGAATGCATAACTAATCCTCTGCGATGTTGAGATTTTGAGACCGCCTTGTGTTTTGACGCCAACAAATTCCTGTTTGGAGCCGGTGCTGAGTTTACAGTTGAGGGGTTGTGGTGATGTTGCGGAGGAGAGGGGGTGCAGGGATCGCTTTATCACTTTATGTATTCATGTAGTTATAATATTCAGTGCTTATCCAAATCAGCTAATATGCAGGAAAACCATATATTTTGATTTTTGACGGGTGCTTGAGCACCCGTAGCGCCCCCTTGGATCCGCCCCTGATAAGAAGATCATCATAGGAACATTTATGATAATTGTCCAAAATTCTTTCCGCGCATTCCTGTATCCTTTCAAATTTTCTGAAGCGATTTTTCGATATATAAGGGTCAAAGCTAGTTTTACAAATAGGAGTTCAACAGTCTCTTCAGATCTGATAGAATGCCCTTGAAAGTCAAGACTTATGCCACAAGTATTTGCCTGGTCTTTTTTGACAAAAATAAGTGCATGGAATTTGTTCCGGTTTGCAATCATCTCATTTTGCTTGAGCCATGACAAAGCACCCTTTGTTTCATTTTCCTTTGACAAGATCTGGCAAGGACAAGGAAAAGAAAGCTAGCGTGTTGTCATCGGCATAATTATACATGGTTGCTTGCTTTATAAAAGAGAAAAGATCATTTATGTACAAATTAAAATGAGTAGGACCTAAAACTGATCCCTGTGGTACAACTGATACCGACCGATACAGTTTCTTCAAAAACCTGACGTTGTTATTTATTCGGACACTCTGCTTCCGTTTTTTCAGAAAGGAATAGACAAGAAGTCCAAAATTTGCATTTTTTCATTCATCACGTATAACGTAGTTAGCTGATTGAGCAAACTATGAAATCATTCTCCAAAAAGCGTAAGATGTGAGATAAGATGTGACCACTCTCATTGGAAATCTAGAACTGGGAGCTTCTTTGCACCTTTTTCCTTTCCTAATTAAGCAGTTTAAGCAAGCACTATTCCTTTAAACGGGCTTATGAAGTGTGCATTGCGAGTCAAGACCTATCTCAGGTAAACAACACCGAACAACCACCTTCTCTCTTTTTGCACGTGTAGCACCTTTACGTTGTCGAGCTCGACAACGTAAAGGTGCTACATGTGCAAAAAGACAGATAAACTCTTAAGCCCTTTAACATCAGAAGCGCTTTGTCAAGTGAGATGAAAGTACCCAAACATATCACACGCACCTAACGAACCTACGAGAACTCGCGATGCTTTTGACCAAGCATTCTTGCATCGTAGTTTAATTTCAGCTTTGAAATGTATTTGGATTCATAGATTTCCTACCACGTGCGCCAGAAAGAATTTCCTACTTTGGAAAAACTCAAAGCACGAAGAGCATCTCACATAGTATTTGAATGATTCAAATTTCACTTAAGATTTGAAGGATCAGAGTATTTTTGTGATTTTTTCCGCTGTCTTACCCGCATTACAAATGTCGGTAAATTTAACTTTATAAAAATTCTTGGTTACAAAATAACCGAAAAGGCCTAAACCATTGATCAAATTGAAAGGACTCTCTTTACGCAGAACAATACGCTATGGGGCGTTTCACCTTTCTCAAGAGTTATAGCACATCAATTTTCAAGCAACTACTAAAAAATTTTCATTCCCATGGCAATGAACGCGCAGTGGATATCTCTTACCATTGAATAAGTTCATTTTCATAACTGATCTGTGCAAGGAGTCTTTTATCATTTGTTCAATGTTTTAGGCCATTGTTCATGGTGGTAAAACAGTTTATTCGTGGTTTGAACTTATTTTTGGTATATTTCATATTTTTCACATTCAATTCTTTAAAGAGGGTTGCCCTTCAACATGTTGATTTTCAAGGGGCCCTCCGGTAAAAAGATTAAGAAAATTATTAGTTAAATCAAACTATGAAACCTTATTTACAATATCTAAGGACATGTTTTTTTACTGGCAGAAAATCCGCCATTTTGAAAGTTGAAAAATTGCAAAAATGACCACTAGAGGAGCAAAACGTAATTAAATTACATGAAACTTTGGTCAAGTATGTATTTTCACAGACCTAACCAGAAAAAAGTAGATGAATATGTAATTTTAGAGTACTTTGTTAGATATGAGTCATTTTAGGATTTTGCTCACAACGTACTCCTTCTCAAACGAGGATAAGTAAAACCTAAATCAATACGTAACATGGTACCTTTGTTAACTCTGAAGACTCCGAAGAGCAGTTTTTAGTTAGAAATGAGCAAACTATGAGCATCTTAGTTGCAAAGAAGGTTCTAGGACACTTTTTGAAAGTAATGCAACTTTCCCGCTCACGTTTGCAGCATTCCTTTGCCCACAACAATTTTTCGACAGATTTTGAGCATCAATAGTCCGCTTTTAAAGGCAATCGACAGTTGTGCTAAAGATGGCTTCGAGGAATTTTTAACCAAGATCCTTTACAGTTTTGAATAAAGCAGCCAATCAAATCAATCGAAATTCAGGGTGACGCAAACCATCATGGTAAAAATTCCTGTCCGTCATCTTTAGCGCAACCGTATATTGTCAGTGTCATTCTTGTTCAGGCATGCTGCAAAGTCAGGCTACTTGAAGATCAAATTTGGCCTAAGTATGTAAAAATATGTATCCAGTTTGCTTTGTGGTAGGCGAACTGATAAAAAAGTCATCAAAATTCAAATTTTGAGACGTTTTCGGTGCAATTTCGCTCAGAATTAGCTTCCCCTCTCATTCAAGACCCCCGTATACATGACTAGGAAGTAAAAGTTCTCGCTTCGCTCGTGCTTTAACATTCCTAGCTCTTGCAGAGGGCTTTTTATGGTTCCTGTACTCTTTCAGTGACCACCATTCATATTCAACATAAAACCATGGTTGGTAGGATCCCCGGACTGCCCTGCAGCCAAACTGAGGTTGCAAAAAAGCCAGAAAAAAGCCATACCTTTCGAAACAATAGCATATAGTTGTACCACCTATTCTTCTATTGTTATTTCAAACAATGGACACTTGTATTTGATTGTTTTCACATACTATATTGTGTAGCTCCGGATGAAAACCCTTTGTCTTTGATATTGTCTTAGAAAGAAAATTGTCATAGATTGTGATCGTCCTACAACATTGTAGGCTTAGAAAACAAATCAGCTTAGAAATGTAGCCACGCTTGAAGAGAATTGAATGAAAATTGACGAAAATGTCAATAGCAGCCGAAAATAAGCCAAAAGCCAAACTCAATTTTGAAGCCAGCAATAAGAGAAAAGAGCAAGATTTGGCCTAAAAAAAGCCAATGTCTCAACCCTGCATGAAGTCAGAGCTGTTAAGATCATTCATTGGAATTAAATTAACTAAGAATGGTATGCTATACGCCAGAAAGTGAGAAAATCAGATATGCCCCTTTTCAAAACATCCCTGTACCCCCAAATAAGTCTCACATATACCTAAACAAAATTGTTATGCTTTCAATACATGAACTCAGTAGCTGATACTTTAGAGTTCCCTCAAGTATCTTAACTTCAGAATGATTAATGAGACAATTTTGCCTTTAACCCTGTCCTTTTTTTTGAAATTCATTCAAATATTAAAGATGGTCCCTGAAATATTTCTCAAGACTAATGCATCCTTTGATTCCTCTGTGCTATCATAAGCTATTAAAGAGCTATTGTCAGCCAGGGTCCTTTGTGTACTGGCTGCATTTTGCGATAGTCTGAAAATCAAATTTTGCTTAGTAAAAAATTATGAGTCTCCACTGTAGTAGTGGAACTGATGCTAAAAATCCAAGACTTCCTTTCCTCTACCGCTCTGGATTATATACCTCAAACTACAAAGAAGCCACCATTCCTTTGAAATGATTAACAACTTTGAGTTTGCAAGGTGGCCTGTAGAAAACTTTTTAGCATTGAAATTTTGAAAGAAGGCTTTGAAATAAGGTGAATGCATTCCGTTCGTCTGACGCAAGACCAAGGTAATGAATTCTTGGAAATGAGAAATCTCAGCGAGAATGATATGGACGTGTTCTACCACAGAGAGCTCCAAGGGGGTGCAGTGAGAGGGGAAGTTTTTCTAAGGGGCATCGGGCTAAAAAGAGACAGTAGCTCATGTCTTCTCAAACTTTTATTAGATTAGTGCGGCTTCTTTTTCCACGTGTTCAGAGGTTTAAGAGGTTCACGGATTCTGTTCCATACCGAGGTGAGCTTTAAAGGGGACCAGAATTAGCGAGTCCTCTTAAGAGCATAGGGGTTAATGAGGATAAAAGCCACCTATCTTCCTCAGGAAATCGGTTCCAGCTAAGACATCATTGGCAAGTAAAAAATACAGGAAAGTGGCTGTGATACGAAACACTGGAAGACATCTACAAGTTACGAACCAACCTTGGATGCACTCATCCTCCTAAATTTCAGCGGAAAAATTATGTGCAAACCTGAAGTTGAACAGAAATTCTTCAAAGACGACAGTGGCAAATGGATATTAAGTATCCAAAAAGAGCCAAGGTGTTTAGGGCTTTTTCAGGCTCCTGTTCACTCCAGTTGTGATTTCCTGCCAGTCCTTTTGAGTCTTGGTAATTTTGCTCTTTGTACCCAATCTTATTACCGTTCATTATGCAGGCTCTGATAGGGTTTTTGGGAGCAAGAGGGAGCATGGTGTAAGAAAGGCCGGACGCCAGGAAGCAAGATTAGAAAATACAGGACCTTGAGAGCACATACATTTTTCGAGAACTTACTTCAAAAGTTTGATACTTTTGATTAAGTCCCATGCACCCTTTAATTACTGCACAGGTTGTCTATTTGAAATGCCAAGGAACCAAATGCAATCAATGAGTTCTTTTTTAAGGGGAGGGGGGTTTTGAGCCGTAATGAGAAAACGGGTATGTTTTGGGAACTTTTTGAAGTGCCCACAAAAATGGCGATCTTACGACAAGAGTACCGTTCCTCGCCAAAGTAAAGAACGTTCTAGTAAAGAATTTCTAAGTTCATCTCTCCCAGACCCCAATCTTTCCTGCACCAATGACACAAATCAATGTCCTCTTTCACTAAAATGTTCTTACGGGTCTGTTCAACACCGCAAGGATGCACTCCAAGGCTGGTGCAAAAACTGTGCAAGAAATCATCAAATCCATATATTACCCAGGGTTTTTAGGGACAGATCCAGTCCAGTGACAGATTTGGCAGGCCTGATGGATCATGAGAAATCTGAAGCAAAAATTAGCAACCATCTTAGATACCAATCGACGACTTAGCTTGAAATATGGAAGCATCAAGGAATTACTGCGAGCACAAGGCTAATTTTGAGGGGAGCAAAGGAACATGCTGCTTTTTAAGAGGGGGTGCAATGGAGCAACCATCCCCATTTGTTGTTGTTGTTGTTGTTGTTGTAAATTTATTTTAATTCGATATATATACAATAGTTAACAATATATACATTATTTCAATATATACAAGTTAACTAATCAAAATCGAATATACAAAGTAAAGAAACAAAATTAAAGATTTTCTAAATTTACAAAATAGTTGGTAGGCAAGCACAGGCACTACATTTGCAGTTGGGACCGTCCCATTTTTTTATCAAAACCTTGAAACTTTTCAGATTTTCTGCTGATTTCAGTTCGCTAGGTAAGCCATTCCAAATCTGCGGCCCAATGGACTTAAGACTTTTGGACTCAAAAGTTGTTTGATTAGGCCTAAAATGGGCCAAATTATTTGCATTTCTTAAAGAATAAGTTGAAGAGCGTAATTCAGAAATGCTCTGCATAAATGGTGGATTCAAATGATTTAGTGTTTTGAATATTTCTATGCAAAAGAGTCTTTGGCGAGCAGCGTGCATCGTGCATTTACTCGATCTCAAAAGCAAATCATTATACGAACTTGTATGATCATTATAGAGAAACCTTAGGGCGCGTTCTTGTAATTGTTCTATCTTCTGCAATGATTTGGAAGATGAGAAATACCAAACCAACGGGCAATAATCAAAATTTGAATATACGAAACTCTGAACTAGGATCTTTTTCTCCTGAAAACCAATGAACGTCTTTAATCTTTTGAGTACATTTAATTGTGCTGCAGCTTTTTTGCAAAGATTCGAAATATGTGGATCAAAATCCAGTCTATAATCCAAAGCGACTCCTAAAAGTTTCACAGTCTCCTCAGATTTTATTATTTTACCGTTAATGTTAATCTGTTCTCCACTGGTATTTGTTTGATTTTTTCTGAGCAATAAAGCATGGAATTTTTCAGGGTTGGCGATCATTTCATTTTGTTCTAACCAGGTTAGAGCAACTCCGGTTTCTTTTTAAGAGCTTCATTATAACATATGCTTTGAAGAACAACGATTGGGACTGATCTGCAATCTTTAACACTTTCATGGAAATACATGTTTTCCAAAAGGTATACGAGCCCGTATCGCAGCCAGTAAGTCTACCGTAACTCCTGCAAAAAGCCCCCCCACCCGAAAATATTTTCGCAAAAATATTTTTGGATGGGGCATATTCTGGGCGCTTATTCGAGGTAGAGGGTATGTTTAGCAGCAACCAAAAATATTACCAATGCTATTCTTTTCTGTTACTTGATGCTGCTCAATATGCTTAAAACGCCCTTGAAGAGCGCCCTAATCCTGACCCACATGCACTCTTTTTCAGAGTTTCGTTCTGAATGCAGGAAACATATAAACTAAGGCGTTATTCAGTAAAAAAAACCAGAGAATTTTCTCGAAAAGCGGCCGAAAAATTTTCGCGCTCCTTCGGCGTGCTCACTTTCCATCATGTTTTTGGCACACTGTCTCCAAGTTGCACCCCTTTCAACTCTGATCTGGATCCGCCTCTGTGGCAAATGAATGCCAGTAGATTCGTGACAGGCTTGCAAGGGCCATGATTGATCCTGATGAAGCTTTTGTGGGATTTATCGATACTGCTCAGGATGTTTCAGGGTGCTTTCAAACACTGATGCTGAGACTGTTGACCCTGACTTTTTGGAAAACTCTTCACTTCGCCTTGAGGATATACAATCTCCCTCTCGCTTTCCTGATTAGCAGTCTTTCCCCTTCAGTCGCCAGTTGAGTTATTCGTGTTATCGCTCCTCTTACTGACTCATTTGTCGAAGACATGCCGGACTACCGTTCAAATTTCGTCTTGTGAAGGGAGACAGTCGAAACTTAGGCCGATTCTTCCAGACCACGTGTGTTGATTCGGCTAAAATTTAGCGCCAAAAATCGCTTTTCATCATACCATGCTGCAATGCATCGTACCATGCCGCAATGCATCATGTAATGATAAAAGAGAAAGGCCATCAACATAAACAGAAAGGGAAAGCCGAACAGAAAAGGCAATGGCCAAATGGAATAAGAAATGCACATAAGAAACACCAATACAATTTTGCAAAGGGAAAGAGAATTGACAAAGGAAATTAGAAATGCTGTAATTAGACAAAGAAAATGATGATAGGGATAAAGGGGGGTGATAACAAGTATAAAGGGAATGAGAATTTGGTAAAGGGAAGAGGAAAATGTTGTTAAAGGCAGTCTGTCATGCATTTGATTGGATGAAAATGACAATATAAAGAATAGGAAATTTGAATGGCTGATGATCCTCTGACTTTCTATGGCCGTAGAAAGTCGAGGAGACTAGCCCTCCCTTGTTTCACATACACAGATTCACAAAGAAATCCGTTGTGTTGCGCTCTGATTGTAGCGGCCAATCAGATACGTGACAGACTGCCTTTAATTAGACCAAGGGAATAATAATAATAATAATAATATGATATGATGAGGGATAAGGAGGCCATTGGCCTATTAAACCCTTTAGTGTTCGTTTTTAAGCGCATTCATAGTTGTCCTTCTCGTTGCCGCAAAAATTGTCATATAATTTCTCGAATTCGATAACTGACTTCGCATTGACTATGGTTGCTGGCAAATTGTTCCATTCGTTTATTACTCTGTTTGAGAAATAGTTCTTCCTCAGGCTCGACGATGAAGCAAACTTGAAAAGCTTCAGATTGTGTCCTCTCGTAACTGAAGTACTTCGTTCAAAAAATACTTTACTATCAGTATCGATCATGCCGTGTAACATTTTGAAAGTTGTAATCATATCTCCACGTCTTCTTCTATAGCTTAGCGTTGGGAGATCGAGGAAAAGTAAGCGTTCCGTGTACGATTTGTTTTTGAGTTCCTTCACTAACTTTGTTGCTCGTCTTTGCACCGATTCTAATGTCTTAATTTGTTTTACTTTAAATGGATTCCAAACTGGCGCACAGTATTCAAGGATTGGCCTAACTAGGCTTTTGTAAAGGGCATTGAAGGTCTCTTTGTTGACGAATTTCATGGTTCTTTTAATAGACGCTAAAACACCGCTAGCTTTTTTTGCGATTTCTGCGATGTGTTTGTCAAATTTGAATTTGTTGTCAGCTATAATTCCAAGGTCGCGAATTGATTCTACTGATTTAATCATCGTATCTGTTTGTGTTAAGTCATCTAGCACGTAATATTCATTTCTTTGATTGGAGCTACCCAAGTGAAGTACACTGCACTTATCGCTGTTAAATGGAAGCTGCCATGTTTTTGACCAATTTTTGAGTGATTCAATATCATTTTGAATATGCTGCGCTTGACAGTTAGAAGGAGAATATATTTTCGTATCGTCCGCAAAGATCTTGACTTGACAGTATTTTACGTTGTCAGGTAAATCGTTTATATACAACAAGAATAATAGTGGACCAAGGACACTTCCCTGAGGTACTCCACTAGTCACTGTTGTCCACTCTGATTTGAAGCCGTTTAATACAACTCTCTGTTTCCTATCAGTTAAAAAGCTCTTGATCCAGTTGTATATGTTTCCTTCAATACCATACGACTTGATTTTGGTAAGAAGGCGTTTATGCGGTACAGAGTCAAATGCTTTGGCAAAGTCGAAATAAACTATGTCAACGGGAATGTTATCATCTAAAAGCGATGTCCATTCTTCGAAGACTTCTAATAGTTGTGACAAACACGATCGAAATTCTCTAAAACCATACTGATCCGGTGTAAATAAATTGTGTTCAAGTAGGTGATCAGTTAGCACATTTTTGATCAATCGTTCCATTATTCTGCAAACAACCGAAGTCAAACTTATTGGTCTATAGTTTTCTTTTTGATCTTTTTTGCCTTTCTTGTATATTGGAGTGACATGAGCAAGTTTCCAAGTATCAGGAATTAGTCCAGTTTGGAGACTTGCTCTAAACATAATAGACAATGGATTTGCAATTTGTGCAGCAATTTCACGTAAGACTTTCGGGTGCAGGCCATCGGGACCAGGCGACTTTGAGGGTTTCAACGATTGTAATGTTTCTAGTACCATTTGTTCTGTAATATCCATATCCATTAGCACTGAACCTGAGAATTGTTTATCGAGCAGTGGGACAGAAGTTTCATCTTCTTTCGTAAATATCGAACTAAAAAATTTATTGAGGATATCAACTTTTTCTTGCTCAGTTTCTGTGTAGGTCCCATTTGTCATTTTTAGATCCGGTACTTTAGTATTTGACTTGAGCTTGGAATGAGCATACCTCCAATACTTTTTGCTATTTGTTTTTAATTGTTCTGCAATCTTCTTTTCAAATGTTTGTACGTGTTTTCTCAACGTAGATTTAACTTTGTTGCTCTTTTTTTTGTATCTTTCGTAATCCTTTCCTTTCTTGGTTAGTAACCACCTTTTGTATGCGTTATGTTTCTTCTTGATTATTTTCATTATTTTGTCATTCATCCATAATGGAACTTTATTCTCATTGTTGATTTGATATTGGGGAATACACTCTTCCATTGTAGTGCAAATCTTAGATTCAATGAAAAGCATCATCAAATTCGCATCTAGACCTTGCAGTTCAACTTCCCAGTCAACTTCCTGTAACATCTTGCGCATCTTATCATAATCCCCACGATCATAAGAAAAACGTTTTGCATTGGTGCTATGAGAATGTAGTTTTTTGGCATTAGCAACATAGTACATTTCAAGTGTTAAGTGGTCGCTATTGCCTAGTGGTTCCTTAAACTGCATCCTAGAGATATCACTATCGTTGGGGGTCAGTATCAAATCCAGGCAATTTGGAGTTTGATTCTGCCTATGTCTGGTTGGTTGATCAACGTGCTGTGTCAAGTAACAATCATTAACTGTCTTCAAAAATAAATTGGCAGGGTGTGTTTCGACAGTGTTAGTTGTTTGCTCGTCCCAGTTTATTTCAGGATAATTGAAGTCTCCCATTATGAGTAAATGGCTGAAGGTTTCTTTCGCTGTGAGGGTTCTAAGTAACTCTTGCACTGCACAGTGATTATCGTGAGAAGGGCTCCTGTATATTACCCCACAAAGTAGACTGCTTTTCTTTTCCAATTTAATCTTTAGGAACATAGACTCAACGGAATGGTCATTGCAGTTAAAAGTAACTTCTCTTGCGGACAGACTGTTATTGAGATATATTCCCACTCCTCTTCCATCTGTTTCTTCAATATTTGAGAACAGAGTATATCCATCAATTTTAATGTTCTGGTTAGTCATTTTGGATGAAAGGTTTTTTGGTTTAATTTCTGTTATACCACATATGTCAATATTTAAATTGTTGAGTCTAACTTCTAATTCAGAATTCTTGTTTAGCAGGCTGTCGCAGTTTGTATACAGGCATTTGAAACTTTTATTCTTTAGGCTTGGACATACATTTGACTTGGTTGTTGTTGTGGTGCTGTCTGCCATGGGATCACTCTTTGTGGCTCTGCAATTGTTAGCGGTTGATAGGCCGTTGGTTGACAGGGTTGTAGCTGGCTTGTTTGGTTTGTTATCCAGCTGTTCAGAAGCTTTCTGCCAAGTTCCTCTAAAAAAGAATCTTTCATAGCCATGTTGTCATTATCATTTGGTGCACTTTGCATTTCGTTTCGTGGTTTCACATTATGGGCATTGGCTTGGAGGGTATTTTGGTGCACTTGACTTTTCTGACTTTTAGTATCGTTCTTCGTTGATTTGATGTGTAGGAAAGAGCAATCTTTACCCTTCAAACATCCGTCTGGTTGGTTATAGAAATAGCATGTTTTTACGATTTTATGTTCAAATTTGCACTTTTTTCTCGTGCAACTTCCTTTGTTGAAGCTTTTGCAAACATTGTGCCATGGCTTATCGGTTCTCTTTGCTGGTTTCTGAACATTTAGTGTACCATTGGAAAATTGAAGATTGCTAGGGCTTTGATCCTCAATCTCTAGTTTTTTGCTATTCTTCTTGGTTTCCTTTTTTGACATCTTAGTTGAACTTATGTGATCTATACTTCCTCTCATCATATTCACATGGTAATTAAGAGTTTCAATGGTGTGTTCCTGCTGCACAATCCTTGCTGTCAGGTTATCCACTTGATTTTGTAAGTTGTCTTTGTGAGTAATGAGTGACTTGTTTTCAGCTCTCAAATTCTCTATTTGCATCAACAGAGAGTCAGTGTCAGTTGGCAACTCATTTCCATCATTAACAGCTATTATGGAATTGTTACCATCATCACTTTTGACGTCATCATCGTCCTCATTGACTTCGTCAGAATTTGGAACGTCTACTGTGGGATCCCAGGTGGCTGTCCGGGCTTCCGGGTCTTGCGCGGAAGGGGATTCCCCTTGGTTGGAATCATCTTGAAAATGGATAGTGATTAGTTTTCCCTTTTTCTTCGGATGGCTGGTTATTTTCCCAGGGAATTCTTCGCTCTCGGATTTCTTTAGCATTTTAACTTTTGACTGTCCATGTTTAATGGCTTGAACTAACACCTTGATGAAGGGGAATTCGAAATCGATCCAGTCGTGTGCTGCGTAGGAGGAGACAACAACTGAATTCTTGGAGCCAGTTAGATGGAAAGTTATTCCAAGGACTTTGCGATATTGATTTCCTCCTTCTGTGTGATAGATTTCTAATCTTAGTTGTTTCAGCAAGTCATAATTGAATCGATCCTTGGCATCTCGTGCAGGGGCCTCTCCTTTCTCATTTTCCCACAACACGAAGATGGCATCCTTGTAGGCTTCGCATGTAGCCAAGTGGTCGAAATATCGTATATCGCATGCTTGGATTAGTTGGATAACGTCTTCTTTAGAGGGAAGAGAAATACTCCCTCCACTCTTGTACGTATTGAACTCCCAACTGGTGGTTTGGGCATCAGTGCCAGGAGTTCTTTTGGATTTTATCTTGATAGACTTTGGTGAGCGCATGGTTGCTGTTTATGCTTTCCGTCGAGAAGGCCTAAAATCTAGCTTGGCCTAAGGCTGCTTCGAAAATCTTACCTTTATTCTAGCTGAAAATCAGTAGAATGAGCTTTCACGAAATGTTATCGAAGTACTGACACGAGTTGTGTGGCTCTTCAGCAACTATAACGATGTTTCCAATGGCTGGAGCTCAGTGTAGTTTAATGTTTGATGGAGCTCAAGATTTAATGTGTCCTGCCAGCATAATCTCCATCAAATCCAAATGGAATAAAAAGAAAGGGAATGACAAAACAACAGAAAGGAAAAGAGAAAACAGTGCATAAAGCTGATAAAGACCATGAAAATTAACCATTAGCATTTAGAGGCAAACGACACTCCATAATATTTGACGCCAAAAAACTTATTATGAACATAAGCAAATATCTAATGATATCCAATTCGATTAGAAGCAGAAAACTTAAAGGAAGTGCGTCATTTTATTGTTTTAATCATGATATTGGTTATCATGGCAATCATAACTTATTTCTTCTTATTGTCGTAGCAACAGAAACAATAGAGCAATTTGATTTGATCGAGTGATTGTGATCGTTTGCATCGAAAGTTTAATGATCATAGCAGCTTTTACCATGAGCGATAGCACACCAAGTGTGTAGCAGTTTGAGATTTATAACAGAAGCAAGCCGCCTCAACTTATTGTCTTTTTTGTGTTTAAACTTATTTTTACTTGGTATACAGCCACCTTTCACTTTCTTAAAGGCTTTATGGTTAATGTGGCTCTGCACTTAAGGTGGCTCACTACCGAAGAACTTCAAAATTATGAGACAGTGAAAGGTGGCTGTATAACAAGTACAATAAGTTCAAAACACAAAATCGCTCATGCTTTTACAGCGAAATAATATAAATAATATATATATAATATATAATATAATATAATAATAATAATAAATAATTTGTTTAAAGTTGGCTTGATTCAATAGCTCCGTAAAAGCTAATTAATGCCAACTATCTACAAGTAATATCTAAATTTAAATAAATGAATACACATATGTTGCAAGCTAAATAAAACCTAATCCAGAAATAAAGGTTCTACACAATCTACAGTCACATCCTATGTTGTGGGTTCTTAATTCTTTTTTGAAAGCTGTCAACGACTGGGACTCTCTAATTCTGTGAGGTAATGTTTGCCACAGTTTTTGGCCTAAATATCTCACAGTTTCTATTCCATAAGAAGTTGTCCTGGCATTTGGAATGCCAAGGGAATTCTTATTTCGCAAGTCATATTGTACATCTCTTGCCTCGAAAATCTCACTCATGAAACTAGGATTTAAGTTATTTTTGGTTTTGTATATTTCTATCATCAAGTACTGTAGATTGCGTTGGTGAATGGATACTGCATTATCTAATTTCAGCAAAGTTTCGTAGTCAGCATGACTGTCTTTATACACAATTCTGAGTGCTCTTTCTTGGATTTTATTCACTTTTGAATTCAGACCCCTGTCGTGGACCATCCAAATTAAAGGGCAGTAGCTGAACTGCGACTTTATAAAGCTGTTCATTAGGAGACGCAATTTATCAGGGTCCATGAAAGGAGATACTCTAGCAAGTGCATGCATTTTTTGGCTAGCTCTTTTGCATAAATTCGAGACGTGACTCTTAAAATTCAGATTTTTATCTATTGTCACTCCTAGCAATCTCTCCTCAGAGCTTTCTTCAACAATAGCCTCTCCAATTGTGATCTTTATATCGTCTTGCTTTGTCCCAAAAGTTAGCAGATGACATTTCCCTTCGTTCAATTTCATAAAGTTTTCTGGAAACCATCTTGATAAAACAAGAGCATCAGTTTCTAATCGTTCTAAAACTCTTTCCAATTGACTGTCAGCTGCAAAGATAGTCGTATCATCAGCAAAGTTACATACTGCAGTATCCGTCACCATGAAAAATAAATCGTTGATGTATATATTAAATAGAAGAGGTCCAAGAACTGATCCTTGTGGCACACCTGCAAAGGTTTCTCTCCAAGTGCTGAATGAACCATTAACTTTGACCCTCTGTTTTCTACCAGACAAATAATTATAAATCATCAGCAGAGCATCTTTACAAAATCCATAAGCGCTTAATTTCGCAATCAGTAGCTCATGATTTATGCAATCAAATGCTTTTGATAGATCCATTAGTAAAGCACCAGCCACTCCTTTTTTGTCTAGGGAATTCTTGCAGGTATCCATTAATCTTAATAAAGCATGCTGCGTATTGAAACCTTTCCGAAAGCCACATAGGTAGGGAACTAAAAATGTATCGGCAAAGTCAACCATCTGGCTATATAGAAGTCGTTCAAAGACCTTTGATAAAGCAGACAGAACTGTGATAGGTCGATAGTTTCGCTTTTTTGTGGCTTCATCATTTTTAAATAGTGATGTTATGTCTCCTAACTTTAGATCTTCAGGAAATATTTTCTGGAGCAATGAATTATTAAAAATTTTCGTCAGCAGCGGTGCAAATATGTCTTGATTTTCTTTCAATATCCTAGCAGGAATACTTTTAACTGTAGATGCTTTTTTTGGATTTAGACTCGATAACTGATCAATGACTGCCTTCATGATAACTGGTTGGAAGTCAAAATATGAGTTATGTTTTACTTTATCCTTAATCTTTTGAATGCTGGGATGATATTTAAATTTCTCAACAGCAATTTCAACAGGGTCCAACAAGTGGTCTGTCGGAACAACTGTGCATTCACTAGGGGCAATATCAATTGTCTTTGTAATATTAGTGAAAAATTCATTAAAGATCTCAGCTATTTCATTGTCATTGGTAATTAACTTTTCATTTTCAACGAGTGTGATACTCGAGGAGGTTTGTACCTTGTCAGTGAAAAGTGGCTTTACAGTTCTCCAAAATTTCTTATTGTCAGTAACAGAGTTCATATCCAGATTTCCATAATACGATCTTTTTGCCTGCCGCAAGATTTTCACACACTTGTTTCGTTGTTTTTTAAAAGCCTTCCGATTTTCAGAGGTATTATGCCTGTTTAATCTATTACGTAACTGCGTACGAAGCATAATCGCCTTTCTCAAGGTTTTTGTCATGAAAGGTGCATCGTTTGCACGTAAATATTTTTGTTTTAAAGGTACATGGTTATTCAGCACTTCTTCGACTACAGAATTAAAATTTTCAAATACTGAATATTCTTCGTTGTCCTTAGCTAAGTTGCTTTGAAGGTCACTACGAAACTTTATGGGATCAAATTTACTGTAGTCTCGGTATGTAACAATTCTTGGACCTTTTTTAACAAAACCACTCTTTAACACTGTTAGTATCATAAGATGAAAATCTGACAACCCCACTTCTATTGTTGTAGTATTTTGAAAACCAGAGGCTTTATTCGTTAGAAACATATCAATCGAAGAGGGATTGTCAACAGATTTATAACAAGTAGGACTTTTTATTAAATTTTTCAATCCATAAACATCCATGAAATTGCTAATTTCACAATTCGTTTCTTCCGAGTTTAAGTCTCCAACGATCACAAAGTTTTCATATCGAGGAGCAAGTTGGTCCAGTACTTTTCCCATCTCTTCAAAGAAAAATTTTTCACATTGAGAAGGGGGGCGGTAGGTACTGATCAATGCCCATTTTTTCTTGCCCACATTGATTTCAGTTAGTACACATTCAATTGAATTGGCAATGTTCATCTGTTTTATTTCATTCGCTGGAACTTTATCTCTGATATACACCAGAATCCCTCCACCGTTTGCATTTCTATCGTAACGGAAGGGTTTTTTGAAACCATTAATTGAAAACTGACTTGTTGGAAAGGATTCATCTAATTTGGTTTCCGAAATTACCAGAATATCAACATTTTCTGCAACCAGGAATTTAAGATCCTCTAGTTTATTTCTGATTGAGTTTATATTCAAATGTGCCAGAATTAGGCCTCTTTTATTCTTATGCCTAATAGTCGAAAGTTTAGTGAGGGAATTTATATCTTCAGCGTCGGAATTAGCAATTTCATGGGAAACTTCATTTTCTAAAATAGAAGAAATGTACTTAGCTGTGTGCTTATTAGATCGAGTCCCATCATTACATCAGTGCGCTTTAAGATATTTTGTGAAGTTATTGGCAAGAAGGACTGTGCCCATTCTGTTCAGGTGCAATGCACTTCCATTTAAATGTTTCGTTTCGTCGATATTTTGATGGTCGATGAAATCGAGATCGTTGGTTTCACACAGTGCTTTTAATTCTTGGTTCACAACCTTGCCTTTCTCGTTTAATGCTAAGTCGTCACCTCGAGGTATGATAGCTGACACAACAACTTCATTTTCTCCATTTCTTAAATCAACTGCCAGGTCATTGATTTCATTCGCAATATCTTCAGCTGGCTTGTTCGTTCCAAGTGAGTTTGTCCCAACATGAAGGATGACAACGTCAGGGTTCCTTTTCATGGGTGGCTTTGAATAATCTGCCATGTCTTCTGTATTTGCTCCGCTGAAGGATTTAACGTAAACATTCTGCCCATTTCCCAAAGATCCTTTCAACTTTCTCCCATCCAAGTGCTTAACCATAGAATCTCCAATAATAAGAATGTTCTTTTTGTTTCTTTTCGACTCTCTGTTCCTTTGATTCACTTTTGTTGTGTTACCATCCTTCGTCGTTTTCACGTTGCTACCTTTTGTACTGCAACTTTGAGCTTGGTTTTCGAGTGTTTCCAAATTGCTTGACTCGTCATCATCACTTGACAGAATAGAAAAGCGATTTCCCCACGCTGAAGTATTTCTATTTGTCGACTTTGTACTGTCCCTTGATAGTGGGGAATTTGAGACTTTTGACCTTTGCCCTTGGGCTTTGGGGATGTCTTCCCAACTTGTACATATATCTGTTCAGTTTGTTTTCTTTGGGCTTCTTCGTTTTTAGGCAGTCTCTTTGTCTTCATTGAATTTACATTTGTCTCCCTTGTTTCTTGCAATTTCTGTATTCCACTGGGAATGAATCTTGTTTCATCGTCCAAGCAGCCTTTGTTACCATCAACTGTTTTGGTTTGCAATCTAGGCCCTTCCAGTAAAGATTCAATAACTTTCTGTTTGTCACATAGCTGCCGCTCCAAAGAGATAATGCGGTCTTGAAGGCATCCAAGCAATGCTTCCCTATCCTTTTCAGAGGGGTCTACCCTCGTTTGTTGAGGGGGACTACTTGGTCTATTTGCAATTTGAGCCTTGAGTGATAGGATTTCTCCATGTGAAAATCTTTTGAATTCCTCGAGCTCTACTTGGAGCCTTTTAAAATCGTTGACGCTGACATATTCCCCTGATGTTGGTAGTTCAAAATCCATTTCAGATGTTCTGCTTAAATCTTCATTCTCAGTGTCTATGGTTTCCTGGTTTTGAATGCGATAAGAAACTTTGTTATGGGACATGGTTGTGTACAATTTTCCATCGCATACTGCTTGATCCAAGATGGCGTGTGTCTTTGTTCTGTCCCAACCATGTTTCGCCGAGCAGAAACTAGCTACAGCATCCAAATGTCTTCCCTTGCTTGAACTCCTTAGACTTTCTGTAGCTTCCAGGACTGTTTCAATGTCTGCTTCCATTTGAAATGTAGATGAATCCGCAATAAAACAAGAATTTTTAAGAGCGCTTAAAATGAACGTCTGACCTCCGCAGGTAACAACAACAACAAAAATAGGGGAGAGTGGAAACCGCCCCCTCAGGAGCTCTCAGGTAAGGTAGGGTTACAGAGTGGGTACATGAGAAAGAGTAAGGATACAACTAGGGAGTGGTGAAAAGAGCAGTGATGAACCTCAAGAGTGGAAATTGAACAATTGTCAAGCATATATATGAATGGCCACTTCGTAGATCGAACCTTAACGAAACCATTATGACAATACTTTGCCCACATAAAGTGGTTAACAGCTGCAAATGCCAACAGGCGCAGCAAATTCCTCCTTAAGAAATTATTCGGTACGACGGCGGGCCAGCGCGGCAAGCCTAGTCATGTATAAAACTTGTAAAACTAAGATTGTTGTTAAATTTTTTGAGGCGAATTGGCACCAGCCCTTTGGTAGAAACTTGTTAGAAAGGTGTTTCTAGTTGTTGAAATTATTTAGAAGAGCATAGCGAAACATACTTTTTTGTGATTAGCTCTTAATTTTATTATTGATTTTTGAAGACAAAGATTTTGCTGAAAAGTACCATCGTAAAATGGTCTAAAAATGGTCATAAAAAGGCAAAATATTTTAGCATGCTTTACACTGCCTGAAAGCACACGTTTAGAGGATCAGAATGAGGCTAAAATGAAAGAGATCAGTGAAGTCTGAGCCCAGCTACAAGGAATAGTAATTTGCTGTCAAAACAGCTCCATGCCTCCTCCGGTCATGTAAACAAAGATCTGATTTAGGCCCAACTTCAAAAATCAATATCTTCACCTTCGGTTGAATGATCTCGAAAATTTTTGCAGCGCATGAACCCCTAGGTTATGGTTGATGTCACCAGTCTAAAATTCTATAAGGATTGGGAACTTTATTTTTGGCATTAATTTGAAAGAAGGACCCAATGGATCACAGTGCTTTTGTCAGTTCACATAGACATCGAAGAGGCAATGAATCTTGAACCAAAGACACTGCGGCGGGAGGATAATAGCAAGAACAATTGGAACGTAAATATTTGCCGTTTTGGAATGGTTCTTAAAACAATCGCTATTGTTATTGCCATTGTTTCTCACCCACAATTTCTATTGAGTAAGGTTGAGTGCCTCATCGGTGTTGGAAAGACCATAACTCCGAGAAACCATGAGATATTCAAACCGGCATCTAAATCTGGGATACCCAAGCATCTGGCGAGTAGATTCTTTCAAAAAATGCGGGAAATTTCCAGCAGTTTTTTGTCCTGGTTGCGTTTTATGAAAGTAGGTAACGTCGAGAAAAATTTTCACACATTTCTCCTGTTTTCCTCGCTTATTCGCCGTCTAATTGGTCCGTGAAAATGAGGCTTTGAAGGTTTCCGGCCATGGGCCACGAACAAAAATCGGCTAAATGTTTGATTCCTATCTTTCCGCTCATTCTGCTGTCCTTCTATCTGTCACAGGCAATAGCACTTAATGCGTAACGGGAAGGAATTTTAGCAAGTATTTTGGTCTCCATATGTCTTTTTGTAGATACTCCTCTCTCAACACATCAGTAGTCTAACATTGTTTGTTCCCATTAAATCGGCAGAATTGTTAGATGCTTCACTTGGACCAGCAGATAATAACGGTTGGAACGCAGTAGGCCCGGGGGGGGGGGTACATGACTTGCGGATGGACGGGGGTCTGCTGCCCGGTTTTCAGAAAGGTACCCTCTTCTAATTACCAAAACTTACTTTCATACAAACCTTTATGATGAATTTTGGTGGAAAACGGCCCATTTTTCGCCATTTTTCGCCAATATCTGGATAATCTGCCGAAAAAGGGACCCTTGTTTAGAGAACTTTGGACCCAAAAACCCACCCATATGGGCGGCACATACCCGTACCCTCAACATGTTATGTTACCCCCCCCCCCCCCCGCCCCCCCCCCCCCGGGGGCAGTAGGGTTCGTTCGTTGCAGGGATACCTGTTACCAAAGGTATCTCAGAGCTTTTCTAAACCAAGTTGAGGTAAGTGAAGAGCAGGAAACTGAGAATGTCCATTGTAGTGACCCTGGAAACGATCTTGAAAAACTTTGCAACTATCCAAAATTGTTTATCTACTGGTATCTGCAGTAAAGTTACTTTATCTGCAGTAAAGTTACTTGGCAGTTAGTTATGAAATGGCAATGCAAAGCCCCTATGGAGGAGATCCTATATGTCCTTAGAAATGCGCATTGCCCTTTGGTCAGCATTCCGCAAGGCATAGTTAGCCCCTTGGAAGGTAGAAATTAAAAGATAATGCAATTTCACCATAAAAATTAGGCTGATCCCCTTATAAATTTGTATTCGTTTGGGCATCTTCTGAAAACGGTAGAATCGGTAGAAGATAAAATCCTATTCTTTTGGTACCCTGCTACCGAAAACGGTAGACCTCGCAGACTTCAGCTCGCTTTTTATAAAAGCCCATTCTTTTGGTCATTCTGTTTTCGGTAGACTTCTGAGAGATTTTAGACATATTCTTTTGGCCTCTTCTGAAAACGGTAGAGATCCGAGGCTTCGGAAAACTTCTGCTCCTGAAGCTGGCAAACTTTTGAAAGATCGCAGAGAACATTATTTCGTGACTGAAAAAGTTTTCAAAAACATTCGAAAAAACAATCACAATGCAGATCATCTTCTCTTGGGATTGGCATAACAAAATTACATTGCGTTGCTATGTTTTCAATTCGCTCGGTCGAACAACAATATTCGAATTATCATTTTTCAGGATTCCAATTCGACATTCTTTTGGCATTTCTCCCTGCGAAGTCTGCCAACACTACCGTTTTCAGAATGCGTATTCTTTTGGCATTTTTAGGGTGTCTCGACTGGCTGACAATTAGAGAACTGATCGACTTTGCGACCAGCAAAATGGTCTTTAAATCTCAGAATGCCCTAGCCCCAGATTACTTGCGAAACATATTTCAAAAGGTATCTGAAGCTACAAACCGTCAGCTGAGGAACTCTAAAACTGACTTTAGATTACCACTATTGAGAACATCTACTGGTCAGAAATCATTTGCTTACAGAGGGGCTAAGGTCTGGAGTGACCTAGATGGTGTTGTCAAAGCGTCCTCATCATTCTGCTCCTTTCGAAGAAATTATAAAGCCAAACTATGACTCATCTCGTTTTCCTTTTTTTTGTCTTAGATTATTGTAAATAGGGTTTGTATATTTTAGTTATTATTAGGTTTTTGTTTTGCATGGCTCCCTGTAAAACAGTGTATAACTGAGTGGATTACCATGGATAAAAATGTTAAAATGAAATGAAAAATGAAATTAAAAATGAGAAGACTTCGCAGACTTTAGATGCCCAAAAGAATACGCCCTTAGTTTTTGCCAGGTAGAGGTACTTAGGTACTTTAAAGTCATCTGTAGCAAGGCTGCAAAATGATTTTTATGCGCGCGCAGACTTCGATCGAAACCGAGACAATAGTAAAATCTGAATCATTACAAATGCTCCTTGTCTCAGCTGGAGGAATGACTACTCCCGAAACCTTCACCGCAACAACAACGACCAGAGGTAAAGGGTTCATGTACATAGCTCAAATGGAATTTTACCGCACAAATCAAAACAAAAACAAGACAGCTTCACTTGGACCTTCTTAGTTTGTCTCAGTTTATTACTCGCTAACCGACCTTGTCAGGATTTCAAACTCATTCTGCGCAGTTTTAATCGTGCAAAGCCTGGAGTTTCTGTTTTCAACTGACTCGTGGATGGCCTAAACTTTCCGCCGTGCGTATTGTCTGCGAGAAACGACAACAACGAGCTGAGGGGTCGCTAGTAGCTGAATCTGACGAAAGCAAGTAATATTTTGTGGATACAGTCATCATGCTTACCATGAAGTTATTGGATAGAATTTTCAAAATTAGTTTTTCCCAATGACCAACTTCCAATAAATAGTATACCGATGGGTAAACAAACATGAGAAACTGAAATAGTATCATTTTCTCAGAGGGTGACAGAATATTTAGGTAAGTGAGAGTGAAAAAGGAAACTTCTTAAGAAAACCCCAGATTCGAAATCAACATCACAAAAATACTACATATCCATGCAATCAAGGAGAACTTCGCCCCCATTACTACCATACCCCTTGGAAGATCAAGTTACATAGGCGACCATACAGACCCCCTGGAACTTAGAAAACATCAAGGACTTTATGAAAAATCATGGAGGTATAATTTTGACCTCGCTTTGAGTTGTTGCCGTTGCTCTCTATTGTTTCCGGCAGCCACATTGTAAACAAATGAAACTGGTGGGCTCTGAAATCGACATAAAACCAACAAGTAGATATCTAATTTTTACAAAATCATCCCCTAATTTCCCGGCAGTACCGATACGATCTTCTGATAGCCAAATAACATCTCGATCGATACAAAAAGTCTCCTGAAAAAGCTGTGGCTAGATTTTTAGCAAATTACATAGAAATTCGATCAATTATTCTTCACAAATTTTGCACCAAAATCTGATAAACTTACAATTTCTTCGCTAGTGAGGCTCAGAATGGTCAGATAGGCTTCCAATTCAACGAAATAAACAACAAAGGATCCTCCTATTCAAAAATGATTTGAGTGCTTGTTTATATCAAGGATTTTGAGCACTAGGAGGGCTTACTTCGGCAGACCAAAATACTTTGGCCTGTAGCCTTGTGAAGAACAATACTCCTTCGATAAGAAATGTAGAAGCCATCCCCTATTTTCCCAAATAACTCACCTGGTTCAGAATGTTGCTTGGATCTAGGAGACAATTTTCTGCGATTAAGATGGAGAAGCTGCGGCTAGATCTGGAGATATTTGCCAAGTAATAAATTGTTCAATTTGTTCAATTCTCTGGCCATTACTGAGATATTTATTACAATGTTTTGATGCCTCTCTTGATGTTTTATAATCTTGAGCTTTCGTCCTTGATATCTTTTGGTTGCAAGCTGTGCAAGTAGCCATGTGCCGATGACTGAAAGCTGATTCCCTAGGGAAAGGAATCCTCTAAACTCCATTGTTCGCTCTTTTTTTTTACATTCCAATAAAAATTTACAATACGGATTTACTAGTTACACTACTTACAGAATACTTAACTACACTACAAGGACGATGCCACTGGGTGCAAAATACTATGACTACTCCGTGGCATCACAAAAAACTAAGACGATTTACATATGAATTACAGAAGAAAAAAAAAATTCAAGACATGAAAAAGAAGCAAAGAACACTACACTCTGTCTCAAACTAGATATCAGGTGAAAAATGTCCGCGAAATAATAGCAGACAAGATGTTCGCTGCGTTATGGGTAATAGTATGAGTAATTTTGCATTTCCACAGATCTCATCTCATATATAATTTGAGACAGGCTCTACATATCATAATTAACTAAATTATTGTTGGCTTGCTAAGGGGGATTGGGGCGACGTACTTTATTCAAATCGACCAGTACTATGTATAAAACGTATTGTTAACTCAAGGATGCTTCTATTGAGATTGTTTGGAAAATTCTTATCGCCGTACAATAAGATTTGCAACAGAATATCATTTGCAAGATTTACATATCCATATGGTCGTACAAGAGAGTATATTCCAGCGAGGAGATCAGTCCTTTGAACACCAAAAGAGGGCAGAGCAACAAGAAGTGCTCCATATCCTCGATTCCATCGTTACTTGGGCACATTGGGTTTATTGTGTCTCTAAAGTTGTGTTGAAATTTGTGAAAATTTAACTTGCTGAGACCAACCCTGAGTTGAGTAAGATGAGACAGGCCCTTCGGGTCAAGAATGCCAAACACAGATTTTGTAGGGGGGCGGATTTTAGATAGTATCTTTGTCTTGAAAACAGCAACAGAAGATGACAATCTAATTTCAGGATCAAGTTTATTCCACTCGGACAAACAGTGAGGATAAAAACTAGATTTATATTTTTCTGTCCTTGCTCGTATTTGCCCGATCGTGTCACGTTCACGAAAAGAATATTGGACCTGGTGAAGTGGTGGCAATGGGTCCCTTGTGTAGTCCGGGGTTAAATTGTTTATGACTTTATTAAGCGACGTAAGACGTCTACTCCATCTGCGGAGGCTTAGAGATTCCCACCCAAGGTCAAGGTAAAGCTTTTCTCGAGACGTCCCCCTCCACGCTCCAGTTATAGCTAAGGCAGCGGAGTATTGAACAGATTCTAGCTTCTCCATTAAACTTGATAAGGTGGTACTGCCTGTGAAGTCACATACTTTTGGTGGATTGCGGTAAATAACATCTCCGTAATCTAAGTGGGGTCGAACATAGAGCTTGTATAATTCATTTAAGGTATGCCTAGGCAGATATCTGGAAAGGAATCTCAACATACCAATACCTTTCCTTGTTTTTGAGATAGCAGCCTTTATATGAGCGGAGAAAGATAAAATCCTGTCCAAGGTGATTCCAAGATGTTTATGTTCATCAACTTTCATGACGGGCATATCATTAAATAGTATTACTGGATGATCAATCACCGATTTTTTCTTTGAAAACATCAATTCAACTGCTTGCTTCGTTGGGTCAGGATTGAAGGACATCCTCCAATCATTAGCCCACTTCCTCACCAACTCAAGATCGTGGTTCATGTCACTGGCAGCTGTGTTCGAGTCTTGAACAACAGTGAATAGGGACGTATCATCTGCAAAAAGCTTGACATTGCACTTTAAGTTCTCAGTCAAGTCATTTATGTATACCAGAAAGAATAGGGGTCCCAGTATAGATCCTTGGGGTACACCAGCTAAGATATCCCCCCAGTTAGAAGCCTGCCCGTTTAGAACTGTTCGCTGCTTTCGATTTTTGAGAAAATTTTGAATGAGAGATAGAAGTTGTCCAGAGACGCCACATCGTTTTAGTTTATAAATGAGGCCATCATGCCATACTCTATCAAATGCCTTGAAATATTGAGATACACAGATCGAACATCTAGGGGTGGATTACAATCGAAGGCTGTAAATATTGTATGCGTTATAGAGATCAATTGGTTGATTGTTGAGTCACCTGGACGAAAACCAGATTGATTCGGGTTTAGCAGTTTCGAGGAGACAAGATGAGAGTACAGAGAGTCAAATATGAGTTTTTCTAGGATTTTCCCAAAGATTGGTAAAAGAGAAATAGGACGATAGTTCCCCTTGACATTTTTCTCATTCTTCTTATGGACAGGAACTACATTTGCATGTTTCCATATATCGGGAAATATGCCTCTTCTCAAGCAGTTTATGAATATTATCTTCAGTGGTATAACCAGGGCCATATCACAGAGTTTTATCATCCTCACAGAAATCTCATCCCAGCCATGTGCTTTATTAGGGTTGAGTGATCTGATAATTTTCAGTATCTTTTCCTCAGAAATGCAAAAATCATTCAGTAGGGTGACCGTTACTGGTTCATCCTGTGGGATTTCACCGCCTGTATCAATTGTCGTACATTGCAGCAAGAAATAGTCATTAAATATTTGCGCCTTTTCAGAGACGTTTGTTACAAATATATCGCTATCTAGAAGTGGCGGTATTACAGGGATCTTAACTTTGTTCAGTACAGCGTTAATTAGAGACCAATAAGTTTTGCTGCCTGTGCTAGGATCGGCCAATGACTTTCCGGCCTTTAGAAAAAAGTTTTTCTTAGCGTTCTCAATTAGTCTAGAACCTTCTGATATCATGTTCTTTATTCCTTCCAGTTTATTGTTTTTTGCTGGCCATTCTTGACGAAGTTTTTATACGCATGGTTTTTTTTCCTTAGAAAGTTCTTCACAGTTTGGGTTATCCAGGGTGCCTCGCGAGGCCTCATAGTTTTAGATTTGTTCGGTATAAAGTTAGAGAAAATGTTCATGAGGACTTCATTGAGCGATTTGACTTGTTCGTTAGGACATATAATATTTTCAAGATGCTCGTGCCAGTCAAACAAGTTAATGCTGCTCTGAATCGCCTTGACATTGGCCTTATCATAGTACCAAACCCTACGCTTGTAGGGGGGCGGTGCCAGGTTAGAGACAGATAATTTTCCATATACTATTTGATGATGACATTGACAATGCAGAGAAGAATGAACACCGGATTCGATAAAGAGGTTAGGCTGATCGATAAAGACCAAATCGATACAAGATTTTGAATCTCCAATGAAATGTGTTGGTTCTGAGATCAACTGATATAGACCCAGGTCTGACGTCAACGGCTCAAATAGCTTTCCCTCATTATTTTCTATTTCATTTTCCCACCATTGGGAAGAGCGGCAGTTAAAATCACCAGTGATGACAACACAAAAAGGATTCTCGGCAGCCATTTTGGATAACATCGACTCAAAATTTAGGGTGAAATCATCGAATTCAGTTTGGTTCTGACTTGGGCTTCTGTAAATGACGACAAAGAAATACTTTTTCCTGTTCAGTTGGATCTCACATACAATGCATTCAGGGAGAGTTACCAAGTCAAAACGCTCATTAGAGGGAAGGGTGTCTTTGACATAGAGCCCAACACCACCCCTTTTAACATTTTGCGGATGGTTATTTTGAATGAATGTGTAGCCATCTAGTGCTAGTCTATCTTTATCAACGGTACTGTCAAGGTGGGTCTCAGCAATGCCAATCAAATCATAGTTATAAACAGAGTTGTATGCTTCTATAAGAGAAACTCGTAGATAATCATGCGCGGCAATGCTATTCAGATTCCAGCAGCAAAAATCAAGGGTACCTGGACCAGGGTTTGTCTCTATATCACCACTTAGCTGGATAGATCTAAAAATAGTCCATTGTGTGTGGAGCGTGTAGCATATCATACATAAGATATAAAAGTATGCATAAACGAAAAGGAGTTTCCGAAGACCATGGTGTTTATAACGCAAAAGAAAAATTACTCCTAAAGGGATTCGTTTAAACAGTTCAATAATTGTGTAGAGGATTACCTTAGCAAAGTAATAAATGCGACAGAACAAAGGCAAGAAACTAGTGTGTGGTTTAAAAGAGTGCACTGCAAGTAACTGTATCATTAACGTTAGTGGTAAGACCAGGATTGAAATTGCAATAAAGATACAGCTAAACCAGCATAATTTGAGAAACTGAAAAAGCACGGAGAGGGGCTTGATTGTTTTGTTTGTGCGGTACGATGTTTTGAAGGATACCCGGAAGCAACCTATTGCTGCTCGCAACTGACTTATTTCAACCGGCATCACGGTATGGGATTCCCCTCGCTGGTTTTAATTTTATGCGAAACAAAGTTGCCGTGCAGTAGCCGATACAATCTCCATTGATAAGCCGTAATAGGAAAAACAAGAAATAACTTAAGAAACAACTTACGAGAGTTCCAACATACAAAAAATACAGTTAGTACACACTACATCTAGTAATAGAATGCACGCAACCATGGCCTTCCCTATTGGGTTTTGATTGCTCATGGGGGTTTAAATCACACGAGTGGTGACTTATTTGAAATCTTTTGTCTCAACACGATGGAAAATGTGTTTCTATCATTGTATCGAATATGCCAAGGGCATTTGAAAACCGAGTTAAAAATTTTCCGTGGACAAGACACAAGATGTAAACAACTTGAGGGCTATCCCTAAAACACAGACGCGGAACGACGGACCGAGACGACAGGGAGACGGAGCGGAACGACGGAACGGCGGAACACCAGCAAACACCCCGAACCAAACTGCCAAACGCCAGTGGGACGCCAAAGTTAGCATCCCACCGATGCCCAAGAGACCAGTTCCAATTATCCAACAGGCACTCCACCACCCCACCACATCACCCCACCACCCCACTCCACCACTCCACACTCCGCGTTCCAGAGATAGCCGCAACCTGAGAACTAGAGGAAAACAAAACTACAACTAAGACTAGGCCCATACAGGGTTCAACCAATCTAACATCAATTTTCATGTTCATGGATCAGAATGATCAGAACTACCTTGAGCTTCATCAGTGGGATCGTCAGCCTCTTCACCTTGGCTCATTTCATGGTGGCTATCTTCACTTTCAAGCTCATCAAGTGACCTTATGACATCAAGTAAGTCTTCTTCTGATTCGAAATAATGGAACTGATCACCGATCTTTGCACAGAGTCGGCAATTCACATCGGCGAAAGCAAAACCAAGCTCCTTTTCTTCCAAAAAAACGTTGACTTTTTCTAGCAACTTGACTCTTTTCTTTGTGAGGTCGAGCTTTATGCGATATTTTGGGCATTTTTTCCTTGCGCGATAAACCTTGGTCTTGTGACGCCAGGTCGTAAAACGCACGATTACTTGATGAATTGTTCTTCCACGCACTGTCTGAGGTCTTCCAATCCTGTGGGCTCGATCTAATACGGAATCTGGGATGTCAACTTGAAGCTCATTGAACACCTTTTTGACCTTTTCGAGACAATCCTCACCTGTCTCCTTCTCCCCTTTAGGTGGTGGAGGTATCCCATTTATGCGGAGGCATAAACGGCGGCTGTACTGTTCATTATCATCGTTGTGATCCTGCAGTTTGGCAATTAGATTCTCCATCACTACAATCCTCGATTCAAGGGCATCAATTCGATTGTTCTGCTTCTCAATTGTCGATTTTAGTGTTTCTATACATTCTTTTGTTGCCATTTCTTTTTTCAGTTCGTCAAATTTTTCATCGAAGTAAATTTGATAGCTCTCGGCTTTACGTGTTTTTCCTGTCATGGCGGCAATCTCCGAAGGCGTGGCAGCAATTTTTGTAACAAAAAAGTATTGAAAGAGCACTCAGTTAACTTCGAAAACACTGCTGACCCCTTAAGCCAGTTGCTACTCATTAATTTCTTGCTAAACCATCGACGTACTTATGAAATTCATCACCACAAGTGAGCTCTAAACTTCAGACAGAGTGAAACACGTCCGTCTGCCAGGCGCTCTTGTTCGCTCTTCCTGGGTGTTTCCCAGATTTACAAATTCTAACTAAATGCGGTGGCGCATAGTATGGTCAGCGGCAAAAACATTTTGCAGCCTTGCTGTCATCTGTCTCTCTCTTAAACTGTTCTACAGTTCTTTTCAGAGTGCTTCCTAGACTTATGACGATAAGTCCCTTCCCTTGTATCCCTGCGGTAAACCTTGCTCAAGAGGGACTCACAATGAAACAGTGAAAAACCCGGCCCTATCTCATGCATTCGATCATGATTCGATCCATCGAATCCGGATCGAACGACTGCGGTAGCTTTGTTCAACGGTCACTCCTCGGAAAGAAAATGCGATAAAAACCACGTTGAGCAGGCGTTTCATCAAAGAAACTTGGTATCAATCTGACGAAGGAAGTTCACTTTACCTGGTAAGTCAAAAATGATTCTTACAACACGACATTTTCCATGTTTTTAAAGACCAATACAGACCAGAGAAACTTCAGCCACCTGCCGTAGCAACTTTGTTCAAAGTCTAGTCAACTGCATCATTCGAATCGAGAATTCGACATCATTGTTCTCCGTCAAATCTCGCAATCTGATTGGTACTGGAGGAACAGCGAAGTTTGGGCCTAAATAGGGCCAAGTTTTTCAGAGTAATACCATGAGTCTTTATTGCCTGAAGCGCCATCATCAAATCAAAGAGCACAGGGCAGCAAGAGACTCGTCGTCATCAGTCTAAGTCCTTCCCGCTAATTTTCAGGAAACCTTGCCATTGTGGATGAGATTGGAATGTTGGCAACAAAAACTTTCTTTTAAACACAATCGTTTCCATGGAAACGGTCATGATTGTTTTGGTAAATTTTAACAAAAATGCCATCAATTCTTGTTCAGTTTGCAATATTCGGCTGAAATTTCTACCGAAGGTGCGTTTTATACTGATCTATGCAATCAATTATCAATTTTGAATAATTTTGTCACCAATTGCGCAAACGTGACCAAAGTAATGTTCCATTGGCAACCAGGCACGTTATCAAAAATTTTCAAAATTTATCAATTCATTGCATAGATCAACATTTGGGACATCTTTAAAGAAAATCTCATGGAGATCTTACTGATGGTGTCAAATTGGCAGTGATTATTGCTTTCATAATTGGCAAAAACAGCATTTTGAGAAAATTGGCCTTAAAGTTGAGCAACTGTTTTGCATTGGATTTTAATCCAACTGGGAATCATAGACACTGATTTACAGCTTATAAATTTGCATACTAACAAGTTTTTAATGCCAATAAAGTTCACTTATTGTTTCTTCCTTCTGTATTTCCTCTGTATGGTTTATCTAGGACCAGTTTACAGTTCTGGGAAACAATCTATGTACAGTGCACTGATCTTACGCAGCACACGTCTTTGGGGGAAAACACAAGAATTTCGCTGTAATACAGCATTTTTCTTCACAAAATGCTGTGTTTACAAACAATTTTTGAAACTGTGATCTGGTACATTGTCTCTTGCTCAGCAAAAAAAAATTGAACTTTTATATTAATATACAATATTGATACAGTTTTGCATCTTGTCCTTTGAAACAGTTTTTAGTTTCTGTCCTTCAAATTCATCTCTTTGTATTTCACATTTTCCACCAACCTCAAAAGGACCACTAGAGTGGAACAGAATGCCAGTGGGGCAAAATAAGCTCATTCCAGGGCATTCTCATATAGGCTGCTAGAAAGTTCCTGCGCAGATCAAATTGGTTTTAGATCTTCATCAGAGTTTATTTCACTGCTGGTCTGTAGTCTGTGCTTTTTGCTGATTATGAGTCATCTTCAATCATGATGATATTATCACACCCTATACTTTGTTCTGTGCATTCTCTACCATTTCTGCTAGTTCTCTTTCTAACTACAATGTCTTATCGCCATGAAAACCTTCTGTTTCCTTCTTTTCTCATCCTGGACTTCACGTAATTTGTGGCCTTTCCATCCCAATCACTGCTCTCCATCTTGCTCAACACAAAATTGTTGCCCAAAGAGATGAGTCATGTGATTGGAAGAGGTGGAATGGACCCAGGGCATGTAGAAGAAGGAAGGAATTTTGACCATCCATATCTGCACAAAATTTTGGAAAAGTCCCTAGTAACCACAAAACAATTGGTTGCTAAGGGAAATTTTTAAGACCACTCCATATTAATCCTAATCTATAGAAGAAATAAATATATCTATAGGCTTGGGAGCTGTTCTATCGTAAAAAGGAATAGATATACTATAGTATGACGCTAATTCCAATTTCTTGCACAAAATTCAAAAATTCTCAAATTCTCCTACCTTAAACCTGATTTGTCGTTGGTTTCCCTCGCATTCGCGAAAATCAGGGGGGGGACGGAATAGTATCCCACAATGCCTTGCATACCATTCATATTATCGGAGTTGTGCATTGAAATTTGATCAGTCGGAATTTTTGCACCAACGCGAAGGACGAAGCTGTGATGTTGGCCTAAAGAAATGATGGAAGCTTTGCAAGATGTCGATTCGCCGATTTGGAAACAAAAGAAAACCACCCAACAGCTTTGATGCATTTGCCAACTACCAGGAGCATGATTGCAGTGAAAACCTGACGAGAATATCGTTCTGTGTTGCTGTGGGGCACGTATAGTTTCTTCGGTTACATTTGGACGAGAACCGCATCTCGTTTTCAGGTGAAATGAAGCTTTAGATGTTGGGACTTAGCGGGACTTAGATGTTTTTCTAGCAGTCAAAGTCATTTTTTAAGTGTAAATGAAAGCAAAACATTGCTAAGTCCCGTCCCCATCTGTCAGAAAACGAAGAACAAATCTGATACATATTGGTCGAACCTCAGTGCCTAGGCCCACAGAAACTTCCCACAAAAACGGCCGATTGAAGCTTATCACTAACCGACAATGACTGAAATTTACAATAAAACTGTGTGTAAATGCTCAGTTAATCATATTCGAATCAAAACACCAACCCAACTTGAAAAGTTCGTCTCTCCAATGCCAATCTTTAGACCCAGTGTACAAGAGGACGAAAAATTTTCTGCCATTTGCAAAATTTCGAAGAACAGCGCTCAAAAGGTTCCCCGGGGGGCCTTTCCAACTCCCCCCTGCGCGAAAATAATATTTTAAAATGAAAACGCGGCTGAAGGCCCCCGAAAATCCCCGTATTTCGAATTCAGCACCCTCAAATTGACAAGCACATTTAGTTCTATAAACTTCGCTATCGGGAGACCATTGGCCAATCCTCCACCTGGTCTATTGGACCTGGTCTATTGTAGTTGTTCATTCTTTTTAAAACCGTCGCAAAATATCCGCTCAACAATCCAATAATGTTGACGACCTTCGCCCCTCCCAGAGGCAAGGCAGCATTACAAATGCTTATAACACGTTACGTTTCCTGTTAATTTCTCTCCCTGTCCCGGGGGTGGGGGCTGTGGTTTCAAATCACTAATGCACAAGTTGTCTGAAGGTATAGTAGCACTCCCACGGTAGCGTTGTTTTGCTGATTTGGGCCATACAAACCAATCCATAGGCAATGCCTGCCGACGAATGACACTTACTTAAAGAACCTTGGGCATAAAACCTCCCCTTACAGGAGGCACAAACCGTTACCCTCGATATATTATGCGCCCCGGGGAATAAATTGAGCTCTTAAAGCAGTTAAATGGCGCAAGTGAAAGAGAGGTGGAACGATAAAAATTACATCGCTAACCTTTTCAAATCAGCTTTAATCCCCTCATGCATGCAACG
Source organism: Aurelia sp. 4 Dawson et al 2005 (assembly GCA_964019985.1). Lineage (NCBI taxonomy): Eukaryota > Metazoa > Cnidaria > Scyphozoa > Semaeostomeae > Ulmaridae > Aurelia > Aurelia sp. 4 Dawson et al 2005. The sequence goes on from OZ026509.1 coordinate 6,363,442, forward strand.
CTTATATACATATATTCCTAACGTGCAAATGCAATATATTATCTATATACACTGAACATGCGATATTCCTTCAAAAGTAGCATGAAAACATATAGACAACCAATCACATGATATTGAGTTAGAGAATTTCTATTCTAATTTCATCAAAACAAAAAGACATGTTATAGTTTTACAAGAAAAATAGATACCTGCCAACACTTGTTGCGGGGTTATAACACTTACAGAATACATTTACGGTTTTTCTGAAATACTTTTTCGGTTATACGGTTTTGGTACCCCTATGGCCTCCACATTAAACATACAAGATCCAGCATTAATTGGTCAACGGACAAGCAAAGAACGTGGGACGACCGGCATGAACCATGGCGAGGTGAGTAGAAATTATCCTGGAAGCCATATTTTTTAACTGCAGCTAACTCTAACTGCTTCATATGGGAATTCCAAAGCATTGCAAAACTAGGCAAGTTCATCATAATCATTGCTTCTAGAACATGTGAAAGGTTGGCATCTATTATACAAAGTCCTCTCTGAGTAGTCAGTTGACTTCATACATTTGACAAAAGCTATGCATCACGATCTATATATAGCAATATGGAGAAAGGGGCTCAAGAGAGGGCAGCCCACTACGACAGCCTCAGCAACGGTACGAAATCAGGAGAATCCGCCTCGCTCCAGCGATAAGCGTATGACTTGTGTCTCGGTCGAAACTCCCATCAAATTCGAGTTATCTTCGACTTCTTTGTATCTTGCATGAGGTGCATGATACTTCTTTTGTGTGGTAAGTGTAAGTGTACCGCAAGGCTCTGTTTTGGGACCCTTCTTATTTAAAGTATTTATAAACGACCTTTTCTTTTGGTGGAAGAGACTGAGTTTTGCAATTATGCTGATGACACGACTATCTATGTATGGGACATGAACTAGAACATATTGTATCTGGCCTTGAAACAGATGCTCAGAATCTCTCTAAGGCCATGTTTATATGAAGAAAAACACCTCACCTGTAAGACCCGGGGCTGACAGGCGAGGGTAATTTTAGTCACTGTTTCTTTGAGATCTTTCACATCACCTGTCAGCCCCGGGGCTGAGAGGTGAGCGTGATGTCAGAATGAACTAACCAATGAGAATCAACGAATAATTTCAATTCACCTAACCATACCGGTAGTTTTTCGTTTATATGGAACAATTTCACCTCACCCAGGTGAGATTCTACCTCCAGTGAGGTGGGACTTCACTATACCGGTAGTGTTGCGTTTGTCATGTAAACGCGAAATGAAAATACAAAGGGTTCTATTGAAGGGTGGAATCTCACCTCTCAGCCCCAGGTCTGGCAAATGAGGTGTTTTTCCTCATATAAACAGGCCCTAAGTGGTTTCTTGATAACAGTATGAAACTGAATCCAGACAAATGTCATCTTCTGATTTCTGAAGAGATGATGAAGAATGAAGAGATGATGACAAAGATTTTAGCCTCGAAAAATGCGAAATCTCAAACAGCAAAAGACTTCCGTTTTCGTACCTCTTACCTTGAAAAGGTCGATTAATCGAAACTTGAACATCTATCTTTGTATGCTTAAAGCTCTCTCGTGGATTTTCTTATTTTCTTATTGGCCGACCGATCATGAAACATCAAAACAAGTGAACAGTAGCTAAGCTGAGAAACAACGAAGGCTTTCATCATAACCCATAGGTTCTCAGTATCCACATCGTTTGAAGTACGTGCAAGTGCATGTAGCTTCTGCCCAGCTTTCTTAAAAGGTGTGTTTATTTGGCCTTTGAAGTCTAGGTTCTTATCCAGCGTTTCGCCTAAAATTTTTCTTCAACGGACTCTGTTATCATAATTGCACCAATCTGCACAAAAATTTGTCCAAAAATCTGATTTCACAGTCAAAGCTCTTATGACTTTAAATTCTTAAAATCGCCAAACATTTTCAGTGTTTTAAATACGATGTTAAGATCAACCGTGTCGAAAGCCTTCTTCAAATCAACAAACATTAGACCAGTGTATCTTCCTTTATCTATATTTGGGTATCAATCATTGGTGCTAGCCACAAGGGGTGTGGCAACCGAGTGTAAGAGTAGAAAACCAGACTGTTGCTCGTATAGCGATTTACTTGCATCAAGGTATTGACCGGTATTGATAAAACTGACTGAAAATTGACTTTTCAAATAGCTTGGGTATGAAAGGAAGAATTGATATTGGCCTATAGTCTGACCTATCACCCTTCGCGCTACTCTTGAAGATGGGTGAAACACGCGCTATTTTCCAGTTCTGCGAAAATTTTCCTGCAAACAATGATTTTTCAAGAGATCACACAAAGAGTGGCTCAACATACATTCATCAATGGATGAAAGGATGACCAGATTCCTAAATTACCCAAATAAACATTTACTGGTGTAATCAAGTATCGCGTGACTCTTGAAAGGTGCAAATAGATCGTAAATGGCTCAAGTTTGTAGGGAGATGCAGCCGAGCTACCAGGAGGAGATTTCTCTGATTTCCTACTGTTGCAATGCTGTCAGAATCGGCCGGGCTCTCCTTAGTCCTATTCTTTCAATTGCGAAAAGGTCTATTAAGCAAAAACACTTGGTCTTGTCGGCACTTTAAAAATGTAGCATTAGTAGCATCTAAGTATACGACTAGATTTCAAGGACCAATCAAAGGTATCAAAATTTTGTCTTTTTTAACTGGCACGATATAATCAGCAAACGTTGCTAGCAAGGAGAAAGAAAATGATCTGACTAGAATCCAAGATGCCCTCTTTCATTGAAAATATCTCAAGAGATTATAGCAATTACATGTTGCATGAATCTGCTGAGCATGCACGAGTTTATTGCTGTGTCTAATTCCATCAAATGAGAGTCTGATCTCAGTCGCAATAAGTTTACTTGATTGCGGAAAATCTGAGCTTCCTTCCTGGCCAAATTCCATGCACGGACCAGCACGCGCATCGAAATCTAATTAGAAGTTTATGTGAAATAGCGACGCTTAAAATTTGACAAAGCAAGTTGCCATTGGCAAAAATTGTGAAACTTCCGAGTTTTAAAGCCTTCAGTTGATTACTTTAGCTGATAAAAGCTTACAACGTTGATTTGACGAAATTTTAAACTCAACTTACAAGGGAAGTGAATGCATTTAAGTGAAGCGTGGATAAGCCTGCAATTACAACATGTAAATCGGAATAAAGTCAACTTGTGCAGAAATCACCAATTAGGGGACAGGAGGCCCAACTTATTTTAGTGTAGGGGTCCTCGAACCCATAATTTGCCAAGATCTATTCTTTCTTGAGATTGAATGTCTTGTTGAAAGTGCTTGCAAATAAGACTTTCTTTTCTGTGTCTCATATGACAGTCATTTCGCTTTTGTTTCGCGTCCTTGCCCTCGATCAATCCAATACACCGCCTCGAAGAAGGCTATCCACGAAGGCGTAATGATAATCGAAATGCCTATCGCTTATTTGTGTTAGTGTTGCACTGTTTTATCTCAGTATATTTATAAGAGAATGAACATAAGTTATTTCCAAAATGATCAGCAGCAACTGATTTCTTCTCACCCGCGTTGCATCTATATTCGTCAAAAAAAAACATGCATAACAACACATCAAAATGTTGCTAATTTATCAGGCAACATTCTTAGATCAAGCAACATTCTTAGATAACTTTCTGTTTGAATGTTTTATCAAAACTCAACTAATTGTGGTCGACCTTATCTATCTCAGTAGGCCCCGTAACTTCCTTTAAGCCAATAAATTCGACAGTACCTGCTGATTACGACGAAATTTATAGCGCATATCTGAATCAACTTCCGTTTATCTTTAAGTGCGAGCTGATTGATTGATTGATTGATTGATTTGATGGGGGTGTCCTTTGTATATATATAAATACAAAGCATACTACCTTTGCAGTCTAAGCCGGTGTCATCATAAATTTATTCATTTAGAAGATTTCTCCATCCAACAAAACTTTTTGTGACAAGCTTTTATGCCTGCTCGCGAATGATTGTGACTCGTTAATGCAAAACAATTGAAAGTCGTTTCAAACAGTCGCATTAATCTCTACTAAATCTGCCACAACTTCACAAAGAAATACAATAAAACTTGCTAGCTAAATGACACTTAAGAGTAATTGTTCAAAATCAATTCTATACCAAGATGGATCGATCTTTCTTTAATCTCCAAAATATCAATTTGGTATGCAGTAAAACCCCGTAAACAAGAACATACTTTTCTAACAAACAGACTGGCTAGGTTCTTATACATGAGGTACTTATGAAATTTTCAGGGTATGTGTCTTATTGCAAGGACACTTTTAACTATGATAAATATATAGCAACAGTATACAATGTGTTAAATAAATTTGCGGGTATAATGACTGCATTTAAATATTAGAAAGCATTGCTGTTAACAAAGTAATTTATATCATACAGCTTGATAAAACAATTTGCATATCCCTGAAAACTGTTAGAGAAGTTCAATTATCAATAGTTGGGAGTTTGTTTACATTGATATGATGAATTTCTTAATTAAGTGTACCATCTCATGAGAACATTGAAGTAAATCAGTCTGTTTTTGGTTCTTATCTTTGGGTGTCTTTTCCCACAAAGTCAGTCTGCAGGTTCTTGTTTTGCTATGTTCTTGTTTGCGGGGTTTTACTCTACTTGAAAAAGATGCTTAACGAATAATACAAGTAAAAATACACTTATATATACAACAGAAAGAGAGCTTTTTAATGACGCAATGTAGAAACTTTATCTTTGCATTTCCATCTAGTATAACTACTTTCGTGGCATTAACGTTGTCTCTACCTGACAACATCTGCATGTGAAACTCTGAAATATGATAACTTGGAAAACTGCAGTATTCCTCTCGTCAAAAATTTGAGCATTGCGATTCCTTCAAAAAGGAGCTGGAAAGTAAATTGGTTGCATTTTGAAGTTCATGGGCTATCTCTTTATCATTTTTATCCACTAATTCGTGACGGAACCAAAAACAGAGCATTTAAGTTTTCATTTGCAGAGAAATGACAACGCGCGAAGTCGCATTCTAGGAGTGATGGCGATGGTCATCAAACAATGGTATTACTTCCAAGCTCTACCATCAACATTCTAGAAGATCGGCGTTTTCCATCTCCCAAAGATTCACGAAGTCAATAACTCTGGTCACTCAGTTGTATCAGCTGTCTCCTGCCCTACATCACAAATCACCTCCTATCTCGATAGCATTTCCACAACAATCAACTATTAACCAATGTCAAGGATACATCACATGCCCTTCGCCTATTTATGATATTCAAATGGCCGAAACCGTTTCCTGTTTAAAATGGATGCCAAGTCATTGAACACAAGCATTCCACATGCAGATGGATTAATATCACTGAAACTGTGACAACGCTCTCTAAATAGCATCCGCCAACTAACACTCTTCTCCGCCTCGCTGAACTCGTTCTTGCAACAAATACATTCTCCTTCAATGGTGGCTTCTATCTACAAAGTATTCGCAGTAGCAATGGCTAGCAAATGTCCCAGCTATGCATGCCTCTTCATGGGATATCAAAAACACCTCATTATGATTCCTTCCACGGACCATTTCCTTGCCTCATTAAACGATAAATGGATGGCATTATTGGTGCTACTTTTCTTCCACTCGAGTCTTCAGTCAATGCAAGAATTCATCGATTACACAATCTTCACCCAGCCCTACGGTTTACCTACAGCATCACTGAACAATGCTTACCTTTCCTGAACATCCTGCTCACAATTAAGGATGACACAATTTCAACAACAATTTACTGAGAAGGAACCGATGCACACGGCTTTCTTTATTATAGTTCTCAACGACAAAAAAATCCAAAGATTCAATCCCCCACGCAGTCTCCGTCGCATTTGCACCAATAATATATTTGAATCACCTCCTCTTATTGCCTTTCGAAGTGATAAGAACATCAAAGACACACTTGTCCGCATTATCCTCAAGATTTACGACCCACCCAGGTACCTTTTCATGCAACAACTATCTTTGAAAACATGTGCAAACATGTACAGACCTCAACAGTTCACCAATGGAAACAACATTTCAACATCCGATCTGCACTGACATGTTGCTCTTCAAGTGTTATTTATTGCATTACCGTCACCAAATGAAGGATTCTTTAAATTGGAGAGACGTCAAGGTAAATTAACAACCAGCTCGGGAAACATTCGAGAAATGTCAGGAACACACCAAAATGATCCAGACAGCACTATTTCACACAATTTTAATAAACTGAACCATTCTACTCATGAAATGTCAATTCTCAGCCTCCTAGATGCATCTACGAACAGCACAGGAAGCCAAACATTGGAGACAGGGATAATTTCAAACTTGGAACATTGCATCGCTCAGGGCTCAACAAACAGTTAAGTATCTCCGAGAATATTCTATCTACAACAGTTATATTTTTACACCTCTTCCTTACTGACAGTCCTTTCTACGTCATATCGATTCCCTTGATTACTTTCGAGTCTGCTTTTCTTTTAGCTTGATAAATGTCGGTTCTGCTAATAGCTCTTTACTTGATAAAGGGCTATGCTTGAAAGGTTGTGCTAAATCAAATTAGCATGAAAGTGCTTACATGTTGCTTGACTTTACTTTGCTTATCTACAAAATTCATTGGTTACGAAGTCGCCGAAAAGAGCCAAAAACATTTGATCAAATCGTAGGTAATCTCTCACACAGGAAAATATGCAGGGTCTTTTAATATCTCTCAAGTGCAGATGAATTTTTGAACAATTACTAACCTCTGCAATCTCATTGGAACCTAAGCTTTTATTTGATAACGGGCTATGCATGAAACGTCGTGCTAAATTAAATTCGCATGAAAGTGCTTTCATGCTAAAATTCACTTTCGTACTGTGCTGTGTGCAGTGGTTCTATGTGATTTGATTGAGTGGTTTAGGCCCATAGACGTTTCGCAATCATGGATTCTTCGTAAATTCAAATTTACGTACATTTTCAGTACTTTCAAAACGCGAGAAAGTCATGAAAATACTTTAGTCTGTCTGCTATCTAGCGGCATTTTGAAACATTCAAATGCATCCAGCAACGAAGACACGATTTTTCTAAAATCTGAAATGCTTTAGCACATCTGGTATGAACGGTAAGGGTCCATCAGCTGGGCTCCATCCGCCATCAGCTCTAGACTCCATTAGCTGGAGTTGCTTTGCTAAAAAAATGTGTCACTCGTTCATTGAACTGTGTCGCAACGTCCAATTGTGTATAAACACATAACTATACACTTAAATATCAATACTAAAACAAAGCCCTTTTGTGCACATACCTTAATCGACATGTCTTCAAATTGATTTACAATATTAAAGACCAGTTGAATTCGTCTTCGTCGTCATCAAGCAGCAGGTTTGAGCTGGCTGCAGCCTGTAGATATTGCTGTTCCGTACTCTGATCATTGACAAATTGTCTCTCTGTATTCACGGGAGGGGCCGTATAACCACTCATCTGGCTTGCATAACTTTGCGAGGGTGTATTTGAGAGGATTTGAATGCGATTTGGACTTAAGTGACTTGGCGCGTTCGATGACGTGAGAGACCCGCTGCTAAGCAAGGCATTTTGTCGCATAACCGGACTACCAACTGGGCTGTGGTTTGGGCTAACATTCGGACTGCCAGCATAAGCATTACCAACCATTAATCCTATGGGTGTCGAGCCAGATCCAAGCATACTTCTAAACTGGCTATTTGCCATTTGCGGACTGCATGCCAGAGGGCTATTGTTGGGACTGACTTTTGGGCTAACGTGAGGACTCACAACTGGGCTGATATGTGTAGGACGGTTATTTCTTGGAATCAAGATTCCTCCACTATTTGAACTCAATGAACTGATACTAGATGAATTTAGACTTGCCGCAGCCTTCAAATATTGGCTGTATGAGTGCTCAAGTTGATGTAAATCGGCAGGATTTAACCCATCTAGCCCTTGCAGTGTATCCAACAGGCTGTAGAACTGGTTGGGGTCGACACTGAAGAAGTCACCGCTAGAAAGACTGTGCATCAACGTATCCATAGTGGTCAAAAGCTCTTCCGAAACGTTGAGGCTGGTGTTCAGGCTGCCAAAAGACGATCCAGTTGAATTCGTCTTGCAGCTGCTAGTGCTCTGGTTGAACAAACTTGGGTCAGTGCCTATAATGTAAAATCGAGTTACTTTTATATTTCATTTAAATTAAATCTTATGCCCATCAAGAGAAAAGAATATCGTCCCATTTTAAGTGAATTGACCACAGAAGACGCAAGTGAGATGAAGAAAGTCGCTAGGGTAATAATTTGCACAAAAGATTACCAGCATGCCTGGCTAACAAGAAAGGTCACCTGGAAAAATAGAGGAGACTAAATTGAGATCAACTGTCTGTTGTCAATGACAGATGAAAGCTTGTCTAAACTAAATTCTATTTCGTTTCTTCATGTGCGTGAATAACTGGGGTCTATACCACTAAGAACTCTAGCAGCTCTTTTCAGAAAGAATCCTTGATAAATGGACTATGCTTTAGCGAAGTGATTTAGTTCAATGTGATCTTAACTGAATAATGATCGATCTACAATCATAGTAAGAAAACATGCGACAAATCACAAAAATTGTAAACATTCCAACCTTTGATTCCGTGCACCACACTCCCACCCCTCCGTTTAAACCTTGCTTGAATCCGACTCAATTCAACCTTGGCAACATTGAATTAGGAGGAAGGAGGCACGAGAACATCTCCCCATGTTAGCAAACATCATGACACTACTGAAAATTGTCCATGTCCCAACATTTTGACCAGGATTGTAATTCAAGTAGGCTGCACTAGTTTTTTCCCGTTGATGAGGATGGTGCAGTCATGTCACTTTTGATGCTCAAATTTTAATTAAAGAGAACATTTCAAATCACTAAGCATTCTCGAAAGAATATCTTCAATCAAAGCACTGTAAAGCTGAAGGTTCTAGGATAAACTATGAAAACTAACCAAGCTAATTTCTTTGGATGCTCTTCCTTAGTATTTACCCTAATAACACTCGGCTTTTCCATACCCATTTCGAAAACAAATCGGAAACACTTCTAAGCGATCGTTTGTAATGGAAGATTACTTCATTCAATAATACAGTGTGCTGTTGCTTACAGCACCTTTAATTTCGTAACGGTTTAATGTCAGACAACTTGGGTTATCCTTCGCTCAATAAACAAGTGCCAGGCTGGAATTCTTTGCAAAACAAGTTCGGTAGCTCACACAATCTTATGTTGCAATTGGCCCTTTTTGTACGAAATTTAAGTCGGTCTCAAATAATATGACTCCTGACATGTGCGATAACGAAAAATTCCTTTGCAACACACTTCTTTCGTTATTATTTGCGGGCATTTACACCTGACATTTGATTCGAGACAGACTATAGCACCAGGACTTCCGGCATTTCTGTCATCAGATCAAGCTAAGCACCAGCTTTTCAAAAAGTCTGCACTACACTTAACACTGCACTACCCTTCTTTTTAACGAATCAATTTTCAGGGTGTTTAAAAACAGTCGTCCAAGGTAATCAAGTTAAAGTGCGTTAATCAGAAGGCCCTTTGATGCTATCTAGGGTCCGAATAATTTATCAGATTTAGTATCAATTACAAAATCTACGAATTTTGCGAATACACCACTATGAACAGCCTCGATTTGGAAATTATTCAAAATTCTTTCATATGAAATTTTAGACGCCAAATTCGGAATTAGCACCCAAACTTTAGTCTGACTATAAGTTTTCATGTCGCTAGCGGTCGTAGTGTTAAATTTATGGCAATGTAAAGTTTTAAAATCTATACGGGATTTGACCGTGAAAAAAGACTTGGGGTGTAAAGTTTCACCCCGAACGACTTTTCACGGTCAAAGCCTTTATAAATCTGTGAACTTTACATTGTCAAAAAATCAACATCACAATTGTCAGCAGTTTAAAAACATGTAACCAGACTAAAGTTTTGGTGCTAAATCCGAATCTGGGCTCAAAATTTTCATATTAACAGTAGGAAGAGATTTTGACAAATTTCCAAAACGAGGCTGCTTAATTAAAGTGGTGTATTTTAAAAAATTGAGCATGGGTATTAAGAAACATGGAGTGTTTTGTATGAGATCATATATTGCTGTAAGGAATCTGAACTAAAAGGCCCGCGTTTGTGGATCATCTCCAAAGCGAAAATGCCTCCTGTCCTCTCGCTTATGATGTTCATTAGGCTGCTTTCCCATCTCAACTTCATTTTCCAAGCGCGACATTGTAATAAGTTGTTGTACGTTGTTCAGTAAAGCTCCTTCAAAGGGCAGAATGCAGAGCGACGGGAGAGAAGGGAGAGGAGATAACGTTTCCTAATAACCATACATGCAGAAACTAAACTTGTAAATTTCATTAACTGGTAGTGAAGCCTGGCGATGTGCAAAGAGATCTAGGCACGAGATCTAGTCATTTAGACGTCATATTCTTCTAAAAATTCAAGAAAAATTTCTGTTGATGAACACAACGTATGAGTGTTATCTTTGACGCCAATTTTCTTAGTTTCAGGTCTGGATTGTTGAGGGCGGTGGAAATGGGGATAAACACCTAAACACGTTAAGAAGTTGCAGTCTCAAAGTTTGGCACTTCATCGACTGTCTTCATCCATTTGTTTTTCTTTTTTCACAAGCATTTTCAAGCACTCTGTTTCTAAGGCAATGATCGGCAGCGAATCCACTATGCTCAGGTGCTAGGGCAAATTAATAAGACTTACGCTGAGATTTTGCAAGCCCCTGATGTTCAAAGTTAAATTAACATGCAGTGTTATTTTACATCAGGAAACTTTTCGAGGGTGCCCAGTAGGACATCAAAAGTCATATGAAAACGGAATGAAAAGTTTCATTAAAAATAAAGAAATTCTTCGAATAAGCCCCCTGGGGGTGGAAAGTGGGGGCTCATTCTACGACTTATGGCATGATGCTTTGCACATACGATTGATCAGAACAGATTTTCAAAGATATGGCTTCAAATTCTTCCAGTCAGAGAAAAGTAGCAGTCCTCTCAGAGAAAATTCTGAACCTCGATGCATTCATACGTTGGACATATCTCACCCTTCGGAACGTAATCCAGCTACAACTGATTTTCCGCCATTATTAGGGTTCATTGGACTTGCCCAAGACTCTTCTATGCCAAAATACAAAATAATGACATCTGCGAAGGAAAGGGACAAAGCGAAAGAGACTTGTACTGTTGCCAGCTGGGAAAGAGATCGCTGTAGTGAAGCCTACGGAGGTGGGAAGATTTCTTTGACCAATTGCAGTAGAGCTTTTTGCTTAAACAAAGCTACTGTTTCTTTAGGCGGGCAATGCGAAACTTCAAGTCAGGTGATAAAACCTCTTACTATAATCTCTTTTGAAATTTGTAACTTCTTGCAGATAATGAAACTTGTACCATGAATGAAAAGAGTAATTTTGATAGAGAAACTTCCTTTGAGTATTGTCATGTGACTTGACTTGAAATGCGCAAACAAACCTTTGCAGATTTTTCAATTCGCATTGAAACCACAGTGGCATTGAAACCACAGGGGTATTGAATCTTGAACAAAATAAACAGTGGCGGACGATGTTCTTACGACAATCACTATTGCTACCACTATTGTCTCTCGGCCAGAACTACTCCCTCGCCCATGATCATATGAGCTTCCTAGAATTCAGACTACCTCATTGATTATTCATGAGACAGAGCAAGTCTGCGAAATGATTTTGCCGCTGACCAACAAACAGCACTATGCGCCACCGCATTTAGTTGGAAATTGTAGATCTGGGAAACACCCTGGAAACGCGAACAATGGAGTTTAGAGGATTCCTGTCCCTAGGGAATCATCCTATTGTCATCGGCACATGGCTACTTGCACGGATTGGATTTTGAAGATCAAAAGGACGAAAGCTCAAGATTGTAAATCATCAAGAAAAGCATCAAAACATTGAAATAAATATCAAAGTGATCGCCAGAAAATCGAGCAAATTGAACAATTTATTGTTTTGTAAATATCTTCAAATCTAGCCGCAGCCTCTCCATCTTAATCGCTGAAAATTGTCTCCAAGATCCAAGCTACATTCTGAACCAGGTGAGTTATTTGGGAAAATAGGGAATGGTACCTAAACCTTTTATCGAAGGAGTATTGGTATTCACAAGGCTACTGACCTAAGTGTTTTGGTCTGCCGAAGTAAGCCCTCCTAGTGTTCAAAATCCTTGATATAAACAAGCACTCAAATCATTTTTGAAGAGGATGATCCTTTGTTGTTAATTTTGTTGAATTGCAAGCCAATTTGACCCTTCCGAGCCTCACTACCTCCGAAATTGTAAAAATTTATCAAATTTCGGTCCACAATTTGTAAAGAAAAATTAATCGAATTTCTATGTAATTTGCTAAAAATCTAGCCACAGCCTTTTCAGGAGACATTTTGCATCGATTGAGATTTTATTTGGCTCTCAGAAAATCGTATCGGTACTGCTGGGAAAATAGGGGATGACATAGTAAAAATTAGATATTTACTTGTTGGTTTTATGTCGATTTCAGAGCCCACCATTTTCATTTGTTTACAATCTAGCTGCCGCAAACAATAGAGAGCAACGACAACAGCTCAAGGCGAGGTCAAGACTATACCCCCATAGTTTTTCCATGTAAGCATAGAGTAGGGCATGTTTTTCAAATTCCAAGGGTCAGTATGGTTGCCTATAACTTGAGCTTCCAAAGGATCGAGTAATAATGGGGGTGAAGCTCCCTCTCTTGCATGTATGTCGAACTTTCGGGATGTTAATTTCGAATCTGAGGTTTTCTTAAGAACTTTTCCTTTTCAATCTCATTTACAGCTTCGAAGTATTCTGTCACCCTCTGAGAAAATAATATTTTTTCTGTTCCCTCCTTTGTTTGCCCATGGGTATACTAGTTATGGCAAGTTGGTCGTTAATGGACATTAATTTTGAAAATTCTATCCAATAACTTCAGGGCAAGCATAACTGCATCCAGAAAATCTACTTGCTCGTCAGATTCAGCTACGGGCGACCCCTCGGCTCGTTGTCGTTTTTCTCGCAGACAATACGTACGGCGGGAAGTTTAGGGCATCCACAAGTTAGCTGAAAACAGGAACTCAAGGCTTTGCGCGATTAAAACTGCACAGAATGAGAAAGTTTGATTTCCTCACAAGGTTGGTTAGCAATTAATAAACTGAGAAAAACTACGAAGGTCCAAGTGAAGCTGTCTTGTGTTTATTTTGGTTTGTTCGGCAAAGCTCCATTTGAGCTGCGTACATGTGCCCTTTACATCTTCTTGTTGTTGTTGCTGTCAAGGTTTTGGGATAAGTCCCCGAGAAGTCACTCCTTCAGCTGAGACAAGGAGGGTATGTAATGATTCAAATTTCACTATTACCTCAGTTTCGATGGATATCTGCGCGCGCATAAAAATCATTTCGCAGCCTTGCTACGAGACAGGAAATAATACAAAGGTCTCCCGCTTTCGTTTTTCGGTCTTCTTCGCAGCGGCTTCCCTTGTCTCCTGCGCACGGGTAACTTTTCAGTGGCAGCTTTTGTAGAAATAAGCACGGGGGAGACTTAGGCAAGTTCAAGGGTTCTTCAAGTCTGGTGGTAAAAACTTTACGTAGCCAATTACCTAAATTGCTAATAAATCACGGAAAAGGCAACTAAATTGCATGAAGCTTACCACAGAAACCACACATAGAGCGATGGAGAAATTTAGGGTGTGAGTGAAACTGAATAAAAATCAAAGAAACTTGCCATTAAGCATCACATCTTTTCTAGCACTATTTTGACTACCATTAGACACACCACCACTGCCAACAGAATTCTGAAACACAGATTTGTAAAGACTTCTAAATGATGCACTAAGGTCATCCAAATTGAAATGTTCCGCAATTACTTTGTTTTCAATTGAACAATTTGCTCCATTGCCGTTGTTGTTGTTGGTTTCTTGTGCCCTGCTAACGGTTATTGCCGGGAGAGGAGACTGACTTGGTTCGAAGCTAGATGATGACGCACTGCTATCACATGATCTGTTTAGGGCTTGCTGTGTCATGTGCGATGTAAAGTCAACGGAAGAGGTCGGAGATGGAGTCATCATAGGAGGCATTGGTGATCCAGGTTTGGGCGAGTAGCCACTGTTCTCATCTCTGTACGGTGATGATTGCTGCAATGCAAACAGAGGCTCGGTAAAAATCATTATCTTCATAGCATACCTGTACTATAACTCCCATAACCTGTACTACGATCCCCAGTACAATAACTCCTTCTGCTAAGGATTTTTTATCCCTTGAAAAGTATTATTTATACAGTGTGCAGCCTTACATTTGGCACTTCAGATGTGTTTCTCCAGATGCGTGCCTCCACCCTTGCAGTTTACCAATTCTATCACGGAAGAAAGCTTACCATTTCTGGACATCCTCCTTAGCATCTCAAACGACCGAATCTCAACATCTATCTTCTACAAGCCTACAGATGCCCACTACCTCCTCAACTAAGATTCATCACATCCGAAGAAATGCAAAGCCTCCATCCCCTACTCCCAACTCCGCCGTCTGCGTCGCATTTGTTCAAATTATGATGATTTCCATTTAAAAGCAGAGGAAATGTCTTACTGCTTTAAACAAAACAGCTACCCTGAACACATCACTCAAGCAGGATTGAATAAAGTTAAGGATCCTTCTCAAGATGACCCCCCTCATTCATCGAAAAACACAACCAGCAACAACAGTATTCCTTTCATACTGACCTATCACCGTTTTAACAACAATGTAAAGGACATAATTCACAGCGACTTCAACATTCTCACCAACGATACAAATACAAAGAACATCTTCGACACATCTCCCGCATAGACAAGAACTTGAAGGATCACCTAGTCAGAACCAACCTTACTACTTCACAACAGCCTGGTACTTCTCCCTGTTAATATCGCCTCTGTCAGACCTGCACCCACATCAACCAATCGACCACTGTCACCAACCAAAACCGTTCCTTCAACATCAGATCCAACTTTACCTGTTCTTCATCCTGTGTAATCTACTGTATCATCTTCACTAAATGTCAATCCTTTTCAATCGGCGAAACCTCCCGACAAATCAACAACCGTTTTGGAAAACAAAAGTGCAATGTAAAAAGTTAGATCCACCTCGAAGATAACCAAGAAAATGATACTGACAGGAACACATTCAAACATTTCAATTCTGCCAATCATTCAACTGACGATATGTCCATTCTTGCCTTGGTATATGCTCCTCAGGACACCACGAAAAGCAAAACCTTGGAGAAACACTTAATCTTTGGCTTAAAACTCTTTATCATAGTGGACTTAATAAGCAGTTTACTTATCTGCATTCGGCCCCTTCCCCACTCTCTATTCTTAATCCTTCCCTATTCCTTATTCGGGCTACGTCACGTTGCATCTCGCATTCTTTCCTATCTGTCGAATCTTGTCTTCTCTTTGCTCGGCTCGATTAATTTCGAATCACTTGATAAGGAGCATACGCTCGAAACGCCGTTTTTTTAACATCTACGCTACATTTGGTACTTAAATCTTATATTTACAGTATTATCGTTTAATTGGTATAGTACCACACGCAACAAACATATTTTTATTAAAGTACAAATGGTACACCCTGAGATGAGTCGCTGTATAATAATACCAGGTATTTCCATAAGGTCATCCATCCAGGCAATGAGCTGGTCAACCATATTTAGCGTTGGTGATAATATGGGAACCAGCGTAGGGTGCCGAACTCTCCTCACAAGGAAAGTAAATCACAGACAAACACCAACGTTCGAAGATGAATGCATACGTATGTTGACCTGTTATCCACAAAGTTTTGCTCTCTTGTTTTGCTTACTTACCATTGGTAACAGCATCTTTGGGGTTGACCTTGACAGTGGTTTTAATTTTGGATAGTTGCAATGGTTTTTGGACAGCGAACTTATGATGCGGACTGTTTTTAGAAATTAAATTGTTTAGTATCTTTTGCAGGGATTCCATCCATAAAGCCCTCTGCTTCATTTTCTTTGTCTTACTCCTATAGATGAATGCAAAGCTGTTTGTTTTGATTACCAGTTCTTGTAATCATATTACCGAGTTCACGAAACCATGGCAGTAAAGCGCTTGTTGAGAGTCATCTTCGCTATGCTGACGTAGTATGGGGGAGCTTATCGGAAACTAAAATAACAGCACTTCAGAGACTGCAAAATCGTGCATTTGAAATCATTCAAGGATCGAAAATAAAGGACTCTTTGATTCGACCCACATTTAGCATCGATCAGATGTTTCAATTTGACCGGTCGGTTCTGATGTATAAGATAATTAACTAGTTACTTGTAAATTACAAACATGCGGCCGGGTAGCTGAATCATAGTATTGTTGGATATAAAATGATGTTGAATGAGGAAAAATCGTCCTCAAAAGTGTAGACTTGCCCAAAGTCTTTCTGCACGATAAATTTGCTGAAAGATCCTCGATAAGCAAGTATGATACAAGAAATAAAACTGATCTCCAAATCCCAAGGCTAAATCTAGACTTCAGTAGAAAAAGTTTCAATTATACTGGTCTAAAAACCTGGAATTCTATTCCAACACACATAAGACCATAACACATAATTCTATTCCAACACCATTCTATTCCTCAAGGCTCTTGTCTTGGTCCACTGTTGTTCCTGATCTACATCAATGACCTGCCCTTTTCCCTGCAAAAGTCTCATGTCAGCATGTATGCTGACGATACGACCATTTCGCTCTCTTCAAAAAGCATTGGTGACCTGCAAAATGACTTAAATTTAGATCTTCTGAAGCTACAAGATTGGCTGCATGCAAACAAACTTTCTTTGAACGTTGTGAAAACGCAGTCGCTTATCATAGGTTCTGGACCAAACATCCGTAAGATAGAAAGCCAGCCTGATGCTCAACCATCTTTTTCAATAGGTGATCAGGAAATTGAAATGATTGCCAATGCAAAATACTTAGGTGTTCAAGTAGATAGTCAACTAAACTGGGACAAACATGTCGATACTATCAAGACCAAGGCTAATCGAGCCCTTGGACTTATTAAGTATTCTAAGAAATATCTTCCATCTGATGTGCTCAACAAAATGTACAGAGGGATTGTCGAGCCCCATTTGAGTTACTGTAGCTCTGTTTGGGGCTGCTGTAGTAATTCAAAAATTAACGTCCTGCAGAAAATTCAAAACAGGGCTGCAAGAATTGTAACAAATAGCCCATACGATGCCTCTGCTGCTCCACTAATTCAGAACCTTGGCTGGCCGACTATCAACAATCTTATAAGAAAAGAGACCGCCACGCTAACATATAAATCTTTAAATTCACTTGCCCCAGTCTACATGAGAAAACTATTTACAAAATATTCAGATGATAGAGAACGGTCTTTGCGCTCAACAGAAACTGATCTAAGGTTACCGTTACTAAAGACTGTCAATGGCCAAAAGGCTTTTTCATATCGCGGTGCAAAACTTTGGAACAGTTTGGAAAAAGAAGCAATATTGGCACCCTCCCTGAAAACTTTCAAGGAACGACTATGAGGGCGGTGTAACTTTATTTTCTATTTCATTTTTATTATGTTTTATTGTAAATTTGGTATTATAGCATTGTATATTGTAAATTAGGCATATAAATTTCTTTTGTTCTTAGTTTAGCCTATTTTCCTTTATTTTATGTTATTTTTTACCAGGTCAGTTTGAAAAACATGTATAAATATATGAAACTTATACCTGTATAAATATTTTAAAATGAAATGAATGAAAATGAAGAGAGTCTGGCACACTCACCCGGTTTAAGAATGGGCTAAAAAGTCATTTTCTAAGCTGAGGAAAAATATGTTTTCGCACGAATCCATGGAAGAACAGTACTGGCTTTTATATCTATTATTAAGCATACTATTTTTTGTTATACTTTTTTATACTCAATGGATGTCGTGATTAAATAAGAAATAAGTGAAGTGAAGTTTTCACTAAATCGTAATTCATCGGCGATGGATCACCGACTATCGGCGATGAATTACGATTTGTGAAAACCTAGGTCTTGGGAGCATCGGCGATCATCGGCGACCATCGCCGATAAGGTTTCAAAATCAAAAAATTTTGTTTTCCACAGCACATCGGCGATCATGGCCGATGTTGCAAGTCAACAATTTCATATGAAAACAGATCATCGGCGATGGAGTCGCCGATAATCGCCGATGGTCGCCGATGGTCGCCGATGAATTACGATTTAATGAAAACCAGGCTTAACGGCAACTGCAACGCAATGTTGCTTTTGTTTCAGAACCTTAGAGTCAAAAGATTCCTTGTTTTTCGTTCGAATTTGCTTCCCTTGGGAGACTCTGAAGTTGTCCTTTTCAATTTCACAACTTGGAAAGCCCTTTTCTGGCAGCTGATTGCAGATTTAGGCCTTCGAAGTAAAACTCAGTCGTTTTAAATGCTCGTCTTCTAAGAAAAAGGATGGTTTTCAGACACCTCTAAGTCATAAGAGACCTCATTTAGGCCTTTTGGATGATATATGAAAGGTGGCGTAAGGAGACAATACTTGCTTTGCGGAAATCAGACGACGTTCTGGCTTGCATTACTGCCAGGCTTTCGTAAACTCTCTTCTATTCTGGAGATCTCTCGATCTACGCAAGTTAATTTATAAACTAAAATATTGGTAAGAGAAATGTTGTTTTGATCTTATTACCATATTCGATTGATCTGTGCATAGATATTAAATAAATTAATATGAAACACTAAGATGTGCATAGAATCAAGATTGTATTCATTCTCCCAAACAACTGACTCATTTGGTGCTCCAAAACTACCATTTTGAAGATTACCCAAACAGCGTCCCCTGCCCTCCCTTCAGCGAAACGACTTTAAGCCATTGGTACTGTCGTTTGTCTTATTTACATGCTAGACATCAATTTCTTTAATTGTTTCAATTTCTTGCTTCGTACAGTGACGGATTCAGAATTTTGAACCTAGGTGTGGAGTTCATAACAGCACTTTTTCATGGCCGATCGCAAAAAGCAACTAGTTTCGCGTGATTTACATTTATGTTCAGTGGCTATAGTGTTAACTTTCACCACAAAAAATTTTCTTATTTGAAGGATTTAAAATGTAATGTACTTTTTTGTTGGTTTTCAAGATCTCTTCACAAGCGCCCGTTTACCCCCGCCGTCCACTCACCATCGCCGACACCCCCTCCATGGTGGCAAGTGCTTGGTAATCTTACATGAAATATGACAGAAATGAGAAACACAGCAATCTTGTAGTCCATATAATCGAACGCTTTACGGGAGCTGATCGTGTAACTCCAATGATTGCTTCTTGTTTACGTATAGCTGTCAACGCTTTGTGAGGTGCAGGAAGAGAGATTCAGTCGACAGTACACGCTTTTACAGTCACTGGTTCTGATATATGATGGTTTTAAGACTTCTGTCTACTGAAATAGATACCAGTGATTCTGTCAGTGCACTGGCGAGGTCCACATTGTCAAATGTTCGTTTTTTTCTCTCTCCGCCATACTTCCTTCGTTTTGAGCTGCTTTCTTTTTCCATTCATCCAGGTGCTTGAGCATGTTTTGCAACAACTCAAGTTGCTCATTATATAGAGCCAGAGCCCAAAACTGAATTCCTATCCGAAAAACACGGAACGAAAATCAATGGAAAATTTTTGAACCCTTTTCAACTAAAACAAAGTTCCATAACGCAGCCCTCATTGACCAGCTATTGCAGCTTGATACAGAGTCTTTTTCGTGAATCCTTGGTATGTATACCTATTTTGATGGATATATCCCCTGTATTGGCAAGCTGTTGCCCACTAAATTCCATTTCTATTCCATTCAACAGGAATGTCCTGTGCCTGCATGCGGAAAGATGATTGGGACTTGTAGCTTGCTTTTTGTTTTGGTTTTAATCCTGCAATTCTAGTGAATGCTTTTCTTTTTTAACTGAATTGTTTTGGATAGTTATAGGGAATTGCTCTGTGTCTTCTATCAAATTCCAAATGAATATTTTCTCTTCCCTAAGCAAGATTACGTTGGTTGTAGGAAACAGCATGGTCCTAACAGTTAGTGACCAGACTAGCTTAAAGGCAGTCTGTCACGTAGCTGATTGGCCTCTACAAACAGAGCTCAACACAACGGATTTCTTTGTGAATCTGTGTATTTGAAACAAAGGAGGGCTAATCTGCTTGACTTTCTACGGCCCTAGAAAGTCAGAGGATCATCAGCCATTCAAATTTCCTATTCTTTGTATTGTCATTATCACCGAATCAAATGCGTGACAGACTGCCTTTAAAGGCGGTCTGTCCCCTATTGTTCTGACTTTAGCAACGGTTTTATTTACCTTATTTACGTTGGAGCTAAATTCATGCATCACTGAGTCTCTATGCTCTTGATTTCTTTGGATAAAGCACATTAGCATAAACTTGAGAAGTGCACAATAGTGATCCTTATCGAGTTTATTTTCATTCTTCGAAGGGGACAGACTGCTTTTAAGCTTACTTTGTAAATCCCACCTAATTACCACCTTGTATTGAAATGATATCACACTGTCAAGACATTCAGTTTAGGGCCTTTAGGACATGAACGACAGCATGTCTAAGCCACGAGGGGGGGGGGGTTCTTGGCTAAATTTCTGGTAGGGGTGTGCCACCCAGTTTCAAAATGCTACCGTTGGTTGGACCAATTTTTGTGAAAATGATCCCCTTAGCTAGACTAAATTTTACATCAAAAGTGCCATGAATTGGCATTTTCTTGATAAAAATTGCCAAATTTCCGTAGTCTCTTGACGGAAAAAGAATGGGTTTCCATAAAGGAATTACCGAAGTCTGCCCTTGGCTAGAATAGTATACCCTTGGCTAGACTAACAGGTGTCCCAAAAGAGTATCCGGATTTCGTCGACTCTAGCGATAAGAATATAGCGTGAATCAATCCGAAATGATTTTCAAAACATACCTCGATAGCAAACTTGAACATAGATTCCTCGTTTGTTGATATCGGTGCATTGAGAGTGAAGCTATTAATCTTCAAAGGACAAAATTTTCCTAAGCAAATTCTTGAAGCTCAGTGAATGAAATCAAAAAAATCTAAAACGGCACAACAGATGTGTTTTACAAAATACAGTCTATATGAGACCTATCGTCAAGGGAGCTTCGAAATCACCTTCATTCATCTCAATATCGACAATTCATTTCGCACATAGAATTCATCGGCAAAAGTACTCCCTTGAGCATCAACGCCCTTTGAAATCGTCGAATCATTCCTTGAGTAGAATTTTTTATCAGATCTCCCGAGTCAAGACAGGAAGGTCTAGAGAGCTTTTGAGGGCCAAAAGACATCTCCTCTCTCGTTGATGACCCATCGGGGAAAGCAGCATCGAAAATACGCCATAATCTCGAGAGATCTGATAACAAATTCTTTTCAAGGAATGATTCGACGATGTCAAAACGCGTTGATGCTCAAGGGAGTTCTTTCACAGGTGAATAGCATGCGTAAAATAAACTGTCGATATTGAGATGAATGAAGCTGATTTCGGATCTCCCGTGACGATAGATCTGTTGTTGTTGTTGTCATCTTATTTTTATTCGATCTCACTCTAGCTTCTAAAATTGATTTAGTAGAAACTAATCTAAATCGAATATTTAAACTACTAACAGTCTATATATAATAGCAATATCCGCATAAAAAAACTATAATTAGTTCTTTTCTGCTTTAGCAGCAACATAAATGTCGTTAACTAGTGCTGTCCAAGTTTGTCTCTCTTGCGCTAGTGTTCTTAAGCTTTTGAGATCGTGTATCGATTTGAGCTGGGTTATGCTGCTGTATCTATTGTTGAACGTGTTATGTTTCTTTAGCATAATTATGTCGTTGTGTAATGAAACTGGCAATGTAATTACTGGTCTTCCGCGAAACTTCTTTGCATTTGATTTTTCAAAATAGTAATTCATTGCTTTTTGGGCTGGTGTTTCTGGGTGTGATCTTAAAACATGTCCAAATAATTTCCATCTATTTCGTAGTATTTCCAGGGATAAGACATCTTCGCCAGTTTGCCTGTACACTTGTTCGTTGCTTATGTGTGCAGGGTATTTAACATTAAGTACCTTCCTTAGCTGTTGTCTATGAAAAGAGTTTAAACTTTCTTCCTCTTTCTTTGTTAATCCCCAAGTGCCCGAGTTGTAGAGAAGAATTGGCTTGACTAAGGACTTGTATAACTTGACTTTCAGAGTTTGCTTTATTTTGTCTTTTCTGATCCAAATATTGCTCAATTTGTTCATAGCGACAATTGCCAATTGCTTCCTCCTAGACACATCTTCGACGTCTCCCAACAATGATCCTAACTTTTTAACCGTCCTCCATCTTTCTTCGCAATCATGTTTTATGATCTTTTCTAAAACTAACAGTCTAAGATAGACTAACAGTCTATATCTATATAATATGCATATTTCAGTGCTAGCTACAGATATTACAGTTGCAAGTTGGCCCACCCCATTGTTTTATCATTCTCTTAAAAATTTGAATGTTTTCGGCTAATTTGATCTCTTTGGGCAAAGCATTCCAAATTTGTGGTCCTAATGATAGGAGACTTTTTGACCCGAAAGTAACTTGGTTTGGTCTACGACGAATTAATTTATTTGGGTTTCTTGCTGATCTAGTTGTTTCTTTTAGTTTGAAAATATCCTGCATGAATGGTGGATTTAGTTTTGATGCAGTTTTATAAATTTCAGTACAAAGAGTTCTGAGACGGCTGATTTTCATCGTGCATTTCCCAGCTTTGGAAAGTAAATCGTCGTAAGAGCTGTTAGAGTCATTGTAAAGAAATCTAAGAGCTCGCTCATGGATCTTCTCAATTTTCTTCATTGACTTTTCAGAGGAAAAATGCCATACTAAAGGGCAGTAATTAAAATTAGAAAAGACGAAACTTTGAACCAATATCTCTTTGGCTTTAAATTCCATGTAACCCTCAAGTCTTTTCAAAGCGTTTAGCTGCGCAGCGGCTTTTCTACATAGATCGGAAATGTGTTCTTCAAAAGTTAGTCTGTGATCGATTTTTACCCCCAGAAGTCTTACTGCATTTTCAGATTGAATTTGTTTGCCTTGTATCATTAGTTTTACCCCTGTTGTGTCATCTCTCTACCAATATGGCATGGAATTTGTCGGGATTTGCAATCATTTGGTTCCTTTCAAGCCAATCTATGGCAACATTTGATTCTTGTTCTAAGATTCTAACTAGATTCTATCTGCATTTTGTAAAATGCATCTGTGGTGCTGTCTTGAAACTTTGTTGATTTTATTCACTGTGCTTCAAGAACTTGCTTAGGCCAAAGCGCCACAGCTCTGGTTTGGAGATGAAGGCAGATTTGTCCTTTGAAGATTAATATTTTCAATCTCAACGCACCGATATCAACAAACGAGGTATCTACTCAATCGCTGTACTCATTATTGTTACCAACAAGTGATATACTAGATCAAATTGACAAATCTGTTAACAGGTACGAAGCTCATCCAAGTATTTGCAAAATCAAAAATACTGTGAAGTGTTCGGGCAAATTTGAATTCAAAAAGGTCACCACCGAAGAGGTTACAATAAAGATCAAACAACTTAATCCGAGAAAAGCCTCTCCAGCTGACTG
Source organism: Aurelia sp. 4 Dawson et al 2005 (assembly GCA_964019985.1). Taxonomy (NCBI): domain Eukaryota; kingdom Metazoa; phylum Cnidaria; class Scyphozoa; order Semaeostomeae; family Ulmaridae; genus Aurelia; species Aurelia sp. 4 Dawson et al 2005. Next base: position 6,387,099 of record OZ026509.1, read on the forward strand.
CATACCTGCAAAAATTCTACTGGAAAATTCTGGTGTTTTTTCCGTTGCCATACAGAATTTGTTCAACTCTAACTTATCCAAGGGTACCTTTCCTAAAGAATTGAAAGTAGGAGATATAAGCTCGCTCTTCAAAAAGGAGGATGCCTTTACGAAAAAGAACTATCGACCGATTACAGTTTTACCATCGGTTTCAAAAATTTATGAAAGATTGGTACAAGATCAAATGCTACCTTTTGTCCAAAGTTTTCTGTCCTCACTCCTTTGTGGGTTGCGAGAGGGCTATGGTACGCAGCATGCATTGCTACGTTTTGTGGAAGCCTGCAAGAAGACAATTGACAACAGGGGCGTCGCAGGGGCTGTTTTGACAGACCTTTCGAAAGCCTTTGATTGTCTAAATCATGAACTATTGATTGCAAAATTGAATGCATATGGCTTCAGTAAGTCTGCCTTGATGTTTATCCATAGCTATCTCACCGACAGGAAGCAGAGGGTAAAGGTCAATGGTTCATTCAGCACATGGACAGAAACCGTCCTGGGAGTACCACAAGGTTCGGTCTTGGGGCCCCTTTTGTTTAACATATACCTGAATGACCTTTTTATGTTCCTGGAGGAGACCGAAATCTGTAATTATGCCGACGACACAACTATCTATGCTTGTGGTCCTAACATCGAAGATGTCATTATGCATTTAGAGAATGATGCCCTTAAGATAACTGAATGGTTTCCAAACAACTGCATGAAGCTAAGTGAAGACAAATGCCACTTAATGATTTTCGATGAAGGGAAGTAATGACACAACATTCAAAATAGGCGAGGCCCGTGTGAAAGAAAGTACGGACGAAAATCTTCTCGCGATAACGTTTGATCAATCACTTTCATTCCAGCAACACGTCAAGGCTCTTTGTAAAAAGGCCAGCCAAAAGCTCCATGCCCTTGCTCGAATATCACGATACATGAAAACTGCAGCGGTTAATGAGGGCGTTCGTTTTGTCTCATTTCAGCTACTGCCCGCTTGTTTGGATGTTCTATGATAGATCTCTGAATCATAGAATAAATCATATTCATGAAAGGGCATTGCGCATTGCATACAAAGATTACGAGAACGATTTTGGTTTTCTCTTGGAGCAATCTAAATCGGTGCCAATCCATGTAAGAAATCTACAGTTGCTCAAGACCGAAATTTATAAAACGAAAGGCGGTCTGAATCCACCATTCATGAAAGACATTTTCATGCAACGAAACATTAGCTACAGTTTGAGGTATGGCGATGAAGCTCAAGTGCCAAAAGTACGAACAACGTCCTTTGGAGTTGAGTCCATTGCTTACCTTGGAAATAAACTGTGACAGATTTTACCGCAAGAAATAAAACAGTCAAACAGCCTTCCCATCTTCAAAAAACAAATTAGATGTTGGAATGGTGGAAAATGCAGCTGTAGGCTTTGCAAAGTGTATATCCCGAAAGTTGGGTTTGTAACAGGATAGATTTTTCTGACACTTTTGTCCTGTAATATCTATTAATAGTTTTATTGTAAATAATGTATGTTGTAATTAGTAGGCTTTAATTAGCTGTAATTTAGCTATTCTCTTTTTTCCTAGCCTACTTTAAACAGATGATTAATAATAATAATAATAATAATAATAATAATAATAATAATAATAATAATAATAATAATAATAATAATGATTAATAATAATAATAATAATAATAATAATAATAATAATAATAATAATAATAATAATAATAATAATAGTAATAGTAATAATAGTAATAGTAATAATAGTAAAAAATTTTCGCACAAATCGTCTTGTTTTTCTTTGCCGTTATCTACAACAAGCAAGGCACCTCGATCACTACTTATTAATAATAATAATAATAATAATAATAATAATAATAATAATAATAATAATAATAATAATAATAATAATAACAATAATAATAATAATAATAATAATAATAATAATAATAACAATAATAATAATAATAATAATAATAATAATAATAATAATAATAATAATAATAATATATAAACTAAACCATCCTCAAAAATAACAGAAAAGTAAAAATAAAAAACACAACTGTTAAAAACCAGACGTTTCGATTATCAAATCTTCATCAGTGCTTTACAATAAAAACAGCCAAGTATTTATAGGAAAAAATGTTTACATGCAATTGTTTTTCATCTAGCCTAAGCGGTTCTAAAATCGACAAGGGACTAGAATCCATGCTGTTAGAAACTAGGACACTGGACTCTACGGGGACTCCTAACAATGTACACCCTCCAAGGACCTGCTTTTAGCAAATTGCTAAATCCCTGATGGCGATTATTCAACTTTGACCTCAGCCCTTCTTTCATTTCTATGTCTGCAAGTAGAGTACCATCGCCCTGAATAGGCACCTTTCAGATAAACATCTGTCATGTGCAGTATGAAAGGACTAAGAAACTGCAACTTGTGATGAGAAGATTCTTTACTTCATAGTGCATACCGAATCACTTTATCAACTTAATCTTCTCACTCTATGGGAGTAAAACCACAACTCAAATGAACGCCGGTAAAATGGGCCTAATGGCCTGTTCATATGGAGAAAGTTTCCCAGGTATTTTCCTGCTTCACCGGGAAAATTCCTCAGTCGAGATCTCGCCTCATATAGCTGTACCACATAAAATATCAGAAGCGTTCACATGAGAAAACATTTTCCTGGCCAGCCGAGATCTCGGGTAAACTCTACTGAGATCCCGCCTAGCCGAGGAAATATTTTCCCTTATGAACACACTTTCCCGGCTAGGCGGAGAAATCTCTTTTGTTTATGGTTAATCATTTAGCGCCACAGACAAAGCGCTATTGTTCTTTATCCCGGCTTACCGGGGAAACTTTTCTCAAATGAAAGGTCGAGGAATATTACCTCGGCTGAGTGATTTTCCCGGTCAAACGGGAAAATGCCGTGGAAAGTTTCTCCATATGAACAGGCCCTAAATAAATTTTGTCGCCCTGAATCGTCATCCCTCGATTTAGCTGCTTAGGGTTAGAAGCCATTGGATAAGAAACCCAGACCCTGAATTTTTGAAAAAGGCAACAGGAAAAAAGAAAGGAAGGAGGCAGCAGCAGCATTATTAGTTTAGATACAATAGTGGGTTTCTTCAAGAGATCATTTTGATTGTTTACTTTACAATTTAATGCAAATGTTTAGGACGGCATAGGCAGAGAACATGAAGCTTGTTATGAAACCTTTGAGAAACTCGTAAGAAACTCCGAGTACTCAAATTCTGATAACTTTTAAGAAACTTTCAGTACTGGCAATTCTTAGTTTCTTGCAAAAAATACGTGTAATTGGCAATGAATAAATTCTAGCAGAAAATTAAAGACCTTTGAATCACCCATTGTATTACCCTTTTATCATCGACATTTTGCTAGGAAAGTCCCCCTCCCCCCTTGACGTTACTGATGTCAGACATTTGCCTGGGATAACAATATTACTGTACCCACTGCTCCAATTCAGAAGGGGAAGTCGCTTTTCATAAACATAAAATAAGATTTTATCATCCACTATGACGCGACGGTTCAGGGCAATTTTCAGCTGATGGAATCGCTTTGGAATAGAAACACCCTGAACAAAAACGGAAATGGACAACTTGAAGGACTATTCAAATATTTCATTTAAAGGGGCAGAACAAACTCATGAAACAAGTTATTTGACTTTTGTCAGTATTTTATCGATGAAAATGAATAAAAAAAACGCGGCTTGGAAAATAAATGGCAAAATGAAGCAACGCTTACCGTCGCTTTATAGGTACGTTGAAAACTTCTTCGCAGGAAGTAGACAAAGCCAAGGAAACAAGCAAGAACATTCAGAGAGCAAGAATATGGCGTTAGCAAACCATTTCCGCACTTTATTTTCATTTTCTAGTCCCAGACTGTCCATCTTAAAAGCCTAAACCTCGGCGAATGCGCTAGGGTGCGGATTCAGGGTGATGGTACTCTATTGAATTTCTATCAACATCTTCCAGACAAAAGAATACCTGAAACTTTCACAACTCCATATAAGGACCTACACAAGATACCATTTGCTCCATATGCCCACAAAGCACGATTTTGAGTGATTCTTAAAGGGTACAGACATAGCTATATCTCGTAATTGCTACAAATAGGCTAGCGAAAACACCTACGCATCCACTGTTTCCTTAGCTCCACAATGAAGCCACACGTGGCGAAGGTATAAAATTCAACAGGTTATATTTTACTTTTCCAGGGCAACTTTAAAAGCATTCTCTTTAAAAAAGTATACTTCCTACGATGTCTTCCTACGGCACTTTCCATAGATGTCTTTATGAAACTATTTTTTCTGTATCATATCTACATGGACGGAACATATCTTAATCGCCAGATTTTCCTACTTTAAGCTGAGGGTTTCCGGAAAATCCGTATTTAGGAGGTCTTTCAATACGCAAATTGGCAAAAACCATATGGATTGACATGTTGCCATTTAACTCACTCCAAACGAGGCAACAGTTGTTTTCTGGAACTGTTCAAACAAGAAACTCTTTATTGGGACAACCGGTACACTTACGCTGGATTGGCACACGAAGCAGTGACGTGGAAATGACAACTAAGTTGTGATGAGTATCAACAATCATAAGAGTCGTACCCTTTCACGCTCATCTCTTCGTCTGTTCCTTGACTGCCTGAAAGGAGTGGGATCTTCTTGAGGATTTTGGTCAATTGCCCAGTAGGATCCCTGAAATAAAACATAAAAAACACATCAAGTTACTGACACGCGAACCGTGGCGAAAAATGGAAGAACCAAACGAGCAACTTTTGACCTCTTATTCCATTTTTTCTTACTGGTGTCGATATGGGCTGCATCGAAAAATATATTGAAGCGTGGTGTCAAATTTCAAATTCAATATTGAATGCCAAGGAGGTTCCATCGACTATGATATTAGACGGCATTCAGAAGTAAATACTTTGCTGTCTGAAATTTGTTAAATAAGCCAGCTCACAACTGTCAATGATTTTTTCCATAATACTCTCGGGCGTCTCTTCAACTATGAGAGCCTCAGTGCATTTCTGCTTGGCGTACTGGGAACCTCAGTGCCTTTCAGCTTTATAACAAGCCACTTCAACACAAATATCTCGCTAAATGGATTTCCAGAACCGCTGAAAGCCGGCGACATCTAATCATTTTACAAAAAGGACGATAATTTCGTAAAGAAACAGTAAAGACCAATTACAGTCTTGAAAATCTATGATTGACTGATGGAATCTCAAAGGAACACCTTAGCTCACTGCTTTCTCAATTCACTGCTGTGTAGTTTTCGAGAGAATTACAGCACCATGGTCAAGGTGCGGTCCAACATGAAGCTTATAGAGTTAATTGAGCACTTCTCCATTGACGTACTTGGATAGGTATTTAATGATATTGATACCCCTTCTAGCCTTAGTAATAGCTTCCTTGATAAGGCTTTGGAAGTTTAATCTATCTTCAAGAATAACACCGAGGTGCTTATGTTTGTTCTTCCTTGACACATCATCATTTTCTAGCATTAGTACAGGGTGATCTGGTTCATTTCTTTTCGGTGACGAGACTACCTCTTCGGTTTTATCTGCATTGATTTGCATTTTCCATTGCCATGCCCATACTGCAACTCTCTCCAGATCGCTGTTCAAATGCTCAGCTGTTTCTCTTTCACCTTTCACAACAGAAAACAGCGATGCGTCGTCTGCAAACCATTTGATATCACTGCGGACATTATCAGCAAGATCATTCATGTATTGAAGAAAAAAGAGAGGACCGAGAACTGAACCTTGAGGCACGCCTGAAGAAACCATCTACCATTCCGATGCCCATAACATGAGCCATGGCTTAGAGTTGATAAAGCAGCGGGCTCATTAACTGGAGGATGTCTTTTAATTCTGTTCCACTATAGCAAGCTGTCGAACTATTTTTTTCAAGGAAAAGAAATAAAGTTGATTACCCAGTGATCTTTCTTAATAACACATTCATGAAGCAAGTAGACGAACATAAGCATTTGGCACTTGTCCTTGATTTAAAGCTGTCTTTTTCTGCTCAGATCAAGACAGCTACCTTTAAAACACGTAAGGGTATTGTTCTGCTGAAATATCCCTCTAAACATACACTAAACGAATTATAGTTCTAAGACAGTTCTAAGACAGTCAGTGGTAAAATACCTGTAAAAATCTTGAAAATGACCTCTGCTCTCTGTTTTAATGAGGTAGCAGAAATTGCTAATGCAATGTTAGAATCTGGACTTTTCCCCAATAAACTGAAAAAGGCTGATGTCTCTCCTATTTTCAAAAACGTGGGAGAAGATACAGTTAAAAAAGTTTTCGACCAATAAGTGTATTGTCAGCATTGTCAAAGGTGTTTGAAAGATTAATGGCTAAGCAGATGCTGTCCTTCATCCAACCAAATCTATCCAATCTCCTATGTGGATTTAGGGAAGGTTTTAGTACTCAACATGCACTGTTTCGTGTTGCGGAGATGTTCCGCAGGACAATCGATCAGTCGGGCATTGTAGGAGTAGTACTAATGGATCTGTTGAAGCCTTACGACTGCCTCAGTCATGATTTATTAATAGCAAAAATGGCAGCCTATGGCTTCAGTAATAAGAGTCTAGAACTCCTGTATAGCTACCTTTCAAACAGAGAGCAGAGGTTCAAGATGAACAGTACTTTTAGTGACTGGAAGTGCAAAGTGTACGGTGTTCCTCAAGGCTCAGTCCTTGGGCCCTTATTGTTCAATACATTCATCAACGACTTTGTGCTCGCTATACAGAGCTCCCAGGTATGCAACTTTGCTGATGATAACACGGTATTCGCATGTGGCACAAATGTCGAGGAAGTAATCGCATGTCTGGAGTTTGATATTGAAAATGCCATCTCCTGGTTTAGGGAAAACAATATGGTAGCCAACCCGGATAAATTTCAAATGATGTTTATTGGTCTCAAAGAGAGCAAAAGATACTGTCTTGACATAAATGGAAACATTATAGTCAATACAGACACGGTAAAGCTCTTAGGAGTTACGATTGATTCAAAGTTGAATTTTCGGGAACACGTAACACACATTTGTAAAAGATGAATCAGAAAACAGGGGCTTTTCTCGGATTGCACGATATCTCGATGTAGACAAAGCCAAAACACTCTACCATGCATTTATTCTCTCAAATTTCAACTACTGCCCGCTAATTTGGATGCTCTGTGGGAAGGCTGCAAACAAATCAATCAACCGTCTGCACAAACGTGCACTGAGAGTTCTGTATAGGGACTATGATGCATCGTTCGAAGATCTCTTGAGAAGGTCTGGTGAGCTGACAATCCATTGCAAAAATTTGCAAAAACTAATGCTTGAAATATATCAAAGCATAAATGCGGCTTGCCCCTCCTTCATGTCTGAGTTCTTCATACCAAAGGACATTCAATATGATCTACGAACAAATAACCTCCTGCAGCTCCCTAGAAATAATACGTTAGCGTATGGGAACAATTCTTTATCATTTAGAGGAAGCATTTTGTGGAACACGTTACCTGACACAATAAAAGCCGCTCAAAACACAAAGCAATTCAAAAATATGATTAAGAGCTGGAAAGGAGACAGTTGCAGTTGCAACATCTGCAGATGATGTGTAATTAGATTCATGTATATATTTTACGTTCATAGCCACTAGGTTTGAACATTGCATTGTAAATAGTTGGTATTTATTAGTTTTTCTTTAAAACTATTGCTGCCATCAACTGTAAATAAATTTATTATTATTATTATCATTATTATTATTATTATTATTATTTGCAATTTCACAGTTCGTACAATTCAACTGGGTTCATCTTACTATCAAGCCACCTCCCGCAGCTTTAGATAGTAAGTCATTTGTCTCTTTAGTCACCAAAGTCCAACACTTTTCTGATAATTCTAGCTGTTTCCAGTAGACAAGCTTTCTGCAATGGCTCCACTCCCTTGACAAAATTGATCATTTCTAAGTTCTTTCCAAGCTTTTTTGTGACTGATCCTAGTGCTCCAATGATGATTGGGACTATGAAGACTTTCTGCACTTCCGCCCGCTATACTTTCAGGACTTCATATTTCAGCTCTGTATACGCTTCTATTTTTTCATGTTCTTTCTTGTCTATTCTTGTGTCAAATGGACAAGCGACATCAATTAGCCAACATACTTTCTTTCTCTTGTCAATCATTATTATTGTTATTATTATTATTGTTATTATTATTATTACTATTATTATTATCATTATTATTATTATATAAGCTGTATGTGCGACCCTATCCGGATTACGGGGATGTAATTTACCACGTTCCTGCAAAGGTATGTGAATTCAGTGGCAATAGAACTTTGCCAAATTTCATGGAGAAATTAGAGTCCTTTCAGTATTCTGCTGCTCGACCTGTATCTGGCACATGGACGGGCATGTCGAGAGAGAAGCTGTATGCAGAGCTTGGCTGGGAATCGTTAAGTACTGTAGGTGGAGCATACGCCTTATTTTATTCTACAAGGTCATAAACAGTCTAAATCCTGAATACACTTTGGGCCCAATGCCACCACAACGGCAGTCTCGTTATTCTCTTCGCAATCAGGATGTTATTGGGCGAATAAGGGCAAGCACAGAAATATTCCAATCTAGCTTCTATCCTCACTGCCTGCCAGAAGGAAGCTGGATCCAGAAATTAGACTTGCTCCCTCTATTGCTGCATTTGAGAAGAAGCTGCTATCTACAATTCGCCCAGTGCCAAAATCTGTCTTTGGGATACACGACCCAACAGGTCAATCTTACCTTACAGAACTGCAGGTCAGCCTCAGTAAATTAAACTTTCATATTTTCAAACATCATTTCAGAGATACCATAAATTCAATGTGCGCAATAAACGATGTCATCCAGAATACGGAGCAATTTTTCTTGCACTGCCCTTCTTTCGAAGAATCACCAGGGGATTTTCTCAATGGCGTTTCCTTTTTATTACAACCCTTTGGCTATATCAATCTTTCAAATAATGCCCTACTACAAATTTTATTGTATAGTGATATAGATTTTCCAGACGATCTTGATAAAAATATACTACTTTTAACTCTATGTTTTATCCACAGAACTGGCTGGTTTGATTAGGAAGTCGTTAACTCAGATATGAGTCACATTCGAAGGGGGGGGGGGTACTTCCGTACTTGACTTGACGGGACTCATATAGGCAAGTTCGCAACAAGGTCAACTCTCTAAACACCCAGCAGAAGAAGGAGTACTACAACAACAAGATCTCTGCATGCAAGGGTAACATGAAAGAATCATGGAAAACAATCAATGAACTTCTCAATAAGAGGTCGAAGTCAAGTAACATTGTTAGCCTAAAGGAGTCTGGCTCAGAAACTGTTCACAGGAACGACATTCCTGATGCAATGAACAGTTACTTCTGCTCAGTAGGTAAGGATCTAGCAGATAAAATCAGTCCAGTTCCTAACCCCCTCCTATCAGGTGACTTTGAAATGAATAAAACCAAAGCAAAGTTCCACTTCAGGACTATTGAGGTGCAGGAAATCAGAGATGCGTTTGCCAAGGTGCAACAGCAAAGAGCTTTGGAACTGACGATATTTCCAGCTACTTCTTGAAGCTTGCTTTACCCTTCATTGAAAATTCCCTTGCTTTCGTGTTTAATACATCAATTGAAACAAGTATTTTTCCTGACTCATGGAAAGTTGCTAGGGTTACTCCTATTTACAAAAATGGAGATAGGGCCGAAAAGTCAAACTATCGCCCTATATCAGTCTTACCTGTCATTTCAAGGCTCTTTGAAAAACTTGTAACCAATCAGGTGTACCAGCATATGGAAGATAATGGTTTGTTTTCATCTGGCCAATCTGCCTACTTACGCCTCCATTCTACTGTAACTCATTTAATTAAAAATACAGATGACTGGTACAATGGGCTGGATCTTGGTAAGCTTGTAGGCCTTGTTTTCATTGATCTTAAAAAAGCTTTTGACACTGTTGACCATGAGATTCTCTGCCAGAAATTGGTGCACTACGGAGTCCAACAGCGGGAACTCGCATGGTTCAGATCTTACCTGTGCAATCGAAAACAATTCTGTCGGGTCAACGGTGTCAGCTCAAAAATTGAGAGTATAGATGTGGGAGTTCCCCAAGGCTCATGTCTGGGTCCCCTTCTTTTCCTTATCTATATCAATGATCTGCCGCAAGCTGTCCAAAATTCAGCTGTTTCCATGTATGCTGATGACACAAGTCTGTGCTACCAGTCTTCGGACATAAATGTGTTGAACGAGGCCATTAATAACGACCTCAAACAACTGAATACTTGGCTTCAAGGCAACAAGCTCTCCTTAAACGTTGCAAAAACAAATTCCATGCTTGTCTCCACCAAGCAAAGGCATAATATCCTCAAAAGTCGAAATGAAGACTTGGATTTGAAAATTCGCAACAATGAGCTCGAAATAATCCAAAAAACAAAATACCTTGGTGTTCAGATCGACAACTCTCTTAACTGGAAGGAACACATCAAGACTGTCTCTACCAAAGTTTCTAGAGCTATTGGCTTTTTAAAACATGCCAAGACGTTCCTACCGAAGGAAACATTGAAGACTCTTTACACAGCTATTGTCGAGCCACACCTTCGATATTGTTGCTCTGTTTGGGGTTGTGCCGGTTCGACTGAGCTTAATCAGTTGCAAAAACTTCAAAATCGAGCTGCAAGAATTATAACCAACAGCAGCTTTGATACCCCAAGCAGACCACTTATCGACCAGCTGGGCTGGAAGACCATTGAACAACTCATCGCTAGTGAATCTAAGATAATGGTCTTCAAGTCCCTGCATGAACTGGCTCCCCAATACTTGTGTGACCTTTTCACCCGAAACTCAAAGTGCTCTTCGTATGTCCTGCGCAATTCTGAGACAGATTTAAGATTACCCATGAAAAAGTCAAGTAATGGGCAAAAATGCTTCTCCTATCGTGGAGCAAAAGTGTGGAATGAACTTCCTGCCGATACCAAACAGGCATCTTCCCTGAATAGTTTTAAAAAATCTATTTAGGAACATTTCCTTTTCCCTTTCTTTTATGTTAGATTTTGTATATATTGTATTAGGTTTTTATATTATGGTTTTTATATTGTAATTATTCTTTTTAGTATGTAATTGTATATTAAAGTTTTTAAGTGGAGGGCCCCTTGTAAAACAACTCTGGTTGAAGGGCTACCCTCCTTAATAAAATGAAAATGAAAAAAAAATGAAATGAAATGATGTGGCGCTCAACAGGGTGTCCTTTTACGGTGAAAATTATGCGACAGGGTATTACAATTGATAAGAAAATTATGCGACAGGGTATCATGTGGATGGATGCTTTTTAGACTTCTCTTGAAACAATGTATATTGGCAAAATTTTTATGCGACAGGGTATCCTTTTGGGCCACTTTTTATGCGACAGGGTACAGGGTGTGGAGAGATTTGCCGCACATCCCCGTCACTTCCCTAGTCAAATACCCCCCCCCCGGGAAGTCACACAACCACCATGATCTCATTTCTTTTCTTTTTTGGTAGCTTTGTGCAGCTTTAATTTTCTTTTCGTCTACCCTGGGTACCAGAGCCTAGGCTCTGGTACCCAGGGTACTTTTCGTCCCTCTCTTCTATGTTTTATGTTAATCGCCATATGGGTTGACAAAATGTTTCGCTCCTAATCTATCGTCTTAGTAGTAGGTTATTTTATCATGTAAGTAGTGTAGTCAGTAGTTATGTCTTGAAACTTTTTGATGGAATGTATATATGTATATATAAAGCGTTAAACATATATCGACAACGCATAACGAAACAAACAATGGGGAATACAAATACAGAATGTGTCATTGAAAAAGTGAAATAATTCTAACATTTATTTTTATGTAACTCCTCTACTAGAGAAAGATCCCTGAGCTACAAGAGTTGATGCAAAATTCAAAAAAGGGAATGTCGATATTTTGGGCCACTCCCTACATACAACAAGCTAGACATAACGTGAGAACGAGCTTTGGAACTTGTATTCCTTCTGGATCACTCTCAAGAAAGTCTGCTGAGATTGCAAAACGCCTACGACATCTTTAATCGCCAACCAGCGTAACAAGAAAAGATAACCTCGCCACAATACTGAAACACAGCATGATGTGCAGATTGAAAAGCCTTACCTAACAATAAGAACAGCGTTGTGGCTGGGTAATCCCTTGCGGTTGGACACATCGATAGCTCACCATGAATCGTGGTTTCACAAAGATGAAAAATAGCACAGCCTAAATAGCTCAGCGAAGATAAAATTAGTCGCTCAAGGGCCATGACACAATAGAATAACAACAAGACCTGCTACAATTACACCTGCCCTGACCTGACTCACTATTCGCAATTATTCACAGTTTAAAAATCCGGCTGCTTCCGCAATCATCCCATCTGATAGTAGAAAACTTCCATGCAAGTTGTTTATGACCAACTCTTTTACAAGAAAGCATCTAAAGTATCTATGGCTAGCAAACTTTTCATTATATCATTACCGTATGTTTGGGCTTTATAGCTCCATGTGAATCTTTTAGGCATTTTTTTTTCTATATTCAATTAAAAATCCTACAAACATATTACTAATTACAATAACTGTAAACTACGTTACAATACTACAAAGACGATGCCACAGGGAGCGAAATACTATGTCTACCTTGCGGCCGTTCTAAAAGTAATTAAAAAATACGTAAAACTACATATAACCATTAGAGAAAAAGGAATTATAAAATACAAACTGAAAATACGGATACAAGCAAAGATAGCCTCCAACCAAATAAAGCAATTGCATGGGTAGATTTGTAGGTTGAGAACCAAACAGGTTTAGGCATTGCGAAAGTGTTCATCTGATAGTCAACTCTGATTGCTAACAAGCTTTGAAACGCTGTCTGAACTAAACAAGAATTTCGGTTTGAAACCCCAATTTTTTAACGTTGCTAGTGCAGATATCAATGTATGTATGTATGTAAATTTCGCCACAAAATTGAAATATTTACAGTTGTTAAAAGATGTATTGTTAAAATAGTTACAATACAATTTACATGGCACTTTGATCAAAACAGGTTAAAACACCCCTAATCATAGTGGCAGGGATAGCATTAAAAGATCGAGTGACCTTAGTTCCATAATGGTCCCCTTAAGGGTGGTTATAAATAATAATAAACAGTAAAATTGTACATGCTTTTACGGAATCATGAATACGAGAGAGGACACGCGGTTTTAGTTTAACACATACACGTTGTTTTCGTCTATAGGTATATTTTGGAAAAAAATGTCTTTGATCCTGTGTTTGAATGAATTAAAATTATTTGTAGATTTTAAATCATATGATAGGCTATTCCATATTTTTGTCCCCAAATAGGACAGACACTTTTGGCCGCTGTTACTTTTGCGAAATGGAAAGTTTAAAACCTTTGTGTGACGCGGCTTTGGCCAACTGGCTGGAACATTTCATCAGCGTAAGCTTGAGCCGTTCCTTTGAAAGATGAGGCTCAGCAGCTGTCAAAATCTGCATGTAGGGACCAAAACCTTCCTCAAAACTGGAAAGAAAGTCACTTCAAGGTGTTAGAATCCCAAAATCTTCATCTTCATGGTTTTACGTAGTGCTTGCCTTCTTACTTGAAGCCCCACGTTGACATTTTGTAACCCATGATAAAGAATATTTTTGAAGCCAAGTTCGAAATGTCTCCTATTTGCCAATTTTACTGTAATTGCATCCATCCCTCGAGTTTGAGGATATCCAGATGTTAAAACTGAGAAACTTATGTATAGATTTCAGTCTTACATAAAGGGTAGCCGACGGGGAGTATCACTCCACAAAATGGCGTAGGAGATTTGTCGGATTTAAAAATCCTTGGATTTTGGAATCGGGTTTGCAGATTTTGCCAATTTTTTTGCGGATTTTTCGGAACTCTTTAATCTCTCTGCCACGACTTTTCCTTCCATCAAAATCCATAGAAATGGCAGTGGGTTGACAAAACTGCCAGGTCGCCAAAAACCAAGAAATCCGGTACTGGGACAACGTAACAAAAAGAGAAAATACTGGATCAAGCGGCCTACAATCCCAATTGCTGTCGGCATTTAGCGGCTGTATTCATGGCACCATCCCTTGAAACCGATTTGAAGACACTCCAACTATTATGTACAGCTCCTTTGTCAGGTCCAAAGAATTGGACGAATACTTCCTTGCCCTCTTATTCTCTTTTATGCAAGAAAATCGTACAACTCTCCCACCAAGGACTTTACGGCGTTGTCCTCTCCTTTGAAAATGCGCAAGCCACCACACTAAAATATTTTGTTGAGCCGAGATCTGTTGTTGCAAAAACATAGGTTGGTCCCGCAACAACAACAACATGACTTGCCCCAACAACAGCAACGACAGCAACAACAAATGCCTCAAAGCAACAAAGGTAAACCATGTTTTGATGATAAAACAAATGTTTTTTTTTACATTTTACATTTTAAAATTCTTTACCCAGGGATACAATTCAGTTTGTAACTGTTTTACAATGTACCCTGCAACTAAAAATAAAAATAACCTAATAACAATAATCGTCTAATCCTATAAATATACAAAACACCTATTAATAAAAACTTGAATAGAAAAACCGAATAATTAAAACCAGCTTTCCTTGAATATTTTCAATTATGAGCTTTGAGTTTGGCTTTAAACGACTGGATGGAAGGAGCTAACTTGATATCAGAATGGAGTTTGTTCCATGTATCAACTCCGCGGAAAGCAAACGAGTTTCGACCATAAGCTGTTCTCATTCGAGGTATATAAAGATCGCATTTCGTATTTCGTAAGACCCGACTGTGAACATCTGACAATCGGGAGAAGATCTGACATAGGTTGTCGGGTGCAAGTCCATTTAGGGATTTATATACCATAGTGGATGTTTCCCTGTGGACAAGCCTATCAACTGAGAGCCATCCTAATCTTTGCAACAGTGGAGCAGCCGATGAATCAAAAGGGCTGCCCGTGACAACTCTTGCAGCTCTGTTCTGCAATTTTTGCAAGGTATTCAGTTTAGTTTCGCCACAGCATCCCCATACTGAGCAACAATAGCTAAGGTGGGGCTCTACGACACTTATATGGCTTTTTCTCAAATCTAGCTTTGAATTTAGTTTTAAAAAAACTCAAAACGGTCCCCTTATAGGATAGATAAGATGCATAAATACTACAAACACCTTACCCTCTCTGAACCATTTGCACTAGCTTCCACTTCTCTCGAAACTGTCCTAAAACCCTAGTAGAAATCAACCCTTCAAAATCAACAGGATTGGATAGTATTGCTGGGAAATTCCTCAAAGGCAGTGCGGTGGTTCAAGCAGAGCCAATTACTGACTCATGCAACTTCTCAATCCTTCGATCTACATTTCCTGATGGTTGTAAGCAAGCGAAACTGAGGATCGAAAGATGATAGCTCGACAGCTCAGCTAAAATTTTTTGTCAATTTAAGAACAGCTGTGAGGATCCATCGCTTTCACATTCGCGTCTGAAATGTCTGCATGCCCCTGCCCGCAAAGGACCATGGGTGTCAATGGCTAACTAAGGCGTGGCTACCTTCATTTTCACTACCTATATAGGCTGCTTTATAATTAACCAATTTCTAAATACTAACATCGAATCAAATCAGAAATTCTCAATCCCTGCTGACCTCTATTAATTATTCAAGCAATAACAACAGATCTACACAAATTAAGAACAACAAGTTTAGGAGTAATCATGCGACTACAAGAACGAGCTTCTTTCATGGCAATTCCACCTGGCTATTGCGGATAAATTGGATCGACATGTGCAAGAAGCTCTTGCATATCACTTCTTGGCCTTTTCACATCATGGTCAAGTAATGTGCCATTAGAAATTAATTCAAACCAATGAACACTTCAGGGGGAAATTATTGATGACAATAAAAACCTGCATATAAGAAACTCGTTTTTCGAAGCAGGCTGATAAGTTCCTTATTAGAAACTCTAATATGAATAGCAGGACCATCCCGGAAAGGTATGGAACTCACAATTGACAATAAATGCTGTACGCTATTGTATCTTGCTCCTCTTACTCGGGGCTCTGTTTCATGCATCTCATAAACAAAACACTACGAACTCAACAAAAAGGACACACTGAAAGTAATATCAGTAAGTATTGTGGGGTACAAGAAACTTGTTTCAGGAAAGTGTCTTCTTAAATGTATTTCGTTTCACAATTTTTTGTCCTAGAATAACAACTTACAAGAAACTTGGAAAAATGTAGCTTTACTGACTATTTTCCAAGGTCAGTTAGTGGAAAATATTGCAAACTCAGTTTTTGGTACCCCATTTACTGACGTGTCCACCTGCTTACCGATCCTTAAAAAATTTAACCCATTCTTCTTTCAGTTCCTCCTCCTTATTTCAAATGTCCCTCCTGATTGAATTTCATATTTTTAGTGTTCTGCTTCCTATTCTCTGTCATGGGACATTAAGTGCAGTGATGTCACGGTATGATCATAAATTCTATCTCGGGCAAAGATCTATGAGAACGCTAAACCACATATTACAAGCTCATTTCCATATCTTACTTGAGACATACAGTAGCTTATACTACCATTTGAAGCTAGCAAAAAAAAAACAAAAATTACTCATTCTTTAAAATCATTTAAGAAAACAAACTCAAAACGATCTAAAGTGTCTAATTTCACTTTTCAAGCGCCAGTTGCTGCCGTATGTCAGTGTTTGAATATCTAGATATGCATGCTGAATCATATGACCCACGGCGGGCTTCACGTACTTGGTAGTATGACTTTTGCACATTATTACAGATATGGAACATAATAAAACACCTGATGACGAGTTAAGCTCGAAAAGTTGTAACTAACGTAGTCTTCGCACACAGTCGAATTTTTACATGAATTGATGCTTTGATTGATAACAATCGACGTACAAAACGCTTTTCAACAACTTTGGTTCCAATTGACATCACAACACAAGTTTTTTATGGCTAAAACAGGTCCAAAACTGACGACTATGGTAGTAGTAATCGCAATAGTAGTTTGATAATTTTGAATTATTGAGTCATCAAGCAGTAACCGCACGAGTATTCAAACTTTCAGGGAGGAGTGCTGAGGCTGCGCACAGGCAATCTTTCACGAAATTATTACCAAACAACCAATCGAATATGTCCAAGGGTAAATAAAGATGCTAATTCGTGCTTTATGCTAATTCGTGCTTTGCTTGGTGTTTCTATATTAATGCATTTTGAAGACCGAAAGATATTTCTTAGTTAATATAGAGATGACTCGCCCCAAATGAGCACCCTAAGGATCTGCCTTGTTTTCATCACCTAGAGTAAATTGAAATGATAAGGGCTTGGGCATAGCTAATACAAAAAACCCGCCAAAATAGTTTCCTAGATATAATGTCACTGAGTTAACTGCTGCTCCTTTACTTTGACAATCATCAAAGACACAATTATGGTGAATCTTTAAAATTTGTCTTCCTGTAATTGAATTCTCCTTCTTCTGTCGTAAAGTTTCATTTTACTTGCTGACTAGTTTTGTTCTTGCCGCAAATTAAAAGAATAATATGTAAAGGACAAATTGCTCCTCCCTCACGATTAATTCTAAAGCAAAATCGATAAGTTCACGCTTTCTGCTTGTGTTCCAAGGGGTTGTGATTAGAAAACGTTAAGATTGTCAGCTTTCACCCTTCTTAAGCACCCTGCAGCACATCGATTCTCTGTGAAGCAATTGTATCAATCCAAGAGAATCTCGTTTGCCTTTAATAAGAAATTCACTTATATTCAAAAAAAATTCAAAGAAAATTCGCAAAATCATACTCTTTCAAAAAAATTTTGTTAACTTTTTCGAAACAGAGGTACATCCCTTCCTTAGTCAAGGACAGAAAGTTGAATGAAGGAGGGAATAGTCATCAGCTACGTCACACATACAGTCTTGATTTCATTAAAGGAAAACTGCTAATCGGCAGGGATATCTGGTGTCTTCTATTTGTAACTCACGATTCAATTTCATTCAATTATAACATGCGCAGTTGATTTTCATGACACTGATTACATTAAAAATTGTTGTGCGATTAGTTAAAACAAAGGGGCAGAAGGGTACCATGTAAAGTCAAAGATAGCTGAAAAATGATTTCAGTGACTGGATGATTTTGAATATTGCGCCCGTTGGTGGAGCATACTGGATTACCAAAGGAGATCTTTCCCTGGAAACCACAATGCTAAAGATAATCAAGAATTCTGTTTGCATGTTGAAAAAAAGTGATATACTTCTTTCTCTATGACTGAAAGCATCGACTTTTCAAAAGGAAAGTAATGAAATAGTCCTGGCTCAAACTGATCAAGCCAAGTGATCACATCAAAGTACGCTTCAAATACCTGATTGATAAAACGATACCGTTTTCTTTGAAGATTGCTCAATTGAGGGGAGGCCCCGTGTTATGCTATGATATGGCTATGACATGGCTATGCTATTGCTATGGTCATGACATGATGCTATGGCTATGACATGGCTATGCTGTGGCTATGCTATGGTTATGACATGATGCTATGGCTATGACATGGCTATGCTATGGCTAGGCTATGGTTATGACATGATGCTATGGCTATGACATGGCTATGCTATGGCTATGCTATGGCTATGCTATGGCTATGCTATGGCTATGGCAATGCTATGCCAAAGTTATCTTATATCGTTTTCTCGCCATCTGAAGTTTTGTTGCATACATCCGACGGTCACTGCTCTCCAAAAAAACATATTTGGGGGAGTCCTAAAAGCGTTGAATTGGCGGTTGCGAGGCGGGCTTAATTTTTCGATCCCATGTAACCCACTTGAGTATTCCTAACTACTTAAAGCTAACTTAGGCCCACTATGCACGCCGCAGTGAGGCATATCAACGCCCCTTGTCTAGAAGTTAACGCCCCTAGTTTGACGTCCCTTCCGAAGGACGGCGGGTGAGTTGTGAGGTCAGGCCTCCGAAGTCGCCCATCCGGAGCTTGATCTCACTCAACCGAGCTTAACTTCAGTCACCTGACAAAAACAACATAAGCCGATTAGCCACTCACCCTGCATTATATGATGAAAATTCCCAGGGGGGAAGGGGTGCTTCACTACCTGAAATGGAATGTAATTCTTGAAGAAATAATCTGGGACTGGGGTCCATCTTTTGAAATTAATTCTGGAAATGCTCATGCTTTTTGTAGTGAAAACACACGTTAGAAAACACATCCATATTCTGGTATTCGATTTCAAATTCCCAACTAGGCCCACAATCTGGCATTGGGTCATAGCAGAAATTCTTAGAGTGCACACCCCGATATAATCCAATAGTAAAGTGCCCCCTCCCCAGGGAACAAGACAAATTATTTAACTGAGTGTTAATGACCTTTTTGAGAATCATCTACATACACATAGACAGGTAAGGCAAGGAAAACTGAATCATGTTTGGCAGGTAAAGCATGCTGCATGTTTGTCAGTGGTTTAACTGTTTATCAAGGTTGGACTCACTTTGTTCCATGAATGGACCTACTGATCTCCTCAAATCACTTTTGGCTATACACTAGTCTTTACAAGAGATGCAACATCCATTGCTTACCTTGCCAGGATCATCTTTGCTCCTTGCAACTTTGACAAAACATTTGTTCAATGACAAGTTATGTCTGATTGAATTCTGAAAAGACGAGGATACAGCGTGAGCATATGGAACTGCCAAAACAATAAAGCACAGGAAATCCGGCTTTGAAGGCATTTCAACATTCACTGCAAATTTTACAAAACTAAGTTACTGTTTAAACAAGCAGAGGTCCTCAATCTAAACTGGCAGACAGAACCATTGCCAGAAAAATACATGAATCCACATAAAGACTTTGTTCTGCTTGTGTGGCTTAAATATTTTCAGCTTTTGCAAACGGTACGTGAGACTTTGGAAGAAAGGACTGGATAAATACACAATCAAGTAGTTGCAATCTGGTTTCATGATTGATTCCTATTTGTGTGAAAGCTGCTTTCACGCAAATTTGCTTCTAAATCCTCCTTACATCTTACCTTTCACTGGTCAAACTCGCAAGATAGTTGAATGAGTCAACGAACAGATGGCGCTGGATAGAAGGGAAGACCTGGATTTGGCCTGATACCTTTGTGGGGCATGCACTGGAATATGTTATTTTCAATTTAGTCGTAGGGTCTATTAGGGTCTTTAGGCAATCAAAAGACATACCAGGTGTCACAGAAAACATGGGGGGCTAACAACAAGAACTTAGGTCAAATAAATTGACAAGAATGTTTAAACTGAGACTTGTCAGAAGTCACGAGGTCAAAAGCACAGTTTGACGAGTTAGGGGGTTCAATAAAGAAGCATACAAACAAAGTGACTGTTTCTATTTTAAGTGGGATACATGGATTTTTGAAACAATTTCCTAAATGATTGTGAGCAAAGCTTTTAGTGAAAACTAAAGTATCGGGCTGGTAGCAAGATTCTTAGACCATAGGAAAATTTTGCCACCAAAAAAGTTTCTGATGAGTTTCTTAACTGGGAAATGGTAATATCGTTGTTCAGTTCAAGGGTTAAGAAGGAAAGGAGAAAGATTTCGCTTTGGGTCGTCATGGGATAAATACTGATTTCCGTTTGAGTTTCCAAAAGCCCCCTCGAATTCTTGCCTCCTTGTTATTGGCAGTTCTATTATTACTAATAGTACTGAAGAAAAATTGTTAGGAGTTACCTTAGACAGCAAACTTACATTTGAGCAACATGTAAGTAATCTATGTCGAAAGGTTAGCAACAAGCTCTATGCTCTGTCACGCATAGCACACTATATGGATCAAAATAAATTAAGGATACTGATGAAATCATTCATAAATAGCCAGTTTCAATACTGCCCTCTGGCATGGATGTTCCATAGTAGGAAACTAAATACTAAAATCAACAAACTGCACGAGCGAGCCCTTAGAATAACGTACAGAGATCAGGAATCTAGCTTTGAAGATCTCCTAGGATATGATAACAGTGTATCTGTTCATCAAAAGAACTTACAGGTATTAATGATAGAAATGTTCAAGACAAAACATGGCTTAAATCCTCCTTTTATGAAAAAAATATTCTATCTACAAACCAACCATTATAACCTCAGAAATGATCGCGATTTTAACTTACCAAGAGTGAGATCAGTCATGTACGGCTCAGAAACTGTTCGATATAGGGGTCCACAGTTATGGTGTACACTTCCAGTCTCTCTAAGACACTCAACTAACTTGATTGAATTTAAGACCAAAATCAAAGCTTGGAAAGGAAATGAATGCCAATGCCAATGTAGGCTCTGCCGAAATTATGTACCACTTTTAGGTTTTATATGATGTTTTTATCCATTCTTTTCTTGTAAATTGAAGTAGTTGGCTTTTATTAGCTATGTTTGTAAATATTATATACATGTATAGCTATTTTATACCTTATTTTTATGCCAACATTGTAAATAAAGTGTTAATAATAATAATAATAATAATGATAATGATAATAATAATAATAATAATAATAATAATAATAATAATAATAATAATAATAATAATAATAATAATATTCAAATCCTGTCAAAATTACAGCTCCCACACCCCCGGCAATGCGGCACTGAAGGGTATTTGGTAACGAATCATAATTTTCAGTCACTCAAATCTTGGATTCGTTGTCAATGACTCAATAACTGCGTTGTTGATATCATTTGTGATGGTATCCTATTTCATCATTTCATATATCAATATTTATGAATATTTAACTGAAAATTGTTTTGTAATCACTGTAAAAATCCTCACCAACTTCAAGTATTTCAAAACTTCTCTTAAGACCTTCTTATTGCTCCCCCGGTACTCACGAACTAAACTCTCACTCAGGATTCCTTGCGATGCGACAAGTTCGAGGAGGTAACGGCGAAGGCGGTGTTATGAGTTTAGGGTACGTCCAAATTAGACGCCATGCCGAAGATTAGGCCTGTCTTGTGCTTGAGACGAAAATTTCCTAAGACGAAGAAGAGGACGGTCGTTGCATTCAAAGTCTGCTTTGAGAAAGAGTATGTGAACATTTTTATCGTTATTTGCTGTGTCCTAGTGCATCTCCTTCTTTTTAAATCAATTTTATCTCGCAACCCGACCATGTAGGGCGACGCTTCTCTACTCGAACTGACTTTAGGTTTTATTTGCAAAACGTGCCGATCTGTTAAAGTTAGATATCTTTGTTTCGCGCCACACAGCCACAAAATACTTTTCTTTTTAAGTCCTTCCTTTTTGTTTCTTTTTTCGTTTGTTTGTATTTGTCAGTAAACATCGTCAATATGTAACTTTTTGTATTGCATATGTAGATGTAGCTTAAGTTTGATATTCTATGATAATGACCCATAGGATAGTCATGGGTTCTTGCTTCCCCGGTTATCGTTCTTGTTAAGTAGTCCAGTAGTTTGTAGTTCAGTAGTCTTAAGTGCCTCGCATTGTAAATTTACATATTGAATTTAAAAAAAAGGAAAAAACACGCATCACTATTATTTAGTGCTTACCGTAGCTTCTTTGAGTTTCAGAGAGTTTGATACTCTGACACAAATTTGAAACTCTCCACGCACTGATCTATTAACCCTATTTGTCTGTAGATTTTTACCAAGTGCACTTACAAAGCCGAAACTTTCTGACTTCTAGTTTTTATCCTTGTCACAATCAAAAATTAATTTTTTGAAAAATCAATTTCATTCCAGGGGGTAAACGCGATCACTTTCGAGAGACGTATGTGTAAAATTTTGAATAATTCCTAATAAAATCTGCAGCTAATGTGATAAAATGATGAAAAGAAGACAATCCATACTACTTTTGATGGTCTATCCAACAAATTAGTTATTGTTTTAATTTGAGCGTATGGTTTTGCGGATTTTGGCATTACGCATGCGCACATTCTTTGCATTCCTGTGTGATGACGCCATCACTTTTTATTAATTTTTCTTCACGGAGTGAATACTATTTAGACATAGAATACAATGAAATTAAATTGATGTCCTTAATGCTTTCGTTTTCTCACAATCAACGATTGAAAATTTTTAGTACTGAGCCCTATTGACTTTGAACATTGAACAATGTGACGTCATGGGAAGGTCACGTGACATATCTAAAAATATATTTCATTTTTGGGTTCACCATATAATGTTCTATACACATGCAAAGTTTCAAGGCTCTAGGTTGTCCAGAACAGAAATAAATTAGGGCGGGCTGAATCAACCCCCCCAGCCTTCCTTAGAGCATCAAATACCCTAGGCCTGATATTTGATATTTTGATATTTGATATTTGATTTTATTAAGGCGGGTTGCCCTTCAACAGAGTTGATTTACAAGGGGCCCTCCACTTAAAAAACTACTTACAATATAGAATATACAATTACCGAATAAAAAGCTAAAATTGCAATATAAAAACCATGATATAAAAACCTAATACAAAATTTACAAAATCTAATTTAAAAGAAAAAGAGAAAGACCTAAATAGATTTTTTAAAACTATTCAGGGAAGATGCCTGTTTAGCATCGGCAGGAAGGTCATTCCAAGCTTTTGCTCCTCGATAGGAAAAACATTTTTGCCCATTACTTGACTTTTTCATGGGTAGTCTTAAATCTGTCTCTGAATTGCGCAGGACATAGGAAGAGCACTTTGAGTTCCGGGAGAAAAGGTCACACAAGTATTTGGGAGCCAGTTTATGCAGGGACTTGAAGACCATTGTTTTAGATTCGCTGGTGACGAGTTCTTCAATGGTCTTCCAGCCCAGCTGGTCGATAAGTGGTCTGCTTAGGGTGTCAAAGCTGCTGTTGGTTATAATTCTAGCAGCTCGATTTTGAAGTTTTTGCAACTGATTAAGCTCAGTCGAACCTGTGCAACCCCAAACAGAGCAACAATATCGAAAGTGTGGCTCTACAATACCTGTGTAAAGAGTCTTCAATGTTTCCTGTCTTAGGAACGTCTTGGCATGTTTTAAAAGCCAACAGCTCTAGAAACTTTGGTAGAGACAGTCCTAATGTGTTCCTTCCAGTTTAGAGAGTTGTCGATCTGCACACCAAGGTATTTTGTTTTTTGGATCATTTCGAGCTCATTGTCGCGAATTTTCAAATTCAAATCTTCATTTCGACTTTTGAGGATATTGTGCTTTTGCTTGGTGGAAACAAGCATGGAATTTGTTTTTGCAACATTTAAGGAGAGTTTATTTCCTTGAAGCCAAATGTCCAGTTGTTTGAGATCGTTATTAATGGCCTCGTTCAGCTCATTTATATCCGAAGACTGGTAGCACAGACTTGTGTCATCAGCATACATGGAAACGGCTGAATTTTGGACAGCTTGCGGTAGATCATTGATATAAATAAGGAAAAGGAGGGGACCCAGACATGAGCCTTGGGGAACACCAACATCTATACCCTCAGTTTTTGAGCTGACACCGTTGACTCGACAGAACTGTTTTCGATTGCACAGGTATGATCTAAACCATGCGAGTTCGCGCTTTGATGACACTTCCTCTGCCGTTTTCCTTATTGTGATAAAAATATAGTTGGGGACACCTGCGAGCAGAAGTTGACAAGGCAGTGGATATCATCTCGGAGACATGACCGCATGCGTAGTGGGTAACATTTTGTTTATTCTATTACGTAGTGTCACTATTTTCGTCACAAATTTTTAGTCACTTGAAAGGCAGTCGGTAGTCAGACATCAGAAGGAATCCACATCCGCCACAGAACAATCAATTTGCGATGGGGAACAATCAGAGCAGTTTTCAGAATCCCTCGCGATTCGTTTCATGAAAACTTGGAAAAGAAAAGTATCTATCTGATTAGTAACAGATATTCAGAGATAGGTAGTATCTTATCTTTTTATCTTGAAGATAGCAATTAGATACTGAAAACAGTAACAGTATCTTGTAATAAGATAACTCCCGTACCCAGTAACTGTATCTTGTAATAAGATAATAATTTGGCTGAATAATAGTATCTTCTAATAAGATATTTTCAAAAAACAATTTGTAGTTACAAGATACTTTTATCAATCAATTTTCATGAATAAAGCTGAAAGATTTTCAGCTTTGGAGGTATAATTATGCATCCAAAACGAAGAAATCTGGAAGTCAGGTTATTTAAGAGACTACTGATCTTTAAGGCAAACAAGGACTTTTATTGAAAACTTTGAAACCACATTTGATTCATTTTAAGAAGACTTCCTTGTGCTCTATCTCCTGAAATCACTTATTGACTTGTCTCCCATGACCAAAAACGTCATGTTCTAGCGATCACTGCCTCCACTGCACTCGTCCGCACCATTCGTGGATGCTTTTGGAAAAATTATAAAATGTGGCGAACTTGTAAGGAAAATTCAGTGACTAGTGAACCAAAATGGACTATTTCTTATAAATGCAACAAATATGCTCCATAGGAGTCGTGTTGCCACAACAATGGGGCATGAGGGAATTTTCCCATGATTAAGGAGCACGAATTACCAAATGCACTCAGTTAGGCATTACTGCAATATGTGTGTACAAGGAATTGAAAAATGTGCCACCTATAAAGGATATTGGTAGAAGACGTTGGTCATGTACCCTTTGGCACAGTATCTTGTAAATAGTATCTTGAAATATTATCTTAGATACTTTTTTCTTAAGCATCTAGTATCTTGTAATAAGATACTCTTTATTGTGAATAACAGTATCTTGTAATAAGATACTTAATTTTCCCAATAACAGTATCTTGTAATAAGATATTTCTTGGAGTATCTTGCCCATCTCTGAAGATATTCATAAGCCTACTCAGCTTTGCTTGGGTCTTTGTGTAAGCCTATAATCGCATCGGTTTGTCTCAAGTGGCCCCCTCGAAATTTTGTCGATACAGGTCTGATAACTGGGCATTCGATGACAATGTTCACAGGGCTGATATTTTGCGTAGGCCAACTTATCCACGCAAGATCAACCGCTCAACATTTACTGCTATACCAAGCTTCCAGAATCATCGCTCTTGAAATCTTTGTTTGCCGCTTCTGCAGGCATATATCAAACATTACTGCGGTTGAGAATTGATAGATAAAAGCAAAGCTTTCCGTAACTCGAGCTGGGAATCTTCCCTTACTGCTGGTTGTGATTGCAACTTTCTTTGCGACGGCTGTAGATATTTGAATGATTAAAAGATGCCTACAACGCATGCGTACATAGTCCCTGCGCTGACTGACTTTCAGGTTGACCAAGCAACAAAGCTAGAAAGCAATCGGCGGAGTATCATGCATCCCAACTAAATATCTTATTCAAAGCAAAGCAAACTCAAGGATGACCAGATTTCCACAAACCCACCACAGATATTACAACAACTTGCTGATTCTTTTGAAATATTCGGCAGCTGATGCTGCAAAAATAACACAGTACTAATAGGGTTAAGCATTCACAAAATATCTCATTAAAGAGTCCATGATGGACATAGATCAAAATAAATGTCTTGGAAAGTGCTCAACTCCTTTATATTGTGTTAATTTGTTGGGGAGACAAGATACGCTTGACTGAGGAAATTAATGTGTCCCCCCCCTGCAGTGGGTCAAAGCTCATGCGCCCGTCAGAGCTTCAACCCCAAAACGCTGCTGCGCATGAGCTATAACCTTCTGCACCGGGGGAAACATAAGATACCTCGGACAAAGCATATCTCGTCTCCCCAACAATAATCTAATGACAATTGTTTTTATTTTCTATGTTGAGCCATAAAACTTGATTGTGGGAAAGATCTAACCCAGCTTTTTTCAGTCAGACTTGGCAAAGCCAACAACCCAGCTAAGTTAACAACAACAAGTGATGGGGCGGTCAAGTGATGGGGCGGTCAAGAAGAAGATCTGGAAGATGATTTGCAAAGCCAGCATTGACCGAGATTGAGCCAAGCATTGCATCTGATATGGATCTTAATTGAAAAAAGCTATGCAGAACATTTTATCCATGAACAATTTTCTTTGGCGTGACCATATTGGAGAAATCAACTTTTCATGAATAGAGTGGTTTACCGAAACAGCAATATCATGCTCTTTACAGTGGAAAGCAGAGTTACAGTACCTCAAGAATGTTGCTCTCAATATGGGATGAACATATCTGTTTACATTACATCTCCACCTAGCATGTGAAGGTGCTTTAGACAGTAAAAAGCTATGCTCACCAAGCAGTGTCCTAGTCCTTCTCATTGATGTGGCAACCACAGGTCATGATTTCTTTTGTCTGGCAGTACAGAAAGTTACAGGTTTGACAGGGCAGTGGTCTTGTACCCTGGATAGATTTGGTTGGTATGGTTGGTAACTGAAAACATCCATGCCTCAACATATTATATATATGTGCAACCCTGAGATACTCAAATGCTTTAAGAAAGTTGCTCAAACGTAAGTGGATGAATGTGTAACCGTATGTAGCTACCTAAAAATCTTCACATGTTGCCAAATAACCTACCCGTTAGTGTTGATTAGTTCCCATAAACCAGGCTCAATAAATTTTTTCCTTCCTGGTAGCTACGTAAGCATAGTTTTGTTTCTTCTAACACAGATCCTTCTCCTTTCCCTATATACCGCCCCCATTCTATCCTGAATCCTGTCTCTCCTTCTTTCTTTCCCATCCTTTCCTTTTCCTTCCATCCCTTTTTCCCTTTATCCCATTTTCCTTCCTAGGAAATTTGAGTATTTCACCGATCTTCCTGGTAGCACCGCTACTACGCTACTTTGTTTTTTGAGCCCTGCCCATAAACATATCCACAAATAAACATGTTTACAGTCAAAATGTGACAATAGATTTTGAAACGCAAAGGACTGAGTGTCTTATTTTGTGTCTTCTCTGCACTGTCAAAAATGCTAAAAATGGGAGTGATACACTGTAAGTAGAGCAATCTATAACCAGGGTCAAAGAAAACACTTTTGCACAACAAGCCAGGTGAACCAGAAAAAGTTCCCACTTTTAAAATTTTTTAGTACTTCACAGACCTGAATGATTCAAATCCCAGTTAAAGCCGAAATTTCAAAGTATTTTTGTGATTTTTCTCACTGTCTTACCGGCACTAGGTGTATCGGTAAATTCAACTTTATAAAAGTTCATGATTGCAAAGTGGATGAAAGAGGGCCTTAAAACATTGATCAAATTGTAAGGCTCTCCATCTCCATACACAAAACAATACACAATCAGCGTTTCACCTCTCTCAAGAGTTATATGACATCAATTTTCAAACAGATACTAAAGACGTTCAGCCTCATGGCACTAGATGTGCACTGGATAGCTCTCACCCATGAACACTCGCATTCTCTTTATTGATCTGTGCAAGGAGTCCTTTGGGATTTAATCAATGCTTTAGGCAATTTTTTTAAGTCACTTTGCAACCATGAATTCTTGCAAAGTTCAATTTAACTATATTTCTAGTGCTTGTAACACAACAACAAAAAACTCAAAAATTCTTTGATCTTTTAGCCTCTTACTAAAATTTGAATCATTCATATCTGTGCAGTACTTTTGATACTATGAATTTTCAAACATGGCAACTTTTTCCTGGCTCACCCAGTATATGTTTTCTCTAGCTACACCATACCTACACTTGTGCCAAAATCATACAATCTTGGCTCATGTCAGAATAGCTTTGAACTCTATTGATGTTCCCTTTAATTCTTTGGTGACTTCATAGTTAAGATCATGAAGAGCTTCTTACAGAAAAATGTCTACCAGGTGAGCCAGAAAAACATGGGGTGTGACATTGCAATTAGCCATCCAATTGTTATGAACTAAATTTTCACATGCAGCCAAAGTCTAACTTAGATCATGAACCTTTCCCTATCAAAATCAATCATTTGATGCATTTGTTAAAGAGGACTTTTTTGTAAGACCTTGTATGGGAGTTTTGCAAACTGGTGAAATCTTTTGCCAAGGCCCTCCCACATTTTCAGTTGGCAACCTTACAGGTCATGTGGTATTATCAGGGGAGAATGAAATAAGAGATGGACTTCTGCCTGACAACACTTTGTCCTAAGGTCTGGTTCACACCAGATCATTTGGGTTGTTAGGGTCATGCAAACAGACCCAAGAGACAAACACTTGGCGCCTGAGTCCTTTATCTTTTGGGCCTTTTTGCGAAATCTTAAAAGCCTGGTATGAACCAGGCTTAACCTTTCCAGTGTCCCCTGATAATACAGGGCTTTCACGTTCAGAAATTAAGGTGTGCAACCAAAAACTCGCGTGAACTGTGTGGGGTGCGCGTAAGAAATATCAAATGATACTAAAGATATGTGTCATACTTCCCAAGACCAAGCGAGTGAGACAGGGACAGACACAAGCAAATGAATGCAAGCTGCTTGAGAAGTCTGACATTCAAGATAGCATGAATCTCGGAAGAAGATGGCATAAAAATGAGGCTGGCTAAACTTGAGTGGAATGAGCAAACAAGGTAGCTGAGCTGCATCTAACAGATAAAATCAGCATCAGGGAGTTACAAGGTATGTTTTAAAACAAAAATCATTTGTTTACAAAGTTTTCCGGTGGGAGCTCCCGAATGGGACATCGCTCTCTTCAAGGGAAATATTCCATTACCAGGTGCGCGATCATTTGCTCCCAAACAAACATTTGGGCACGTGCCTGCGTGCTTGCGCGCGAGCGCGCCCCCCACTGAAAGTCCTGTAATACCATGTGTATCTCCCACTCTGGAAAGGCTAACATGCTGAAGGGGCTTGGTCATTTCTTAAGTTTGCAAGACTCCCATACAATGTCTTACAAAGAAAATCTTTCTTAACAGTGGATCAAATGACCATTTTTAATGAGGAAGGGTTTATGATCTAAGTTGGACTGCTGGCTAAATGGAAAAATTTTGTTCATGATGATCAAGTGGCTCAATGTGATGCCACAGTCCCACAAACACCCCATGTTTTTCTGACTCACTTGGTATGTTCATGTGTTTTATGTAAGAAACTTTTCTATTCGAAGCTCAACCATCAAATCATTAAAAAAAAATCCCAATAAATAAACTACTTAAGGAACTATTTACACAATAAAAAAGTCAAAAGATATCTTCAAGCATAATTATCAATATGTCTTTTTATACCAAGGCGGGCAGCCCTTGCTGGTGTCAAAATCTGTTAAAGCATTTATGTCACAGTATAAGACTCATGGCAGACATCTATTCAGTTCTGTGATTTCTGTGTAGAAAACAGTCATGGGGATTAGCACAGTTCCATTTGAAGTCATTAAAGTGTAATTTTGCACAGTAGGGAAAACAAAGGGATTTGATGACCCTCTCTTGCGGCGCTGAAGGACAACTGATAAGCGAGGCTCGGATGTGTATTTATAGCAACATAAAAGCTTTAAAGATCTCTTCATAATTCATTCCCATTACTTGCCTTGCCAGATGCTCCTAGAGTAACGTCTACTCATAAGAAAGTCTTCAAAACCTTTGTTCTGTAAAGTTCTTGAGGTCATAAAAAGTAGCATGAAGGTTGCCTTATAAGACTTCAGAAACTCAAATGGATCTCATATGAGTACTCAAAAATCTGATAACCTTCATTTACTGGCCCAAATTCTTAGCCCCTTATATGAACTCTACTGGCTTCCTGAACATGAGTCTCTCATGAAAAAAGCAGGAATATTCAACTACCAAGAATGAGATATTCTTCTTTTTGTGTGTCAGGATCCTTTGCTCGAGATAGTTTGCGCGCATTTGCGGTAACCAAGGCTAACTTACTACTGTGTCATGCCTGTTAAGATATTGTAATCTGCTGGAACTGTTGCAAAGATTTGCAAAGCGGAAGAATCTTCGCGAAAAGAAGCATTTTCAGCGGCTTTCTTTTCCAAGTAAAGCACTAGCGGGTGCTGAGTTTCCAAAAAAAGGCAGATTAATGCAAATAATGCATTCCGATGAGAGTTGAGAGTAACAATAATTGCCGTATTTGGCATCGCTGATAAGGCTGAAGAGGGGGACGAAAGAAGGTTGAGCTAAAGTGTCCGCTTACCACGGCCGAAAACACTCTGACATCGAAAACAGATAACTAATGAAAACCGAATAAATGGAAATGTTGTAAACAGAAAACAGTGATTGAGGTACGGAAGGAAACAGTAAGTTCGCGGTTGAAGATAAACCAAACTTGAGGACCATGACATAAAACAAAAGATGGCTAGGCCACTGAGTGCGCAAAACGTTGCATTTTGCCAATAATGGCTTTATCCCATACCTTCCATCCATTTCCAGCATTATGGTAATACGGAAAGTTGTCGCAAATCCAAGTATAAATCTCGTTTAATGTCATCTTTTTCTTCGCATTACTGTTAATGGCAAATGTTATGAGGTTCGCATAAGAATACGGTGGCTTGGTTTTGCCTTGGTGCAATCTTGCTTGCTGTTCGTCTAGCGTTGCTGTCGTATCCAAAGTGGAGCCTGGTACTTGCCTAAGAGCAAATCTAGGTTTCAAACTGTCATCTGTGATAGGCCCACCAACTCCTAGCTGGGGAAGCCAGTCCATGGCAGTTAAGCTTGAATTTAAGTCAGCCATTCCGAATCTTGAGAAGCTTCCCTCCTCGCTTCGTACAAGAACCAAAGACAGCCTCTGCGGTGGAATTACACAAATAAATATCACCACACAGACTGATGACGATTAGTTCCTTGTATCCCTGTAGTAAACCTTGCTCAAAAGGGACTCATAATCCAACAGTAAACAACCTGACCAAGCATACAGCTCAAATCCTTACTGGTTGTTGAAGCACGCGGAAATCATCGAATTTCACAGTATCCAGCCAATCAAATAGCTCCTTTCCAGCCACGTGATAGCAAATTGGCCGTTCGAAGTGAATTCTGGAGTACCCTCATGAAAGTTGAAATGGCTACTAAGTTACGATGATTACGTGGAATTTTCTTCGATAAATCAGTAGAAGGGGTGCCCCTCCACAGTTTGTAGCGTGCTTGGAAAGATATCTCATTTGGAGCCGAAATTACAGTCATTTTCCGGTGGAGGAATATTGACATTCGTTCAAGAATCGATAGAAGTCGCTGCAAATGAGATATAAAGATAAAAATCTCAGCGTTCATGGATATTGCCCCAAGCAATATCCCAAGCACTGTCCCTTCAATTACATCTCAAAATAAATGGTGATTTTCAGCGATTTCTGCCATAAATGTGATCTGTGCCTAAACTTTTTACCGATTAAAATTCATTTTTGGCCTCCAAAGGGCTTGCTTCGAGTTATTTAGCCATAATGATTCACTTACCAACGACTCAAGAATGTATTTGACTTCATTTTCCATTTAAATGTGTCCAAATTTCGTTTGAAACATCCCGTCTTGAGCAACTTCTTGCAAATTTGTCTCCTTCCATATTTTCTCTGCAAGCGCCAGATAATGCGATTCGATACAGTTCATAAACTCGTCAATAGATATGGCACGCCTGATTTTGCTCAATTCATTCAAATATGGAAGCAAAAATGGATAAAACAATTTTTGGCTGTTGGGTTCCCCAATGAATAGATCTTGCACAAAACAACAGAGCAACAAAAACTTTGTGCAAGAAATGTGTCAAATCTATTCGTGATTGAATACAATCAAACAAAAGAAGCAAAGCGGTAAAATTTCAGCACAAAAAAATTTAGTTTTGTTGTTTTGTGTAAGACCTATTCATTGGTGAACTAAACAGCCAGAAATTTTTCTATCCGCTTTTCCCGGGGGGGGGGGGGTGTACTTCACTATAAATTCATACGGGGGTGTGCGCCGCAAGGATTTCTGCTACCACCCAATCCCGGAAATTTGGTCCGATATTGATACCCAATCCCAGAATTTTTGTCAGATATTGATACCCAATCCCAGAATTTTGAAAAAGTAACAAAAACAATTCGACGTCAAAGGGATAAGGGATCGAGGTTTGGGAACGACAATTTTTGTCCCAAGCGGCCATTGGAACGAAGTTCTGATCTAAGCTCATCTTAATGGGTGCTCCGTTTCAACAAATATTGGAGATCTGATGGTGATCAAAATGAGCAATGGGACCAAGCAGTTGGCCCCTGAGACCAAGTCCAAACAGGTAGAGAGGCCGTGTGTGATCCATTAAAGTGACGACATAATGGATGGTGGATGGAAGCCTCGCCACATAAGGACCCTCTAGTTATGCTCATCTCGAGTTGAATCGTTGTTATCGCTCCACTGCGGGCCTTATTCCCATAGAACTTTAAAAATTAAAAATGGCAAAAAATTTCAATTTGTGAAGAGATTTTGTCGCCCCGTCGTCTACTGGTCAGAGTGTAGCTTAGAGGAAAGCGATTGTTGCTATAATAGCAAGAATATTAAGTACTGATACCAAGTTTTATGGTACGGCAGTGCTAGAAAACGGCTAACGGTATTCGGCGAAATAACGAAATAGCGAAATAACGAAATAGCGAAATAACGAAATAGCGAAATAACGAAATAGCGAAATACCGAAAAAGTGGCCTAACCAAAATATTATGATTCTGAAACAAATAGGACAAATATGGGCCCACATCATTATCAAAGGTCTTTGGGCATCAAATCGATGACAACACGGCTGAGAGTGGACAACAATGTGTTCATTTTGAACAGTAGAAACGGGCCAAACAGGAAAAATTTACAAGATGTTGCAGATGTTGCAGTTCTTCGAGATTAGTCAACCTCTGTAATCCAAAGTTCAGGTATTTTTCATAAGAAACCCCTAAGATTACCAAAATATTGTATTGGTAAGTATTACCTTTGGCATTAGAGAACTTGTTTATTTTGTCTAGGAACACAAGGGTACTTTCGCTTGCTCGTTTTGCTTCATGATGCGGATTTTGAGCACTCGGAGTTTCCTACGAGTTTTTTTAAATGTTACGTAAAACTCTTCATGTTTACTTCCTGCTGCCCTGGAACATTTCGAAGCAATGTTTTGTGAGTCTTTTCCAATGTTTAGACATTATTCAAGTACCTTCCAAGTAATATGATACAGAAAAGAAATGAAAATGAATTAAATTTCTTTTGTCAAAACAAATAGTTTCTTAAGTTGCATGTTCCCATTACTGGAGTTTCTTCATCTTGGGCAATCTGAGAGTTGAGTTTCTTATAAGCAGTTTCTTAAAAAAAATTCATGTATCTGACATAAAGAACTTTATACTACCATTTTAAAAATCTTTCTAGTCCAAGCACTTCAAAACATTTTAAAGAGGTGAGCAAACTTTTATCAACTTTAGGGGCAAAGAACTAGGTGGCTGAAATGGGCCACTGCAAAACTTTTTCAAAGCCGAAAAAAGTTTCCATAATCAAGAAAAAAGTTTTGAAAAAGTGAAAAGGATCGAGTGCCCCCTTCAAGGAAGTGTGTCACCCTTTATTGAGGGCATCAATAGGATAATAACCCTCATACAATTTTCCAAACATTTCATTAGATTATAGCAAAACTTGCACGCAGCAGTACCCTTGTGTCTTAGGGGTTTCTTATGCAAAATAACTGCACTTGGAATGACGGAGGATGACTGATCTGAAAGAACTGCAACGTCTTGCAATATTCTGCAAAGTTTTCCTGTTTGGCCTAAATTTGTCGTATTTGGCTGTTTCACAATCATAATATTTTCGTAAGGCCACTTTTACCTTATTTCGCTATTTCGTTATTTCGCTATTTCGATATTTCGCTATTTCGTTATTTCGCTATTTCGTTATTTCGCCGAATACCGTTAGCCCTAGAAAACTGATTTTTACGGCGTTACCCAGTGGTTTTGAGAAAAAACAGCAGATCATTTAGGCCAAATAGATCTTGCAGCTACATTCTAAAAAAGAATGCGAATCGAACAACAGATTGATAACTTTTGTAGAATGTGGCAGGGCAGAAACTGCACATACATGCGCGAAAACTCGTAACTCTGAACCCCCTAGCTCCCAGCAACAGATCCCAAAGTTAGGCAACACTTGATATTTTCTTCCTAGGACCTTAAACTGCTGATTTATCAATTTATCATGTCAAAAGCTTATCTGTTCAAAAAGTTTATCCATTCCTTATCTCAGATTGCTCGATGACGTCATTTTACTCAGTTGCTGCTTTGCCGTAGAATGTTCGAATGCACACAGTAGTGATAAAAGTTCCACACTGCTCGATCGAACTTTCTGTAGAGCAGAGCTTTACTGTTTCTACAAGCGTAGGGAAATAAGTCGTATTTGTAGCGTTATCAGTGCAGGCAAAAAGCGAAACAACGATTTGTAATCCAGTCTAGGTAGATGGTAGAATAGACGATTACGGAAAAGATGGCGGACCTCATTTCACGCAATGCATAATAGGAATATGCCCCCTAGCAACGCATAGCTACCAAAACTTAACTGCAGCATAAAATCTTGACCACAGCTACGAGAGACATAGACCATCGCATACGTCGCAACTTTATCGAGAAACCTACGCGTATTCTTCTTGCCACCTGAAGTCTACGAAGTCTTCTGAAAACGGTAGACTTCACAGATAAAACCTCAGGATGCAAATTCTGAAAAAATAGACCCGAGAGTCGTCAGACTTGGCAAAGAGAAATCCCAAAAGAATGAGAATTCTGAAAGAAAGTTAAAGAGTTCGAATTCTGTGTTCGGTCGAGTGAACTGAAGCCATTGCAATACTCTTGTTATGCAAATCTTTGCAATGTTTCATTCTTTTTTCGAATATTTTCAGAAGTTTTTATTCATCTCTCTCTTTTTATTCACCTCTTCATTTTCCAATCAGTTATGTAAACAAGGTCAAAAATCTTCTTGAAATCTTGATGAAACGACGGAAACAGCAGGCCATTGCATCTTGATATTGTAGGGAAGCTGTACTGTACCTTATTTCGAGCGACGGCTTAGAAGAGTGTCGACTTCACGATTAAGTTGCGACGGCCTAAATCTATCGTAGCTTCAGTCTAGATTTTTGATGCCGCAGTTGTAAGTTTTGGTAGCTATGCGTTGCTAGGGGGCATATTCCTATCATGCATTGCGTGAAATGAGGTCAGCCATCTTTTCCGTAATCGTCTATTATGATGAGTTTTATCATCACGATATATGGTCAGGTAACATACAGCTCAAATCCTTACTGATTGCTGAAGCACGCGGAAATCATCCAATTTCACGGTATCCAGCCAATCAAATAGCCCCCTTCCAGCCATGTGATACCAAATTGGCCGTTCGAAGTGAATTCTTGAATACCCTCATGAAAGTTGAAATGGCTGCTAAGTTACAATAATTACATGGAATTTTCTTCGATAAATCAGTAGAAGGGGTGCCCCTCCACAGTTTGTAGCGTGCTTGGAGAAACATCTCATTTGGAGCCGAAATTACAGTCATTTTCCGGTGGAGGAATATTGAAATTCGTTCAAACATCGATAGAAGTCGCTGCAAATGAGATATAAAGATAAAAATCTCAGCGTTCATGGATATTGCCCTAACCTAACCCAGGTAATGTCCCTTCAATTACATCTCAAAATCGCAGGTGATTTTCAGCGATTTCTGCCAGAAACATGATCTGGGCCTCAACTTCTTAGCTATTAAAACTCACTCGTTGCCAGGGCTTACTTTATGTAATGATTCACTTACCAACGACTCACGAATGAATTTGACTTCATTTTCTATTTAGATGTCGCCAAATTTTGTTTGAAACGTCTGGTCTTGAGCAACTTCTTGCAAATTCGTCTCGTTCCATATTTTCTCTGCAAGGGCCAGTAGCAGTAATCTCCTCAAAAACGTCGCATCGATAGGCTTTGTGGATGCGATTCGATACAGTTCATACACTCGTGAATAGATATGGCAAGCCTGATTTTGCTCAATTCATTCAAATGAAAACAAAAGCGGCCCGGGGGGAGGGTACTTCACTATGGGGTAAGACGGGGATGTGCGCCAGTTTTGGGTAGTTTTTGGCCTGAAAATTCTGGGATTGGGATATACTTTTACTGGAAAATTTCTGTGATTGGGGTATACTTTAATTTGGAATTTTCTGGTATTGGGGTTTACAGTTACACTCAAAATTTCGATAATGGGTGCTGAATAAAAGTACAACTGGATAATTCTTCGAGCAACACGTGGTCGGTCTCAGGTGAACAGATTTCAAGTATTTTTTGTGTTTAAAACAGTACCAGTAATTGAGGGTGCACACTATGGTACCTTCATCCCGCCATACCGCACCTGTTTTCCAGCATATCCCGTATCCCTCCCCAGTATTTTTTCAAATCCCAAATCCCGCTAAGCTAAAAATATGGAATAGAATAATGCATGAGCTACAGGAGCCCATATTTAACATAAGTAGAATGCCAGAGCGAAAGAGATTTGGAAAATCTTATGGAAAAAGACGGCGAAGTGCGAAGGGAAAACGCGGAAAGTATAGTTTCATAACTGACAGCAATAAGGGCAACCTCTACGTGTGCCATTTAAAATGATTTGTAGCATGCTAAAAGTCAAATTTGAAAGACAATTTTGAATACGTTTTGGGGTCATCCAATCTTTGAAAGAATTTCAAAAATATAGAATGCACATGTGACGTTTCGCTTTCGCTTCATCAGAAATAAACTTTACAAAAAATTGGGGCCTACCTATAAACCTAAATTACATGGGGTCACATGGGTACAATGACTTAACGGTGGGACCGACCTATTACACTCTGTCAAAACGAAAATGGATTAAAAGGGGGGAGAGGGCCGAAAAGAGGGAAGACAATAGTTGAGAATAAAGGCGGTGTACCGAGGAGCAGATGAATGGCACCGTCTGTCCCTGAGGGAGGCAACAAATAACAACGATATACGATGAAAATTAAGAGGTTACCGGACAGGTGACGGGCACAATAGGTGCAGGCCCCTTGACATGTTGACATACACAAAAACCGACAAGAAATTGAAAACATATGCAACCTAAAATAGAAATTGTACTGAACTACGGAGGAGCGGTAGGTCTAGGAATCCACAAGTCTGACATTGAGCCCCTTAGGTGCAAAAGTATCCAACTTAAACTGCCAAAAACCTTCCTTAACCCTTGAATCCCCAAACAACTTATCAACAACCTGAAATGTAACGTCCTTTAGAAGACCGTGATGTCCTACCTCCGAAAAATGCCTGAAAAAGTCTGCCTGATTATTAAGTTCTCCCTCATCAAACCTCCTACTGCACGACTTGTAATTGTTAAACCTAGTGCGGAAGGGGGTGCCTACATACTGCATCCCACAAACCTTACAACTTAAAAGATAGACGACACCACATGAATCACAATCAAATCTAGAATTAATCCTATATTTTTTTCCAGTGACATGACAAACAAACTTATCCCCCTCCGACATATGCTCACAAACTTGACAGTGAGATTTGCCGCATTGATAACAGCCTTTAACCTGATCTTCCTGCTGCAATGGAGCAAGCTTAGTTCTGACTAGATTATCCTTGAGGTTTTTGGCGCTTCTAAAGGAAACAAGCGGCTTATTGGGGAACACCTTCTTGTGTTCCTCAGACGCATCCAACATATGCTGAAGCCTGCTCACAATATTGTAGATCAGATTAAAGGCTGGATGATACGTCACAACAAAAGGGATACGTTCCCCCCCCCGACCCCGATTAAGTCCCCCATCCTGATCAAATAACATGTCCCTATCCATTTCCTTGACCCTATCAACCTGTTCCGAACAAAACCCTCCTCATAACCTCTATTAGTTAACCATCCAACCAGTTCCTCTGACCTTTCCTGAAAGTTACCATCTTCAGAACAAATCCTACGTATCCTGAGTGCTTGACCATACGGTACTGCCTTCTTTGTGTGCCATGGTTGACAGGACTCCTTGTGCAAATACTGATGTGTATCAGTCGGTTTGCAGTAGAGGTCCGTCTCCAGGGTACACCCTTTCCTAATAACCCTAACATCTAAAAAGCTAACCTCCTCTCTGGAACTCGCAGAAGTAAACTTTATAGCTTGATGGAAATTATTGACATATTCCAGGAAACTATCCAGTTTACTCTGACTATGAGTCCAGATGAAAACAACATCATCGATATACCTAAACCAGACCAACGGCTTATCCACGCTACCTTCCAACAACTTAGTCTCAAAATCAGCCATTAACAAATTAGCATACGCTGAACACAGGTAGCGGGGAAAATTAGTGTATAATGGAATTAGTGTAAAATCAACACAAATACCTTCGTCTGCCATCAGAACAGTAGGCCAACCAACTGGTTCCAGTCTCCAAAAGAATTAACGCGGCCAAAATCGTTATTTTTTCGTTATTGTATTTTGTTTTTCTGTTTTTTGTACAGAAAATTAATTGATTTGTAAGTGCCATTCATATTGAAAACCCGGTGACTTAATGTCTTTTTTCACTATGGATGGCAAAGTGTAATATAACTTTATATATTGTAGTTTTTTTTAATCTTGATAAAAAAAGGAAAAGATATGATTGGAAAC
The DNA here is from genome assembly GCA_964019985.1 of Aurelia sp. 4 Dawson et al 2005. Classification (NCBI taxonomy): domain Eukaryota; kingdom Metazoa; phylum Cnidaria; class Scyphozoa; order Semaeostomeae; family Ulmaridae; genus Aurelia; species Aurelia sp. 4 Dawson et al 2005. The sequence goes on from OZ026509.1 coordinate 6,426,516, forward strand.
TGAAATTGAAGACTGGGAAATTTTCAATGACGGGATTACGAACGCGAGAATTGCCTGCAGTGCTTTTTTAACGGACTTCAAGAACCTAGAAAATCGACACTTGGGAAAACTCGGATACCCAAGTCAGTTTCAGTTACTAGTGCATAAGTTATCTAGTGCAAAAAAGGCCATTTTAGGAGCATTCGGTGAAAATCTATAGGGCGTTGTCATTAACAAATTTTCGGGGTCAATACCCCTAACTCCTTCAAGTATGTCGTTCCCTACGCTCGTTATACTGCTCTGCGATAAGCTTATGGACAGATGATGATTTGAATGGAAAAGTTTCGCGAAGTGATAGTTGTTTTTTACTAATTTTAACCCTATCAATACCGAACTTTTTGAATCCCTGTAGTATTTGGCGTACAAAGCATCCCTTCGTAAAGGTATCAGTATTGCAGATATGAAGACGAAACATGGCAGGATGGAGTTAAGTAACAGAATCAACACTATAGGCTACTTTTTTACTCCTTATTGTATCCATGACGAAACTGAAATTAAGTTTTTATACCATAATTTCTTTCACAATGCAACTGGAATGTATCGTAATACATCAATAAGAAAAATCGGCATCGTGCTATCTATTTGAGCTCATTACTTATATCGTATATTGATTACTAACACCAGCTGTCATCGTTTCATTTAACCCTATCTGACTAGGGGGGATTCCACCCCCTCCCCCCTCTTGTACATTTTCATTTATACGTTTTTCCGTGTTTGCTGAATGCCTCTGAGTTTCAGCAAGTTTAACTTCATATCATACAGCAATGAAAATGTAACAATTTTGGTGCTCTATTTTTAGCCTTGTCTCCGTGGTAACCAAGTTGTCGTGCACCACTCTGTCAAAATTATACATTGCATCTCTTAGTTTTAACGTATAGTTTTGCAGATTTTGGCACTACTCATGCGCAAATTCTTTGCATTTCTGTGTGATGATGTCACCGCTTTTTATTACTTTTTCTTCACAGCGCAAATTGTGCTTGGATATAGAATACAATGAAATTGGACTGATGTCCTTAATGCATTTTGTTTTTCATACTGAAAATTTTGAAAATTTTTCATTTTGAAAGTTTTTAATACTGAACCCTATCGACTTTGAAAATTGAGCAATGTGACGTTATGGAAAGGTCACGCAACATATCTAAAATAGATTTCATGTTTTGGGTTCACCGTATGATGTTCTATCCACCATGTATCCACATGCAAAGTTTAAGGGTCTAGGTTTTCCAGAACAGAAATAAATAAGAGTCAATAAATCAAAGTCTTCCTAGAGCATCAAATACCCTAGGCCTGATAGGGTTAAGGAATTTCGAGTCTGTTCCTGTAAGACCTGTACCTGCTGACGAGCATGAGAAAGCAAGTGGTCTGAGAGAGAAATGGAAATGACGGTAGCTGTTTACCCCCGTCACAAATAGTAGGCTAGCCCCACCGTCCCATACTTTATCAATTTGTGCTGGACATCTGACAAGCTCGAGGTTTTACTTTAGCTTTTAACGAAATGACATCTTCTATCTAATGAGAACTGCATTAAACCACAACTAAAACGAGAATCTCTTTCATTAGTAACTCCTGAAGACTTCCATGCAGTTGCGGCCTCGATTTTGGCAGCGGCTTTGCGCCTTTGCGTGGATCGAACGAAAAAGGTGTCAGACCCACGAACAAGGAACCAACTCGCGACGTCAACTGATGAATTTGCTTCCGAATTCGATTTTCCAAATTTCCTCTTTGAGTGCATGTCATTTGTTGATTTTTACGGTTTTCACATAAACGTGGTTGTCGCTGCTGCATTAAACATCTCGTTGCAACGGAAACTACCAAACAAATCTAAGTGTTATCATTCACAACAACTTTTTCGTAACGGTAACACGTCATAAAGTTTTACCAGTTAATTTGAAATTAAAGAAAGAAATGGAAGCGTGGGGAATATGGAAAAATGGACTCTTTTGCAAGCACAACAAGCTCTCTTGCTAATAATGAAATTTCATTTCAGCATTTAAAGACTGTTGTGCTCATTATAACAATGTTCTAAAAACACGATTTGAAACGGCTTTGGCTAGTCCACGACTCTACTGCACTGAACATTTTCTTACCATTTTATAGAATTCCGTTTCAACATCTTCAAGAAACTTGTTGTGGCAATAATCTGATCAACCTGTAAACGCCAAGGTACAGCAGCTCGCCTGTGAACAGCCCTTATATGTCTCGAAGCCTGCCCAAAGGCAAAACATCAGCAGTGGTTCACATTTGGAGCCTTTCGTCGGTTGCTAAGCAGAATTCTAGCGATTTACATCATTCTATCCGAAGAAGCGAAGGAAACTTTCGAAACGATATTTATTTTTCCAGTCTTTCAGAGGGAGGTGATCTGACTTAACAGTTATTTTTTGCGCATTTCCAGAGAGAAGGCATATCGCTCCCTAAAATTCTCGCTCATTTTCAATACAACACTCAATTTCGAGCTTTCCACTTATGTTGTTGTGAATGAGAGCTGGCACAAAATGCGAGCTCTATTACTGGCTGTTAATAAAGTTAATTTTGATGAGCAAAAATGTTCCCTTTCATGGCTCGACTCGTAATTGGATCTTGCACTTGTTTGGAAGCAGCTATGCTAATTGGAAGAAGCTAGCAACTATGCTTTCATAAATTCAAGCACAATTTTAGAGATTCCATAAACCCAACGTGCCCTTCAAATGATGGTATTGAGACCACGGAACACTTTCTGCTGCTCTGCCCTTCCTTTGAGGTTGAACGTCGAAATCTTCTCGCTAGAGTATTCGAATTGCTACGACCATATGGATATATCGATAGTCTCTTGTTGCAGAGTCTCGTCCCCTCTTTTCTTTTGTGCGCCAGTTTCACATTTGATGTAAGGCTTACGTAGTGTAAACGATTATCCATTCTGACTACAAATAATTTTGAAAATTTGCACTATCATCACCCATGTTGGCCTGACATCCAGTGTGAAACTAGCTCAAGTAGTTATCCCTAAATAAGTCTTTTGTTTTTCTTCATATTTAGCACTTTGTATTTAATATTTAGTTGTAATTTTTAGGTCTATGTTAAATGCCAGGGGGTCGTCAGGATCTATTGCTCCTCCTGGCATCGTTTTGTAGCGTCGTATAGTAGTTCGTTAGTTCGTAGGTAGTGTAGTAGGTAATTTTGTTATTGTAACTCTTATATTGAGTATAAAAAAAATTGGAAGCAGGAAATTTTCAATCGTAGGTATGTCATCGTTCTTGATAAGAGTCCTAAGTTCGAATTTTTTGTACTATTGTCCATATTTTCTACTGTGCTGTTGGCTTTTGTTGCTTAGCATGACATGATTTGAAGGTCTTTCTCAAAGCTCGAAAGTGAGAAATTTGAGTTGAAACAGAAAAAAACGTAAGTCAAAAACATCCACGACAAAGAATAAGTCCATGCAAACAATACAACAATACACAAACAGGTATCTAAAGATATTAAAGCCCCTTCAACCCCATCATCTTTGGCCTATGCATCCGGCAAACTTTGGCAAAGTGGTTTCTTTACCCTTTAGTTTGCCTATTTTCCTGATGTGACGTACTTTACCACCATTTATGCGTTACTCTTCATGCCCACGTGGACTCAGTGTCACTTAGACTGGCCTGTCTACCTGACAGTCTTGTACTTTGCTGGAATATTTGTCATGTCAGTTAACAAAAGTAAGAACCATTGCAAGCAGTGATGGATTTAGGGGGTGCAGTTGGGGGCAACTGTCCCCCCTTCATTATGAAAACTCAGCTTGGCACCACATTTTTGGCAAGAAGGGCGTCCCTTTCCTGACCCAAATGCACTCTATTTTCGAGTTTCGTTCTGAATGTGGGGAAACACATAAAGGCGTTATCAAATTGTAAAAACAAGATAATTTTGACGGAATAAAGGCCTAAAAATTTCTGCGCGCCTTAGGCACGCTTACCGTTCGCTACATTTTTGGCACCCATTCTGCAAATTTCCCCCCGTTCAACTTTGGGCTGGATGAATTAAGTGTTCCATTTACGTCTTTAACCTATTAAGAGGCATGCTGACATTACTGCAAGGCATCCACGTGAGCGATAGGACACCCAGTGTGCAGCATTTTGAAATTTATATCAGAAGCGAGCCACTTTAACTTATCGCTTATTTGTGGTTTGAACTTATTTTCATTTGGTATACAACCACCTTTCACTGCTTCGTAATTTTGAAATTTTCGATAGTGAGCGACCTAAAGTGCAGAGCTCTCTGCATTTAAAGTGGCTCACTACCGCAAAATTTCGAAGTTACGAAACAGTGAACGGTGGTTGTATACTCGGTGGTGGCTCAATGACGGCTCAACGGTGGCAGCTCAATGAGGCTATTAATCAAAATTTTAGGCCTAAAGCGTAAAATGGGGTTAGGTTTCTCTCCGATGGTTCTTTGCGTGGTTCAAAGGCTTTGTGCATTAACTTTCTTCCGCCCTTATCGCACGTTACATCTCCTCCTCATTTCGAAAGCTGAAATTTCTCATGAACATTGTGAAAGAACAGTAGTATCTTCAGAACCCCTTTCATTTTGCCAACAAAGAGAAGTTACAAAGAGCTTACAACTGAAGTCAAGATGCGTATAAATGCCTCAATGGAATCAGCATCGATATTGCATTGGAGAAATCAATCACGTGAACACATTTCTAACCAATCACAAACGAACACAACGCATTACCGCAAAAAGACGTGTCCTGGAACCGCCAGAAGCATTCAAGCCTTCGTCTCACTCCGACAAGAGCAGATCGCAATTTGAAACAAAAAAAATTGATTCTGTACAAGAGGGAGTTAGTCAGAGAAACTAGACTAGCAAAGGAAAGCATCGTAAGAGCCGCTCCTCACTTTCTGCGACTTTGCATTGGGATGGTTAAAAGACTCAGTTGTTGGTTCAAGAATGTTTCCGTACTTTCGAGGCAGTGGCAAAAGATTGTTGCATGATGAGCAAATTCAACAAACAAGTTCAACAAATTGAGCAGAGCAAAGGAACATTCCAGTCACTTCAATAGTCAATCTGAGACGCAAATCACGAGGAAAGAAAAAGAACTGGAATTTAGATCCTGGTATTTTAGCTTATTTGAAACAGAGAACTTTTCATTTGCTGAAACTATTGGCGTACGTCATTCACAAGATTGTGCTTATAAAGACAAATAAAAAAAGGAACAAACTATGATGAAACCCCCGGGGGGGGGGTACTTGGCCTACGAACATACTGGGACGTGCCGCTGGAAAATCTAAAAAGCTACCCTGTCCCGGAGTCAAATTCCTGAAAATGATACCCTGTCCCGGAGTAAAATTTTCTTGAACAATACCTTGGCCTTTAGTTTCTTTGGACAAAGTAGTGCTCTGCAAGGAAATTTGCACGAAATCTATCGAAAATTGTGGAAATATTGCCATCCAAGCGATTTGAATCACATTTGCAGAGTGCAAATGGCCGACAACGACCTTTCGGAGTCGAAAATGACAAATATGGACCCTGTCATGGAGCTGATTTTTACAAAAATGATACCCTGTCCCGGAGTCGGAATCCTGAAAATGATACCCTGTTCAGCGGCACGTCCCCGTACGGAAAAATATATGAGTACCTCCCCCGGGGATGAAACCCCGACTGTGAAGACAGTCTCTGGCCTAGATAAAAGCAAGCAAGTCATACTTTGGTTGCTGGACTTTCACTTTTCTGTCAAAATGGTCAATCGATGGACTCGTAACTGGGAGTTTACTTGGTCTTCTACGTGCACGGAAGGCGACATGGCAATGTCTTTACCATCATTCGCAGCATCCAAGATGAATAAACAGCTAAGTGTCTCAGCTACTTTTCTATATTGCGATTTCTACATGCCCGCAGTATCACCCGATCATTTTAGTTGATTCTGATTAGACATCATAATCCCCATTAATTCCAACTAACGTTTGGTTTTCTACATTTTGAAAAATAGAAAGCAATGTGATCAAAGCCCTGAAGAAAGTACCACATCTGTGATTTGACTCACGTTAACATCATTTCAAAATAAAGAAAAAATTGTAAGGTGCAAAGTCTGCTACATAAACACCCATTTTGATCAAAACCTTGCTATTTTAACTTATTTTCATAGTGCAGAGTGGAAACAAAAATTTGCCAGGTGGTACGGAGCTGAGAATAAAATCTAACGTGGAATTGTACTGACTATTACTGCAAGTATTGCTTCATAGGCATACGAGTTTCCAGCACGAAGTAGGCGTTTCCAAAAGTACAGGAATATTTTGCCCATCTGACAGTGTCCGCCCGACAGACAGACTGCATGCACTTATTGTATGTATGCACATGTATGCGAACAATCACCTTGGATGGAGAGATGGCTCGAAATGCAATCCCGAAGAGCTGGGTGACACATAGATACCAAACTTTCAACAAAAATACTTCCAGCAGCAAAGATTTACAATTGAACATTGAAAAACAAACACACATATACAAGAAAGAAAGACTTTCCGCATAGAACGTCCTCCGGACAAGGGAAACCTTGTTTTTCACGGGACAAGGAGGGTAGACTGCAGATCCGTAAGGTTTATTTTGTACACCACCAGATTTCTTGAAAAGGATTACAGCTCAGGCAGCCATGTGCATTAGGCAGCTCCAACGTATCAAATGTCCATCCGACAAATTTGGAATAAAAATGTGCCCCCTTTCTCGGGCTTCAAATTGATATAAGGTAAGGACACCTGAAAAACTCCTCATGAGACATCAGCATGACTGCTTGCTCCCAAGCTACTTGATCCAAGACCAGGGACAACTAGAGACTACTTTATTCCAAAGTAAAACAAGCAAAACAAACAATTTCTTGTTCCCCTTTTATGAAACAGAAGGTTGGGCTAATAACGACGACTAAAAGGATGGACTATGATTCACACAGCCCAGGGGAGGCAAGGAATCCTTATTAACAGCGAAAGAATGTGGTTTGCCTTTGGAGTAGGAATGATAACAGTATAACCAATTTTTGGAGAGTAGGCCAACTTTGAATTGCATTCATGCAAGGTAAATACTTCATTAATTTTGAAATGGGTGCTACCTGCAAACTGCACGCCGCAGACATTGTTCGGGCCCAACAGGATAGAAACTTAGCCTCGGTCCAAACTTCGGAGCAAGGAACTCTAGTCTTCTATTTTCGTCCTTTTGGGGGAAATTACTGAGGTAATTTCAGTGGCAGCAAGTGCTCCCGTACAAGCACTTATCTCACCAAAACGACTCAAATTTCAGTCAATTTTTCCTACCAAGGAGCAACATGTATATTGTATGGGGCTTCGCAAACTCTTTGATATACATGCACTGCCACTTGGATTGCTGGTCTGAGCACAGCCCGCCGAGAACAGCCTATCTCGCACCGGGTATTTCTTGAGGGAGCCGCACGCGCCATACCGCACTCTCGCACTCCCGATAGATATCGCATGTCCAGCATATCAAAAGGCTTCTTAACCGTCTTAAGAAGCCCATAAAGAAAAATGTTTTCCTCGTTCGATATTTACAAAGCTAAAAGCACGGGATCCTTGCCGCCTTCAGAACTTGCCTCCATTCCCCACAACTCTTGCGTAATTTTGATGTCTTTGTCTGCCAGTCAACGACGCTCAGGAAGCAAACAGGGTCAAAATAAAAGAAACCAGGTGGACGTTAACTTCGCTTGTTAAGCTATGAAATGCCATCAGAACGTTGCATTTCTGCCTTGGTTCGTCCGGCGCCGAGGGGCAATTTCACTCATTCAAAACAAGATTCAAAATCATTCGAAGTCTCTCCAGTACAGAGTGATTTATACGGACATCGGACGGACTTTTAGGAAAACGAAAAGTGTTTGCTAAAGAATGCCCCTCGGGTGCAGCCATGCGCAAAGTCGGGTCAAACTTATTTTAATCGCAAGCACATCAAAAATCAATATCTCGGGCCATCCTACAGGGGCTTCTGGGATAGAATTCTACTACAAGGGGCCAGACATTTCGTATCTTCTTAATACCGAAGAGGAGAGAAAGGTAACAGCGATTTTAGAAAACTGGATACTTGGCCCAGGGCAATGAGCTTTCCCTGAATGTTGCGAAAACTCATTCTATGCTTATTTCTACCAAGCAGAAACACAACATTCTCAAGGGTCAAAATGAAGACTTGAAATTGAAAATACGTGATAATGAACTTGAAATAGTCAAAAAGACAAAATACCTCGGTTTGCAAATTGACTGTTCTTTGGATTCTAAAGAACAGCTCAAGGCAGTTTCTGCCAAGGTCTCCAGGGCAGTTGGCGAATCTTTTCTTCCGAAAGAAACTTTGCAAACTCTCTACACAGGTATAGTGGAGCCTCATTTGCGATACCGTTGTTCTGTCTGGGGCTGCGCTGCTGGTGCAACTGAAATTAATCAGTTAAAAAACTTCAAAGGCGTGCTGCTAGGATAATAGCGAATAGCAGCTTCGATGCCCCCAAGCCGACCTCTAATCGAAGGACTGGGATGGACAAGAGTTGCCGTAACAACAACTGAGCAAGGTGATAAGAGAGTAAGTAAATCACTCATACACCATTTCTCTACCTCGAACTCAAAATTCATTCTAAAGGCAGATGTCTTAGAAACGGGGATGGTTGACCATTATATGGTGTATGGGGTTAGGAAAGTTAATGCCTGGCGATTGAAAAAAGAACATGCAAAGCCAAAGTTAGTTGAATCAAGAAATATGAAACAATATGATAAGGCCCTCTTCCTGAACGACCAACAACAAATAGACTGGAAAACCATCCTTGACCCTCTTTCCAGTGATCCATCTGGTATGGCGAACACATTTCAGGAAATTTTTGAGTCAATCTTGAATGTTCACGATCCAATAAAAAGGAGAAGAGTTCGGTCCGAGTTTGCACCCTGGCTTACCCCGATTATTAGGAAATCAATGGCAACCCGGGATAGGCTGAAGAAAATGGCAACTCAGAATCCTGAAATGTGGTCTCTCTATACCAAGCAACGTAATAGAGTAACAAAAGAAATCAGAAATTCATTCAGGATCACTATAAAAATTTAATCAATGAAAGTAATGGGGACCCGAAAAAAATGTGGAAGACAATAAATCGGGTCTTGGATAAAGATGTTAAATCCACAAACCTCTCCGCCATTGAAAGTGAAGGCAAAACTTTGACAAAAGAACATGATATGCTTGAGGCTCTTAACTGTCACTTTGTTTCAGTTGGACCTAATCTTGCAAAACAGATTAGTTCCAAATCTGATGATGACTGCCTGAAGCATATCATCCCAGAAAACAGAGAAATGCTTTTTCAAACGGTAGATGAGGAATATGTCTTGAATGCAATAAATCGGCTAGAGAAAGGAAAAGCATCCGGTCCCGATAAAGTAACGATAACGTTGGTAAAAGACGCGGCCAGTTCCATCGCTTATCCTCTCATGCTGATTTATAACGCATCACTTATGAATGGCATCTTTCCAGATATTTGGAAACTAGCGAGGGTCACCCCTATTTACAAATCGGGCCCTAATAGTGATACAAACAATTACCGGCCCATATCTGTAATTTCTGTGTTCTCGAGGATGTTAGAGCGGCTTACCCACGACCAGCTGTTTGAATTTCTCAAAACAAACAAACGACTAACGAGTAACCAAGCAGCTTTTCGCAAGCAGCACTCCACAATAACCTCGCTGGTTGGCAGCACTGACTATTGGTATGAGAGCATAGATCAAAGCAAAGTCAACCTTACTGTATTTCTTGACCTAAAGAAAGCTTTCGACACAGTCGACCACCATAGCGTATTAATGAAAAAATTGCGCGCATATGGGATGAGAGGCAAGTCTGGGGATTGGTTTGAATCCTACCTAACAAACAGAAAACAATTTTGCTCCCTAAATGGTTTGCATTCAAAAGCTAAAAAGGTTACCTGTGGCATACCACAAGGGTCATGCCTAGGCCCTCTTCTTTTCATCATTTATCTGAATGACCTTGAAGAGTGCTTGCAATTCTCACGAGCTAGCATCTATGCTGATGACACTAGTTTGACAATTGCTTCTAGTAATTCAGTAAAATTGGTCGACGATGCACACCGGGAGCTTCTCAATATCTCAGAGTGGATGAGAGTGAATAAACTAAGTCCTAATCCCAAAAAAACTGAATTCATGGTAATAGGACACCCACTCAAGACTAGGAGTCTTGACCTTCCAGAGGTTCTAACGCTGGATGGTTCTGATATAAAAAAGGTTGGTCAAGCGAAATCCCTTGGCATCATTATTGACGAAAGCCTTACCTGGGATGAGCAATACAGGCGTGTAAAGGGCAAAATGAGTGCTGGTCTTTCAGCTCTAAAACGACTGAAAAATATTTTACCACAATCTCAGCTTTGCAGTGTGTATTATGCTCTTGTCGAGAGTCATCTGCGTTATGGCGACGTTATTTGGGGTAGCTTGTGTAAAACAAAATTAGCTGCTCTTCAACGTCTTCAATCCCGAGCATGGTCAATAATAGAGAATGCAAAAATTAAAGATCTTTGGTCTAGTTCCTGGTTAAATGTAGAAAATATTATCCGTTATGACAGGAACGTGATGACCTACAAGATCGTAAACAGATTATGTCCTGAAAACCTTTTTGATAAATACTTGCCCAGATCATGTTTTTCTTCATACAATACGAGAAATTCTCAGGATCTTCAAATCCCTAGATGCAGGACAGAGTTTTTCAAAAAGAGCTTTCACTATGCATCGCTGAAAGTCTGGAATGATACACCTTCCACGATTCGTGAGCTACCGACTTTAAATCGTTTTACACAAAGACTAAAAAAGCATTTAAAGGGCTAGACTCATTTTTAAAACACAACTCCCTGGAACAACAGCAGATTAGGAATGTAGGATTTTAGGCTTTTTAGGAATTTGATTTCTAGATTTAAATTTGTAAGTAGGTTTTTTATATTAATTGCTGAAGGGTTTTTTTTCGTGTATAAATAATTTTAAATGAAAATGAAATAAATGAAATGAAAAATGAAGTCCGTTGACGAACTAATTATGGACGAATCTAGGACAATGGTCTTCAAGTCCCTAATGAGCTAGCTCGACAGTACCTGTGTGACATCTTCACTCGAAATTCGCTGCGCTCATCACATAGGCTTCGTAACACGGGGACCGACTTGAGGTTACCGATGAAAACGTCATCCAATGACCAGAAATGTTTCTCTTATAGAGGTGCTAAGCTATGGAATAGCCTGCCAGCCGAGTCAAAGCAGGCAACCTCTCTGTATAGTTTAAAAAAACCATCTAGAAACAGACACTTTTTCTTTTTGTTTTTACTGTAAATTTTGAACATTATTGTATATAAGTTTTAGGGAGATGTTTTTTTTGAGTAGCACAAAACTGCCATTTTTGACTATCTAAACTAAATTTGATATGAGAAATCGTCGTTCCTTTTTCAAGTGTCAGCAGGATTGCCGTTAAAAGGAGAAAGCATTAAATTTCTAGGTCGTTTTTTCTCCATGATTCTATGACTCTTTGTTCTCGAGCTATAAACGGTCAAAGTTAGGAGTAGTTGGTGAGACACTGAATCCTTGGATCGAATGAGCTAAAAAGTATTTGAGCGATAAATGGATCTTAACTTGGTATGTTGTCTGCAAGACAATGCAGGTTGATTGACGACTGTATCGTAAGTGCTATTGCTATGTGAGATGTTAAAAAAGGGCACTAAGTGAGCACAACAGTCCTTAAAATGAAAAATTATCAAATCTCTTGCTGGCTCGATCTTAACCTATTCATTAATGTTATCCACAGTAAATCAGTGTTGGAATTATCTTCGGACTTCGTAGAATCCTAAGAACTCATTTTATGAGCGCAAGAGTACTGCAGGAGCAAAGAGTCCTTCTATCAAAATAAGGATTTTTCATTTATATAAAGCCATAAAGCTTAGAACCTAAGTAACGGAATTAATCAAAATTTCGATGAAAAGACCTTTTACCAAGCTATTTACAGTGAAGACGGATCTAAAAATGAATTTTACGAGTATATTTAAACAATGAGCAGTTCCAGAGCAAAGGATCCTTATGACCGCAAGGATGTTCCAATTTTGCTCAAAGCACCGGGAGTGTGCGATAACTGTTCACTCATTGTCCAACCTAATTGATTTTAAAGTTTCATTTTTACCTGACAGTTTCATGCCCACTTTGAGCTGCTAGAAACCTTTGAAGGACAGCTTGCAAGGCTACTTTTGAGCTCTCTACCAATTTTGAGATACGAGCTACGTAACGTTCTCGAAGACTTTCAGCTCTTTAGCTGCTCTTAATTTTGGTATGTTAGTGGGTTTCATAATTTCTGAATGGGGGACAAAGATTTTTTGTGACAAATCAAACAGGTCTTTATGAATTTTGGAGACATTGGTAGGTCCTTGTGTTTTAGGCCTATTTGCTCTAGAGCTACTCCACTTTTGTTACTTGGACAGATGAGAACCAGCGACTAACCAGGAATTGGAAATAGGCTCCGACGGTCGCTTCCCTTCATAAAATTTAGGTCATACTGGAGCCCATTGCATACATAGATGTGCCACACATGCCACACATAGATTCTTTTCAAATATCTAAAACAAAGATGGCTCCTAGGGTACGTCTTTATATGGTTAGACTCTGAGCAGAAAACCTCTCCCTTCCGCGCTCCATGGGAAATATTGCTAACTTACACGACCACTTTCTTTCCTAAAAGCTGAATAATATGATGTTTGAGCACATCCTTTTTACTTGCTTTTTTCAGATAAGAACTCTAATTCTTCTCCACGGTGACTCGGCTTTTCATTGCCGATTTGAATCTACTACCTTAAGGATTTCCAACTTTTTAGTAAAATAACCTTATCTTTTCGAATTTGGCGAGTGGCATTTCACTCATTCGAAAAAGCGTGCGAGATTTTTTCTGAACAGAAGGAGTTTTACGGATTTTGTTGGAACACTCTTAGAAACAAAAGGATTTCTGCAAAAGATGTGCCAGACTGTTTGGAAGGAAATGCCCTTCTAAATTTTGGGACAGTGTCCCCCAATCCCCCACAAGTTCTGCCAATGTTACAGAGGGCTACCAATTTTTAAAATTGCTCTAGTGCCCTCACAGTAATATGATACAGAAAATAAGTGAAAATAAGGGAAATTATGCCAAGAGTTTCCTTGAATGAAATGAATAGCTTCTAAGTTATATTTCCTCGCACTGGAGATTCTTAATTTTTCATGATCTAAGAGTGGAGTTTCTTATAAGCAGTTTTTTTTATGAAAGAAACATACATGCAATTGTACACATATAAAATAGGTGTGTGAATTGATATGTAACGAATTAAAAATAAGGTGTTCTGTCAGAAAATGCTATCGTTTGCTAGAATTCAGCCTTTCATGTGAATTGACTTCGATTTCATTGAAATATGGATGTTGGTTCCCATACGCAGCCTTTTGCCTCAAGACAACTGATTGCTTAGCAAGTGGTCACATGGAGGATTCAGTGGCATGGGAGTACGACCGCACGACCCAGGACTTTAGGACACTGGAAGCTATGACCTAAGACTGCACGACCCCGGTCCAAAGTTTGATATCAGGGGCTGATAACATATTTTCACGACAGATGGTTTAGTGAGCACTCAAGTAGCTACGTGTCAAAGTTTTCTTGGTCAAGTAGAGTTCCGTATATTCGTACTGAGCTAAGAAGGAAGCAAGAAATTTGAAAGCTAGTTGTTGTAAAAATACCAGCCCCTCTTATTGCAAATAGAATTGATGAATATCTATGCTTAAGATCCACATTGATTCAAATCAGAGAAAGCAATTTTGAGTAGGAAGGCTATGAAATTAACAGACTTAGAATAGAGGGCAGGGCAATGAAGCATTTTGACCGTTAGGGTTACTCCGGTCTTTCTAGCCTGTCCAATTTTGTTAGAAAACTAACAAAAAAGCAAGAAAGAAAAAAGCTTCTTCCTCGTCCAGATCCTCAGCTACTCATGAGCACCACTGTTGACATTGAAGACCATGCATATTTGAATAACAATTCTTCAGATATCATATGGCTGTCGGTATCATTTTGACTATCTGCACCAATTGCTAGACATGGGTATCACTGTATTACAGCAAAATGACTTATGATCATGAAGTATTAATACATCATAACAAAGTATTGTTAACCAAAAACCTAAATTTGGGCCCGGGGGTGTATGTCGTATGATCCGGGATTGTAAGTCCGGGTCGCAGAGTCCTTGGGTCTGGTCAAAAGAATGTCTAATTTTTTGTGCTAATGATGGCGGATATTCAGTATTGCGAGTTGGCAAGCTGACGGCTGCACGTTTGATACAAGTAAAACGACTTTAGAAATAATCTTACAACAGAAAAACTGTCCATTACTGAACCTTTTTGTGCTGAATTCTCTTTCAGAGTTCGTAAACGGGGGGGGGGGTCACTGGGAGGTATCCGATTCCGCATTTCCGCAATTTTTCTGCCCTATTTCCGCAAATCCGCAGAAATAAATTAGCTATTTCCGTTGTTTGTTGGGCCTATGAGCCATGTCTTCCTGCGTCATATATTTAATCGCAACATGATCAACGAAAGCACACCATTTTCTTTTATTTTGCTTGTGACCGATCACATGAAAGCAGTCTTGCTGTCATCATGAGTAATTGTTTCGCTCAAAAATTTTGTTGTTGTTGTTGTTGTTGTTGTTAATGTGGCTATTGTCTCCAGATCTTCGTGATGTGTATTGTTTTCATTTGTTTTAGTGCCTTTCAGTGAATTTTACACAATATTTTGACGAAATGAGCATCAAATCTGCTATTTTTTAGCAAGTAATATTAAATTTGCAGAAATATCCGCATTCCGCAAAAATGCAGCCAATATCCGCAATCCGCAGAAATGATGATTGGTTTCCGCATTTCCGCACCCAAAACAGCCCGATATCCGCTATCCGCAAAACCCCAGTGACCCCCCCGTAAACAACGTAATACAAAAGATGATACTGCTAGAAAGAAAATAGTCACGAAGTCATTTACTATCTCGTTGAAAAATAGACCTGGGACTGATAACCAATAATTTCAGACCTGGTAAGATGATATAGACATCGACGTTAAAGCAGATTTTCTTTCATCATTATTTACGAACATCTACATAATTTTGAAATAATGGAAAGGCGATGAATCAGGAGAGTAGCAAAGGCAGTTACTGGACTTCATTCAAAGTAAGCATTGCTTAATTCATCACCAAATTTGCGTTATTTTCATTCAACAACAGAGCTGAAGAAATGGGTATTTTGTCATGAAAGGTAAGCACTGTTTTGCCAAATTCGGACTCTGCACACCTCAGTTATGTTTTCTTGGTTGGCCCCAGCGATGAGTCAATTGTTGAACTGTCATTGAGGTTATTTCCACGTCACCCCTTTTGTAATAGCAGAGGACTCTTTCTTGCTGTGATAAATTCATATTTTGAAATCTGGAAAACATTGCATAAAATACTTTAATCATACTCTACTTTGGTAACATAGCTTGGTTAAAGAACGTTCAAGCTTTATACTTGCAATCAAACATTCACTATTCGGGCAAACAGGATTTTTTTGGTTTTGCCTTGGGCCAGTTACCCCGTTAGCATTTGGAACTGAGGACCTTTTGTTCCTAGGGTAACAGGTCTGATTTTTACGGTATGCTATTTCGGCCGTAGTTGAGAAACTCAAGCTATGCGTATGGCCTTTAAAATCTTCAAAAATCAGTTTCAAGAGTAATCACTTTGTAACTTGAGCTAAATCTTCACTAAGAATTGAGTAAAGAATCTATGTGTTGCAATCAGTAAATTTATAAGCAGAAGACTTAAAAGACTGCAAGAGCAAACTCTGAATTGGTAACATTGCGACAAAACCAAGAGGAGAGCCTCTGTAAAATTGGGAAATAACTTCGCTATATCCTACCTGAGTAAGTCGCTGTTGATACAGGTTCACGGAGTTCATGACAACGGACAGAATAATACTTTCATCTTTTCTGATTTGTTAGCTTTTCTCAGAGCCCGTAAACAGTCTTTTGATTTTAGAGTGCAAGAACTCATAAATATTCCTAGAAACGACTGGAAGAAAGAAGGTTTGTTAAGGTTGGTAGATCTTGTGTACTTAATTGCTCTTGTCTTTGGAGCACAAAAATAAATTAATTTCCCTCCAAAGTGGCTTTAAGGGAATCAAAGCACACATACTGTATGAGATTTTGATGAAAATAGCCTTGCAAAGATTATAAGCTGTGACACGTGCCATACTATATTTGGACAACTCATCAAATTCAATAGGAAATACTGATATGTGATTGGCTAGAGTTTGACCACAACTGGCTTGAGCCATTTTCATTGGCATACACTCCCATTAAGTCGGAACTTCTCATTAATATCAAAATTTTGATGAGGATCTGCACAATATTGCAATCTTCAATTTCCAAATAACTTTTTTCCTGATTCTTCTACAACATATTTTTCATTGTCAATGCGGTTCACTGAACAGCCTTTGTTGCGAGAGTGTTGTAGCTGAAATCAAATTTTATTGAAAGTGTCACTTTGAATTTGGTCAATTTAATTGAGCCGTCCTCAAAACTGCGACCCACCATTGAAATTTATTGGGGACTTCTTTCAGTTATAAAGCTGAAATTTAAATTTCACCATTCCTATAGGCAGCAATTACATGGAAAAACGATGAGGATATTTCTCATCCATGACTTGATGACTTGCCTTTAACAAGCTTTTGTTCTTGATTTGAAAATCCTTTCTTGTTTTAGCTATTGGGATTTCTGTACTCCTGAGCAAGTCATGGCTTTGGGGCAAGATATTTCTTGTTTGGAGGAATCAAGAGTCTTCACACAACAAACATTAAATAAATCTTCAAAATAATTCTCAAAAATTGCATCATCTCTAAGATCTGCTACTGTATTTTCTAAATATTCTGATTGTATACACGCCACACCCTTGGAACTGACCAAAGTCATTTGAGGAGACCTACAAATACGCCCTTCCAACAAAATGGTGCATGTTGGGTAATCAGGCTTCATCTCTCGCACGTGTTGCATTGTTTCTATTGTGCTCACCTATTCTCTCACCTTTGGAGGTTGTTTCTCAAGTGGTTTTTGACAATTTTGCTCTATTAAATGAGGTAAGAAATGTGTCCCATGTGTCCTACACACATTTAGGTATATACTTACTTTTTGGGGATGTTTCACTGTGATATATGATACAGGGCATTGTTGATTGTAGGCACAGCAGGCCATAGGTTTTTGTACTGTCTAGCCTGCATACAGACTCTACTGATTCCCAAAGAGAAGTGAGGCTCCTCCTGCAGTAGAGTCTGCACATCGGCAATATAAAGCATGTCCGAAGTTGTGTGTGGTTCCAAGGCTTGAGGAACCAAACCTTACTGGTGGAAAGACATCTCTATTGTTCTCTTTTAGTTTAATTGATCGATAAACAGCTTCAAGTACCTCTTGTATTTATTGTCATTGAATTAGATTTAATGGGCAACCATAAGTAGCATTGTAAATGTGGTAATCAAAATACCCCTTCACAACAGGATTTGTTTCTCTCAGTTTGTTTAGACCAATTAAGTCAAATATGCCTAATGCTGATATCAGTAGACTTGCTTTGTGTTGCTGATTCAAAGACTCTACTGGAGGAGAAATGTCTCTGAAAAGAAACCAGCTGTTGAGTCTCTATGCAGGCTATGTACTGTCCAGTGACGAACAACACATTGTGGCATCATTACTAACACATTACCTGTTACATTGACCAGACTTTTGAAAAGCTCTTCCTGTATATACCTAACAAACTAAGGCATTAATATGAGCAAGAGGAAAAGCGCCTCCTTTTCAACCCTAGCATGGTGATAAATTTGTGAAAAAAGCCCCAGCTCTAATGCCCCTCCCTTCTGAGTCAAAATTTGATATTAAGCCCCCCCCTCCCCACTGATGCAAAGTCCTGGAATTTACCAAATATTTCCATTTACTTAGCAACACAACCTTGCATGTTAATTTTGAATGATATGGTTCGGGATAAAAACTGTGTAGAATTAGCGTACAGTATTTTACTCGTTAAATTGTATGTCGAATCCGTAGAATATGGGATAAAAGAACTGAAAAGCTACCAAATATATTATCCTCATCACATGATTTTGTGAATAAGCAAACCCCTCTCTAATAATCCCCCTCTCTATTAAGATCCCCCCCCCCCTGTGGAAAGTCCGAAATTGAATAAGCATTTACCTCATTTAACTGAGTAAAATGGTTGAAAACTGTGCGAGAAACAACTTGCAAGGGTGAGAGACAATAGGCTGGCACAATGGAAACAGTAAAATGAGTGTAAGAGACCAATCCTATGCCTGATTACCCCGGATGCAGCGTTTTGTTGAAAGGTCATAATTAAGTATATGAACCATTGATGAGACATTATTGTGACTTGGCTTTAAAAGAGCATAAGCCAGTCATCTCATGAGCAAAGTTCCAACCTTGGTCTGATAGAATGATTTACAAAAATATCAGTCCAAACAAAGAAAACAACACAGCCAAATGCAAGTATGTAGGTCCAGTCCAAATGCCAGAAGAGTGAACTTTGTTCAGCTTTTCTGCCACTTTGTAATTAGTGCTGATTCCTAATGGATCTGATGCATTTAAGTGCATACAGTCATGCTTGACTTTAGATTTCACATACTTGAATGAAGCACCCCACATTTCTTGGCAAAGACCCTCTGCATTTCCATAAACCTCTGAGAAAGTTTTGCAAGTTGAAGTTGGTTTGCATTTGTTCTCTTTATAAGCATTTAAGTCAAAGCCAGTGATCCAATTCTTGGCACAAGTTTGGTCAGATTTGCATGCATCAAACCAAGCATTGCAAAATGTACTGCAAACAGGCACACCAGTGAATGACCCCTTGTAGGCCCCCTTGAAGTAACCAACATTTGGGGAACATTGATAAAAACACTCCACTTCTTTCATGTATGCCTCACACTTCGGACTTAGTGGTTTGCTGCATGTATTCCAAGAGAAATTGCCAATTTTTACCGGTGATCGCGCCAATTGTTTCGTGAACTCTGCAGTACAGCAAGTTTTGTCCTTGTAGGCCAGACAGGCCTTGTATTCCTTCGTTTCCGGTCCTGGACTTGCTTTATGAAATTCACCAGTGAGGCACTCGGCTGGTTTAAGTTTTCCATGTACCGATAGAAGCAGAGACGCAGCAATTACTAATATTGTGCATTTAAACGCCATTTGGTCTTTACTGGTCTTCAGCACGCCAGATCCTGTGTCAATTGCTTTGATCGAATGACATAACTTGAGAGCACATGGACACTTAAATGAGATTGTGAGATCATGTGATCCTTATCGTTAGATAATAACCTTCAATACGGGGGTAATGTGAGTTCATCCTTTGGTCGCTGCATCGTACACAGCAATTCGTCTTGGTTCCAGTAAAAATCTTGAAGTTTCTTCATTGCAATACGCGTATTTTCTGTAAGAAACTGATTACAGTAATTAATTGGACAATTGCTGAAAGCTTCTTCAAACAGTCCGATTTTCAGTCTTAGAACCAATTAATATACATTAAGTCAGGGGCGGCGTGACCCACCGGGACACCGGGAAATCGTCCCGGTGGCCCCTGAAAATAGCGCAGATATGGGCCCCCTGAAGCTAAGCTATAAGAAAATTGTGCACGCATTTCTTCTCAGAATGTGAGACAAGGCAAGTTTAACGTATGCACAATAGAAGCATTTGCCCCACTAGCAGTGGCGGCTGGTGCTATAGGGCACTTGGGGCAGTGCCCCACCTGAAAATCTCAAAGAAAAGTTTTAAAAAAATCATATTTCTATGGAAAAATTCTCACAAAATCCATTAATGATTTTGTGTGTGATTTGAATAAAACAGCGGGCTTGTAATGGGATTGTTGTATGAGCCATATCAAAATTGTGGGCTTCTTTCTTCCGTTGATAAGTGACGTCTGGAGCTTATTGATATTGATAGAATCGGCCTCTTTTGAGGCTATCAAATTTCTATGACCTTATGAGCTTCCTTCTCCTTGTTTCTGTGTTTTCAGGGCAAAGAGTTTTCTGCCCCTCTCAGGTTGGAATTGTCATGCGCACTAAGGCGTTTTCGTCGTTTTCTTCATGCCGTGAAGTTAGCTGATTGGCCAATTTTCGTAAAATTTGGGCAAACTTCAACTTGCCCTTCCCAGTCAACAACGGCAACACCACTTGGTGCTTCAGACATTTCGAGGGCCTAGTGTTGTTATCAACAAACGATCGAACGAAATATGATAGCCTAAAGTCATGAATGAAGGGAGATCAGAAGTAAAACGTTTGTGGCCAGATCGCCAAGAATGGCGGCTGAAGTCACCATCGTGTAGATTTGCAAGGAGCTTGTATTCAAGGTATGTGGCTTACAGTACATGTTGCAGCAAGTCTGATGAGAAGACCTGTTTCCTTGTTTAGGGAGACTCAACGAGAAAAAGCTTGGACACAGTCCGGTGTTAAGCGACCAGAAACGTTTGTCAGAAAAGCCGAGAACCATTTGATGGCTATTTTGCTGTGTTTTGATATGCTTATTGCATTCTTCAAGGAAAAATAAACAAAGTTTTCACTGAAATTTGAAAGCAAAGCCATATGCAAAAAGTTATACCGAAAGCTTCGAGAAATACATATATCAAAAAGGGCGTTACCAACGTTCTCCGAGAGTTTGAAGGACGCGGTTAATGCCATTTATTTCTGAGGTCTTTCCCCCCAGACCCCTACAATTTTTCCAAAATTGCCCCACCAAGTGTTTTCCTCACCAGCCGCCACTGCCCACTAGGCCCTCTTGCTGTCCCAGCACTGACGAGAAATAGCCCCATCAGTGACTGGGCCCATTTGAAAACTTTGAATTTCACGACCATTGGGCAAGACCCAGAAATTCACTTGACACACAAAGCAAAGATCAATGCTTTATTTGCACAAACTTCCATGCTTCCAAGCCAACCTTAAGCAGTGGCGTGGTCTTAAGTGAAGATGGGGAAATGCCCCCATCCACTTCTGTTAAACTATGGGTCTCGAGATTCTTTTAAAACAAGGAGCAAGTAGTCAAAGTTCAGTGAAGGTAAAGTAGGGTAAAAATACATCCGAAAAATACTAGGAGGTGACTTGGAGAGTCGATCTAAGCCAAAGTAAAGGCAGGCATTTTTGAAGATTTTCCTTGCAAACTTTTTCAAGGATTCCAACAAAACTGATTCATAGGCGGTAACTGTTGCAGAACCCTCGAGGCTTCCGATATGGCTCTGGTAAAGAAGGCAGTTGCCCCCAGCCTAGGGGCCTCATAATCAAAGATTTTTTAACATTTTGATTTCAGAAAATGCTCTGAAGTGCATTTTCAGTCAATCTAAAGGACGTAATCGAAAAAATTTTCTGCTCGCTTTGCTCGCAGGAGCTCCGATTTCTCAATTTTTCCCTGGGCTTCAGAAAGCTCTCGGCGGCCCTGAGAAGGGATAGAGACGAGCATTCTAAGCCAAAGAGAAGATGTTTGCTCAGAAATTCTCCTGGATATGCTAATTCAGACAAAAATTGCTAAAAGTGGTCAATGATTCTTTTCGGGACCGGCAAACATGGGGTCGGAAGAAGCATTCTAGGCCAAAGTAGAGGATGTGTCATCGAAAATTTTCCTAGGGGCTTCGTCCCCCAAACACCCCTTGTTTTCACACCCCTGCCAGTTTATTTGCCTTGGCCATGTCAATTGCCATGAGTGCCAAAAACATATTGCACATGTCACAATTCATTCACTAAGTTACTGGCTTGGTAGTATGAAGGTTAAGAAGAATTGTGGCGCAATCTGTATAAGTTTCTGTCAAGCCATTCAAGTATCAATCTTCTCAAAGAGTTGGAGCATACGAAGCTCTGTGACCAGGGGTGGCGCGCCCTGAAAAAGTGAGGTGCACAAGAGATGAATGGTCATAAATTGTTTTTGTATCATTTTCGCTTAGGAATAAATACCGACCTGAGGAAAGTGAAGTGCAAATGTCCACCCCAGTTCACCCTGTGGCGCTGCCCTTGCTTGTGACAACCTTGAACGCTATTCTTTAAAAGATTTACTTTTGTAAGGGCCTTTTCAGCTAGAAAACTGCCTCAAAAATTATTTGATCAATAATGGAAACTTCAAGTGAAGATGAGTCAATCATCATTTTGTTGCATTTAATCATCTGCTTTTATAAATCATTAATACTGCTTGCGAATATTCTAAAGTGTGTTAGCTAGTTTTTTTTGGTTAACCTGCTTTATCAGTTTGTTGTTTCCATTGACGCCGCCACCTCTAACCCGAAAGGAAGGTAGGAAAGGGAATTTTGACGTAATTTTTCAATCTATAGGCATACCCAACTAATTTTATGTCATCTTACTTTGACAATTTTTGCCGAATTTTGGGATCGGAAGTCCTCCCAGTCCCCCCTCCCGTTGCGCCACCATTAGTTGCGTCGATCATTACTGTGGAAGCATAAATTGTGAAAGGGGGACAGGATTCTTATTTTCAGAAAAGGACTTGAAGCCATCATGCGCCCCTTTTCGACGAGCTTTTCCCGGGCCCTTAATCTTTGCCACGCCGCCACTGCATTAAGTGCAAAAATATTCGGCAGAGAAATTTTCGGACAATAAACTTCTGCGAAGATATTTTCGGACACATTTTTGATGTTTCGGACAAATCAATTTTCGGACAAAATTTTGACAAGTCTTTAAACCATTAATACAAAAATCATATGAAGACATCACCAGTGTGGATAGGACATTTGCGCTGGAGACCATCTCTGCACAAAATGTGAGTACGCATGCGTGCGAGTGAGTAGGAAGTAAAGTTCTCAAAATGGCGTATGCACAGCGACCACAGCGACTGACTCACCGCTAGGGACAGCACCCCTCCCAAGCAAAGAGGCCACGCACAGTGAACTTCAGTGTGAGGCTAGAGTTAAGCGCAACAGTGATCGTGATATCATGATCTTGATTGCAACTTTTCATTCAACGAACGATTGCCGCATGCGTCAGAGACATGTCAGAAACTTCGCAACAGAGCTGTGATAAACGAGAGTCTTTTTCCACAAACATATCCCATCATTCCCGATTACACTTTTTTGCTATCATCCTTCATCAAGTAATGTTATATTTCATTTGTTTTGTGCGGGTTTGGCCAATTGAAGTTTCCATACTTTCAGAATTCAGACAAAGAGTATCAAACCCCATGGCAGGTGAATGCCAAGCTTTGTCTCTAGACATTGTTCTCATTTCTTTGTTTCGTAAAATCGTAAAATTCTAAGATATGACATCACAAAGACGCCACTGCTGTCTTGCTGTGCAGCTTTCTTTGTGCTTTTGTTCAACACATGTTGGGGTTTCCCTGTAGAAATTCAATGCAGCAAAATTTACTGAGGGAAGTCTGCTGCCAGGAAGTAACTTTGACAGATGAGACGTCAATAGAGCCCTTCTTGACCTTGGAAGTTGTCCTTGGAAGGATGTGCAGACAAAGGAAAACAATCAGTCTCGTTCAACAATCAGCCTTCTCTTTTGTCTCGTTCAACAAAAATAACAAACTTTATCATTCAGTGACATATTCAATGATAAGGCCAGGAGGAAAAAGCAGAGGCGGTATGGTAGGAAAGCCCGACAGCAGAATAAATGGCAAAATTCTTTTTGTGAGATACGAAATACATTGGAAGTTTTTGCTGCTCAGTTTTGTTAGTCTCAGTTTGTATGCCAGTTTTTAATTTCCCTCTGTTTGAAAAAGAAATGAATTAACAGTGAAAGAAACCTGTGGCTAGCTCACAAATCATCTGTAATTAGGAAACTCAAAAAGAAACCTAAAGCAAATCAAGGAACTTGTTTTATTTGGCGGGCCTTCGCTCCTTCCCTGTCCGTCTTGCCAAGTGTCAGTGTCCTATTATTGTTTGTGATGCATGCTGCAATCATTGTTGAATCAGGAGTGGCAATCATGATCGCGATCACTATTGCGACCAACATGAGCCTCACATTGAAATCCACTGTAGCCTCTTTTTTGCTTGGGAGGGCCGCTGTCCCTGCCTGTCCCTAGCGGTGAGTCAGCGACTGCGATCAAAACAGTGTGTTTCGTACAAGGAGTTTCATGGCGAAGTGTTTGACGAGGGAAAGACGAGGAGGAAAGTCAGTAAGAAGAAAGTTGTTGGTGTTGGCAAGCAATTTTTTCCGATCGAGGTAATAAACTAATAATAACATTAATGGAAATTATTCTCGACACGACATGATAGCATGCCTGCCGGCATCCATTCCCCTCTTCTCTTCTTAAATTTGATATTTTTACTCACTCAAACGGCGTGAACTCTTTCAAAAATCTTGCAACATTGATGTAAATTGATCATTTAAGTTAAAATCATTGACAACTCGTGACAGATTTAACTCATTTTCATCACAAGCTCGGGTGGTAAACAATTTTAAGATTTTGGGCGTTTTATTCGCCCCCAAAAGTTTCTTAGCTACTGTATAAGTACAGCTGATACATTTTTGACAGAAGAGCCTCCAAATCACTAAGTGATATCTCATAACATGTTGTAAAATTTGTACGCAAAGAAATGTACTATTACTGTACGGTGTCAAAAAATTTTCAAGTGACATGGAAAAATCAAAGCAAAGTATGGAAGTTTCTTACTGTAGTTTTCATTCAAGGAACTAGTCTAGAATCACACACCTTATAGGGTTGTGGTAGAGTTTCAGTTAGGATCAGTATAGCAGAACTCTTCGGACGGCTCGCGTGGCTGCGGTCGACCTCCTCAGTTTTCTGAGGAGGGAACGCCTAAATTTTAACAATTCGTTTACAAATAGCTGATGGACACAGAGCCTAAGTTAAAGAAAAAGCTGTCAGTAGGATCTCTCAATGTACGTGGAATCAGGAGCGAAGTAGAACAAAAAACATTGGTGAAAGATGCACTGACCTACAATCTCGACATCATAACACTCGCGGAGACACACATTGGTGACCAACACTTTTTGGAGGAATTGAAAGAGCAAAACAAGGATGGAAGTATCGAAGAGTATGTCATATTCTCGACTAACAAAGAGAACTCACATTTGCATGGTACCGGGCTACTCGTCAAGAAAAACCTAAAACCAGTCTTTGAAAGAATAAACGACAGAATTTGTAAGGCCGTAATAAAGCTACGGGGCCATAGAGCAACGATCATATCAGCCTATGCGCACACTTTAAAAGTCTCAGAGGGAAATCCTGAATTGCGAGAAGAATTCTATGAGACCATTGAATCCATTATCGATAAAACACCCAAGAGGGATGCAATAATACTGGCTGGGGACTTTAACGCCAAAACAGGTAGCGGTTGGAACGAATTTAGGGAAAACATTGGGAAATACGGTAAAGGCCTAATGAATAGCTCTGGCAGGAGACTACTAGAAATGTGCAAAAAAAATAACTTGACCATCACAAATACAACGTTTAAGCATAAGAAAAGTCATAGAACAACATGGTCTGCCCCGTACAGAAGTTTCGAAACATGGAATGGGGAATTAAGACGGAACCCAGTCAGAAATCAAATAGACTACATCATAATGAGAAATGAACATAGAAGGTTTGTAACAAACTCGAGATCGTATGGAGGAATTGAAACCGAAACTGATCCTGGTCAAGAATCCTGGAAAAATCACTTTAGTTTTGTTGTAATTCTTATTGAAAATCAAAAGAGAGCTAATAGTTTTACTTCTGAAGTCTATAAATCAGTTACTTGTGACCACACAGTTCTGGAAAAACAATAAACACCAGTGACGTGGCCAAAAAAAATTAGTGGGGGCAAAACCTAAAAATTTTCAGATGGGGGGGCAAAAAGGTGTACCCAGACATTTCTATTACATTTTTCAATTATAATTTTGGTCAACTTTTGAAAAGTGGGAGGGCAATTGCCCCCTCATACCCTCCCCTGGCCACGCCACTGATACACACAGTTTATTTTAAGTACACTCATTACCTTTTAAATCTCAAGGAATTACTGAACCCGAATTAAAAAATCTATGATATATACGTCTGTAATTTGCAGCTTTTATATTCCTAGACCACTTGAAAATGTCTTTGAAACTTGCAAAATAACAGCAAATGTTTTGACATTGTTTTGATTGTATATTAGCCTGTACCTTAAAACATGTTTTGAAATCTTACTAAGTAATTTGAAAGCCACACTAGCAAAAAAATCTGTCAGCCCTACCTCTCAAAAATTGTGAATACATTGTGGGCAAAATGGCTCACAAATTTAAGAAAACGCCGACCAACCCCAGGCCCAATTTTCAGTTTCATATGAATTATCAATCATTTAATACAATATTACAGCTCTACACTACATACACTTATAAATACACAACTACAGATAAGTTTCTACGATAAGCAACTACAATAAAATTATAATAAAAGAAAAAAAGGACATCACAAATTGTATTTAGAAATGACTGACTGAGGAGGAGCCCTCTAAGTAGATAAACTAATCGAGAGAGAGCCCCTCCCCCCCATAAAAACAAAGAAACTAAACATATTAAATTGAAATTGAACTACAATATTCAACGAAAATGATCATTTGCGTACCCATCTTTGACAGAATAATCTATACCCATGAAGTTTCCGAGTTTCCTAGAATAAATTAAAAAATAAGCACCTACTTATTCAAGTTCTCGTAGAAGAAAGGGCCATTATCATCATAGTAATGTTGGCTGCTTTGGCTTTCACCTTCAAATTCGTTTTGTGGAGCTCCGGATGAAAAACCAATTAAGCTTGATAAACAGATGAAACAGCATAAAGTAAATTGCAACAGTCGCAAATTGCACGTGAACAACATATTCATGATGTGGCGAGGAAACTTCAACTTTCGAAAAAAACCTACAGATTTGCAAACCAGCAAGTCCTGTACTTTTGCATGAGTATTTCCGCCAAATTTTATATCCATTTGTAGCGGGAAAACGGAGGAATAAGCCTCCATCTGAAATGAACATTTAATTCCGAACGAAGCAGAGGTAAAGCCAGGGGCGGACTGGCCAGTCAGGCTACCGGCTGGAGCCCGAAGGGCCCCCTCAACAAAGGCCCCCGTGGGCCCCTTCTGCGCTGGAAGAAAAGTACTTCAGGTAGTCGATTTTTGACAAACGTTATGATTGTGGCAAAACAGCTTGTTGAAATCAACGAAAAATTGGTTAAAGGGCCCTGTAATAATTCCTTCTCGACAGTTATGTTTGTTTGTCAAACAATTGAGCATGTCAAAGGTGTGCACGTGGGCCCCAATTCGTAAGATAAGGGTACTGCAAAATTCCAATTGGCATTATCTCGTTTTCAACTGGTATGTGAAATACGGAATTCTGTAAATGTAGAACTTGACGAAATTGGAGTAGGTCTGACCCCAGGGGCCCAAGAAAGACCTGGTCGAGGGACATGTCTTATGAGCAGGGGCCCCTTCTTACTTTACCTCTTGCCCTTGCCAGTCTTTTAATTTCAATTTTTAGGCATTATCTACATCAGACTGCACTTCTTTAGGCATTATCTTCAAAGTGCACTTTGGCCTTTATCTACATCCGACTTGCAGCGATTTAGGAGACCCTCTAAGGGGTATTTGAAATATGAATAAGGTTTTAGAGAAAGGATAGAGGTATTTACCATTTTAGGATTCTGAAATGTGAAATAATGAAAACTTTGAGGTATGAACTGAAAACTTCAAAAAAACGATGATAGAAAAGCATGTACAGTATCTGGCTTGACAGAAAGACCATTTGCAGATGATTTTGATGCTCTACTTTCAAGAATTTTCCCAGGGAGGTCTCTCGTCAAAAGATTTTGAAGTTTGAGGCCAAGAAAAAGCATTTCTCGAAATTTCGCAATAGGCTTCGCCTCCGAACCCCGATCAGGACGAGTCCTCCAAAGTTCTTCATGAAGGGTCGGTGGTGCCAGCTCTGACAAATTCAAAAGATACAGATGAGCATCCAGTGGGTCCCCCTACCAAAGTGTAACAGCTCTGATAAAAAGTGTTGTTTTTGTAGATAAAGGAATAAGTTTCAAACCTTTAGTTGCTAAGATATTCCCAAAATATCCATAGCACAGCTGCACGATAACTTGGTTAACGACAAGCCCATCCAACTCACGAAGTAACTTATTATTGATCAATAGATTTCAAAAATATACGAATCAGAAATCTGAACAAATCTCATTGCTTGAGGCCCCGCTTGAGGTCGAGATATTTATTTCATTCACTTAAACGACATGAGTAATTCCGGATCTTCCAGTGAACTTTGCTGTTGAAGTTTAATTCATCAAAAATCTTGTTCCGTTAATGATGATGAAGACTCATGTCTTCTATTGTGATACTTATAAAATGTTGATCAAATCACTTTAATATCACTGCTGGGAGAACACACTTGTTAATGCAAGTGAAGCTTCTAGACTTAATCAAGCGAAGAGAGTTTTGATAACTTACTGGCTACTCCAATGTGGGAACTTATCATGGGAAATTTCACGGAATTTTCACGTAACTCTGAAATGTCAAGACTGGATTGTGTATTTGAGATATACTCCACTCTTTATGACAAATTTTCATTTCCATGGTGGTGGAGCTTATTTCCACCATAGACATACACATCACATGGTCCCTTTTACTTTCCCAACTGATGGTCCGTTAAGTTTTCCTCTAAAACGCCAGGTTGTATTTCATGAGGAATAAAGATTAAGTGATAGGCTAAATGATATAAGAGTGAGCAAAAGGGGCGTTTCCTACGTTTTCCGCGAGTCTGAAGGGCGTGGCCGCAAAAAAATTTCCTTGGGGCTACGCACCCCAATGTTTCTTCCATAGATCCAGCCCTGGGAAGAGGTGAAGAGATTCTGACATAATTTTTCAAACTAAAGGTAGTTTTCCAGCTCATAACAATAAAAATCTAAACAGTAAACTTTAAATGTCTATTCCAGGAAGCTGCCAGAACCTATCAAACTATCCTTTCTTATTCTGCAATTCAAAAATGATGTATCTACTCGTGAAATTGCAGCAATCTTCTTAAATTTTCTCGGAGGGCCCCCATCGCTCGTGATTCTCTTCTTCTATAAATGGCAAGTTCTCCAAAATGAGGCACTTTCAAACAATCTAAAGGGCGTGGTCGTAAGAATTTTCCCGGGGGCAAGCCCCTGGACCCCCAATTTCCCTCGCTGGGCTCGCACTTAGTGTCAGCCCCCTCAAGTATGAATTTCGTTCTCTCGATCCTGTCAAAGATCACTTGAGACGGTAGATAACAGACTTCAGCTCGTACAGAAAACTATTCGAATTGTGAAAAGTGAGTCTAATATCATTTGAAGCGAATCTAAGCAGTGGTCCGCAAAAAGTCTTCCAAAGGAGTGCCCTGCAAAATTTTCGCTTGAGTAGTTTCGGGCCCCCTCACTGCCGAATCGCCCGGGCCCCAATTCTACTGCCAGTCCGCCCCTGGGTAAAGCCGCTGAAACTACACTGCGGGCTCGTACTAACTTTCTTGGTATCAAAATGGGTGTAAACGTACCAGGATCGCTAAACCAGCTGAAAAGATCAAGAAAATGAAGTAAGGGAGCAAGAAATGAAGAAAATAAGAACAGCACATTGTGCCGCATGGTTCGCGGACCAACCACAACGCGGTGAGTGATTCTATAGGCAATTGTACCAGCATGTCTTGATATGTCGCACCAGGTTTATGATTTACTGAAACTGAACACCTTTATAAAGCTCGAATTAGCCTCCTATCATGTCCTGTAGTCCCTTCTTACATCAAATTTTCCAAAATAGAACAGCAATGTTCACTAGCTTCCTCGTCTTTATTTGCATTTAGTCAATATGAAAGAGGATGTTGAGGATATTGTTGTTATTTTTTCAATTAATAACAATAATTCTGTCTGGATTTAAAACGCAAGTTCTTTTCAAAACTTTGCATTTTTACGATAATCATTCATTCCATGATCGAGATTTGCTTTCATATTCGTGTCTCTTTTCCTGTTGTTGTCATTGAATTCACGCTACGCATGCGCACATCGGTTGAAAAATTTTTGGTGTGACAAATTTTCGGACAGTACCATATTTCGTACAAATAGATTTTCGGACAAATCACACCGAAAATTTTTGCACTTAATGTGTATAAGAAAACACTCCGAAAGAAACTAAATCCACTCAACATGGCCAAAGCCGTCAAAAAGCTATCTATACAGTGGCGGCGCCACGGTGGAGGAGTGCTGGCGACTCCTCCTAAATCCTAAAGCCTGCAAATATTGTCAAAGAGAAATGGCATAAAATTAGTTTGGTATACCCTTAGATCGAAATATGACGTCAAATCCCCCCCATTTCTTTCTCATTTTTCAGAACTGACACCACCACCAAAGTGCTGCAAGCGTTAGAGCCCAGGAGCCTTGAGCCCCAGAGCAGCAGGGGTAAATTTTGTAACAATAGAAATCTCAGTTTGTTTACATTTTGCACCATAGCCAATCAACGAGCTCCATTTTAATCACATGATCAACAACTTCGCGCGTCGAGAGTGGTAGCTGTTGAGAAAACCATAAGACAACTACCCTCTCAACTTTTGGTCGCCGCGAAAATATACTTGCGAAGAAGCTTTAGAAATTTTGAATCTCTGTTGTCAGATTAATATCCTAGCCAGGGTTGCTTGCCCACTTGTCTGCTATACCTGGTTTTTGTGAAATAATTTCTTGAAACTTCTTAGTTTCACGGACCTCTCGTTTCCTTTGATAGAGCTGAGTTCCGGCGCAATAAAACTAATCTTTGTCTTTAGGAACGACAAAATGGCACTTTAAACGGCTAAATTCAGTTCCAAAATAATAATACATTTAAGTTTGATTTACCAGAACAATGTGTTGCAGCAACTTATCCTAAACGGTCGTCAGTTAGCCGTGGCAACGAAATTTGCAGAACAAGAAAAATCAGCATGGAAGGGTTTCTCTTGTGGGTGTTTTAGC
The DNA here is from genome assembly GCA_964019985.1 of Aurelia sp. 4 Dawson et al 2005. NCBI lineage: Eukaryota > Metazoa > Cnidaria > Scyphozoa > Semaeostomeae > Ulmaridae > Aurelia > Aurelia sp. 4 Dawson et al 2005. The sequence goes on from OZ026509.1 coordinate 6,457,470, forward strand.
AGGTGTTTTTGCCAATTCGTCGACTGATCAGAGTGTAACATGAAGAATCATTTGCTGGTTTCTTCGGAAAATAAAAAACACTAAGACAACATTAAACAAGACTTTGGCCGGTCAACTGAAAGAGTAGAGTAAGAAATAGTTGCACAACAGAGTTGTACAACAAAGTTTTGTGTTTATTTGAATCTGGATGCTCCAAATTTAGTGATTACGATAAATGCTCCTTTCGATGAATGTTGAAAGAATACACATTTATTTGTAAGAGATCAAGAATTTAGTCAAGTATTGAAGGTTTATTATTCAAAAGGTTTATTATCAAAATTATCAGATTTTCGGTCAAGAATCGAGTTTCTTACGCGTTCCATAAAAATCACTTGTACCCTCGTGAAAATTTCAAAACAGTACTCGTATGTTTAGACATTAACTCAAGTAGATACCCTCCGAGTAATATAAGACAGGAAACAGGTAAAATATATAAAGAAAACTATGCCGAGGCTTTCCTTGACTAAACTGGAAATTTCCAAATGCTTTTTGCCAGTTCTCGAGTTTCTTAGCCTTTTAGTGATCTTCTATTGAGTTTCTCCTTATAAAACTTGAGTGTAAAACGTACAAGAACATTTGATAAGGACCCTGTTCCAAGGTAAGAAAATCTTGAATTTCAATTCTATGTCACATAAATCTTTGTAGCTGGAATGCTTCCGACCCAGGTGTGCAAATTCAAATTCATAAATTCGGAAGTATTTATAAAAGTTCGCCATTCTCCAATTTTATTTGAAGGCGAAGTTAAATCCAACGTTTAAGAAGACATGAGTTATGTGATTCATCCTTTTACAAATTAATCCACTTACCTTTCAAGACTGACTTCTTTTAACTTTTCTGCTCCCTTCTTTTATGTCACTCGTTGGGGAAACCTTCGTGGCCGTAGAGTTTGCAAAATCAAGATGTCAGAAACAACATTCTATTTCTCATCGACTGATTAATTGTACAAACTCTTCATGATCTTATCTCCTATTTTACCAGTTCTGCTGCCAAAAGGTGCCACAATCTTATTCAATTTTGTCCCAAGGTTTTCATCATTTATCGAAGCAAGCAAATAATGTTTCAGTCCAGTTTTGAATAATAAGAGGGTGAATTGACAAAACTCCTGCCAAAACACTAACAAGAGAAACCCTTACATGCTAATTTTCCTTGTTATGCAAATTTTGTTGACAGGGCCAACTGCCCACTGACGGCCACTTAGGATGGTTGCTGAAATGCTTCTTTCCGGTAAATCAAAATAAAATGTTTTGTAACCTTAATTTCCAATCTGGAACTGATTTTAGATGTTAAGAGTGCCATATTATCGCTCCTTTTCGCGCCGAACCTCGGCTACTTCAAAGGAAGTGAGAGGTTCCGTGAAATGACGGAGTTTCAAGGAATTATTTCACAAAAACCAGGTATAGCAGACAAGTGGGCAAGCAACCCTGGTTAGGAAATTTATCTGACAACACAGATTTAAAATTTCTAAAGCTTCTTCGAAAGTATATTTTCGCGGCGACCAAACGTTGAGAGGGTAGTTTTCCTATGGTTTTCTCCACAGCTACGACTCTCGACGCGCGAAGTAGTTTATCACGTGATCGAATTGGAGCTCGTTGATTGGCTATGGTGCAAAATGTAAACAAACTGAAATTTCTATTATTACAAAATTTACCCCTGCTCCCCAGAGCCCAAGAGCCTTAGAGCCAAGGACGATCCCAACAGCCATAACGGCCAAAGGGCTTCAGGAGCCCAAAAGGCAAGTCAAGTGGCCTTTCCATAATGCGAGAGAAACACTCCGAAGAGGAAGGTGACAGGGTAGTGGTACCATGGTATCAGAGGAGTGGTACCTGGTACCAAATTCTGACGAAAGGGTGGAACGTGGTACCAAAAGTAGTGGTACCGGTACCCAAGATGAGGGAAAATTGTATACCGCTGACCAATGTTCCCCGTGGCCATACCCAGAAAAATCGAAGCTTCCTGAATCCACAGAATCATGTTTCATGCATTCATTTTGCTACCCCCACCAATACGTAGCTTCTTCAAGGACAAAGGGACTGAACTTTAGCAGAGAATTTACTTTAAATTCCGTTTCTAACCCGGACTAAAATGATTTTGATTTACAGAGATTGAAAGCCCTTAGTATCCACAAGGCCACAGTGAAGAGCTGAAATTGCAAAAGCTATCCTTGTTGTGATAAATTAGAGAAAAATAACTACACCATGTAACAGTATGAGATTTTCAGGGAGCCTTGAGACAGAACTGAAGTAGATGCTGGCAAAATCCGTTAGTTGCTAAAAATACTTTGTCGGGTGGAAAATTCATCTGTATTCACAGAACGTAATCTGCTTTTCGAATCGAAAGCGCCCTTCTCAAGCCACTCCATAAGAAATGCCTTGATTGCGAAAAATTCTAGAAAAATAACTACACCAAGTAACATAATGAGGTTTTCAGGGGGATTTGAGGTATAACCAAGGTAGCTACGTGCTAAATCTGTTAGTTTCTAAAGATATTTGTTGATAGCAAATAGAGCTGAAATCATAGAACGCAATCTGCCATCCACTGGGGAAGTGCACTAAGCAATGCCACTCCGTAAGAAATGTCTTGATTGCAAAAAATTCTAGAAATATAACTACACCATGTGACAGTATGAGATTTTCAGGGAGCTTTGAAACATACTGAAGTAGATGCTGGTTAAATCCGTTAGTTGCTAGAAATATTTTATCGGGTGGGAAATTTATCGTATTCGCAGAATGAGATCTGCCTTCCAAATCGAAAGCGCCCTAATCAAGCCACTCCATAAGAAATGCCTTAAATGCAAAAAATTCTAGAAAAATAACTACACCGTGTAACATCATGAGGTTTTCAGGGGGATTTGAGGGAAAATCAAGGTAGGTACGTGCTAAATTTGTTAGTTTCTAAAAATATTTGTTGGGTAGAAAATAGAGCTGAAATTATTGAACGCAATCTACCATCCACTGGGGAAGTGCACTAAGCAATGCCACTCCGTAAGAAATGCCTTAAATGCAAAAAATTCTAGAAAAATAACTACACCGTGTAACATCATGAGGTTTTCAGGGGGATTTGAGGGAAAACCAAGGTAGCTACGTGCTAAATCTGTTAGTTTCTAAAGATATTTGTTGATAGCAAATAGAGCTGAAATAATTGAACGCAATCTGCCATCCACTGGGGAAGTGCACTAAGCAATGCCACTCCTTAAGAAATGTCTTGATTGCAAAAATTCTAGAAATATAACTACACCATGTAACATAGTGAGATTTTCAGGGAGCTTCGAGACATAACTGAAGTAGATGCAGGTTAAATCCGTTAGTTGCTAAAAATATTTTATCGGGTGGGAAATTTATCGTATTCACAGAATGCGATCTGCCTTCTAAATCGAAAGCGCCCTAATCAAGCCACTCCATAAGAAATGCCTTGATTGCAAAAATTCTAGAAAAATAACTACACCTTGTAACATCATGAGGTTTTCAGGGGGATTTGAGGTATAATCAAGGTAGGTACGTGCTAAATTTGTTAGTTTCTAAAAATATTTGTTGGGTAGAAAATAGAGCTGAAATTATTGAACGCAATCTACCATCCACTGGGGAAGTGCACTAAGCAATGCCACTCCGTAAGAAATGCCTTAAATGCAAAAAATTCTAGAAAAATAACTACACCGTATAACATCATGAGGTTTTCAGGGGGATTTGAGGGAAAACCAAGGTAGCTACGTGCTAAATCTGTTAGATTCTAAAGATATTTGTTGATAGCAAATAGAGCTGAAATAATTGAACGCAATCTGCCATCCACTGGGGAAGTGCACTAAGCAATGCCACTCCTTAAGAAATGTCTTGATTGCAAAAATTCTAGAAATATAACTACACCATGTAACATAGTGAGATTTTCAGGGAGCTTCGAGACATAACTGAAGTAGATGCAGGTTAAATCCGTTAGTTGCTAAAAATATTTTATCGGGTGGGAAATTTATCGTATTCACAGAATGCGATCTGCCTTCTAAATCGAAAGCGCCCTAATCAAGCCACTCCATAAGAAATGCCTTGATTGCGAAAATTCTAGAAAAATAACTACACCTTGTAACATCATGAGGTTTTCAGGGGGATTTGAGGTATAATCAAGGTAGGTACGTGCTAAATTTGTTAGTTTCTAAAAATATTTGTTGGGTAGAAAATAGAGCTGAAATCATTGAACGCAATCTGCCATCTACTGGGGAAGTGCACTAAGCAATGCCACTCCGTAAGAAATGTCTTGATTGCAAAAAATTCTAGAAAAATAACTACACCATGTAACAATATGAGATTTTCAGGGAGCTTTGAGACATAACTGAGGTATATGCTGGAGAAATCTGTTAGTTGCTAAAAATATTTTGTCGGGTGGAAAATTCATCTGTATCCACAGAACGCAATCTGCCCTCCAAATCGAAAGCGCCTTAATCAAGCCACTCCATAAGAAATGCCTTGATTGCGAAAAATTCTTGAAAAATAACTACGTACACCATGTAACATAATGATGTTTTCAGGGGGATTTGAGGTATAACCAAGGTAGGTACGTGCTAAATCTGTTAGTTTCTAAAGATATTTGTTGATAGCAAATAGAGTTGAAATCATAGAACGCAATCTGCCATCCACTGGGGAAATGCACTAAGCAATGCCACTCCGTAAGAAATGTCTTGATTGCAAAAAATTCTAGAAATATAACTACACCATGTAACAGTATGAGATTTTCAGGGAGCTTTGAGACATAACTGAAGTAGATGCTGGTTAAATCCGTTAGTTGCTAAAAATATTTTATCGGGTGGGAAATTTATCGTATTCAAAGAATGCGATCTGCCTTCCAAATCGAAAGCGCACCCGATTCTAAGAGTGTAGTACAGTAAAAAGTGAAATACACTGCACGGAGTTGTACGCTAAGGTGTGGTATGTTCTAGTCATATGTCACATGTATTACGGAGTAGTACACTCATTAGCGAACATACGTCACATATGCTGTAATACCGTAATACATTAATTGTCAACTTTCCCGCGCTTTATGGAAGGCCTAAGGACTGTCACAGACCTCATTCCTCAGTTAAGCGTTGGCATCACCGAAAGCGCCCTAATCAAGCCACTCCATAAGTAATGCCTTGATTGCAAAAAATTCTAGAAAAATAACTACACCGTGTAACAGCATGAGATTTTCAGGGATCTTTAAGGCATAACTAGGGTAGATACTGGGCAAATCCATTAGTTTCTAATAATATTTTGTTGGGTAGCATATTGATCTGTATTCACTGAGCTCAGTCTGCCATCCGCAAGGGGAGTACCCTTTCATAACAACTCCTGAACAACGTAATATCTTTTCTACAGCACAGCTCTAATTTATTCCTCGTGTTTCATTTCGACTGAGTCTCAGTGTACATTGCACTCTTCTCGTAGTCCCAGCTCGTCTTGTTGTTCCCTTTGTTTTGTTTGGGCTGTCCTGTAGTCACAAGGGAGCATTGTGTATCACAAAGCTTTACTTAAAACCCTTTAACGTTTGAATGAAAGTGGCACAGAGTAACACCTTTGTATGCCAATGTCTCTTCTCAGACCATGCACTGAGAATTGCAAAAGAAAAATTAATCAACCATATACGGCGTATAGAAATTGAGGATGCCGCATAGTTGTTATGTCCTGGACTCCCTGTGCTGATTCGCGCATGGCAAATGCAATATTCCCTCATCTTCCTGTACCCAGCCCACATGAGTCGGTACCAAAATAACAATTTCGTCAATGGAGGTTTTTTGGAATTCCTTGAATAATGCAACCAAAGTTTCCACTTTGCGATGACCTTGCTGCTGGTGTGTTGTCTTGCCAGTGCTGGTGTGTTGTCTAGCCAGGTGCAGATCTTGTTGTTATTGTTGTTGATGTTGTTGTTGTTGCATTGGGTGTTGTTTTCGGTTGTTTCAGACAATTTCGCGCCAAAATACAGCAACAACAACTTTTTGGAAACGGGAGTGGGTTATCCAGTACTGCCAGATCTTGAGTAACATCTACCAAGTATTCAATTCAAGAAATAATAAAGTTTTCGACCACAAGTGGGCTATCTTCACTGCTCAGTAATGCAAGTAGAAAATGTTCGATGGTATTGTAATTAAAGCAAAGCACTCTTTTAATGTAAACGGCCAATTTCAAGGGCCCTAGGGCTCTCCCTCTCAGAAGAGCGTCAACTCTATTTCCAAACTTCTCCGTGGTCTGTAGAAATTGGAAAACAATGTTTATATTAGGCCCTTACTTCATTAAGGCCCTTACTTCATTAACGAACGAATTTTTCAATGGGGTTTTAAGGGATTTTAACCGGACTCCGACAGCCTTGGATGTTTCCAGAGTCTTCGTTTATGCATTCGAAGATACTCTTTCTTCTCTGGTGTGGGTAGGCTTCCCATACTACGCCACCAGAGAGAAACAGAGTTACCATAGTTGCCTTCTTCAGAAAACATGTCTTACACAGAGCTTGTTGCAGTAAAGCAGGAGAAGCGGCAGGTTTATGACCTCAAAAGTGAAGCCAATCTACTTTGATATCATTTGGAGTTCGGGAAGGGAATTCGTCAACAGAATATTCGAACCTTCACCACTAAAGATAAGCCTGGAACTTTACCATTTAACATGTGTAGCATAGCAGATGGTAAAAATACAGATGCTGTGGTGGACGAAGTCAGTAGGAATCAGAATGCTGCAAGAAAGAAGATTGAAAATGATGTCTCGTGTAGCAGTAGCCGAGCAGCAGTAAAGTGAATGATATGTGTACATTGTTAGACAGGCAGGATTTTCGTAGAAGACTTTTTTGAGCAAAAAAAGGGTCTGGTGAGATTTACCATCTAACAGAGTGGGAAGAATCTGACTTTCGTAAGAGCCAAAAAGGCAGGGTTAATGAAACAGTGACTCATAATGAAACAGTGAAAAACTTGACCCTATTTTCTTCAATCATCAATGGAATTATGAATCACGGCCTCGAATCTCCATCCCGTGGGAATATTTTCAATTCTTCCATCGAATCGAAAATTCTATCAAATTTACACCTTAACAACAGTAATTCACCAATCTCGCAATCTGATTGGTACTGGAGGAATTGCGAAGTTTGGACCTAAATAGGGCCAAGTTTTTCAGAATCATACTATGAGTCTCTATTGCTCGAAGCGCCATCATCAAGTCAAAGAGCACAGGGCAACAATAGACTCGAAGCGTCATCAGTCTAATAGTTAGAACACTCCCGCCACTGCACCTATAGATCTATCTCATTCAAGGGTCAAGGAGATCGACACAAATTTACGCATGAATCCACGGCAGAACAGTACCAGTTTTTGACTCATGGATTCTATGGGATAGCTGATATTTTCTCTTCTGTCGTGCAAACCATCTTTTTGTCATGGAGCAAGGGGTTATTTTAGCAGCAATGTAGCATGGAGTCAACCTGGTAGAAATAGTTTGGAGAATGGTGAAAAAATGATTTTGGTTGCCTTGTAGCCCGTGAGCTATTTTTCAAGTTTGATTGTCACCTTTGTGATGATTATCGCAGTTTGATTGGCCTTCCACAGTCACATGACAGCCATAATGGCGCACGCACAGCACAGTTCGGAAGTTTGTTCATGCTGTTGTTGATGTTTGTGTCTGCAAAAAGACCAGGACAGGTTAAACTGTTACCAAAACTCTTTGAAGTCTTGGCGAAATTGGTCATTGCTAGTCAAGTTTGTATGTACAAAGGCTAGAGAGGGATTTCAGCTTGCAGGAGTCGAGAGATCGCATTGAAAGAATAAACAAGCACAAGATCGAATGGAGGGCCTATATTATTCATGGCCAAAGAATCGTCAAAATTTCGAAAAAGATGACTGTGAAAATGTCCCAATCGTTTATCATAAATGATGATTGCAAACTGGAAGAGGTACAGGTGGATCATTTTTGATTAAGTTAGAAATGAAATACAAACTCCAAGTGAAAGCCCGGGGGAGTACTCATATTTTTCGGTATGGGGACGTGCCGCTGAACAGGGTATCATTTTCAGGATGCCGACTCCGGGACAGGGTATCATTTTCGTAAAAATTGGCTCCATGACAGGGTCCATATTTGTCATTTTTGACTCCGAAAGGTCGTTTTAGGCCATTTGTACTCTGCGAATGTAATTCAAATCGCTTAGATGGCAATATTTCCACATTTTTCGATAGATTTCGTACAAATTTCCTTGCAGAGCACAACTTTGTGCAAAGAAACTAAAGGACAGGGTATTGTTTAAGAAAATTTTACTTTAGGACAGGGTATCATTTTCGGGATTTGACTCCGGGACAGGGTAGCTTTTTATATTTTCCAGCGGCACGTCCCCGTATGTACGTAGGCCAAGTACCCCCCTCCGGGAGTGAAAGCAATGTGTCGTATTTCCTAGTCGGATAAATGGATCAAAAACGCACGGTCCAATGCCCCGATATTGCAATAGATATTAGCCGTTTCTTTGTATAATTGCTCATTATCCTGATTAGTCGATCGAGACTCCAAACAGCCCTCCTAAATCTTGGAAAGAATGTGTTTCCCCCGCCCTTCTATTGCCCATTGCGGCAATAGACCATTTCGACAATTAAGATCGGAGACTGGGGAGAGCAGTTTGTTCTGGTAAATGGTGGATGCAGTTCTGGTAAATGGCTGCCGCGGAGTGAGCCCGTTTAAGTGAATAATGTAAACATGGCAATCGCCAACCTTGATACAACGGCCACTACTCCTGCGTCGATACTGACCCTTGTACGTATTCGGCTAATTCGAGATCTGATTGGCTGTTCAAAACGAGGCTTATTAGTAAAGTTACGTCACAATTGGCATAAATTAACCTGTTCCAGAAGTTTTGATTGCGGACCTTGGAGCAGCGAGACCGGGAGAGAAGCTATTTTCAAACAAATGTCTGAAATATAACTCTAGTAAGGGAAATTGTTGCAGGAATTCGCAGTAAAGGAGTCTTACAATTATGCTAAAAATTGAGTGTGGTGGAGTAGAACTTTGAGGAATACATAATATGAATTTAGAGCACTTTAGCTGGGCAAGCGGTCAAAGCTAAATTGAAGACAAGAATCCTGGTTTTTCTCGCTTCTTGAAAATGCCAAAAATCTAGAGTAACGTTTGAGTCGTTAGTAAACTCCACGTATTTTTCTATAAGAAACTAAGAATTAGGGCCAGAACTGAAGTTTCTTAAAGTTATCAGATTTTGATTACTCAGAGTTTCTTACGAGTTTCTTAAGGTTTCACGACAATCTTTACTGTACATTTCAAAGCAATGTATTGACAATTTTCCGATGTTTAGGCATCACTCAAGTACATTCCGAGTAATATAATACAGGAAACAAGTGAAATAAAGTAAAATATGTCAACGATTTCCTTTGTTGAAAATAAACAGTTTCTTAAGTTACATTTTCCCCGTATGTACTGGAGTTGAGTTTCTTAATTTTTGGCGATCTGAGAGTTGAGTTTCTTTTAAGTATTTTCTTATAAAAATACGTGCAATGCTGAAAGGATATTTAAAAAATAAAACCAGTGCGTGGAGGCCGGTGGAGGCTACAGAAAAGGTTTCCCGGTTTTCGTAAGACCACGACGCAAATATTCTAAAATGATAAACTTTCACGACAATAGGCACGACTATTCCTGGAAATTAAACTTTGTAATTGCCTGTTTTACTGCAACAATTAATGCAATAAATCATTTGAGTTTCTGCAGTCCAGATCCAACACCATAGCTGCAACGTTATTGTAACCACGTTATCACAAAGCGAAATAAAAAACAAAATATCGATATTTGCTGACTCCAAAATGTGCCGCTGCGACAGGCAACTTGTGTGAACGCGGCTAAAAGAAAGACTGAAAACATTGCAGTATACGCACAAAAATGCGCAAAAAGCCACAAGAACATACAAAGAATAAATTTAAGGACAAGCACAATTAGACGAGAATAGCTACTGCATGTGAAACTCTCGTAATGGCAGTGTGAAACTTTTACATCAAAGTTAAAACTTCGAGCCTTCCCCTTCAGAAAAATAGTGGAAGAAGCCGGTCAAAGCAAGTGCAAAAGCAAAAGAGAATTTCATATTGTAGCTACAGTACCTGACTAAAGCTGCCCGAAAGTCCAACAGTTGTAAATGGCTTGTTTGCAGCCAATCTCCCTCTTCCTTTTCGACATTTCGCGTGTCTTTTTACCAAGATTAGTAAATGTTTTGTGGAGCTTCGCAGCTCTGGGCTTTGATTTTTTGAATTTCTCGCAACTCTCATTACTGAAAGTGCCTTGGTAAAATCACGCGACGTGTTGTCTGGCTGGATGTGTTTCATTGAGTTTCAGTTGGGGAAAGTGCTTACCTCCATAGTAATCACAGCCGGCTGCATGAATTAAAAATCCGTAATGGTTGCAAATATTGCCACGAATCGGTAATCCGTACCAGGGCCCAAATCGGTCGACGGTTGAGATTGCGAGAAGACCGTTTGGGCCCTGGGAACAAGGTTGGGCAATCGCTACTGCATAAAAACGCAGCAATTGAGCTGTCTTAAGATTTAGTCAAATAGCTGTCCATGCAAAATGTAGACAAATGTGACTTCATTATTCCAAGGGAAGCAGGGAGCGCCAAAGGAGAGAGCCGCTGGGAGAGTTCTTAGTTGCTTTGGAGTCATCTATTTTTTTCGATTCCAGGAAGAAATCGTACGTAATCAACATTACTGGGCCGTGGGCGACTTGGAGGCCAAAGAAGATTGTTAACAAGTTATTTTGATTCCTATGACATAGGACATATGCCATTTGTCAACTTTGAGCGAGAAAAAGTGACAGCATCGGGGCCTGAAACATCAGGTCAACAAAGGATGACAATCACTAATCTTCCCTCAAATTGCGAAGCCACTAACACTTAGAAAGGCGGAATTTACCAAACTATGCCCTTTTTCAAAAAACAGAATTCATCTACAGATTCTCCAATGACCAACCTCCCAAGAAACTGAAAAATTACTAAGTGGATATTTTTGCGATAATTTTGAAATTTTCGGCCAGTAGCCTACCATACGTCACAATATTTTCAAGAACGATGAGAAAGAAGTTGGGTAGTTAGGTAGAGATAAGGTACACGTCCTTTTATAAGAAACTTGGATTAGGCCATAGTACTAAAAGTTTCTTAATTTCACATGAAATTTTGTCCATTTTAGTACTAAAAGCTTCTTAATTCGTTTCTTATTTTTTGAATGCAGAATTAGCAATGTTGTCGAAACAGTGTTCTATTCTATTGAAAACACAAATGATTAGATAATATCAGGCATAGTACTAGAGTTTCTTAACATCTTGGCCATCTTAGTACTAGTTTTTTATGAACCAGTTACTTATCAAAAAACGTGTAGTGTATGGTAAGAATCTTTCGGCGAAACGTTGGAAAGTGACTGGGAGACTTGTTATAAGACATAGCATAAGTTGGCTTTTTGAAAAATTTTTAGGCATCTATTATGGAATTGACGAATCTTACATTTTTGAGGCCATGGACATTAGATCTTTGTGAGGACCGTCCTTGGACAAAGTATAATGTGTTTGCGAAAATGTTCCTACGGAGGTGATTCATTTAAAATTGTTGCAAAATCGTGAAAGTTTCCAATCTAGTCTTTGCAGAGATGGCATGTAGGATAGACATTCTAAGCCAAAGACACATGTTTAAAAATTGTACTGGAGATGTTAATTTAAACAACTGTTGCAGAGTGATCAACAATTCTAATGCAGCACAATGTGATCGTAAGTGTTCTTAGCCAAAGTAAAGAGTGTATCCACAAAGATTTTCTTTGGGGCTTTGCCCCCAGACCGACCTCCCCATTGCACATGGACATTAAAGCCTCTGCTGAGCCCGATGCCCACTTTTTCACAAACCATATAAAGTTCACATTTCTGAGAGTACCTGACAGCCCTTGGACAATTATAGAGTCCACCCCAGACCCCATCCTGCTTCGCCCCTCCAATTAAAAAATCCTGCCGGCGCCACTGCTCGTAGCATAAAACATAACTGGTATCATAGAATTTCAACTCGCAACTCGTGACTTGTGGATTAGAGATCCACATTTTTGCTAATACCCAGTTTTTATCTAAAGCTTTTGGTGATCTGAAAGCCAAGTTTCTTACGAAGAGGTTTTATTTTTCTTGAAAATCTCGCTCTTTTTTCTGGAATCTGCTTCCTTCTTATTGAAGTTTCTGATATGAACAGTCTCTCGATCTCGTTTAGTTTTATGTAGAAAGTTTATCCCTGATAACACCCGTCGTGCAGTTTGTACTACGACATCCCCTTATTATTTGAAAAGGGATAAGCCGAATCAAGTAATTTAAACTCTTGCTGCGACAGCTGTTCGTCGAATAGTTTCTTGACTTTTCAATTCAAATATTGTCAACAAAGAAACAAATTTTACTCGCAAATGCTTCCTTCATTGTTGATAGTCCAGTTTAGTTTGCTGCTGAACAAACAAGATCCCTCACTTTCTCCTCCGTATTTGCAGTTCGCAAATTCCTAGTGAACAATGGCTAGTTCAATGCTTTCAATACAGTCCCTCTAATACTGCTGATTTTCATGAAGATCTTGATTGATAACTTACTCTCGAGTACCGAATAATCGCCCCCCCCCCCGCTTATTAATTTTTGAAAAATTTTCCAACCCCCGCTCTTATTCCAGCCCCCTTTTATTAATTTTTGGAAAAATGAAATGATATTAGACATAATTTCTGTATAAACGCAAGAAAAAGTCTCAACAGAACCAGAGTTCAACAGTATATGTATCAGTAACATCCCTATTCACATAGATATATAACAGATACGTGTTTACCTAAGAAGGGGGCTATTTTCTATTTCTCCAAGCAACCCCCCGATTATTCTCACCCCCCCCGTTTATTCGGTACTCGAGAGTAGAAAAACTTCACTTTGTTATAATCAATATTCACTTGAAGGCATTGCTAACTCCAGTTTTTTCCAATTCATCTCACAAAGGAGATGCAAACCCTATCCACTTAACAAATTTTGACACCATATTCCGTCAAGGGATTCTTGATGAAGGCATGCAGTGGACACATATTGAAGAAATAAACAAAAGGCATTATTTCTTGTCGATTGAGGGGGATAAAGGACATCTGGGAAGGGGTACCAAGAATTAACTTACTGCACAGAGAGGATTAACGAAAAATGATGCACATTGTAGGAAAAGGGTATGAAAATAGCTTGAGTTTGATTTATTGTTGTCTTTTTTGTTTTTATTTGTCGTCGTTTCGTGCTGTTTATGCAAATTACATATAGCAGTAGTATCACGTGATTAGTAGGGAGATTTTAGGAACAGGACAGAGAGGTTTGAGAGAGAGGTTTGGAGATGGTTCGAGCACAGCAATTTTCAGATTCTCAGCAAGAATAATTTGAACTCATGTTTCTTGTTTCAAGCGAAGTTAGTCTTGAAATATCATAAATATTTTCTGGAAACAGGATCCTTAAGAATTCTATTCTAACCAAGAATTTGCATATTCAAAAATGAGGAACTTCTTCCTTAAAAACAGATACTTCCAGAAAGAAGAAAAATTACTCTTCAATACAATTAAGAACGGTAAGCCACAATGGTACCACTTGACACCCACAATAACTTATGCGAAGCTTTTTGATAACAAATAAAATCTGCAGTGAAGCTGAAGCAAAGAATTTCACTGTGCTTCGAATCAATTACTTTTTTCAAGAATAATTATTGCTCTGCAATGAAGTTTCACTTTAATTGAAATAAGTATTTGAATCTGCTTATCTTGATAGATCTCACTAACCAAGCAAAAATGTTCTAATTAAGAATTCTTGCAAAGAATCGTTTGCTTACCACACTGATAATATGTTTAAGCAAACAATTACTAATCAAGTAAAAATATTCTAATCAATGACTCTCGACAAGAATTTTTGCTTACCACACGGAAAGTGTAAATGTGCTTGTTTCAATAGATTATGTTGTTAAATCTAGCATTTCATTTTTGATGTTTAGAATCAGAAATTGGCTGTGAAGAACTTGCTTAGAATCTTTTGTTGTTATTACTTGCTCGCCACCTTGTAGACAGGGATTGGATCGATAAAAACCATTCCACAAACCGGATAAAATACAACAGAAGTCATGACAGTATAGTGACACTGTTAACATATATACATGTACTTGGAGGAGGGGGACTGAAAATTTTTTCCTGTACTCGAGGAGTATTGTACTCGATGAGCCCCATTTCCGATACTGCATCTCTGTATGGGGTTTTGTGGCACGACTGATAGTGATCAGCTCCGAAAGCTTCAAAATAGAGCTTCCAGAATTGTAACAAACAGCACCTTTGATGCCCCAAGTAGGCCACTGATCCGAAGTCTTTGTTCACTGATCCGGAGTCTTGGATGGAAAGCCGTTGAGGGGCCTCCCTCCTTATTCAGACTAGGCTTTTTGTAACTTTGGAGAGACTAGGGGGCACAAAGTGCCCCCCCCCCCTCTGTTTTCTCAGAACCATAAGAGCTAGAGACTTGAAACTTGGCACGAGGAACAATAATGATCAGGCAAATAAGATCAGTAAACTACACATCAAATGAAAGCCTCTTTCAAGGCAAGTCCAGTAATGTTTGTTTCATTGTAATAGAGCGAGTGGTTCAAAAGTTACGACTCAAAAGGAATTCTTTGCGGAGCACTCAATTCAAAATCATGTTAACCCCCTGAATCATGGTCAAAAATTTTGAAATTGACGCAAAATGATGTCTCATAGATAGTAACTAAAAGTCACAATAAACAAGACTATTCTAAGAAATATTCAAGGTTTGTGCCCCCCCTATTCTGGATAGGGTTAATAGACTGAAGTGAAATGAATGAAAGGAACTAACAATGAAAGGAGAACGCATTGTTTTTCCTGAAAGTTTGTGAAATATGGCCCTTGCAATGGCCCACCAGGAGTTCACCCTGGAGTGAACAGAATTAACGCAGCCTGTGTAGCCATTTTTGGTTCCCGAAGATGAACAAGAGTGGAAGACAAAGTTGGATCATGTAAAGGTGTCAGCTGTTCACAAACAAGACAACGCATGAACCAATTCACTCTCACAGAACGCCAGAGCACGCACAACAAGATGTAGGCATCGATCCATTTGGTCAAATGCCAGACAGTAAACACGCGTTGGTAGTTCTGGATAAAATGAGTCGCTTTACTGCAGCAAAACTTGTCCCAAACACTGCAGCTAAGCCTGTCATTAAGACACTAAATGACATCTATACAGTTTTCGCTCATCTAGAGATCTATCGCACAGACAATGGGACACGCACCATAAGACTATGATTTGACTCAAAGGCTTATGCTGAATGTTCCCACTGCAGTGGTATTGAACGTATCAAAAAACCTGCCCGTATCATCCACTTCCATCTGACTTAAATCAGCTAGCAATACGAATTCATTCAAACATAAGATCAAAGAAAATTTTTCCAAAAAATACAAAAAGAGGAAGATGAAATATACGTCTTCTACTAAGACCCTTCCTCAAACCAGAACTCACGTCCAACAACCCATCATTCAACTTCCGTAGCCTCGTTCTGATGGTAATAGTAATTCTATAGGAGCATAATTTTTCTCGAACTTTGGCCTGATTTTTGTGAAAGAAAAATATGACCTGTGTTAGCCAACCTGAGCAAAACTTGTAGCAAATTTATCAGAGATTTTGTCCACATGAAACTTGTTTTCATTCCAAAAGTTGAAATGATCGGGTATCAAGTGTTTTTGAAGACCGGTCATAAATTCTTCTGGTAAACCCCATATATGGTATTGATTCACTCTTATTTGGCACAACTTTTCCAACATCAAACAGGTCGACGAGCCGCTCCGGGAAGAGAAATTTCTTGTTACAGGACTGAATTTTCCAAGATATCGCACTACTTACTCAAATTAGGATTCTCATATTGTATATTCAGCTGTAGGATGATGGATGATATATACATGAACGGTAGGCTAAGAGAACACTTCTGAGCCGTGAGAGAGCATAAAATGTTGGAGCGGAGACTGATTTGCCTAACCAAATGAAGGGAAGAAGAGATGAACCTGGCCAGCGCCTAGTTGATAGCCTCACAAACTCACTCCAATACACTACACTCCAAAATGAAAATACACTCCAAATGAATCACATCAAATATTCGTAAAATTTGACGAAGCGGTAAGTAAATGAATGGCGTGCAAGTTGAAAGAAACCTTAGAAACACGATAAAGCCAAAATTTCATGGGAGTAGTGATTTTTGCATGGAAATATAGACATAGTGAGGTAAAATCGAAGAAAATTGGATGGCAAGGTGGCAGAAAGCCGTGAAAGCGTTGAAAAATGGAGATGGAGACAAACTGGCCTAACCAAAATAATGGGTACAAAATTCGTAGTTGGTCCACGCCTTTTTTAATGTTTTCATAACAACAACAAAAAGTATACCAAACTTTAACTCAAAAGAAAGTGACATGAATTTTGCAAGGCATAGGCAGGGTTTCTTTCTCATAGGACGTAGCATTTGAAAGAAAATTGGCCTTGAATGAAAACGTGAAATTTTGGTAAAATTGGACGAACGGAATTGCAGCACTTCAACATGCAGATGGAATGCAACTCAAAGTTCAGGAAAAGCTACAGAATCACAACAAAATTGTCTTTTTGGAAGAAAGTATGAATGTTGTTCTAGAAAATGCCAACTTATCGATCAAATAGAGAACTTATGACTGAGAAAGAGACAAAACGTCTAGGTGAAAACTTGTTGGCCTAACAAAACTAATGGAGTTGCAAAACGAAGTTGATCCACGCCTAATTCAAAGGATCTGAAACGGAAGCCAAAAAGATGCAAAGTGCCATATCAAATGAAAGAATAATAAATTTTGCATGGTATAGGATAGCTCGCTTTTCAAATAAACAGGTCACTTCTCGAGAAAACAACCCTGAATAAAAATGATGAGTTTTCGTCTTACCAAATGAAAGAATAATCGGAAGGGAGCCTCAAGATAAAACGCTTCTTGAAAATGGGTAATTTCATTTCAAAATATCCCAAACAAAATAAGGTTAAGTTTGTGAAGCCTTTTCTTCCAAACAAAATCAAACATCTTTTGAATATCACAGCAGATGGATAAGAAATTCAAAGATAAATGTTGAGTTGCAATTCCGGGCCTGCGAGATGTTCGTGAAATCGAAGAGGATCTGCTTACCTACTAGCATCCGCAGCGTTTGTTTCTCTGCTTCCAAATCACCAAAATCTTCAATTTTTGCACAGTTTTTATTAGACACGCTCAATATCAGATCTTACAAAAAAGAAATGTTTTTTGGCGTGTACGCATGATGAAATCAAGAAAAGGGTGCGCAAAAATCACATGACTTCCACCTGCCTCCACAGCTTCGAGGATTCAAGGTGACGTCACACTTCAGTAGGGGTTGTCGGGCGTGAGAACTGTATAACGTCATATGCACAGAAGGTAGTAGCCTGATGCTAGAAAGTGTATGTGATAATAGGAGATTCAGAAGACACTGTGATGAGGTGAAACCTGCTGTTAGCCAAGAAAACAATGAGTATCATGCCACTTGGATAGAAAACCAAATTCATCAAACAGAGAATCCCAAATTGGCGAGAGTCAATCCCATCTTCAAATCGGGCTCGAGAAGTGATGCAAATAATTATAGACCTATCTCAGTAATCTCCGTTTTTTCTAGAATTCTGGAAAGAATCGTGCATGACCAGATGTATGATTACCTAAGACCACGTGGCATCTTGACGATTAGCCAATTCGCTTTTCAGAAACTCTGCTCAACGGTAACATCTTTAATTGACAGTACGGAGTTTTGGTATGAAAATATTGATCACAGGAAGGTTGATTTGGCAATATTCCTTGATCTGAAAAAAGCGTTCGATACCGTTAACCATGAGATCTTGCTTGAAAAATTAGAAGCGTATGGAATCCGAGAATTAGCCGGTAACTGGTTCAGATCATATCTGGAAGGCAGACAACAACACTGCAAGGTTAACTGCTATGAGTCTAGGACTAAGACTGTCACATGCGGGATTCCTCAAGGATCCTGTTTGGGCCCTTTTCTGTTCATAGTGTATCTAAATGACTTTGAAAAATGTTTGAAAGCATCTAAGGCTGGCATGTATGCTGATGATACTCAAGTATCGTTGGCATCTTCAAGTGTCGATGAGTTGGTTTGCAAAGCCCAAGATGAATTAAGTAATATTTCTGAGTGGATGCGACTAAATAACTTAAGTGCTAATCCACAAAAACAGAATATATGTTTATGGGCCACCCAAATAGAACTAATACGATAACCGAGCGAGAAAAACTAAAATTAAATGGCTCAGAAATAAAACGAGTGAAGAAAACGAAATCATTGGGGGTAATTATCGATCAAGGACTCAATTGGGAGGACTAATTTAAAGCTATCAAAGCGAAAGCACGCAGGGGCCTTGCTTCTTTAAAAACCCTAAAAAACATTGTTTCGCAATCTCAATTAAGCAATGTCTATCGTGCGCTCGTAGAGAGTCATATAAGATACGCTGATGTCATATGGGGTAGTGTATCCAACTCCAAAATGGAATCATTACAGCATTTTCAAGACAGGGCCATTTCGACAATTGACACTGCCAGGATAAAGGATGACTGGTCGAAGAACTTTTTACAAGTTAAACAACTCATTACGTTCGATCGATCAGTCATGACATATAAGATCATGAACAGGCTATGTCCAGAAAACCTTTGGAATAAATTTCAACGAAGATCTCATTACTCTAACTATAATACTAGATTTTGTGAAAACCTTCAAATCCCAAAGTATAATCTGGAATATTCTAAAAAGAGATTTTCTTACACAGCTCTAAAAAAGGCTTGGAACGAGATTCCTATGAATATCAGGGAGCTCCCTACCTTGTATCAATATAAAAAACAGTTAAAAAGTCATTTGATGAGCTGAAAACCAATACAAACACGGCCCCCTGGAAGATCAGCAGTAGTTTGTTTTCTGTTTTAAAAATGATTGTAATTAGATTTATGTTTTTTTTAGCTAAAGTTATTTGTTGCTTAAGGGTCTCGGTGTATAAAGAATTAGAAAAAGAAATAGAGTCCCAAAGACTAAGATCGGGTGTCGAGGCACTAGCAGAACCAGAACCTGCCCAAGAAAGTCTTGCTGCGCAACAGCCAAATGATGGCGGAAGGGCAGCAAGACCTCGTAGGGAAGCTCGACCACCGTCTAGGTACAAGGGCTATATCTGTTATTGAAAAGGGGAAGCGTTGTTATCTCCGCTATTTTTGTTGTTTGTTTGTGGTTGTAATTGTACTTGTGTTCGTTGCTTCTGTCTGTCATGCTTATTTTTTTGTTTGTGGTTGTATTTGCACTTGCTGTTGTGCTTGTGGTTGTTGTAGGCAGAGAGAAAGAAGAAGGCCTGGATGAAGCACTTGGGTCTGTCACGTTACGTTACATATACGGGCGTGTTACATATACATGCGCTACATATACGGACTATTCATAGTGAACGGCAGGTCTGTAATGTTACGTTACATATGCGGGTGTATTACCGATATGGGCGTTAAATATAAGGACGCTTTACAGATAGGATAAGACAGGGTAAAGTGAACTATGGGGTAAAGTGAACTACCTAGGATTTTCATCTTCTCACATGAAAATGAAGTCGGATGAAAAGGATCTTCTTATTCATTCTCATTTCCTTCATATTTAAACTTTCAAAAAATCATAACTTGCAGTGTCAGGTTGCATTTTGAAAATGCAGAAAAATATTCTAATGCAGGATGCTCAAAAACCCTCCTGAAATTTCTGTCGAGGTTTGACCTTCATTGACAAGTGCAGTTGCAGATCCAAAAATTTTGCTGCGATTTGATGAAATAAGGGTATCTATCGATATGGGAAAGATAGATGGTCATCACCAGGAGGCTGCAATATTGATAACTGCATCAGAATTTTCATAGTTTTGGCTTTATATCTGGGAGAGGTTTCGGGATATAGTGAGCTACCTCGAAAAGGCGTTTCTCTCCGTTGTGATATGGTATCTATATGCAATATAACGTGTATTCCCATGATTCTTCATCGATTTGCATTCAGATACCATAATTTGACTCGAATTTGTACCCAAAACATAGTTTCGATAAATATTTTTATTCTGCAAAAATTCTTCTCAGCATAGGCCACCATTTCACCTGTGGCAAACAAGGGCAGGTTTTGTAATACAATAGCATCAGTCGCTTTGGTTAAAACCTCAAATCAAAGCGATTAGCGAATGCAGACAAAAGAAATTCCTTCAAACAGAAATTCAAAACAAACGAAGCCGCAAAGTTGCCCTCAACCAGTTCGGCAAACTCTCGTTTGGTGCAGGCGAAGGGAGGCTTTTGAAAGAAAGTATGTGCCTATACCGAAAGAAGAGGGGTAAATCTAAAGTTCTGTCTCACGGATTTTGTTTATTTGATTCAGGAGCTGAGGAGTGACTGCGTACGTCTGAGCAATAAATATGAAAAAATTGTAATGCCCTCTTCTGCTCGGTTTCTGAATCAGATAAACAAAATCCGCGAGACAGAACTTTAGTTGTACCCTTCTTCTTTCCTTATAGGCACATACTTTCTTTTAAAAACCTCCCATCGACCGCACCAAACGAGAGTTTGCCTTACTGGTTTCAGGGAAACTTTGCGGCTTTGATTTCTGCTTGAGAGGATTTCTTTTGTCTCCATTCGTTAATCGCTTTGAATTGAGGTGTGAACCAAGGCGACTGATGCTATTGTATTACAAAATCTGCCCTTGTTCCTGTGGCATTGTTCAGGATGCTGCGAATTCCCCCCTTTTGTAAATCACAAAGGAAAAGACATTAACTCTGATTGGCTCACTGGTCAATGGGACGAGCGAAGTGTTTTGGGGCATGCACGAGTTAACAAAGGAAGGATGAAGGTCGATGATCCTGAGATCGATACTGCGCAGACTCCAAAGCGCTTCGAAGGGCGTCTGGCTCTTGTTCGGGATACTGCGAATTCCCCCTTTTGTGAATGACAAAGGAAAAGACGTTAACTCTGATTGGCTCGTTGATCAATGGGACGAGCGAAGCGTTTTGGGGTATGCGCGAGTTAACAAAGAAAGGATGAAGGGCGATGACCCTCAGATCGATACTGCGCAGACACCAAAGCGCTTCGACTGGCGTCTGGCTCTTCAGGGGAAAATCCAAAAGACTTTCGCTGATGGTATCCCGAACAAGGCACCTTTTTTAATTGTTTGGTTTTGGTATGCAAAGGACTGCTTAGAGTTGCAAAATAGATAACAACTTCAGGCTCACATGGAATTTGGTTGGTTTTATTGAACGATTTGCCAAGTAGTTCACTTTACCCCGTTTCGGGGTAAAGTGAACTAGGCAAAGTGGCCTAACTCTTTTGTAAGAGAATGGAAAACGATTTGAAAAATGTTTTTGCTGATAAACTTACTCAAAGACATGAAACCAAAACAACGTTAAAAATTTGGCCCTCGGCGGCAGTCTCTTTAGCGTATTCTTGAAAAAAAATTGCGTATTGCCGTATTCGGGTACAGGAAACAAGTGGCAACAACGTAGAAATATGCCTAAAGACCTCAGTTTCTTAACTAATTTTTCCCAATGCCAGAGTTTTTTTAATGTTTAGGGACTTGAGAGTTGAGTTTTCATCCAGTGATCATAAAAAATATTCAATCTCTAGGGGAGTGAGCATGTATTACCTTTCAGCGTTGAAGCGGAGAGATAACAGGACGGAGAACTGACATCTTGAAACAAATACTTTTTACTTTGAGTATCATTGACTCCCTCCCCCTGTTTCTTTAGAAAAGGCTGTGAATGACTTTTTGTTATAAAGTGCTATAGTACAGTATCAATAAAATAAAAAAAAATTAATTATTTTTTTTAGGTCGGCTTCTCGTCTAGCCACTTAATTAGCTAATTAATGCCAACCGAAACTTAAATACACGGTATAATTTACAATCATAAAACCCTACATTTTGAATAAATCGTTTGCATAATCTACAGTTGCACTCAAACTTGTATTTTTAATGTCTCGCTTGAAGTTGTTCAACGTGTGGGACTCTCTTAAGGAAGATGGCATTGCATGCCATATCTTTGCTCCAAGGAAACGAGCATTTTCAATACCATACCATACCCTGTCGTGTTTGGTTGTGGTGCCAAAATGTTTCTTCCACTATGAAGGGTGTATGGATTATCTTTCTCTACAAATCTTTGATTCATAAAACTTGGATTGAGATCCCTTTGAGTTTTAAAAATTTCGGTAGCAAGCAACTGTAAATTTTTTGTGGTGAATCGTTACTGAATTCGCTTTTATCAATAATTCCTCGAAAGTTTTTTTTTTTTTTTTTACATTCAGATAGAAAATTTACAATATTAGTTACGTTCTACTTTACTTTCTAATTATGACTCTACGACACTACAGGGACAATTCCAAGAGGAGCGAGATTACGCGGCTACCCCTTGGCTACATGAAACAAAACGAGGACAAAACAAGAAACTTTACGCAAAGAAACAACGAGGGAACGAAAAACATAAACGAACAACATACAATTAAATACGGCATTAAACTTTGAGTGTAGGTAGCTTGTTACCAAGTAATTCCAGATATAAACAAGTCTGAGACTTGGAAACCTGGATAAAAATTTGTTCGTTCTTCGAAACCCAAAGATTTAGGTTGGAAAGAAAATTTCATTACTTGGTTGCAAGCTACCTCAAACTATTACGCAAAAAGTAACTACGAACAACACTAAATACAAATAGGGTTGGGGTATGGGGGTATTCGTAGGGAAATGGATAGATTAATCAAAGCGTTCTGTTTCCAAAATAAACTTAATCGTTAAGTTCAGGATTAAAGCATTTGCCTCCAAAGGCAGGTTTTTATCCCCGTATAAAAGAACCTGTAAAATATTAGAGCCCAGAGACTCGAAATATCCGTGCGTTTGGAGCACATCGTTAGCACCAGCGAGAAGACTGCGCCTATACTCTGTGAAAGAGCTGCAGCGCAGCAAAAAGTGTTCCGTGTCCTCTATGCCATCATTTATTGGGCACATTGGGTTTATTGTATCTTTAAAATTGTGTCTGAATTTGTGAAAATTGAGTTTGCTTAGTCCAACTCTCAACTGAGTTAAGTACGCAATCCCTTTAGGATTGTGAATACCATATACGGAGTTAGCAGGAGGTCTAATCTGTGAAAATAAATTCTTTTTAAAAATGCTAACTGAAGTGGATGCCCTCAACACAGGATCAAGTTTATTCCACTCAAACAAGCAGTTTGGATAAAAACTAGTTCTGAATTTTTCCGTTCTTGCCCTTATTTGTCCTACTACTGGCTGGTTTCGAAAAATATAGTTTGTTTCATGCAGCGGTGGAATGGGATCTCGCGTGTAGTCAGGCGTCAAGTTATTGATGAATTTATAGAAAAGAATTAGACGTCTACTCCATCTTCTTGAACTTAAAGATTCCCATCCCAGCTGATTGTACAGCCTTTCCCGACATGTTCCTCTCCAGGTTCCTGACACTGCTAACGCAGCAGAATATTGCACTGATTCAAGTTTGCCCATAAGGTAACTCTTAGATCCATCGTCTCCTTCAGGCACATGATAAATTACATCACCATAATCTAAATGGGGTCTTACGTATAGTTTATACAAATTGCTTAAGGTGTTTCTTGGAAGATATTTGGATAGAAACTTTAGCATACCGATCCCTTTTCTTGACTTAGTTATTGCCGCGTGTATATGAGCAGAGAACGAAAGCTTAGAGTCTAGTATTATGCCTAAATGTTTGTGTTCGTCCACTTTCGTTACTGGTAAGTCATTAAAAAGGATAACAGGATGGTCAGTTTTCACACTTTTCCTTGAAAAGATTAATTCAACAGCTTGCTTTCTAGGGTCTGGGTTGAAGGACATTCTCCAATTTTGTGCCCATAGTCTAATGAGATCTAGGTCATGGTTCATATCAGTCGCAGCTGCTCTTGTATCCTTAACAATAGTGAAGAGTGACGTGTCATCCGCAAATAGTTTTGCACTACACCTCAAATTTTGTGACAAATCATTGATGTATATCAAGAAAAACAGGGGGCCCAAGATCGAGCCTTGTGGAACACCAGCGGAGATATTTCCCCAACCTGAAGACTGGCCGTTCAAAACAGTCCTTTGTTTCCTATTTGACAAGAAACTTCGAAGGAGCAACAATAGGTTTCCCGATATACCACACCTCCGTAGCTTGTAGATAAGCCCGTCATGCCATACCCTGTCAAACGCTTTAGAGATATCAAGATAAACAGAACGAACTTCCAGGGTGGGGTTACAGTCAAATGCTTCGAAAACAGAGTGAGTTATGGAAAGCATCGGCATGTTGTTCCTCGAAAGTTGAACAACTATCTTTGTATGCGATTCTCAGAGCTCTCTCGTGGATTTTGTTTTATTTTCTTATTAACCGACCTATCGTGAAACATCCAAACAAGTGGACAGTAGCTAAATTGGGAAATGATGAAGGCGTTCATTCTAATCCCCAGTTTCTCAACATCCTCATGATTTGAAATACGTGCAAATGCATGCAGTTTCTGTCCAGCTTTTCTACAAAGTTTGTTTACATGGTTCTTGAAATCTAGGTTCTTATCCAGCGTTACACCTATAAGCTTTTCTTCAACAGATTCTGTTATTGTAGTTGCACCAATCTGCACTGATACGTCATTGTTTTTCTCCCCAAAAATCAAAAGATGACATTTGTCAGGATTTAGTTTCATACTGTTATCGAGACACCACTTAGAGAGCCTCTGAGCATCTGTTTCAAGGCTAGATACAATATGTTCTAGTTTATGACCACATACATAGATAGTCGTGTCATCAGCATAATTGCAAATCTCAGTCTCTTCCAACAAAAAGAAAAGATCGTTTATAAATACATTAAATAAGAGGGGCTCCAAAACTGAGCCTTGCGGTACGCCCTTGATTGATTCCTGCCAGGAACTGAATGACCCATTAATCTTAATTCTCTGTTTCCTATTTGAAAGATAGTCATAAACCAGTTTTAGAGCAGATCTACTGAAACTATAAGTTTCAAGCTTTGCAATGAGTAGCTCGTGATTCAGACAATCAAACGCCTTCGAAAGGTCCATTAGAATTGCACTTGCGAACCCTTTCATATCTAGGAAAGATCTGCATTTTTCAATCAATCTAAGGAGTGCATGTTGGGTGTTATAGCCTTTGCGATACGCACAAAGATAAGGAGACAAGATATTTTCCATGTAATGAGCAATTTGACCTGAAAATATTCTTTCGTAAATTTTGGATATAGCCGGTAAGACTGTTATAGGCCTGCAATTCTTTTTTGCAAAGGCATCACCATTCTTAAAGAGGGATGTAAATGTCTCCTTTTGTCAATTCTTTTGGAAATTTGCTTGTATCTATACTCTCATTAATGAAGAGTTGTACCAATGGAGCAAACAAATCAGAATGTTCAGTCAACATTTTCACAGGTATCTATACTGCCAAAAGGAGAAGCTTTAGTCGGATCTAAGTTCTTAAGCTGACTCAATATCTCCTCCAAAGAAACTTGCTGGAAAGAAAATTTTTCACTGACAGTTGCCCTTTGCTTGATCAGTTGTATATTTGGGTGGCGCTTGTACATGTTTACGGCAATATCTATAGGTTCACGTACTTCGTTTGTTTTTACCAGACTCTCCTCCACCCCTGAAATTTCCAGGCTAGCAGTGATATTGACAAAGTATTCGTTTAGGATTTCGGCAAATTTCTTACCATCAGAGACCAGTTCATCACCCTCTAGCAAGGGAATGCTTCCAGGGGATTGAATTTTATCTGAAAAAAGCAGCTTTACCATTTTCCAAAACCTTTTATTATCTGAAATATCTTTTAATTGCAAGTGTCACGACGAACAGTTTCATTTTTGACCCTCAGGATGACACGTAAAAAGATTGAGCAAGATGATGGCAATTATTCGACAAATCCAAGTAATATCAATGACAAATCAATTTTTTCAAATGACAATCCAAGTTAAGTAAAATCCAGTAAATATTAATTAAAACATAATGATCAATTAAGACATGATCAAGACGTAAACGGTTTGACAGAAATAATCATTAGAACGTTTTTGCACTCAGACTCGTGCCATTCTCAGCTAACAAATCAAATTGCACGTGGTATTTATATAGCACAAGACAGGAATCAAATGTTTTAGCCGAATTTTGCTCGTGGCCTATGACCGGAGATCGCCAAAACCTCATTTTTACGGACCAATCAAATGGCGAATAAGTGGGGGAGACAAAAGAAATATGTGAAGATTTTCTAAATTTTACCTACCCTCATAAAACGCAACCAGGAAAAAAACTGCTTGAAATTTCCGGAATTTTTTTGAAGAAATCTACTCTCCATACATTTGGGCATTCAAGTTTGGATGTCGGTCAAAATATCTCCCAATTCCAAGGAGTTATGGCGCCTCAAACTCGCGACCTTTGTTCGTTTTCAGCATTTCTGAGCTTCTAGCATTCTTAGTACTCAATTTAATCCTAAAAAGTCTTCTAAAACGTACCTGAAACATCACTAATTCCCATAAAGTCGATACAGTGGGGTTGGGGACCTTTTCCTGCTTCGCAGATGAGCAAATCTGACACGCTTTCTATGGGGTCCAAAATATGGCCTAGCTCTAAAATGTGCTGAATTACATTTTTGAGTAAGAAATTTCAAGAGTACCCACCTCTCTTCGTTTGTTTAAGGCATCCTGTAGTTCTGTGTATCTACCAGACTGTTCTTGGTTTCTATTTGACGATTTTCTTTCACAAATAATTGAACAAGTCGCAAATAAAAATCCATTTACTTTGTTTCTTTGCCCAGGCACTCATCGGTGTCATCACGAATCACAACACTTGCTGCGTTCTGCGAGGTCTGGGGAAGAGGCGGGAAGATGTCAAAACATCACGTACCACGTGATCACATGTTGTGATTCGTGATGACACCGATAAGTGCCTGGGCGAAGAAACAAAGTAAACGGATTTTTATTGGCGACTTGCTCAATTATTTGTGAAAGAAAATCGTCAAATAGAAACCAAGAACAGTCTGGTAGATACACAGAACTACAGGATGCCTTAAACAAACGAAGAGAGGTGGGTACTCTTGAAATTTCTTACTCAAAAATGTAATTCAGCACATTTTAGAGCTAGGCCATATTTTGGACCCCATAGAAAGGGTGTCAGATTTGCTCATCTACGAAGCAAGAAGGTCCCCAACCACACTGTATCGACTTTATGGGAATTAGTGATGTTTCAGGTACGTTTTAGAAGACTTTTTAGGATTAAATTGAGTACTAAGAATGCTAAAAGCTCAGAAATGCTGAAAACGAACAAAGGTCGCGAGTTTGAGGCGCCATAACTCCTTGGAATTGGGAGATATTTTGACCGACATCCAAACTTGAATGCCCAAATGTATGGAGAGTAGATTTCTTCAAAAAAATTCCGGAAATTTCAAGCAGTTTTTTGTCCTGGTTGCGTTTTATGAGGGTAGGTAAAATTTAGAAAAATCTTCACACGTTTCTTTTGTCTCCCCCCACTTATTCGCCATTTGATTGATCCGTAAAAATGAGGTTTTGGCGATCTCCGGTCATAGGCCACGAGCAAAATTCGGCTAAAACATTTGATTCCTATCTTATATAGCACTGATTAAGAAACCGGTTCAACTGGTCAGTCAAGAAAACTAGGAAATAGACAAAGTGAGTAGTAAACGAGCCGAATACCCCAGGGATCAAAACAAAACGAGGGGTATTGATGAGCTCTGTGCGTTTAGGGACGGTCTATCACGCAAAATTAATAAACTCTCAAAGATTAATAAATCAAACTCATCATTAGCCTTCTCCAGGATTGTAAAATTTTTAAATTTGCACTATGGCCTGTTTGTTTAATGTGTTCACTAATGGCCGAAGGTGATGACTTAATAGGCTGGCATTTTTTACCTATTCCCAAATGTTCCCTACTTCTAATCAACATGTGGCGAGATGTTTACCTATGTAGCAGGCCTGCCAGCCTAAGCACGAATAATTATACACCACGTGGGAGCAAACATTCTTAGGAATATGATCCTTGAAGGGGAAAAAGTTTTCAATACGTCTTCCTGGCCGAAAAACAACCCGAAATTCTACGCAGGGGTAAGCTTTGCGTAATAATCGGGAGATCTTGCGCCTAAGTTGAAGGCTGATTTGACCTAAATAGGGCATATAAAAGCATAAGGGCATTTTCTGGACTGTAGTAGGCTTAGGCCTGGGTCAAAATTCTTATTCAAAAACCTCTTAATAAAACGTTCAACTAAATATCTAGGGTAACAATTATCGTGCAATACTTCTTTAATAAATAGTAACTGCTTATGAAAGCTTACGTCATATATGAAAAGTACGATACACCAAGACCGTAATAAGATTGGTTTTGTAATTGCTTGGGGTCAAACTACCAAAGTCCGTATAGAGCCCAGTGAATGTTTTCTTACGAAATAAATCAGTAACAAAAGCTGAACCGTCCCAAGTGACCAAAACATCCAAGAAGGGTAGCGAGTTTTCTTCATCAATATCATAAGTAAATTTAATATTTGGATGCTGCCCGTTGAGATACGCCAGAAACTTTTCAATGTGCTCTACTTTTCCAAATAAACAGTACGTACCATCAACATATCTACGGTTGTATACCGACATTGTACCGTAGATATGTTGATGATAGTAGATAGTTGATATCTCGTCTTATCCGGTGCATGATCAGTTGATTTCTTGGCAAGATCACAATTTGTGTCTCCGAGGAGAATGATTTCTTTGCCCTCCTGGTCTAGGAAAACAAGAGCTTTTTCCAGTTTATTAAAGGAATCAACTGGGTCACTTGGTGATTTGTACCAAGCAACAACAAGAAAGGGTTTGCGTTTAGGTGGAGATATATCAACACAGAAAAGTTCTAGTTTCTCAAAAGGCACATCGACCCAGGGTGTCATTTTTATGGAGTCTTTAACGTAAAGCGAGACACCGCCTCCATTACAAGTCCTGTCAAGACGCTGTTGTTGATGACTTGAAATTTCAGTCAGCTTTTTTGGAATAGAGCCGTCGGGCTTAGTTTCATTTGGACAAAAATATGAATTTCCTTGTCATTTAAAAGCAACTCAATTTCATCATGGTGAAAATGCTTCCTTGATTTCATTGAAACCTCATTGTTTACTTCACAACACATTCAGCCAGAAACGAAGTGCACAAAGAAGATTGCCTTCAAGTAAAGACATCAAACATTATTCTCGTTGTGTTTGTATCTTGATATCCAGAAAAGTACCACATGATATTTTTAGTTCTTTATTTTGGTCTGAGACCTTATATTGGTATTCATTGATGACTCATTGGTAGTTATAGCCCAGAAATGCTAGTCCATACAAATGCCATCAGCCGACTTATATCGAAAACATTTACCGTAAGTCTTCCTATAGCCCCTCGAGCGCTTATTTCGCAACAGATGATTTGGGTTGGGGGCTCATCGGAGGGTAGGGACTTATGCAGAAGCAGCTAGAAATGTTACCAGGACCAACTTTCCTTTTTACTTGAGGCTAGTATATGTTGGAATGTGTTGTATTGGAAGCAATAGCTAAGCCTCTGTACCCTGAAAAGAGAACCAAGAAAGTCCGTCAAAAAAGAGAATTGAAATCTGGCTAACAACCAGCTGTTATGTTAGTAGGCTGATAACAAACAGCTTTTATCAAGATTCATCAAATTGAGACGAATTCAAATTGAGTAACCCCTTCCGGAGGCATTATCGACCGTGGGGGCATTATTTCACGAAATATTTTTCGGCGGGTCTATACGAGGACTTGCGGTAAGCACAAAGCAGGGAGCGCCGAAGATCTAGCTCGTGAATGTTTTTTGGGTCACCCGGCACATAACCAACGATATTCTGCAATATCTGACTGAATAAAAGGCTCAATTATCCTTAGTTCTTTCCCTGGCCGAAATTGCTTGCTCCATTCTGACTCTACCGGGTGAGTCAAAGAAAAGTTGAGACGTTTTAAAGGCTGTGGAATTAAAAGTATGTGACCGATATTCAAAGCAGAAATGTTCATCTTTCAGTCAAAGGTCAACTTAGATGAGAAACTTTTATTTGGTTGTATCCCTCATCTTACAGGCCCAGAAGTTTGGAAAATGCTGGTAAAGGGCATGTTTGGGAACAGAAATTCCACATCCCATTCTGGTCCATAATTTACCCTCTATTGAATTCGAATTCAGCATCTCGAACTGTCGATGCAAACTTCAATACCACATAAATCATGGACTAGAATGGAATGTGGAATTTCAATTCCCAAACAAACCCCTTACAAGCATTATGATTATTGTTGGGCCTCAAAGATTTTGATTTTACCGAAAAAAATTTTTCATCTAAGTTAGCCTTTGAGTGATAGATTAACACTTAAGTTTTGAATATCGGTCGCATACTTTTTATTCCACAGCCCTCCCTCCAAACGCCTAAACTTTTTTTGACTCACCCAGTATAAGGGATGTCTGTAAAAAAAATCTTTTCGAGAAACTTAAAAAGCGTGCTAAGTCACGAGCAAGTTTCCCTTATATGCATCCGTTTACAGCCATCAGACATGACTCAGCTTTAGCACGTGCTATCCTCTTGGGGGAAGGAAACAGTCTTCTCCCTGGTATGAATAGCTTATTCAGGGGATACATGAACACGTCCAACTGCTATCATAGTTAGGAAAGAGAACAAAAGGAAACCTTGTTTGTTGTTTTCACTTATTTTTGAAAGTTTTCGAAAGGGGATTTCTGCAGCAAATCTCCCACTTCGACTGGAAGGACGGGCCTATTAAAGTCAGATGAATTACTTAAGCTAATTGCACATCTCAGGAATAAAACAAGACAGTTTTCAGTATCATTGCTTTGATAGTTTTGGAGCAGAATGTTTTCAAACGCCGAGCCTCTTCATTAACTCACTCGGTAGAACTCAATGTCAGTTGTTAAACAATTCTTTATCAAAAGACACGTTTTGAGCATATGGTTTTGGCAATGAAACAAAAGAGTTTGAGCGCAGGACAATGGGATTCTAATGCAGAACAAAAACGTTGAAATGAAAACAAAAGATTTTAAGTATGCACGAAAAGAGAAAGACCTGCTGTTTTCACCTGAGCAAAGAGTGAGAATGATAACTTTCTTGAAATTAATTCTGTTATTTCATGATGCGGTTTGATCTAAGGATGTCAAGCAGATTTGTGGTAACGAAATGATTTAAGATGTAACAAAAACGGCTGAGGAATGAACAGAAATTTGGAACTCTTACTTTAGGGAACTGGAACGTACCTTCACAGTTCTTTCTTATCCTGGACACCGATCTGCCACGGGAAGATACTGCCACTCGGACCTATCATTTTTCATTGTACTGCAAAGAATGAAAGGCGATGCTGGCTGTTTGTTTTCGAAGTCGTTTACCTAAAGACAGATGTTCTCATCTTATGAATTTTTCAATATTTGGTTTCAGCAGTAATATTCTTTAACAGTGGCAGACATCTCTACGAGGATGTTATGATCTTCAGAATAAGCAAACGTGAAAGGAGTCTAGACTATTGGTGAGTGGTAGGCATTTAACGTTTGAAAGCATCCGTTGATCTCATGGCTTGCGAATTGGAACATTCTTATGACAGCTGCTTCGAAACTAACATCATTCAAGCGACATTCTTTGCTTTGTAACTTGCTGTTTACATCTGCACTCGTACTGCTTAAACGTAAGTTCCACCTTCCAAGTCATTTAAACTTAAACTGGTGATTTCAGAAAGCGGGAAAACGATTATCCTTTTAGCTAGTCTGCAAAATAGCGATGAATGAGATTCATTTTCATTCGTTTTTGCAAGGAGTTTTGACCGTACACAATGGTGACAGAAGTTTTCCTGCTGATCAGGCTGATCGTCATAACGAAACTTTCGAATGAAGGTTGAGAATTCGCCATCTTGATTTACCAAATCGGCTATCCTGTCTAACATAAACATCAGAGAATTATCACACGTCGCTCCTTAGAAAGTTTGATGATTTGATTTATTGCAGTTCAAAGTGAGATGATTGATAAGTCAGCAGAAAAATATCCAATTAAAAAAATGGATTCGGTTCATTCTTTTCGCGAAGTACGTTACAAGCAACGTGATATAAAGCATGCCAGAAAGCTCTAGTACATTTACGAGTAACAGAGATACGAGATGTCTGAATACAGTGGTTTAAGCCCTCATCCTCACTGAGGGCCACTTAGGTGTAGCTAAACAATGATATCAATTATCAAACACTTCAAACACCTAGTTTAGAACGCAGGAACTAATTCATATTTTCTAAAATTGTATGCTCTAAGATATCGTATATATTTTACGTTCTATTTGGATCTCGGACGTGACTAGTAAATTCCTTTCTTCTGAGTGAGGTCATAAGTGAACAAATAGAATTCATCTATCTGTCAATCTATTCCTGATTTTGTTTCATATGGTGCAATTGGATTTCTTACATCGAAAGCTTGAAGAATCTGAGCCAACCACCAGCCTCTGCGCAGTGAATCTATACTGCAACTAATTTTTCCATCCCATATTGCGATTCTAGAACGTCTACATGTTTATAAGACATTTAAACTCTTCACGTTGTGAGCTTATTTCACAATGCCGACACGACATACCGAAATTGGTCATTGTTGAAAATTGCTGTCAGCCATTGCATGAGAACAGGCTTTCTCTCTGATAACAAAGCAAATCACTACCCCAAGTTAATTAGAAATTCAATATTTTCCTTTCTCGATTTCCAATGGTACTTTTGTAAGCTGCAAAACTTGCAGGTGCCATCGAGTTTTGTCTTGAAAAAGATAAAAAAAGAATGTTTTTATTTCGATTTTCAAATAATGCGTGCAAAGGCTGCTGGTTAGTGTAAAATCTTAATCATCATGATTGTTTTCTGAAGCTAAATTTTGCGTGGAGCAAAGCTGGAGCACCATTGAGCCGTCTTCTCTCGAAAAACTTTCCAAATATTTGCATCTTCCCTGTAGCTGGAGAGCCCATCCTGGTAACGGAGCCCACCTATGCAGTCTAACTACAGGCCCTACTAACTCCCTTGCATATGATGATATAGTATTATTCTTATCTTCATAGAATACGCAATAAGATGAAAGTTGCTTCGTTGGTATCTGAACTGTTGATATCTACGTAATACCGAAGACTAGCTGCCAAAGGTGAACCTGCTTCAAATAAGAAAACGCCTACAAGGAAGGAATATTTTAAATTATGCAATACGTGGCAAGGAATAGAGCTTCGTTCATTGATCAATTAAATCCTTTTGTTAATCGGATATTCCAACATGCTATCATCCAAGGAGATATGGCTGTTGTGACATTAATGTTGAAGCATGGAATAGTTGTGAAAAGAAATCAGCGAAATCTATATGGATTGACTGCTTTACAACAGAGCGTACTGGACGGAAACAGTCGTCTAGTAATGAAGTTACTGGAATCAGGAGCCGATCTTGAGGCAAAGACCTCCAACGGTTGGACCAGTTTACACATAGCGAGTGCAACAGGAGATATTCATTTAGTCAAATTATTAATGGCACACTGTGCAGACGTAGTAGCTCTGACAAAGAATGAAGAACTACCGATTGATCTTGCTATGAATACTGACATGAAGATACTGTTGGCCAACGAAATGTCACGTTGTGGATATATCGAGTTATCACAATGGTATATCGGAAGGATAACACAGCAAGCTGCGGGTGTATTTTATGTTATGTCTGCCGATAGCCTGATAGAGATTGCATGCGAAAGGCCTGAATCATTCACCAATGCTACATACGATTTCTATCATCATAATATGATGCATACTTATTCGTCCATGATCAACTTGTCACGCAATACGCCCTCAGAGATGAATTTAGCATGCCATAAAAGGAAAGCTTCTACATGCTCAATACACAAAGCGGGACAACCTGTAACGCAACCCCCAAGTAACTCGAGCTATGCCACCTCATACGATGGAAATCTATTAGCCATCCCTGCTACAATGACAGAGGATCACAAGCTTACAACCGATTCAATCATGAGTGAAGAGCAGGTCAGCAAAACCACTCAGGCAAGTAATTGTCGTGCACCCCGTACAGAAAATGTGACCCCTTCCAGCCTTGGAACTGCTGCAGTTGAAAAAGGAACAATAGGACGAGCAAATCGAAAGCAAAGCGTAAGGCGTAACCCTTCAGAAATGTACTTGGCAGAACAAGACCGTGGAACAGACGAATGCAGTCGTCTGGAAGTGACAATTGATTATTATCAAAATAGCTTTGAATATGATGGATCGGAAGACGAGGAACAAAGCCGAGAATATCTAGAATTCAAACAACAATCAAGAAAGAGGCTAGATAGCAGTACAAGTGGCAGTTCTATTGACACAAGAGGCTCTTTTAGTTCTCGAAAAGATGGCTTTATTGTACATGAATATGGACAGAATGATGAGGGGATTGAGATCATGGCTGGGAACAGAGAACTATTGCAAGAATTTGCAGATGCAAACAGTGGGAGCTCTCAGTTTGAGATAGACACAGACAAAATGGATCAATACGTCATAAACAGTGATGGTAGTGTGGAGCAAATTATGGGAGAGGATCATGAGGACGAAGGGAGCAAGGTAGATGAAACCTCAGCTAGAAATATGTATTTTAATCCGATGTACAAATCAGCTGATCTGGAATCAACTGAGCATAAGTTTACCTCGTTCCCTGAGAATAAAGAAGGCGACTTATCATCTTATAGTACAGAAAGTGAACAGGACATTCGACTAGACTGGAGATCTCATGACACGTCCTCAGTAGAATATAGTCAGCAATCTGGTGGGAATGAGCAGTCGTCCAAAGTTGATAAGAAGCCCTATGAGATATATTGTGAGGAAACAGAACTAATTTGCGATGAAACTGAACTGTACGAGGGAAAACGCAAGAAGAAGAGTTTACTGTCAGAGTTGGTTTCCAAATTTAAGAGGGGTTCAACCAAAATGCAACGAACTTCAAGCGATACTAATTTGCGGAATGATGAGCAAACTGCAGTGTTTAGACGAGATACGAGGAAGGTGAAAACACTCCGAAGGCGTCGTCATGTCCGCCGAAGTAATTCATTTTCAAGTTATTTCACGCAGGGCAAAAACAAAAGTGGACACTCTATAGCGAAACAGCACGAGACAGAAGCAAGCATAAATGTAAGAGATCAGAATGGATCAAACAAGGCAGAGAGCTATACCAAAAATGAATTTCATGCTCCTCCATACTCGCCACATCGGATCGAAAGATCGCCTTTGTCTGCAAAGGAGCACATAAGCAACCTACCTGATACTGAAAAGTATCATTCTTTGCCGCGAAGAAACACATACAGTAGAGGACCTTCACGAAGTTCAAAGAATGTTAATATGATCCACTATGACGACTCGTACGATTTTAGAGGGATAGATGGAAAGACCTTAAGAGACAGCAAGTCATCACAAAAGGACAGCGATGCAGAGAATGGGTTTGACAATGGAGTAAGCAGAATTCCTAAAAGATCTATCAATACATATTCTAAGGGCATCAGAGGAATGAACGAAGGGAATGAACCCATAGGAGGCTGTGTATCCAGGAAATTGCTCTGCAAGTGATATATAACTTAACTAATAAGTTGCTAAGTGCGACGGGCATTTTTCTCTAATTTAGTGAATCTAGCAAATATTTGCTCTTTTACTTAAATAGAACAGCAACGGAAGAGTGCAATAAGTAGAAACAAAGCCATGGCAAGTAGAAACAACTTAAATTAGATAGATACCTTCGGGTATAACACTCGAAATCAAATACGAATTCTTTTCGAATTCAATACGAACTAGACGAAAAGACAGTAACAATTAACAGCACATCATCCTTAAAAATTGTTCGTCCAATTCACTGACCAATTGACGCCTCCTCTTTATTTGTTTTAGTATCTGCGTACTCATCAAAAGTGGGATAAAAAATACTTAAAAGAAGATGAGAATTTGCTTAACCAAAAGGGAGATTTAAAGGAGTTCTAAATTAATTCTCTTGAAACACTGAAGACCCTTGCTTGAATGTTAAATGAAAGTAAATATCTTTGGGCACCTGAGCAGGAACTTTATGATGTATTAGAAAAGAAGGAAATTATAAACCCAGTTGGGAATTTAGCTGGGACTTTAGCCGGGAATTTGTAAACCCAGACATCCTGCATCAGCATCTGGCATTCCGGCGCAAATACTAAGAACCAACAACTCTACACCCATGGGGTATCAGAGCTTTAGCATGATAAAGATTAAGTTTGTGTGTGGTTTTACTAGTGTGATATTCACTAGCAAGTAAGACGGGCATGTTCCTCCTTTGGGGTAGCATTTGGCCTGCAAATGCTGAGATTGGGATGTACTTTCATTGGAAATCTCTATCATCGGGGTGTCCTTTCACTTGCCATTATCAAGGTCTACGCTGTTCCACTAAAAATTCTGGTTATGGGTTTTGAATGCAAGTACCACTGGATGACATTTTTGCGAACAAGTGTTCAGTTTTAGGTGTAAAAGATCGTTTATGTGTTTTTTTAGGAAAACGCGTGCTCAGAAACCTTTTTCACATAAGATCTGCTCTGCTTTCAAACATAACAGTTAGCAAAAGGAAATCATCCCTTTTGCTTCCTTTTTCTTTCACTTATTTTTCTTGCTTCTTCAAAATTCTGCAATTGATTATCAACACCATACCAATATTCTGGGATTGGGTCACAACAGAAATCCTCGTGTCAAGCATCCCTGTATGAAATCATAGTTAAGTAACATCGTTGCCAGTTCTTGGGAATTTTCATTCACTTTGTAAACAAGGGCTGTAGTTTGCAGAAATCTTTTGAATTTCAACTTGGGTCCTGAGAAAAATGTAAAACTGCATCTGCTCAATTTGATGCTTTCTTATGTAGCTGCATCGTTCCTTACCGAAAGCTATGTAATCCTGTCTCTGCAATTTATTGTTCGTCCTTAGATTTAAATAGCCAGCATAATTCAAATGTGGCGCGCCACTTTTCTGGAAGATGGCGGATACGAAGAATTTCTCTCTGCGATGCTGAACAGGCGTTGCCGTGGGAGAAGTTGTTGAAAAAATATGGGATTTAACTCCAGTTATATGGTTCATACAAGGCCAGAAAGACTTCCAAAAAGGACAAAGAGATGCAATTCTATCATATTACTAGCGCAACTTTTGGAACCTTTTACAAGGAAGAGATCCTCATATCTGCAAGTCATTTCAGCGAAGTTTGGCCTTCGGATAATACCGGGCGAGTCAAAAAAGGCCGGCTTTTGAAAGGCTACAGCTCCCTGAATAAGCATCAAGTTAAATCTTTTAATATGGCTCAGGGAAACCCATAAATCCTCCAATTTCGCGTATATCGGCCAATAGCGCTATCGTATTGCCATCACATGACCGAAAATAAGCTCTTTGAGAAGAATTTTCGAGTATCCTTATGAAAATCAAAATGAACATGCGAGTATTAAAGATACAGAGCTGGTTTTGCCATGAGTCGATTCTACAGGCCCTACTACCCATTTTAAATTTTCATTTGGATGAAATCGTATCAGGGATCAGCACTACATTGAATTTCCTCCCTCCGAAAATAGGCCTATACTCAAATATCATTTGCGAACGCAACAAAAAAGACATAGTTTCCAAAAACTCACACGTTATGTGAATTATAGCAAGAAATAAGCTGAAGATGTTGCTTTGCTTGCTTCAGTTTCCCAAATCGTTGACGAGTCTCAGCTATTTGCTGCGAAGAAAGCTATTGGGCCTACCTTTATCAACTGCAGAATGCCATTATTCCGTTTCAAACCGGCTTCTTTGCTGTAGCAAGGTAGCACAGCTATTTACTAACAACATAACACCAGTTTCCAGTATTCTCCACCGAAAAATCACCATCAACTTTGGTAAACGCGATGAATTTTCAATAGCTCTTCTCGCCACACTTACTCTTCCAAGTTCTCAGTGTGCTCACGTGCAGAAATTTCTGTTATTGTAAAGCGCGCTTGATGTCATGGTCAAGAGGCCGGTCTCGTGTTATCCTCTACAAGACCTTTGGTCTCTGTCCAAATATTTAGAAGTTGAAGGGGTTGGGACCGAGCTATCAAAGTTATCTGTACTTTCTTACAGTTAAAGCTACACTCCCATAAATCTGCCAACGGCTGCTAAAGCTTGGCTGCCCTTCGGATATTTTTCAACCTTGTTGCAAATCTTTCCTCATTAGCATCAGACAAACATAAGGCTACATTTCCTCATCATTAGGGCAATTTGGGCTTAGAGGGAACTAGCCTATCTCCCGAAAAAGCAAATAACCCTCCCGAAGGTGGGGTTGGAAGAAAAACCTGCAATTTTCCCGCCACAGAACACGAAGCGAGGAAATGAAATGAAACGAAGCAAAGTGTTCCCCCAACCCCAAACCAAGAGGAGAGAAAACAACGCAAGACGCCAAGCCAAATAGGGTCGAAGCGTAAATAAGACGAGCAAATGCAACCCCTGTAAGCGATAGTTAAAATGATACCTTGAAATACTTGCATTGCTAACCAGATGCGAGAGTACACATGATATAGATGAAAAAGAAATTTCTCACCAAATCTGAGGCTCCATGCCTCGTGCTAAACCAATGTAGAATTGCACTACAACTGGCCAACAAAATGAACTGCT
Source organism: Aurelia sp. 4 Dawson et al 2005 (assembly GCA_964019985.1). Classification (NCBI taxonomy): domain Eukaryota; kingdom Metazoa; phylum Cnidaria; class Scyphozoa; order Semaeostomeae; family Ulmaridae; genus Aurelia; species Aurelia sp. 4 Dawson et al 2005. The sequence goes on from OZ026509.1 coordinate 6,496,209, forward strand.
CGAACGACGCTGAAAGGAAAGCATGGCTCGAAGGCTACAAACACGTAACACACAAACACAAGCAAAGCCCGAAGGCCATTTCAACCAGCATTGCTCAACTCGCTGTCGAGATTTTTAGCATTTTGATTTGCAACCACTCAACACGAGAGTGCAAAACTTACTAAATTCTCAAATCAAACTCTGTTTTATACTGCATGGAAGAAACCATGCCGCATGTACGACAATCCATGAGCACACAGATGATGAAAACATTACATCTCTAGAGAGTTAAAACAATAGTAGTTTAAATTGCCACATTTGTAAATCTGTAAAAAGAACAATACACAGCATGTTCGTTGCTTTAACTCCGATTAGAATTTCCTTCTAATGGTCATAAAGAAAATGCAGACTTTTTTCACATCAATCAATAACAGTAAACAACTCTCAACTCTGCTCGGTTCCGACCCCTTCAATTTCTTCATATTTGAACAAAGACAAAAGTCCTTGTAGAGGATGACACGAGACCTTCCTCTTGCCCATGATGTCAGGAGCACTTGACAATGACAGAAATTTATCCACGTGCGCACAGTTGTTAGCAACAACTTTCAAAACTTGGTATGGAATTTGTGGCGAAGAGTCGTAGAAAGTTCATCGCATTTTACCGAATTTGATAGTCATTTTTCAGCGGAGAATAGATGAAATTGGTGTTATGTAGCTGGTGAATAGCTGTGCTACCCCGTTACAGCAAATGAAACCGATTTGAAACGGACTGATGGCACTCTGCAGGGATGAAGGTCGGCCTTATAGCTTTGTAGCGATAGCTTTAACTCGTCAAGGATTTTGGAGACTTACAAACATCAATAATTATAAACAAACATCTTTAGTTTATTCCTTGCTACAATTCACGCCATGCGAGAAAGTTTGGAAGCTATGTCTTATTTGCTACGCTCTCAAATGATATTTGAATATTACAGGCCCATTTTGGGAAAGATGAAATTCGATGTAGTGCTGATCTTGGACGATACTTTAGCTAAAAGCAAAGTGTAAAATATGGAGCAGGTCCTGTAGAATCGACCCCTGACAAAAACCAGCTCTATTACTCGAATGCTCATTTCAATTTTCGAAAAGGTCCTCGAAAATTCGTCTCAAAAGGTTTATCCCTGGTCGGAAATGTGTGACGGGGATGCAGCAGCGCCATTGGCTGATCTGTGTGAAATTTGAAGATTTGTGGGTTTCCCTGTGCCCTATTGAAAGATTTGACTTGCATGCTGCACCTCAAACAAACTTTTGCTCTACGTAATTCTTCTTTTCCGTTAGCAAAAGGAAGTCTAGGAATGGAGGGGTTTGTTACAGAGACTGTAAATGTGAGCACTGTTGAAGCGAGTAATATATTGATCTTATTGGCAAATACAACTACTCCCATAGAACAGCGAAAGAAAGTGATCCAATGCCCACTTTGGGCTCTGATGTGGATGAAAGTAGGCCTTTGAAGTTCCTTGGTAGCAAAATAGCTATGATCTGCCAAGGGTTCTAAAATGTTACCAAAAACAAACATTTCTATGTCATCCATTGATATCATACATTTAACAAGTTAAACAACGAAAGATATATTTCATTTTTAAGATTCTAGAACAATATTCGAAGAATTGAATGAAAATGCGATGTGGAATCCTTGATAAACTATTTAAAGACAGTCTGCACCCTATTGCTTAAAGTTCATTTTCATCGGAGGAGCTAAATCCATGCATTACTTAGCCTCTACCGAGTGAGTCAAAAAAAAACGCCAGGCGTTTGAAAGGTTACTGCTCCCTGAGCATAAAAGCAATGATATTTTGCAATACCTGATTGAATAGCTAACATGTTCAATTATTTCTAGAATTTTTTCTGACAAAAATCGATCACTACGTTCAGATTCTGTAAACGATTTTCTGAAATGAATCCATTTGAGAAACCTTAAAAAACGTGCTAAAACTACAAGCAAGAAGCCCTAGTGTGTTTACCTCACAAGGATGACTTTCAGCAAGCTTTAGCACGGGCATTCCTCTGGACGGGTTGAAAAATTTCCCCCTAGTGTGAATAACTTATTCAGGGGGATTCCATTCTCCCATGAGGACAAAATACATGAAAACATCCAAGAGCCAATATTGCTAGGAAGGAGAACAAATTGGTGTTTTCACTCGCTTGCGCAGATTTCCAAAGGAGGCTTTCTGCAGAAAATCTCCTTTTCGATGGGAAGGAATGACTGATTAAAGCCAAGTAAATCACTTAACACAATTTGACATATCGTGAAAAAACAAGGCAGTTTACTTTGCTTTGATATTCAGGGAGCAAGATGTTTTCAAATGCCAGGCGTCTTTATTGACTCACCCGGTATTACATTCACTTGTTAGATAACAAAATAGTGTACAAATTGTTGACTTTACACTGGGATCTATTTTGGGGCTCTTTATAAACTGATTTCAATTAATCAAGGGGACAGACTGCTTTTAACAAAGTGCAGGAGAAGAAAAGTGAAGTTGGGCCTCTAGAATCGATTTGTGGCAAAGATATTACTATTGGTCCATTTGAATTTCGTGCAGATAATCGAAAAATTGTCTCAAAAGCATATTTTCAGTCATGTGACCGAAACATAGCGATGTCATTGGCTAATTAGCGAGAAACTGAATGATGACATTTGTACGCTATACCGGATGAGTCAAAAAGCGCCGGCGTTTGAAATTTTGAAAGGCTACTGCTCCCTGAGTACATAAGTAATGATATTTTGCAATACCTGATTGAATAGCTAACATGTTCAATTATTTTTAGAAATTTTTCTGACTAAAGTCGGTCACTCCGTTCAGATTCTGTAAGTGATTTCCTAAAATGTGTCCTTTTGTGAAACCTTACAAACATGTTAAAATTACAAGCAAGAATTCCTATTGTGTTAGCCTCTCAGCGATGACTTTCAGCACGCCTTAGCACGTGCTTTCCTTTCGACGGGTTGAAAAGTCTTCCTCCTAGTGTGAATAACTTATTCAGGGGGATTCCATTCTCCCATGAGGACAAGATGAATAAAAACATCCAAATGTCATTATAACTAGGAAGGAGAACAAAGGAAAATCTTGCTTGGTGATTTCACTTGCTTTTGTGGGTTCTCGAAAGGGGCTTTCTGCAGAAAATCTCTTATTTCGACATGAAAGAATGGCCAATCAAAGCCGGGTAAATTACTGAACCTCATTTTTGACATATTGGGGATAAAAAAAGACATTTTAATATCATTGCTTTCATATTCAGGGAGCAGGATTTTTTAGACGCTGGTCGTTTTTATTGACTCACCCGGCAATATTGAAAGATTTGATTTCTATGCTAGTGAGCCAACGAGGATGTCACTGTCTTTTGAAATCTAATATACCACACATGTGCACTATATAAATGGCCATGGAAATCTTCAGGATGCATGTGTTCAAAGTGCTAAGCTGTGCTTCAATAACAACCAATCGTGCAACCACTCTTTTCAACATGGAACAATTACCTCTACTATAATAAGTACAACGTTATGAGTTGAACGATTACATGTAAACAAGTATATTTATATAAAGTTTGTTTATTTTTCAGTCAAGTCATCATTGAAGTATAAGTGAATGGCAGGTAGAAACTGATCTTCGTCAATCCCCAAAGTGTAAAATTCTTCGCTTTCATCAGCTACGCCATTATCTTCAAGTGTTCTGGTCATTACCAAGTTTTCTCCATTGTATTTCCATGTATAACTTGCTGCATGCTCGTTATACACAAGGTATCTTTCTAATATCTCAGTCATGATCTCCTCTGAGCAAACCTAGCAGTAAATCGTTGAGAAAAATGAGAGAACGAGCTACGTGATGGATTAGAAAAATATTGATTCAATGAAACTGAAAGTGATCAGTTCTGTAAGTGCCATCAAGATTAAGTTAATTCAACTCTGCATTCTGCAGCAAAGACGAATAATGTTTTGGCTAATCAGTGGCTCCATTGATATCTGTCATTAGCCAATCAAAGCGCTTGAAAGGCAATAAAATTTTGCGTCACAACGATTCATTGCAGCCATTGCGCTTCTGAGCTGCGAGAAAATGCCATGCAGCTTCCGGCTTACTGGAAACAGTAGTTTCTCCTAACAAGCCGAAAAACAACTCTGTCGAAGCAATTCATTTTTAGTTTGAAATGACAAATTGCACAGTTATTCAAGTGATATTCAACAATTCCTTTACAATTCAATTTGAAAGGTTCTCACATCATAATAACAGCACTCTTTCTACGCTTTTCCAAGGGTGGTCTTCAACTTTTGGCCAAAGCTTTGGACCGTAGGCTCTCCATTTCCGATTTCCCTGAAGCAATATTGTTCGTAAGATTTCAATATTTTGCAAACAAATCATAGAAATCAACTGTGCATAGATAGATATAAAATTCTAGCTTAGTAACACAATTTTTGGGTCATACCTCTTGTCAGCAGAACCATTAAAATTTCCGAGAATTTCTATATACTTCATTATGACTTCATAGCAAAATGGCGCAGAAATTCAGAAAAGAACGTCGAAGTTCGGAATCTACATATGGAAAGTTGATCTAAACAAACCCTAAGAGAGTAAAATAGCCAGAGCGCTAGGGTTCTATTTCGTTACGCCAAGAAACGTTATCGACAAAATTGTGGTCTTAAACTTTTGGCCACGACTGTACATCGGAGGCTAGGGAAATAAAGGCGAATTTTGCCGGCCATACCTCTGCTGTTAGGGGAAAATTTGATAATTGAAAAGGTAAAACTTTAGAATAACCTTTGGTCTTTGGAAAAATTGCTGCTTTGGGTTGTATGTATGTCCTAACCCTTTTCCGTATAAGATTAGATTTAACATAACTTTAGAAAAAGGTATCTAATTAGAATGTACAATACAATACAATAAAAATGCAACGGTTAAAAATAAAATCTAAGAGTAACGAAATGGCAGGAATTGCATTGAAAGTTCAAAGAGACCTTATTTCCATAATGTTCTCTCCAGAGGCGTGACTGGAAGAGACATTTTCATGAAAGAATGGAGCAAACTATCTTTGTGTCAAAAGTTGAAAGTAATGCTGCATTCTTAAGAACGTTAAAGTATAGTTCTGTTTGTATCCCTAAGAATTGCAATAATATACACAGGGGCAGTTTCCTTTGTCTCGGCATTGTTAACAGAATTTTTCTTTAAAGGGGCAGGGTCACGTAATGTAAACAAACTTCCTTCAAAACGACGATTTTGCAGTATTTTTGTTCGGCCATATCACAGTGATTTTCCACTCCTTTTCTGAAAATGAAAGTGTTACTTTGAAGATGGACTCTTGCACTTCGTAGAGAAACAAACTAAACACTCATATGTTGTACGATTGCAGAGATATCGGTGGATTTTTAGAAGTAACTTTATTGTGGATTCACCCCATAGAAATGATTCACCCCATCCACAATAATCTGTGCAGAACAAAATGGCCACGTGTGGACAACAATATAGATTCTAAAGATAACAGCTTTGTTTACGGTTACGTGACCCTGCTCCTTTAATCTATATAAATAAATGAATAAATAAATAAGCTATTCATTCAAAGTTGGTAGTCTACATGTGTAGTTCACATCAAAGATGTGTACTAATTAATACCAATTGCCCACATAATCTACAAAAATAACTCGAAAACAACCAAACTCTTTACATAGTCTTAAATCTATTTACAAATTCTGCAGGTACATGTCCTTCCATTCCATTCTCTTAGTTTTCTTTTGAAGGAGAGGACACGCTCACAGCTCTTTACCACATCAGGTATACTATTCCAAAGACAGCTATCTCTGTATGAAATAGAGCTTGCCCCATAAGCTATCGTTTGGAATTTCTTATCAATGCATGATGGGTGCTGTAGCCTTATCGAACACCACAAAATAAATCTGAAAGACAGGATCTTATGAAGGGTAACATTTGCGATAACATCAGCCTTTCAAAGACTTTTGAGAGCGTTGACAGGACACTGATAGGTCTAAACTTCTTTTGATGTGGAGTCACCACTTTTGAAAATAGGCGATACATCAACCTGTTTTAAGTTATCGGGAAAGGCTTATTGTAATTTGCGAAAATTTTTGCATCATGCGAAAAATGCGAAATTTTGCAAATTACAAAGCAGGTACTTGGAATTGTAAAATGCGAAAATTCTTCTTTGGCATGATGCGAACCTGACCATTGCCCTTTGAATCGTAGAAAAGGCTTATCTATAGCATCACTAAATGTAAATAGTCTCCTTGCTAAGATTGACGAGGTAAGGTTGCTTGTGAAAAATAAATGCATTGATATTTTGACTATCAATGAAACAAAAATTGATGGTAAAGTTGATGATCAACTTATTGCCATAGATGATTTCTCCCTTATAAGACGTGACAGAAATAGGCAAGGTGGCGGTGTTGCTCTTTATGTAAGAAATGCAGTTGGGTTTAGGCCCCGACAAGATTTTCCTAATAAATTGCTTGAAATTATCTGCATTGAAGTAGAGCCCCCTCATTCCAATCCCTTTATTGTCATAGCTTGGTATAGGCCACCTAGTGAGCCTAATTCATGTTTTGACAGCCTTCAAGAAAATTTGAGTTTTTTTGATAGAGAGGGAAAGGAAATTATCATTCTGGGAGATACTAACTGTGATTTCAGTCATGCAAACAATAGTCCGAGCCATGTTGTGCAGTTACATGAGCTGTACGACCTTTTCGGTATGACACAGTTAATCAAGGAGCCTACCAGGGTTACTCTGGATTCTTCAACTTTGATTGATCATATTGCCACTACCAATTGCAACAACATCGCAGAGAGTGGGGTACTAGAGATAAGTCTCAGTGACCATTATCTTGTTTACTGTATAAGAAAGTTACGCGGTGGGGTTAAACGCCAACATAAATATATTACTTCTCGACAACTAAAACACTTCAATCAAGATGCCTTCCTCTCTGATCTATCCGTGGTTGATTGGGAGGCTATTGTAGCAAATGCTCATGACATTGATGACGCAGTTCGTCAGTGGACCCATATTTTCGCGCTAATTGTTGAAAAACATGCCCCTACTTTAAGTAGAAGAGTTTCTGATAGATACACGCCTTGGCTTAACGCTGATTACTTCAAATTAGCTAAAACGAGAGATAAACTCAAAAGTCAAGCTGTAAAAGGCAATTCAAAGCTGCTGATGGAATGCTACAAGCAAATTCGTAACAGGGTAAACAACATGAATACGCAACTTAAGCGCAAATATTTTTCTGAAAAACTTACGCAGTTTCAAGGAGATCTCAAGAAAACTTGGAAAACCATCAACCAAGTTATTAACAAAAAGTCTAGCACTACAGTTGTGCCTTGTCTTACTGTAGACGGCCAGACAGTCAGAGGTCACAAAGATATTGCGTCTTCAATGAACGAGTATTTCTGCAGCGTTGGGAATAAACTCAGTGAGAAAATCCCGAAAAAAGCTAATCCACTCTTGTCAGGTGAATACGCTATCGAAACTCCTCCTTTGAGCTTCTCTTTTTCGGCAATTATGACGGATAAATTATCTTCAACCTTGAATAAGATGAAGACATCGCATGGTTCTGGCCACGATGGCATTGCAAGCTTTTATTTAAAGATTGCTTTGCCAGTTGTGGGCGGGTCTTTGTGTGATCTCTTCAATAAATCATTGTTTGCAGGAAAATTTCCGGAGGACTGGAAAATAGCGCGTATTGCACCCATCTTCAAGAGTGGAGCCAAGGACGACAGGTCCAACTATCGCCCAATATCCGTTCTTCCATTCATATCTAGACTATTCGAGAAATTGATTTTTAATCAGTTTTATGAATACCTGGACGCAAATAAATCACTATACGAGCATCAGTCTGGTTTTAGACTCTTACACTCGGTCGCTACTGCCCTAATGGCTAGCACCAATGATTGGTACCTGAATATAGATAACGGAAAATACACTGGCCTAATTTTTATTGACTTGAAGAAGGCCTTCGACACGGTCGATCATGAAATCCTGTTAGAAAAACTTAAAATGTATGGAGTTACTGGCCTGGAACATGACTGGTTTACATCGTACTTGGATAATCGTAAACAATTTTGCAGGATAAATGGCTCTTCTTCTGATGTGAAGGGAATAAATTGTGGAGTTCCTCAAGGCTCTTGTCTTGGTCCACTGTTGTTCCTGATCTACATCAATGACCTGCCCTTTTCCCTGCAAAAGTCTCATGTCAGCATGTATGCTGACGATACGACCATTTCGCTCTCTTCAAAAAGCATTGGTGACCTGCAAAATGACTTAAATTTAGATCTTCTGAAGCTACAAGATTGGCTGCATGCAAACAAACTTTCTTTGAACGTTGTGAAAACGCAGTCGCTTATCATAGGTTCTGGACCAAACATCCGTAAGATAGAAAGCCAGCCTGATGCTCAACCATCTTTTTCAATAGGTGATCAGGAAATTGAAATGATTGCCAATGCAAAATACTTAGGTGTTCAAGTAGATAGTCAACTAAACTGGGACAAACATGTCGATACTATCAAGACCAAGGCTAATCGAGCCCTTGGACTTATTAAGTATTCTAAGAAATATCTTCCATCTGATGTGCTCAACAAAATGTACAGAGGGATTGTCGAGCCCCATTTGAGTTACTGTAGCTCTGTTTGGGGCTGCTGTAGTAATTCAAAAATTAACGTCCTGCAGAAAATTCAAAACAGGGCTGCAAGAATTGTAACAAATAGCCCATACGATGCCTCTGCTGCTCCACTAATTCAGAACCTTGGCTGGCCGACTATCAACAATCTTATAAGAAAAGAGACCGCCACGCTAACATATAAATCTTTGAATTCACTTGCCCCAGTCTACATGAGAAAACTATTTACAAAATATTCAGATGATAGAGAACGGTCTTTGCGCTCAACAGAAACTGATCTAAGGTTACCGTTACTAAAGACTGTCAATGGCCAAAAGGCTTTTTCATATCGCGGTGCAAAACTTTGGAACAGTTTGGAAAAAGAAGCAAAATTGGCACCCTCCCTGAAAACTTTCAAGGAACGACTATGAGGGCGGTGTAACTTTATTTTCTATTTCATTTTTATTATGTTTTATTGTAAATTAGGTATTATAGCATTGTATATTGTAAATTAGGCATATAAATTTCTTTTGTTCTTAGTTTAGCCTATTTTCCTTTATTTTATGTTATTTTTTAACAGGTCAGTTTGAAAAACATGTATAAATATATGAAACTTATACCTGTATAAATATTTTAAAATGAAATGAAATGAAAAATTTTCGCAAATTACAATAAGCGATCGAGGAAAATTTTCTCATCTATTGCATTGTTGATATGATAAGAGATCTCCTTATAGCAAGACTCAGCAACGAGTTTCAGTTTATCCACTGGCACTGGGCCACTCGTTTTCTTGGCACTATTTAGCTTATTGATTTTGTGGAGGACAAGACTTGGGTCAATATAAGAAAACTCATATGTTTGACCCCTCGTCTTCTCTTTAATCACTACAATACTAGGATGTGTATTGCATTTCTCAACTGCATCAATTATAGGGTCACCAGATTGTTCATTAGGCATTATATCTACTGGCCTAGGTAAATTTAGCGCGTCTATAACATTGGAGAAGTAATTATTAAAACAGTGACCTACGTATTTATCATCTATTGTGATCTTACCATCCTCAATTAGTGTAATTTTTTCCCTAGATTCACAGTTAGAGAACAAAGGTTTAAAAGTCTTCCAAAAACTCCTGTTTGTTTCAACCTTTTTAGGGTGAATTCGTCAAGAGAAGTATAAAATTCACGCTGTGCGATTTTATTCATCTCTTCTTGAGCACAAGGTTTCTCTGTTTACAGTACTTCCGTATATCTTCTTTGATCCTTGGTTTTATTGCCCTATTTCTTAAAAGCATCATTGCATTTCGTAGAGTCTTTGTTATGTGAGATTTGTTGTTTCCCCTGATAGTTATGCTTTTGAAGGGAGCATGCTTTCCAAGGGTTTCATCAAAAATTTTCTCAAACTCCTGGAGATCATGTGGCCTCTTTTCAGCAATGGCACTAGATAAATCCGCCTCAAAATTCTCTTTCGTAAAGTTTCGATAGTCCCTAAACTTTATCCGTTTTCGGGGCAACTTTGTGTGTCGTATTTTTAAGACGGTAGAAACACGATGACGGCAATCACTGAAGCCAGTCTTGAAACATTGACTTTGCATGAAACTGTGCCTCATGTTGGTCAACATGAGGTCAATACAACGTCCTGGCCTAGATTTGAAACAGGTTGGAGTTTTCAGCAGACTATGCATACCATTGTTCTCAATGTACGAGGAAAGTATAGGATTACTCGCAATCATGTTAAAGTCACCTATTACAAGTAACTTTTGTGAAGACTTATCATAAAAGTCAGAGATTCTTTGTAGTTGCTCCACAAAGTAAGCCTCGTCCTGATAGGGAGGTCGATATAGTGGCAGTAACAGCCACTTACTTTCCCTAAAGTTTAACTCAAGCGGGATAGCTTGAATATCTTTTGGCAGCGATAAATTTTTCAATTCCCTTGATATTATTTGTTCATTAACATAGACCAAAAGGCCACCAGATTTTGATGTGACATCGAGCCTATATGGGTTCTAAAGCCAGGTATATGAAATTGACTACAAGGGAATGTTTCATCTAATTTCGTCTCTGCTATTATGATTACATCAAGATATTGACTAGCCAAATCAGCAAAATTTTGAAATTTGTATCTGATATGATATAATTATGCTATTAGGATACTTTAACCGGAGTGTCTTCAATTTCTCGAAGGCATTGGCTTTATCTTCATCATTGGCAGTAATTGCAAAGTGGCTGTTACCACTGTCGTAATCTTGATCTACATAATGAGATGGTGGATTTTCACCCCTTCAGAGGTCGCTAATTGCTTTTAAAAAATTGTTACCTAAATAAGAGTTACCTCGCTTGTTGAGGTGTAATTTCTTCGCCGCAAGGCAAGCAGCATCCAGATTGTTGTTGTCGATGAACTTAAATTGTTGGTTTCTGCAGAAATCTTTGATTCGACTGTTTAAATCTGCGACTTTTCTGATCATGCCTGGCTTGTCCATCCTTGTCACCAACCCAGATATAACTAATTCTGTCCCTTCAGACTCGGTCTTCGCTGTCTATACAATTTCTTAAAGCCTTTTGATCGGGTGTTTATGAAACGAAGACCGAAGACCGAAGACCGAAGACCGAAGACCGAAGACCGAAGACCGAAGACCGAAGACCAAAGACCGAAGACCGAAGATAGAAAACGAAGACGCATACAACCATAATTCAATACAGAATATTAATGAAACTGGTCATGCCGCGTCTTTTGATGATTTTTGTATTTTGGACAAAGCCAACAACAATTTTGACTTTCTGATACACGAGAGTCGTCTTATCTTGAGGGACCGCCCGACACTCAATCAACAGAACTCCTCCATACCGTTGTATTTTTTTAATCCCACTGGACTTTCTTATTTGGTTTAACTTCTATGGACTTTCCTTATTTAGACATCGTATGATCGTCAACTTATTTATGCATTTCTCTGAATAATTATGGCTATAAAAACCTCGCACGTGTAAGTTTTATTTAGCTGAAGATGAGACAAGCTCGTCTCGAAACATTTACAACCATGGCTTAGTCGAATAATCACAACATTATAATCACAACTGGATTTGTCATGATATTTTAACTGTCGATACTGATTTGCCTTTCTTTGCAATGACCCTCAAGATTTTCCTCGTGGTCCTAGTTCTCAAATAGAGAGTACATTTTTAACATCCAGTGTAAATAGACCTTTTTATGGCTATTTGGTTGATGAACAAACGTACATCAAGCAAATTAAATCCTAAAGTATTTGGTTCTTCGTTTTACAGAATGATCCACTCAATCTGCAAAACGAAGACGACTCCAAAATGCTACGAAAGTGTTTAAATTCAACCAAAAAGGTAAACAGTCGCCGTGTTTCTTCAAATAGGCTCAAGGAAACAATTATTGCACCTGCACAGACCATAAAATGATCATTTGGAACATGTCTTCGTTTTGCAGAATAACCCCATCGATTTGCAAAGCGAAGACAGACTTCAAAATACAGATTAAAAGCGTTATTCTGCAGAACAAAGACATATTCCAAATGAACATTGTGCGGTCCATGCAGTGCAATAATTGTTTCCTGGTGGTTATTTGAAGAAACACAACAACTTTTTACCATCTGGGTAACACTTTTGCACCATTTTTAAGTCTGTCGTCGTTTTGCAGATCTAGGGGGTTATTCTGCAAACGAAGACATGTTCCAAATAATCATTTTATGGTACGTGCAGTGCAATAATTGTTTCCTTGTGCCTATTTGAAGAAACACGGCGACAGTTTACCATCTTGGTTGAATTTAAACACTTTCGTAGCATTTTGAAGTCTGTCTTCGTATTGCAGATTGAGTGGGTCATTCTGTAAAACGAAGACCAAAAACTTAAGCATTTAATTTGCTTGATTGTTCATCAAATAAATAGCCATAGAAAGGTCTATTTGCACTGGATATTAAAAATCTACTCTGTATTGAATCATGATTGTATGAGTCTTCGCCTTCATTTTCTATCTTCGGTCTTCGGTCTTCGTAAACACCCGCTTTTAATCGTATCTACCCCTTTAGTCAGGTCATTCGTGCGCAGTGCAGTATAATCGCATCAGCTTTCTTTTGCAGGTATGGTTTGATGAAATCAACCATGTCCTCCAATGAGGCCCCACTGTGTGGTCGGCTCTTCACGTTGTGTTTACTTTGTAAGCCAATTTCGCTCATTCCGTTCAGTAGAGAGTCATCAGTAAGGAAACTTGTTTTCCTGTTTGGCTTTTCCTTCGGATCTTGCCTTGTATCATTTGCTGTGGTTTAGGCTCCCTCTTTGTTTGTTGGTTTGGTTTGAGCACCTTCTTTGTTTGTTGGTTTCTTTGCTTTTCCTTTCTCATTCTTTTCTTCTTTTCTTTCAGGCTCCTTTTTGTTTTTGCTTGTTGTTTTAGCATCGGTTTCTTTCCTTTGTGTTGATTATACTTCATTGTTTAGCGAAGGTTTCAATTGTGCCGCTGCCTCGATTTTATTGCTTATTAGCAATTTTTCACTGATGTTTTGTTTTCGACGAACGGAAGTTCTGTCTATGGGAGGGGGAGCACTTTCATGTGCACCTTTCCCTTTTTTGTCATGAACTGAAGGGAGTGGTTAAGCCAATAAGAAGCCTTACATATAAACGATGTCAAAATTTATTAAACATGATACATCTGGAGATGTATGGCAATTTGGAGGTTAGCGCTGCAGCGGTTTGAGCACGCACGGGCACTGCGAAAAGTTTCATAGCAATGCCCGCGCGATAAACTTTATCGGATGAAACAGGTTGATGAAGAATTGATAAATCTTTTAAATGAAACTGATCGCAGCGGCTGACCTTTGGGCACATTGGGATCAGAAACTAGTTGAAGTTTCATCGTGGGGACGCTTGAGATCGCTTCCCAACGAAGCAATTATTGTCGCAGCCAGGTCTCAACGCTCGCACGCTCAAACGCCGCGCGCTCATTGGAAATCTTAGCCATTATGACACTCAGGAAGACTCCACATTGAACAAACAACAGCGATAGAATAGCCTGCGTGCAGACTTATACAACTTGTTATGTTTTGTATAGGAATGCTAGCAAATAGAAAAGACACTGGCAAAATTTGAAACAAGAGAAGCACTGCGGTAAACAAGGTTTATTAACTTTATTTGTAGAAAAATTGCATTGACCAGGCAGCTATGCTCTGCAATAACATGAAACCCAAAAGCTGATATTTACAAACTACAAGTTACTTTTTACTATACTGAGACATTTATATATGTACATTGGACAGCAAGTTACAAGTTACCAAAGTGAAGAGGATGTCACAGAAATGAAACAGCACAAAGAAAAATATTCTTTGGATAACTATCTCAAAAGAGCTGTTATTGCAATGTATGAACAGTTACTATGTTAGCTTAAGAGATTAATATTGCTGAAAATATTTCTGATGAGAAATGCTTTGGTTTCTGATGCTAGAAATCCCCGGGGGGGGGGTAACTTGAGTTTCCAAGATACGGGGTTGTGCCATTCAAATCGTAAAAGTACCACCCATAAATCCGGAAAACTTTCTCAAAAGTATACCAATAAATCCGGAGAGATTCTGAAAATCATACCCATAAATCCGGAAATGCCAAAAAAGCTCACCAATAACTGAATTCTGATAGAAAACTATACCCATAAATCCGGAAGATGCAACAAATTGTTGAAAACCATGCCCATAAATCCGGAAACTATCATGAAAAAGGTACCCTAAAAGATGGCACAACCCCGTATCATAGACAAGTTAAGTTACCCCCCCCCCCCGGGTAGAAATCTCAATTAATGCAAAGCATGGAAATGCAATACAAGCTGAAAGGAAAAATCCTGTTTTTGAAAAGCAGCAGTCCCTGGATATCAAGGCAATTGGCAATAGTGAACATGTTCAAATAGATTATAAATTTACATGATTAAGTTGGCTATATTCTGTTCTGAAATTTCAAGGAATTTGCCTAGCAAGCCGCTTCAAGAAACCTTTCAAAACAGACCCAAATCCACAACCACATTTTGGCTTCATAATGATTAGCATTAGTACACGTGGCCCCTTTACGATGACAAATGTGTCATCCCTGGGAACACAGCAACATTGTTTTAGCAAATTCATCCTCTCAGGAGGATAGGGAAATTTGCTCATGATTTCAGACAAATTTCGAAGGTTTCTTGAAGGGGCTTTCATGAGAAAATCCATTATTATTTCAGAATGAAGTGGCTGAAATCAGTCAGGTAGAGTTGAAATAATGGATTTGAAGCATTTCCGTCATTTAATATTGTATTTGCCACAAAGTGCACCACCATGGTCTGAATGGAACAATCGTTTTGAATCTTTTGTAGAATTTTCTGCTGCAAGCATCAGTAATTCTAATTCTATTAACAATTTCAAGGTTGAATGTTCATGTTAATGTAAATCAAAATACAGAATGAAATGAAATAAATCAAAATACAGAATGAAAAAAAAAATTTTAAGCGCCCAAGTGGCAGCATCTTTCTTGGCTCCTAATTTTTTATTGAATTACATATGTTAAATTGGACTGTCGAGTATAACTTTGCATGGGACTTTGCAATAGTTCCTAGGGCTCATGTTGATGTGATTTCATGGATGGATTGGAAGGATTAACAGAGAAGAGATCGTTGAATGATTTGTGGTTGTGTGTGAGACTCTTAGGCCTAGGCC
Source organism: Aurelia sp. 4 Dawson et al 2005 (assembly GCA_964019985.1). NCBI lineage: Eukaryota > Metazoa > Cnidaria > Scyphozoa > Semaeostomeae > Ulmaridae > Aurelia > Aurelia sp. 4 Dawson et al 2005. The sequence continues at coordinate 6,511,496 of OZ026509.1, forward strand.
TAATCATTGCTGCTGTTGTTGCAGTTGTTGAGATAACTGGATGTCACCTTCATCTCCAGTCAAGTCAGATTGGTGGGAATGATATTATGTGTTATGTCAACTACCCTTCCAGCTATGGTGGTTTATATGGAAGAATGGTGCTTTTAAATGTAATGGTTGTCGTGGTAAAAGGACTGGCAAGCAGGTGCAGGACAAGATGTTCAAAATCGAAACAATATCAACTGTCAGGAATGTTGAAGCATACTCAAAGGTTTCACAGAAAGGAGTCAATCATGCTAACCTTAGGTGTGTTCCTAGGGTACAAATGGCAATAAATCCAGTGAAGTTCTGTCATCTCAATGTTCAGTCTGTCAGGAATAAGGCTGAATATATCAAGGATTACATCAATGAGAAGGATTTGGATGTTTGTGCTATTTCGGAGACATGGCTATATGAGTCTGATGATACCGTAAGAACAGAATTGTTGCCGGAGGGCTATAAAATCAAAGATATCCCCAGAGGTGATGGTACCATGAGGGGAGGCGGTGTAGGAATAGTTGTTAAATCACAATTTGACATCAAAATTGAAAAGAATCAATCAAGCTCATCATTTGAATACATGGTTGCACATATTTCTTATCAGAATCTCAGTATCACAGTTGTTACTGTTTATAGACCTGATTCAAACATAAATCATGCTCCAGTAAGTGCATTTCTAGATGAATTCTGTGAAATTGTTTCACCACTGTGCATATCTGCTTCACATTTGCTTATATGTGGAGATTTCAATTTTCATGTGGAGAATAATCTGGATAGTGAAGCTAAGAAATTCATGGAAACTCTTTCTTGTCTGAATCTTGTGCAACATGTGAAAGGTCCCACCCATAGAAATGGTGGTACATTAGATTTATTGATTACAAGAGAAGGAGACAATATAATTGGACATGGTCCTGTAGTAGATCATAGGATTTCTGACCATGATTCGTTCATTGTGGAGCTTAATAGTGTCAAACCAAAACCAATCGGGAAAGTTATTACATATAGAAACTTAAAGGGCATCAATATGGATTCGTTCAGGGACAGTCTAGTGGAATCTGAGTTATGTTCTGATTTCAAGGGCACAGCTGGGGAATATGTGGAACTGTATGACTTAGTGTTGTCTGGGTTATTGGACTTGCATGCTCCAACACATTCTTCTTTGGTTACAGTTCGTGATAAAAGGCCATGGATTAGTGAAAAATTTTTAGAAGAAAAAAGGAAGTGCCGTCAACTTGAAAGAAAGTGGAGACAAAACAAATCAGATGAGCAGAAGAGAAAGGATTTTGTGGCTCAAAGAAATGTTACCAAAGCTGTCCTAAATAGTGATAAGAGTGTTTATTTCAAGGCTTTGATTCAGGATAAACATGACAATCCTATGGCTTTGTTTCGTATTGTGAACTCTCTTCTTGGAAAAAACAAAGAAAATCCTTTACCACCACATGAAAGTATCTCAGCTTTAGCAAATGATTTCAATTCATTTTTTGTTGGCAAGATTGAGAAAATAAGATCAAAACTTGATGCTTTAGAGGAAACAGAACTATCATTTAATATGACTGTACCACAGCCTCCTTGTGAGTTATTCAGAGAGTTTCAAGAAGTATCCACTGAGGATGTGAAGAAGATTTTATCAAAAGGGAAACTGAAGAGTTGTGACCTGGATCCTTTGCCAGCAGCAATCCTGAAGCAATGCTTGGATATATTACTGCCTGTCATTATTCACATTGTTAATGTCATACTTGCATCTAGCTGTATGCCTGCAAGTCTTAAGCAGGCACTCGTCATACCTCATTTGAAGAAAACAACTTTAGAATTACTTTTTCCCAGTTATAGGCCAGTTTCGAATCTGGCATTCATTGGAAAAGTTACTGAGAAGGTTGCAGCTAATCAACTAATAAGTCATATGTCTGATCACGGTATTGGTGAAATATTTCAATCATCTTACAAAGAGTTTCATAGCACAGAGACTGCTTTACTTCGAGTCAATAATGATATCTTGCGAGCTCTGGATAAGGGCCAATGTGTGCTCCTAATTCTTTTGGATTTATCAGCTGCATTTGATACCATAGATCATGGTATTCTGCTGGAGCGTCTTGTGAGGTATGTTGGGGTCACTGGGAGTGCACTGCAATGGTTCAAGGACTATCTAACTGATCGCAAACAAAATGTTCTAATCAATGGTCATAGGTCAGCTCAGTCTAGTTTAGCACAAGGAGTTCCTCAAGGGAGTGTGCTTGGACCTATTTTGTTCACTGTGTATATGCTACCCCTGGGTAAAATTATGCGTCACCATGACTTGGATTACCACTTCTATGCTGATGATTCTCAGTTATACTTAGCGTTTCAGCCGGTGCAGGAATCTGCAGATACTGCCATTGATAGGATGATGAGCTGTATATCTGATGTCCGCTCGTGGATGGGTGCAAACAAGCTGATGTTAAATGATCAGAAATCTGAATATATGATTGTGACGAAAAATGGATTACCGGATGATGTAAAATTGCTCAATTTTAAAATTGGTGAATCTGTTATAGAGCCATCTGAGTCCTTAAGGAATCTGGGAAGCAGATGGGATAAGCACATGAATATGTCTACTCATGTTGCTAATATTTCAAAGGCGTGCTTCATGCAGCTTCGCAATCTTTGGTCAATCAAGAAGTTTGTTGATAGCGACACGTTAGTTACGCTTACTCATGCTTTTGTAACATCCAAATTGGACTATGGTAACGCGCTGTTGTATGGTATTCCAAAAAACACAATGTCGAGGCTACAGCATGTACAAAACTGTGCAGCCAGGTTAATTAGAGGTGCTCGTAAATTTGATCATGTGACACCCTTGCTCATTGACTTACACTGGTTACCAATGACGTATAGACCAATGTTTAAGATCCTCCTGACTGTGTTTAAGATTCTTCAGGGTAGGGCCCCTGAATATCTGACAGAATTGATTACTATTTACAATCCTGGTAGATCCTTGCGATCTAATGGTAACCTTATTTTGAATGTGCCCCGCTCTAATACGAAAAGTTGGGGCGACAGAGCTTTTAGTATTGCTGGTCCCAGATTATGGAACTCGCTCCCAATTGAACTACGCACGACGACTAACATTGAAGAGTTCAAGTCAAGATTAAAGACTCATTTGTTTAACATGGCATTCGAGGGATACTTATAATTTTAATTTTATATAAGCTTTTATATTTGATTTGTAACTATTTGGGAACTATTTCTACATTATCTATATTTGTTAAGGCGCCTTTGAATATATTTTATTGTAGATAAATGGCGCTATAAAAATGTTCTAATAATAATAATAATAATAATAATAATAATAATAATAATAATAATAATAATAATGATAATAATAATAATAATAATAATAATGAAATGAAAAATAAAAGTAATTCATTTGCTAGAACTATGAAAAGAACAAATAAATAAGGCAACGGAGGAACAATACCTTGGCTGAAAGTAGCATTTTAGTAAATAGCAATAATGCTACAATGTTGTTCTATATCTCATGTAACAATGTATGCAATCATATGGGATATCAAACAAGCTCCACACACAGTAAAACTGCTCTGCAACCATACCTTTCTATCTGTTCATAGTTTTTTCGTGGCTTTCTTAGATACTTCAAATCTTTTTTAGTATTTAACCTATACTAAATAGGATTTTAAAAAGATTTGATTATTTTTGAGTCTATCACGGAATGTCATGACAAGTTCCAAGCCTTAATTGTGCGGGGAATGTGCAGAAAGTCATAATTATGGAATACTGTATGCCACTGTATCCAATGTATCGTATGAAAAGTGTATAAAAATCGCTCGATCTTGAGTCTTTGCTGCAATAAAATAAACAGCTTTCTGAGTCGCCAGAAGGCTTCCTTTCATTCAGAAAGTTGTCGATCGATAATTTCTTGTTTTTGTTGTAATAATCTTTCAAGTGACGCTATCCTGTTTTCCAAACTTTTTATTAGGGCTTGCTCATAATTTATCCATACATTCCCGCGTGTTTCGTTCGTACTAAGGTTATCCTGCCTTCGCTTCACAGCATCTAGTTCGTCGCACACATGCTTTTTAAAATCTTTGAAGTCCGTTGCCAAAGTTCTGATAGTACACTGGATTTCTGTCATATAAGTATCACAGCAGGCCGATATATTCGTTTGGCTAGCAGCTGCATTCACATTATCACGAATGCATATGTGTTTGGGCTTGCCATCATTCTCTCTGCACGATATCTTTTTGTCCACTTGGACTGCACGGATGAGATTTCTTTCCGTAGCGTGTTGTAAGGCCAATGTGGTTTTTTGGGCCTATCGCATCCAAAGGTTTTTTCACATTCGTGAGCAATATTTTCAATATACTGGCCTCTTCTTTACGTTCTGTATTGCCTCAATGACCTTTTTTACCAGAGAGTCATCATCATGTGCGATACTTTCACCAAATTCTGAAATTTCTCAAGCGACCAACTCAATGCTTGAAACTGTTATCGTTCTTCGCAGATCTTAGATAAGAGTGCAGACCCCATTCCATAGTTCAGGCCTTAGGTAGAAGCGACAATTTTGCCATGTGTTGCTTTTCAAACAGGTTGTCTCAATTTGTTTTTAGATTTTCCAGTGATACGGCTCTGGCCAGCTGGTAAGTACATCTTCTAAATACAGGATCGCACTAAATTATCAAAAATTTGAAACTGTTGGTTGCAGGACATTGCTCAAATCTCTCTTTGGTGAGGAGCAAACACAGCATTCTTTGATTCCAGCATGTGCTCTATTACTCAGATTCAAACAGGACCTGACAAACTTATTTGAGATATTTGAATTTACCTTTTGTTAAGTGAAAGAAACCAAGCACGAAACTTGTTGGGACAAAGTACCGTCTGCAAAGAGCGGGAAACTGCAGGGTGTCTTCTCGCAGTTTGAGGGCTCCATGACCGTGTAAACTTGAAATGAAGCTTGCACAGCGGTTCTGGCATCATTTTCAAACTTCCTCTGCATTTTCAAAAGGCTTTACAGCGTTGTCTTAAAAATGAACGAGGCTATTATTCCTTCTAAAAATGCCGAAAAATAGCTACTAGAGTTGAGCATTTCTGACATCAATAAAAGTGCTCTTCCCGCAGCCATCATTATATGGCCTTCCTTTGCCATAAATAAGCAACCACTCGCTGGATTGAACCAAGCAAGGTTTGAAACTCTAGATTGATGCCTGACTTATGGAAGTTTGTAGACACCGAGACAATTAAAACTACAGTTCCTCCACAACAGCCACAAAAACGGGGCACAATTTTTGGGACATCTTGCAGGTTTAAACATTACCCATCCCTTCAACTACAAGTCAGCAAAATCCAACTAGGGCACTAGCCAGTATTTTGATGAATGTTTTGCTCACATAACTGACACGCTAAATATTCCGAAATTCCTTACTCCCCCAGTACATTTTATGCCCTACTCACATTGCAAGGTAAACCAGCTTGAACTAAACCAAGTTTCTGAATACTGCCTTATGATTGGTCAATCCAACAAATCCAGTCATTTGATTGGTTTAAATCTAAACTGGTTTAGATAAAGCTGGTTTAGCTATGTCAGTGTGAATGCATTATTACAGGGGACCCGGTTCTTGATGCTATACAAAATATGCCTACCATCCAAGTGTTCTTAAGATCAAAGTGATGGCGGAGAACAATGGACATTTCGAATTCTCATCTGTTGACCCCACTCTTGTTTTCAGCATGGTCGTAAGAAGGAACAAGTTTCTTCTTATGACTACGTTTTCGGTGAGATCAGCAAGATGGCTTCCTTGAAAAGGACAAATGGTGCTGTACCTACCAATTAAACTTAACCACGCTCTTAGTAGCCTTGGCAATAGAAGAATGGAGAAAGAAGTCAAAAGACATACAGCTAGGGAGGTAGAGGACGCCTAATTTCTCACTTTAAGCAGAACGACTTAACCCTTCATCCATATCATTCAACAGTATCATTATCATTAATTATTTTATCACTGTTGAAGTTATCACAGCACATGATGTTATTGCTGGATGAATCTACTGATTACCAAGCCATACCACACGGCCTTAGGTATCCAGAACCCTTCTAATGACTCTTACCGATCCCAATAAACACGCTTTCTGTAATGTGCTGAAATTCACCATGATGTCTAACTTTCTTAACCAGTGTTTGAAGTTTTTGCTTACTGTGCCTAGCGTTCCTATGATGATTGGAATTGTGACTATTTCTTGACTTTGCCAAATTCTCTTCAATTCCCATTTTAAATCTTGGTATTTTTCAACCTTTTCCCTCTCCTTATCTTGTACCCTCGTATCAAATGGGCAAGCGACGTCCACAATGTAGCACTTCCTGCTTTTATTACATCGGATGACTATGTCAGGTCTACAGTGTTCAATCTCTTTGTCTGTCTGGATTTTCATATCCCACATGACTGTGACTTCCTCGTTTTTCATAACAGTTTCAATGCGGTGATCATACCATTTCTCACTTGCTGGTAGCCCATACTTCTTACAAATTTCCCAATGTAGAGATTGTGCCACTTTATCATGTCTCCATTTCTTATACTGACACTGTGCCAACATCTTGCACTCTGCTAAAATATGAGCTACAGTTTCATCCCGCACACCACACATCCTGCACTTTGAATTGATGTCCTCTTTGTCAGCAAGGCTGCAAAATAAAACATTCAAGAATAAGAATAATCGTACCTTGAGCAGAGTTGTTCTGAAACAACTCTGCTCAAGGTACGATTATTTTTATTCTTGAATGTTTTATTTAAATCTATATCGTACAACACGCTCAAAATAAGATTGTAAGGCTGCAAAATGATTTTTATGCGCGCACAGATATCGATCGAAACCGAGACAATAGTAATTTGAATCATTACAAACGCTCCTTGTCTCAGCTGGAGGAGTGACTACTCCCAAAACCTTCACCGCAACAACAACGACCAGATGTAAAGGGCTCAGGTACATAGCTCAAATAGAACTTTACCGAATAAATCAAAACAAAAACAAGACAGCTTCACTTGGACCTTCGTAGTTTGTCTCAGTTTATTAATGGCTAACCGATCTTGTCAGGATTTCAAACTCATTCTGCACAGTTTTAATCGTGCAAACCCTGGAGTTTCTGTTTTCAACTAACTCGTGAATGGCCTAAACTTCCCGCCGTGCGTATTGTCTGCGTGAAACGACAACAGCGAGCTGAGGGGTCGCTAGTAGCTGAATCTGACGAGAGCAAGTAATATTATGTGGATGCAGTCATCATGCTTACCCTGAAGTTATTGGATAGCGTTTCAAAATTAGTTTCTCCTAATGACCAATTTTCCATAAATAGTATACCGATGGGTCAATAAACTTGAGAAACAGAAATAATATTATTTTCTCAGAGGGTGACAGAATATTTCGGTAAGTGAGAGTGAACGAGGAGAATTCTTAAGAAAACCCCAGATTCGAGATTAACATCACAAAAATACGACATATCCACGGCCATACTGACCCCTGGAACTTAAAAAACATCAAGGACTCTATGCTAACATGAACAAATCACGGGGGTATACCTTTGACCTCGCTTTGAGCTGTTGTCGTTGCTCTCTATTGTTTGCGGCAGCCATATTGTAAACAAACAAAAATGGTAGGGGTCTGAAATCGACATAAAACCAACAAGTAGATACCTATTTTTTACGATATCATCCCCTATTTTGCCGGCAGTACCGATACGATTTCCTGATAGTCGAATAAAATCTCGATCGATACAAAAAGTCTCCTGAAAAGGCTGCGGCTAGATTGTTAGCAAATTACATAGAAATTCGATCAATTTTTCTTCACAAATTTTGCACCAAAATCTGATAAACTTGCAATTTCTTCGCTAGTGAGGCTCAGAAGGGTCAAATGGGCTTCCCATTCAACAAAATAAACAACAAAGGATCCTCCTATTCAAAAATGATTTGAATGCTTGTTTATTTCAAGGATTTTGAGCACTAGGAGGACTTACTTCGGCAGACCAAAATACTTTGGCCTGTAGCCTTGTGAAGAACAATACTCCTTCGATAAGAAATGTAGAAGCCATCCCCTATTTTCCCAAATAACTAATCTGGTTCAGAATGTTGCTTGGATCTTGGAGACAATTTTCAGCGATTAAGATGGAGAGGCTGCGGCTAGATCTGGAGATATTTGCCAAGCAATAAATTGCTCAATTTGCTCAAATTTCTGGCCATCACTGTGATATCTATTACAATGTTTTGATGCTTTTCTTGATGTTTTATAATCTTGAGCTTTCGTCCTTGATATCTTCTGGTTACAAGCTGTGCAAGTAGCCATGTGCCGATGACTGAAAGCTGATTCCCTAGGGACCAGAATCCTACAAACTCCATTGTTCGCTTTTCCTGAGTGTTTCCCAGATTTACAAATCCCAACTAAATGCGGTGGTGCATAGTGCTATTGGTCAGCGGCAAAAACATTTTGCAGCCTTGCTCTCTTTGTCTATGACTTTCCTGATGTATTTCGTTCTGATCGCCTGTTCTTGCGCTGTCTCACCTTTCCTTTCCTTTTTACGTATTTTAAATAGTTTCTATCTTTATTGTAATTTTTTCGCCTTTCTTTTGTAATAGGGCAGTTTGTAAATCAATGTCAGCATGACTTGAATACTTACCCTGTATAAATATCAGAAAGCGAAATGAAATGAAATGAAATGGCTTAAGTGCTTCGGCTGATCTACCACCTTGATTGCAAAGATTGCTAAGAGTAGTTAGTTGATAAATCCCAACGAAAACATTAAAAAACAGATATATTACAACAGTGATCAAACATTTACAAATCATCAAAAGTATACAGGATTGCCCACAGTGCATATCATAAACTTGGAAACACAAATATCAATAATCTTGTTGAAAAGGTGGATGCGTCATATTCCTTGAGAAAGAAATTGAAAATGAAAGTCACTCGTCCGAAGTTAGAAGTAGGGAGAAACAGTTTTCAGCATCGTGCGGCAATAGCATGGAACTATTTGCCAGACTCAGTTACAGAATGTCAGCAACCATTAGTATTTAAACAAAAGTTAAAATCAATTCAACAAATACTTTCAAACATTTCATTAGCAAAGAGAGTTGTTTAGTTTTTAACAAGAATAAAGATTTTCTAAAATTTCTGATAAGTTAGAAAGTTAGTCTTAGGGTTTGGACCATTTTAATACCTTTATTTATTTATTACGTTTATCTTTAATTTATAAACAGTAGTTAAGTAGCTGGCCCACATCAGCCTCCGTGCTGCCAGTCCCCGTACCCTGCTTAAACAAATAAAACATGTATGTAAGTGTATGTATATATGGATGAAAACATATGTCTAAGAATGATTATCATAAAAAGCTTAAAGGCATTGAGTCATGGTAGATAGACTGAGTCATGATGATAGCCTTTGTCAATCCGATTGGCTGTTATTCAAACTGCACACATGATCTTTGTAACCTCACAATGGGCAAAGCAGCGTGTGCAAAGTTGGAGTCAAAATGGTGGCGCGTCGCAGTGGCGGAAAGCGAGTTGTGCTTAGTTTAGGAACGGACTATGAGAAAACGAAGAAAGTGCTGCAGTCATTTTACGATTCAAGAGATGAGTTGGGATACCAGTATAATGCTGACTTTTTGAAATGGTTGATTGACTTGGGAAGAGTGAATGCATCTGCAGCCATACCGACAAAGCTGAGGAAACCAGGAAAACGCAGTGCGAATGCTAAAAATGCTGTAACATCCAACTTCACGATTTTGCTGTCAAAAGAAGATGGTCACTATGAAGAGTTTGGAAGGCGAGACCCAGAGAATGACCAACCACACGATCCTGTGCCTACTTCAGCAGCAGCAGCCGAAGAAAGGTAAGCAAGGCCTTGGTTTTCAATCCTTGATTTTCATGTAATTTATTTGACAATCGCAGTTGTGGACATCCGACAAATTGCGATGAAAGGGGATGAAAAGCGGTATATAAAAACCAGCCTCAAATATTTCTAAAATGAAAAAAGTGAAGAATAATAAGTTTGATTTATTTGCAACCTGTGAAACAAAAATGAACTTAACTTAACTTTATGCTCCTTTTTGGATGTTGCATTTACATTCACATGAAACATATCTTTTCTTTGTTGTTACCAAACACCTAAGAACCAGCAGTCATTTTTTCAGGCCTGAAGCAGAAACAGTGATGGCTGAAGTATGGCCTGAGACTAAAGTGCCACCAAGCTTCATGGAAGAAATGCATGGCACTGATCCAGCAATGCCTGAAAATGTAGCTTGCAGCACTCCCAGCAGCACTCGCATAGCCTGCATGGACAATTTTCTCCGTTCCAATTTTTTATCCTAGCTTTAAACTGATAAAGGGATTCTGAATTGCGAATCGTTGATGGTAAAGTTGCTACAAATGCGAACCTTTAAATCGGACGCTTTCTGAGCCGTTGTTGACTGATTTCACCCTTGGTTGAGTGAATTCGTTATTGTTACATAAATTGTAGCAAACTGTATTTTCACAGAAAATTTCTTGTGAACAACATATGCTTTAAACAGATGCTAAACTATTCAACATTTACATCAACGATCTTACCTATTTCATAGCGGACTCTCATCTATGCAACTTTGCTGATGATAATACCTTATATGCATCTGATTTCAAACTAGAAGGAGTGATATCAAGGCTAGAAAACAACATGCAAAAGACCCTCGTCTGGTTTGAATCAAACATGATGGTTGCGAATCCATCCAAATTTCAATTTATGTTTATGGGCTTGGGGCATGACTACAAACTTTGCATGGAGATTGATGAGATGGTAATTACAACGGTTCAGCAAGTCAAATTACTGGGCGTCATTATTGACTCCAAGCTGAAGTTTGATGACCACGTGAAGTCTCTCTGTCTTAAAGCTAACAGAAATGTTAGTGCCCTATCAAGGGCTGCTAAGGTCATTGACCCACCCAAATGTAAATTGCTTTATAACTCATTTGTCATGTCAAACTTTAGGTACTGCCCCCTCATTTGGATGTTTTGTGGAAGAACTGCTAATAAAGAAATTAACAGGGTTCATAAGCGAGCACTTCGGATCTTATTGGAAGACTTTGATGCTTCATTCGATGATCTGCTCATTAGAAATGAAGAAAAAACTGTTTATGTTCAGAACTTGCAGAAACTCATGATTGAAGTGTATAAATCGCTCAATCATGAAAACCCATCTTTCTTATGGGATTTATTCACAAGGAAAGAAATTGATTACAATCTGAGAATCAAAGATATTCTCACTCTTTCCAAGGCATCTACTGCGTCTTTTGGTACAAATTCGATAGCGTTCAGGGGTAGCATACTTTGGAAAAGTACACCTGATGTGATTAAAAGCAGCACTACAGCCTCCGTTTTTGGCAAAAACATCAAAAATTGGACTGGGGAGGGTTGTAACTGTAATATTTGTAAATAGTGTTCCTGTACATTAGTTTAATTTAGTTGGTATTTATTAGTTTGTACGTTTTGCAAAAGCTAGATTGTTATCCAACTGTAAATAAAGTGATTTATTATTATTATTATTACTATTATTATTATTATTATTATTATTATTATTATTATTATTATTATTATTATTATTATTATTATTATCATTGTTATTATTATTATTATTCAACTCTTCTCATGGTCTTGATGATATACCAGTGTTTTGTCTATGATCAGGCCACCTCCCGTGGCTTGAGATAATAGATCTTTAGTCTTTTCTTGCTAAACCGTCATTCCTTTTCTTCTAGTGTTCCATTTCGTCCTATTTGTTGTAGTCCAAAACTTTTCTAATTATTCTGGCAGTACCCAACAAACAGGCTTTCTGCAGAGGATCTAATCCTGATTTGAAGTCAATCTTTTCGAGATATTTTGCAACATTCTTGGTGACTGTTCCTAAAGCGCCAATGACAATTGGTATTATGTATACTTTTGTTACTTCCATGTTCCAAACTTTGAGAAGTTCTATTGTTATTTATTGTAATTGTTATTGTTATTGTTATTGTTATTGATTATTGTTATTATTATTATTATTATTATTATTATTATTATTATTATTATTATTATTATTATTATTATTATCATTATTATTATTATGAATTGAATTTTTAGCTTTGATTTCAGGTAATTTTTAGTTACCAGCCGAGTCACTACCAGAGACTTAAGGCTAGCAACTATGTCATGACATTACTTCTGGAAAGTTGACCAAGTGTCATAATGTTTTGATGGTTCCGCAAATCGATAACTACATTGAAAGAAATTTCCTCAGGAGATGGGCTGTCGATGTTAGTGCAATTTTTTGAACTTCACAGATGTTTGATTTTCCCGGGATTTGATCAATAAAGTCACCGGCTCCTTTCTTTAACATTCCTAATGCTCCAACTACTATTGGCAATGTAATTGTTCTTAGCTGCCACATCCTGTTTATCTCTATTTCTAAGTCCTTGTACTTTGCTAACTTTTCGTATTCCTTCACCGAGATGTTTCGATCAGCTGGCACAGACATATCTATCAGGAAGCAAGTTTTTTGTTTCAGATCTTTGATAACAATATCGGGTCTATTCGCATTAATCTGCCTGTCCGTATGGATGGTAAAATCCCAGAGAATGATGACATTATCTCCTTCCGTAACTGGCTGTGGGTGATGTTCATACCAGTTCTTAGGGTGTGGAATTTCGTAATGAGAACAAATGTTCCAATGCAGATACTGACCTATTCTGTCATGTCTAGTTACGTATTCTGTTGCAGCAAGTTTAGAGCATCCAGAAATAATGTGGTCGATGGTCTCAACTTTCTCATCGCAGAGTCTACATCTACATTTGGAATCTACTCCATTGTGTAGGATATTAGCCTGGTAGTTTCTTGTAAGCAAACATTGATCTTGCGCCGCTAAGATAAAGCCCTCGGTTTCTGCTTTCAGTCCTGAGCTACATAGCCACTGATGCGTTTTTATTATTATTATTATTATTATTATTATTATTATTATTATTATTATTATTATTATTATTATTATTATTATTATTATTATTATTATTATTATTATTATTATTATTATTATTATTATTATTATTATTATTATTATTATTATCATTATTATTATAGAAATTACGCACAATATACAGTTTCTATATATTGGAGTCAATCTTGAATATCAAGTTACAACAAGTATCCTCAGACTTCAAGAACCTTCCTCAAAATTCTTGCTGTTCCCAGTAACACTGATTTCTGGATTTGCGATGCCTTTAAAGGAATTCCAATTTCCTTCAAATTGTCCTTTAACCGAGCTGGTATCGTTCCCAACACTCCAATTACAATTGGAATGACTTTCACTTCCATACTCCATATCTTGCGGAGTTCTCTGGCAAAGTCCTGATATTTAACAACTTTTTCATCTTCCTTTTCTTTCACTCTTTTATCTCCAGGGCACGCTACGTCAATGAGCTGGCAGGTTTTCTTATCCTTATCCACTACTACAATGTCTGGTCTCCTTGCTGTTATATAATGATCCGTTTGGATCGTAAAGTCCCACAAGATCTTACATTTATCATTTTCAACTACACTTTGGGGATTGTGTTCGTACCAATTCTTTTCATGCTGTAAGTCATTTTTCCTACAAAGTTCCCAATGCAATGCTTGCGCCACCTTGTCGTGCCTTGCCTTGTATTCCAGCTGTGCCAATTTACTGCATTGACTGGCAATATGGGTCACTGTTTCATCTGCCTCCTTACACAATCTGCACAAGCTGCAATCACTGGTCTTATCTATTTTAGTCTTGATGATATTCGTACGCAAAGCTTGGTCTTGGGCTGCTGTTAATAAACTCTCTGTTTCTTTTTTTAATGTACCTTCTCTTAGCCATAGCCACGTGTCCATACTTTTGACGTCTTCTGTTTCTCGAAGATATTGCCCATGTAGCGGTTTTTCTTTCCACTCAGACACCCTTGCTTCTACCCGTTTCCTTTTCACTGTTTCAGTACTCTCTTGCTCTATTATCTCACATCCCCTTGCCCCTTCTATCAATTTATCTTGACTTTCGTTGACATAGTTATTTAATCCCAAAATGGCAAGCTCCACACAGTCTTCTATTCCAATCAGTCCTCTACCTCCCATTTTCCTTGGCACGTACAAACGACACACGCTGTCCCTTGGATGTAATGCTCCATTCATAGTCATTGTCTTCCTTGTCATTCTATCCATATCCTTTACCTCTTCTTTTGTCCAGTTCACAAATGGTGCTGAGTGTCTTAGAAGAGATACAGCCCAAGTATTGATAGCTTTGATCGTGTTTCCACCATTTAGTTTAGACTGCAGAACCTTTCTAATCCGTCTCTTATATTCATTCTTCAGTATATTTTTCATCTGCTCTTTCTTAACTTCCTCTGCTTCTAAGACACCTAGATACTTGTACGCATCCCCTTCTGCTAATCCTTTAATCACACTCTCATCAGGTAAAATGATGTCATCTGACCTTGCCAACTTCCCCCTTCTTATCACCATCACTGCACATTTCTCCACACCAAACTCCATTCCAATGTCATTACTAAACATATGCACTGTCTGTACCAACGAATCTAATCCTGTTTCACTCTTGGCATATAACTTGAGGTCATCCATAAACAACAGATGATTCAATTTCACTCCACTCTTGAACTCATAAGCATATGACACTTTTCTCAAGATCATTGACAATGGAATCAGGGCAATAATGAACAGCAGTGGTGATAGTGAATCTCCCTGAAATATGCCTCTCTTTATTTTTACTTCTCCAAGACTCTTGCCACCAAATGTCAAATCTGTTTTCCATTTTTTCATGCTATTTACCAGGAGATTGTCAACATTACTTGCGATGCCAAAAACCCTAAAGCATTCCTCCAACCACGAATGTGGAACCATATCATAGGCCTTTTTGTAATCTACCCATGCCATGGCAACATTCCTCTTCCTACGCTTCACCTCCTTCAGTACCATCTGGTCAATATACAACTGGTCAGCAGTTCCTCGGCATTTCTTTCGTCCACCTTTCTGTTCTTGTGGCAGCAGATCATTTTTCTCAAGGAACTCGTACATTTCTTCTGCTATCAAACCTGTTAGGAGCTTCCACATTAAAGGTAAGCATGTAATGGGTCTATAATTGCTAGCAATGGTTCCTTTGTTTTTATCCTTCATTATCAGTACCGTTCTTCCTTCTGTCATCCAGTTTGGTATATCTCCTTCCTCTAAACATTTACTCAGCTGTTCTGTCATCCTTCTATGTAAACTAGTAAAGTTCTTCAGCCAGAATCCTTGTACAAAGTCGGGGCCCGGGGATTTCCAATTTGGCATTTTACTTAAAGTTTTTGTAATCTTATCTGCTGTTATCACTACATCATCTTGCTTTTGCGAACTTAATTGTTCTTTTATGTCATTTATCCATTCAGCTGACTCATTATGTTTAGTATCTTTGCTCCAAATGCTGCCCCAGAAATTTCTTGCTTCCTCTTTATCCGGGCTCTCTCCGCCTCCATTATCGCCATTCAACTCTTTGTAAATCTATTCTGGTCTGTGCGAAACAACTGATTTTCTCGAAACTGTTTTATTCTTTCGTTGTACCGCTTGATCTTTGCTGCTTTTGCCTTGATTCTTTGTTTGATTACTTCCTTCACATGATTCAACCCTTTCTCTTTCAGCCAGTACTTCCTTTGCAAATCTTCTTTATATTTGTTTTTAATAGGATGACCAGATTTCAATCTCTCAATTCTACTTAGATCTTTTCTCATTTGTTCAATTTGAGTTGTCAGTCGTCTTTTCCACCATGGTTCTTTTCTCACCTTGGATGGCTCTCTTGTCACGCCCAGATTCTCGCTGACGATGACAGCGGCCGCATACATTAGGTCATTTGTCGTTGTAATGGTATCCGTACTCATCTTTTTAAGTACTTCATTTAGTTCCTTCACTTCCTTCAAAATCTGTTTCTTGTTTATTTTCTTGAGTGATGGCAATGGTTTTCTCTGTTTTTCATTCATTATAATTTTCAATCTTTCAACAATTGCTTTTTCATTCTCCGTCAAAGATTCATCTTCAAATTGTTCAGCTCTTATAGTTCCTTCATCTACCTGGTGTAAACTTTCTGCATTTAAGGTTGGATTATCATTGTCACACTGTTGATTTAACTCCGGTATGTTTCCATCAGTACATACATTTGCCTCTACATTTACATCATTTCCAGCACTATCTCTGCCAATTTCTTTTTCTACAATTCTTCTCTTGATCCTCTCAATTTCCAATTGCGATAGCCATCCCTTCTTTTTAATTTGCCTTACCTGGTCCATCAACCGTTGTTCTGAGACCTCCATCATATCTTTCTGCCTCCACAATTCGGCAAGTCTTTTCCTGTATCCTCTTTTCTCGGGTTCGCTTCTCAAATAACATTCCATAGCTACTTCATTTTCAACTCGTGTCCACTTCTTTCGTCTGGTTCCAGAAGTAGTTGGATTACGACCGGGCCTACGCTGCTGGTCCGTAGGGCAAATGCCGGGCGAGACTACTTCATCGCTGATTCCATACTCATTTACGCCGTTTTCTTCAAGATTAATATTTGACATTTGCACTCTTTCGAGGATAGTGTTTTTAGGCTGCACCACCACCGGTATTTTTTTTTGAGACACCATCTCTAGGGGGGTTGCCGACCAAAGCTGAAGAGTCCCCCCTACCCATGAGACAGACTAGCCCCCGCCGGACGCCAACCCGGTATTTCTAGGTCTCGGAGAGAGATGACAGGTACTACACCTTGCTCAAGGGTGACCTGGAGGTAGTTGTGGCAAAGGGTAACCTCATTCTCCCACGTCGAGACTCCACAACCGGATGTAGTTTTGCGTCATACCCAGGACATATTATTATTATTATTATTATTATTATTATTATTATTATTATTATTATTATTATTATTATTATTATTATTATTATTATTATTATTATTATTATTATTATTATTATTATTATTATTATTATTACTATTATTATTATTATTATTATTATCGTCATATCGCATACTGTCTAAGTCAGCAGGGATCTTTTTCCTTGAGGTTCGGTGACAACAAGTCTTCTCAAATCTCAAGAACTTTCCTGAGGATCCTTCCAGAATACAAGATTGCACTCTTCTGCAATTCCACTATCTTTGTTTCGATACCAATGTCCTCCAGTCTCTTTCTCAACAGTTTTGGAGTTGTTCCTAAAGTTCAAATTATGATAGGGATGACTTTCACTTGCTTGTTCCAAATCTTTCTAAGCTCCCTGGCTAAATCTTGATATTTTTCAATTTTTTCCATTTCCTTTGCATCTACCCTGCTATCAAAAGGCACTGCGAAATCAATTATCTTGCATATATTGTTCTTTTTGTCTGTCACGATCATGTCAGGCCTTCTCGCTTCAATCACATGGTCTGTTTGCACTTCAAAATCCCACAGAATGTGGAAATCATTGTTCTCACAGACTGCATCTGGCTCATGTTCGTACCATTTCTCGTTTACATCAAATCCACACCGTTTACTGACTTCCCAATGCACTTTCTTCCCAACCCAGTCGTGTCGACGTTTATATTCCTTTTGTGCCATTTTACTGCACTCGCTCAGAATATGATTGAAACTTTCGTCAACTTGACCGCACATTCTGCACTTACTTTCTTGTTGGGTCTTGTCTATCTTTGCCTCGATCAAATTAGTTCTGATTGCCTGCTATTGAGCTGCCATTATCATTGTTTCTGTCTCCCTTTTCAACGTGCCATCCTTTAACCACATCCATTGTTGCTCGTCCGCTATATTTTCTGTCTGCCTAATAAACTGCCAATGTAGCATCTTTGCTTTCCAGTTGTTTTGTCTTTCGTGCTTTTCGTTTCTTGAGATCATTCTTACTTTCAATTGCTGCTTCCCAGTCTGTAACTTCATCGGCACCTCTTGCAGCACTTATGAGCCTCTCGTCGCTCATTTTTACGTATCCTTGTAATCCCAGTTTAGCTAAATTCACTGTATCTTCGACACTCAGGAGTCCTCTTCCCCCTTCACTTCGTGGTATGTACAGACGATCAACGTTGCTCCTAGGATGCAGCGCATTATGCATAGTCATTAACTTTCTTGTTCTTCTATCCATTTCTTGTAGCTCATTAATGGTCCAGTCAAGGAAAGAAGCTGAGTATCTTAGCATTGGTATGGCCCATTATCTTAGCATTGGTATTGCCTATTTGATATGGCCCATTGGTATCTTAGCATTGGTATGGCCCATTATTATTATCATTATTATCATCATTATTATTATTATTTGTAAAAAAAAATGTCAGAGGCATGTTTTGCAAGTGCATGTCTCTCCAGCCAAGTGAAAGTCCATGGAGGCTGGCTGAAATTCAGCGCTGGTCATTCAAATTGCTCGTATTTTCCTTCCAAACTTTCAATTTGTCTAATTCTACCTTACCTTCCTTTAAGGGTTCATTAATAAGGAGAGCAAAACTGTGCTGGAAGTAGAAGGTGCCTTTTCACCTAGTTTTGAATCCACTTTCAGCAAGTTGTCGCTACCAAATGAAATCAAACCTTTTATTTCATCAATATGATGTTGATGGCACCGAGAAAATCTCGAAATCGATGCATTCCTCGTTGGATGCATTTCCAACGCATTTCTTTCCTAAACGTGAACAAAGCTTTGTTTAATCTACTGTAAGTGTGAGCGGTTACTTGTTACTTACAATATGCAATTTGCAATGTTATATTAATTGTATCTAATGTAATGTAAGATTAATTTGACTCTTTCTGTTAAATGTCAAGGTAGCAATGTTGCTATATATTTCTATGCTCCTCATGGCATCGTCTTGTAACCATTGTTTGTTGATCGTAAGTCTCATGGGAAAATGGAAAACGAAGCTTGAAGGAAGAATAATGCATTAGGATCTATTCAGAACTCTTTGGAAGGAAAAGGTTAACTGCATTAAGGCCTGCGCTACGATCTTACCTCAATCGTCTGCTCTTGTGATGTCAGTGTGTTTATTATTCGAATCATTCTTGTTTTGCGCGACAAAACGCCGATGCAATATGTTTCATCCTTCCACCATGGCCGCCCAAAGTCATTTGCCCAGTCAGTCCTTGGACATCTTGGAGGAATGTGAATGAATCTTCCCATTGGCACATGTGGAAAAATACAATTGGTCTTTGGGTCAATACATGTTCGTATCTGAGGAGCAAACGTATTTCAAATCAATCAATCAATCAATCAATCAGAAATCGACAGGTTACCCCAAAATAAAGGTCTCTGTTGCCCTTGCTCTCTGTTACCCTCCTGCCCCTCTTCTACTACTCTGTAAAATTTCTCCGTTCAAAATCCTACTAGCTATATGCAGTAGCTTTTCATTCATACTGTTATTGAGAGTGACGAAGACTCATTTCGATAAGGAACAATAAGTTTATTCATGTAGCATCCTTACCATTGCATCAATATGTTGTGAAAATAGTCCCTTCCTTATACCAAAAAACCAACTGGTATCAGCGGTGTTACAGGGTCAAATCGATTATGAGGGATCTGGGAGCAAAGCCCACAAGCAACGTAGAGGACAAGCCCTCTGCTCTAGCTCAGAGCACCTCCCAAGATCTCTATTACCGAAATTTACTACGAACCTTCAATACGTCTTTTGTTGAGTCCTTTTACCTTTTCATTTTACGCTAAATTCCCACTCTTTATCGACCATTTTTCAATTAAAACTTTTACTGTATCCTCACTCTTCTCTACGTTACCGCACCTCCCTGGCCCGCCATTTCGGTAGGAATACACAGAAATTTCTTTTGGTGATATGACCTATTGGCTTTGACTTTGACTTTGGATTTGTCAGACAGACAGCCAAAAAGGAGCAATTCAGAAATATATCTGCAGGAAAATACAGTTTCCATCTGCGTAGCATATCCTACGTGAAAATCCTTTATATGCATCTCTATTTCTATGTGTATATTCCTGATGTGCTGTCTTCATATTCAAACCCTATGCGCCAACTCTGTCCAGTTCTCTTCTATCACTTAATTTCTGCTTCCATCATATTCTATATCTTATTCACTTTGGAAATTGCTTTCCATTCATTTATTCATCAAGTGGTTCTTTATCCCACTTCTTTTGACCATTCGTTTAACCTGTTTGGCTGTCCCAGTTTTATTTGCTTTCTTTCGGCACATCAGCAAATACTGAAAGGTGTCCTGCTTCACTGCCAAAATTTTCAGTTACGCCCAGTAATTTACCATGCTTCAATCGGTCATTCCCGTTCATATGGGAGATATTCTGCAGAGAAATCATTTCAAAAACTTCAAAAACGAGTGAAAACAACCAACAGGACTTTCTTTGTTTCCCTTCCTGGTAACAATGACACTTACATATGTTTTACTGGAAGAATAGGGTCCCCCTGAATGGCTTATTTAAACTAGGGAGAAGACCTTTCCTTGCTCCAAAGAGCACAGCACGTGCCAAACCATTTTCAAGTCATTGCTGTTAGGTGAAAATACAAGGAAAGTTGCTCGTTATTTTAGTACATTTTTCAAGGTTTCTCAAAGGGACTACTTTCTCAAAGGGTCTTTCTTGAACAAATCCCTAGTAAAATCTGGACAGAGTAACCGATTTCAGCTAGGGAATTCTGAAAACAGTTGAACATGTTAGCTATTCAATCATATATTGCAAAATATCATCGCTCATATATATATCAGAGTAGTAGCATATCAAACGAGAATCGTTTTTCTACACTAGGATCTCTAATACGAGAGTCCTGGTGTCTTGAACTGGATAGCACGACCAAATAAGGGTACACTTAATCGACTATGCGCATTTTTTCAAAGAAACCAGTAACTTGATCCAAAACTGGAAGTTTCTTAAATTCATTTGATAGAAGTTTACTTAGAAGTTTCTTGCCAGTTCTTAAATTCCTCAATTTTACTTCCTGTGCCCTGTTAACAGTTCGCAAAGAATTTCTCAGAGCATCTTTAGGAATATCAAATTAAATGCATCTTTGAAATATTTTGCGATGGATAGCAGAATGCCTAGGCCTTCATATGCATTCGTCAATTGCATACTTCATCTTGTCCTTTATTCAAATATTTCGCCTTACAGTTTGGTATCTTCTATACTCGCTTCGCAGGTGGACCTCGTCATTGATACAATTAGCATTACATTTTTTTGCATATTCTACCGGGTGTCCCAAAAAAAGTATACAGATTTGGTCAACCCTAGCAACTAGAATATAGCGTGAATCAATCCAAAATGATTTTCAAAACATACCTCGATAGCTAACTTGAACATAGATACCTCGTTTGTTGATATCGGTCAGTTGAGAGTGAAGATATTAGTCTTCAAAGGACAAATTTGCCTCCACCTCCAAACCAGAGCTTTTACGTTTTGGCCTAAGCAAATTCTTGAAGCACAATGAATAAAATCAACAAAATTTGAAGACGGTATAACAGATGTGTTTTACAAAATACAAATTATGTGGGACTTATCGTCAAGGGAGCTGCGAAATCAGATTCATTCATCTCTCAATATCGACAATCTATTTTACACATAATGTCCATCGGTGAAAGTACTCCCTTGAGCATCAACACATTCTTGGAACCGTCGAATCATTCCTTGAAAAGAATTTGTTATGAGATCTCTCGGGAGTCAAGACAGGAAGATCTGGAGATCTTTTGGGGACCAAAAGATGTCTCCTCTCTTGTTGATGACCCACCCGCAGGGAATTTGAAGATACGTCATGATCAACATGATCTCGAGAGATCTGAAAAAGATTCTTTCCAAGGAACTATTCGACGATGTCAAAAGTGCGTTAATCCTCAAGGGAGTACTTTCACCGATGAATAGTATGTTTAGGGAGTAGTTTCACCGATGAACAGTATGTTTAAATTAAATTTTCGATACTATATTGAGATGAATGAAGCTGATTTCGCAGCTCCCTTGACGATAGGTATAACGTGGGCTGTATTTTTTTAAACGCATATTGAGATGAATGAAGCTGATTTCGCAGCTCCCTTGACGATAGGTATAACGTGGGCTGTATTTTTTTAAACGCATCTGTAGCGCCGTCTTCAAATTTTGTTGATTTTATTCACTGCACGTCAAGAATTTGCTTAGGCCAAAACGTCAAAGCTCTGGTTTGGAGGTGGAGGCAAATTTGTCCTTTGAAGATTAATATCTTCACTCTCAACGCACCGATATCAACAAACGAAGTATCTATGTTCAAGTTAGCTATCGAGGTATATTTTGAAAATCATTTCGGGTTGATTCGTGCTATATTCTTATCGCTAGGGTCGACGAAATCCGTATACTTTTTTTGGGACACCCGGTATTTTCCAAAGTTATGTCTCCATTACGTCCTACTTCCATAATCAATTTTTTTATTCATATACTAGGGGAGTCATAAAAAACGCCTGGCGTTTGATAGGCTACTGCTCCCTGAATATATAAGCAATTATATTCTGCAATATCTGATTGAATAGCTAACATTTTCGATTATTTTTAGAAATTTTCCTGGCCAAAATCGGTTACTCCGTTCAGATTCTGTAAGCGATTTTCTAAAATGAATCCTTTTGAGAAACCTTAAAAAACGTGGTAAAATTACAAACAAAAATCCCTAAAGTATTTACCTCACAGCGATGACTTTCAGCACGCTTTAGCACGTGCTCTCGTTTTGGCCGGTTGAAAAGTCTTCCCCCTAGCGTGAATAACTTATTCAGGGAGATTCCATTCTCCCATGAGCTCATATGAGGACAAAATACAGGAGTACATCCAAGAGTCATTATCGCTAGGAAGGAGAACAAAGAGAAATTGTGCTTGCTGTTTTCGCTCGTTTTTGCAGGTTTTCGAAAGGAGCTTTCTGCAGAAAATCTCTTACTTCAACGGGAAGGAATGACCGATTAAAGCCGGGTAAATTACTGAACCTAATTTGGCTTATCGGAGATAAAAAAGGCTGTTTTAACATCACTGCTTCGATATTCAGGGAGCAGGATTTTTTCAAACGCAGGGTGTTTTTATCGACTCACCCGGTAGAACAATTATAATACATATCTTACATTCTACTATACTACCCTAATTGCTGTACAACACGACGGGGACAAAAACATGAGGAGGAAGCGAAAGACAATGACTCACCCATGGCCAATCCATAAAGACGCACAACATTGAACAAAGATAGAAAGAATATAACTACTGTGGTAAGCTAATTACGAATACAAAGTAAACCGACAAAACGTAGGTCCTAATGTATGAGAGTCTGCAGAAATAGATATATAATGACGTTAATAGAGATACATTACAATTAATCTTGAACAATGAAACTGGTCGATATGATTGAGAAAATTACAGACTTTGATATATGCCACCACCTTCCCTCGTTTAGTAGAAATTTATGAGTAGATTGTATGTAGTTCTAATTTGTTCTCTTTGTTTACGTAATTCTCTTGCCTTGTATTTTAATATTGTTTTCTTTTTTATATATCTGTATGTTTAATGGCCTCGGGGTAGACATTGTCTTTTGCTATTCGGGGTATCTTGTAGTAGTATTGTAGAGTCATTTCTGTAAGTAATGTAATGTAGCTCATATTGTAGAGTAATTCTGTAAGTAGTGTAGTGTAGTGTGTCTCATATCGGAGAGTAATTCTGTAAGTAGTGTAGTGTAGCTCATATTGTGGAGTTATATAGTGTAGCTCATATCATACGACAAGATCTTCTCGCAGGAGTTTCAGAATTGTTACGACCATTTGTCCAAATCGAGACCCTTCCAAACAACTTCTTGTTCAATACTTATTATATGGTAATGAAGAACTTCCTAATGACGTTAACAGAACCATACTGGAACATACTTTAAACTTCATCCATACAACAGGTCGGCTTGGATAACCGTAAACTTTCCTTTAAGCCACACAACCGCTATGTAGATTTTTCCTCATTTTTTTTGTTGTTGTGAGTCTGTTTCAAATTTAATGTTAGGCAATGAATTGCCAATGGAAACTTCTTGATACTAATCCAAAGTAGCTCAAATTATCGTATGAATACCTGAAACCCTAGCCTGACAGCATATGCGCAGTGTGTTGAGGGATAGGGACTCTGGGGGAGGATCAGTGATGGTAGCAATTGCTGTCGTTGCTGTTCTCTCGTCCTGTGTTCCTGTTGCTCAGCATCTTTCTCCTATGCTGGCCTGACATCCAATGTGAAACGGATTCGAGTATTAATGTGTATAGTGCTAAATCGTATGTTTTGTATTTGTAGTTATTCATTTAGTTTTTATTATTCGCATGTCTTTATGTTAATGGCCACAGGGAAGTCATTGTCTTTTTGCTCCTTGTTGTCCTGTCTCTGTAGTGTTTGTATAGTTTGTAAAGTAATTAGAAAGTATCGTAGGATGTAGATGTAACTTGTATTGTAAAATTTTAGATGCATAAAAAAATATTGTGGAGTAATTCGGTAAGTAGTGTAGTGTATCTTTTAACATATGTTGTAACTTTTTATTGGAAAATAGAAAAAAAAGTTTGCAGAAATGGAGCATCTAAAAGCGCTCTGAAATATGAATAAATTTGAGGGCTGCCTCAAGTAGCTTCTTATTGGTGTCAATGGTTAACCGCTCGTCACCAGACAAAATGAATTTGAGTAAAACTTCATTTGAAAGAGATGCAAAACCATGAGGGGGCAACATTGCATTCACACGGTTGAGATCATATCTAGGCCCGTTAAACGAATGATAAAGGAGCAGGAAATGTTCCGTGTCCTCTACCCAATCAATTGTGGAACACGAAGGACTGAATGTATCTCTAAACTTATGCTTAAATTCATGAAAACTTAGTTTGCTCAGTCCTACCCGTAACTGACCGAGAATAGCTAGACCTTTTGGATCATGAATACCATGCACTACTTTAGGAGTGGGCCCGATAGGTTTCCATAAGTTTGCTTCATAGCTACTCAGTGATGGTGATACCATAATTTTTGGGTCAAGCATGTTCCATTCAGAGAAACAGTCGGGATAAAAGCTGGTCTTGAATCTTGTTGATCTTGCCCTTATCTGCCAAATTACATCTGCATTTCGAAACGAATACATTGCTTGTGGGGTAATCAGGGGTGATGTGGTTGAAAACTTTGCAAAAAAGAACAAGGTGTCTTTTCCAACATCATAGGCTTAGGGATTCCCAACCAAGTTACTCGTAGAGTTTTTACGAGATGCTCCTTTCCATGCTCCAGTCACTGTTAGTGCAGCTCAATATTGAACTGATTCAAGACTTTCCCTATGATTATTCACCGAGGTGTCTTGACTGAAATCGCTTTCTCCCTAAGGATACTTTTTCTCCATATCCACTAAAAGATTACAATATAAATTTACAATGTATATTACTTTACAAGATTACTTTGCAATACAGCTATGCAATACTACTAGAACCATATCCAGAGGAGCAAAACACTATTACTACTCCGGGGCCACTTGAATATAGAGATTAAAACTAGTGTCTGTCTCAAACCACATGCCACAGGTCTGCGATCGAAACAAATTATGTGCCTGGATGGACAGTTTAGACATAATCGCAAATATTAAGTGGCATCCAATTTAGACATTGAATATACGAGTAACAGAGAAACAAGATAAAGGATAAAAAAAGAATCCAGAAAAGAAAAACACGTTTACTTAAATGGGACATGGTGGTTATGGTTGTGTGGCATATAACGTAGTGTGAAATTTTCTTATTAAATCGACCATATTTGTGAATGCATTGAAGATTTAGCATGAGTATATTTGAGTTTAGTTTATTGAAAAAATTTTCATCACTGTATAATACAATCTGCATTAGAACATCATTTTGGAGATTTGTATATCTAAATGGTAGAAGTAAAGCAAAAACTCCAGCGAGAACATCTCAGCGCGGTACTGCAAGGGAGGGGCAAAGCAACGAAAAGTGTTGTGTATCCTTGATACCATCGTTCGTAGGGCACATTCGGCTTATGGTTTCCCTAAAATTGTGCTTTAATTTGTGAAAATTAATTTAATGAGACCAACCTTGAGTTGAGTGAGATACGATAAATTTGTTGAAACATGAATGCCGAATGTAGGTCTTTTAAGAGGTCTGACTATTAATAATTGCTTCTTCTTAACAAATTGCAACAGATCATGCAAGCCTAATCTCACAATCAAGTTCATTACATTCAGATAGGCAATGAGGATAGCAACTAGATTTATATCATTCTGTTCTGGCCTTTATTCGCCAAATAATATCCTGGTTGCAAAGAGAGTAATGTAGCTGTTGACGTGATGGGATTGGATCCATAGTATAATCAGTTTTAAGTCTGATTTAAATCAGCGAGCGTCGACAAGTGTCGCAAGTGTCATAGAGTGTCGGAGAATTTTCGTTTTGCAACACTTTGCAACGAGTGAAAACTGCTACACTAAAATGCTGTAACACTCTGCGACACTCTGCGATCGGTGTTGCAGAGATAGAAAATTCTCAATCTCTGCGACACTTTGCATCAATGGAAACACCTGTCCTAATGTTCTGTGACCAATTGCGATCCAAGAACAATAGATACACGTGATGCCAATTTTTCTGTTGGTAAATGATTTCATCATCATGGAAACGTGGCACCCAAATTCTGCAAATTCTGCAACCAGTGGATACGCCCTGTCACAGAGAGTTGCACAATACAGCAAGACTCTGCTACACTTTGAGATAATCAGCAATTTAACGGAAACCAGGCTTAAGTTGTTGCCAATCAATTGTTACCGGTAAGTTACAATGCGATTCAGTATATTTTCATTTGCATCTTGCCTAGGTCACTAGGCATCGCCAAGGATGAACAGTTGCATTTTACGCCAATTTACATTTATTGAAACTTAAGAAGAACTTTCCTATATCACTATCGACAGCATAGTCAAACGTTGTCTTGATTCGTTGCTAAAATATGGAAATCAGATGGAAATGAAGTCTTAAAGTATGAAACTGATATGTAGAATCTCGCAAAGCTGATAAAACGGTACAACTCTTATTGTAATTGTGATTAAGGGAGAAATGATCAAAATCCTTTTCGGCATCAGCAAACGAGGAAGACAGCTTTTCAATTCGTTCCTACCTTAGGTAGTGTACTATTGATACGCCGCTTATAAAAAAACCACTTTATAGGCCCTGGAGTCAGAAATAGAGGCCCTTATTGCCAGTTCATATCAAAGAGACCACAGTTATTGAGTGAAGGAATTGATCTGAGACTGGATAGTTCACTGAAGGCAAAAAGCTACACTTACGTCTTTTGTTTTTTTGTTAAACCAGTGGGAGATGTCAGTACCACCAGCAGCAACAATGGGCTTCAAGAGAACATCACCTGATGACCAAGTAAACAAAATATTGACAAATTACTGCTTGGAGTACTAGATACAATTGAGTTCTCATAGGAGATATCAAGATTTTCAGATAACTACAGCTCACCCATACCTAGCAAAATGAGAAGAATTACTAAAATGGGGGAGGGAATGGGGTTCAACTAGAAAGTCGAGACAAATCATGCGTTAGTCTAATTTTAGTAGTTGATAATTTTTTGAAGCAATAAGGCAAAAATTCACTATTTGCTTCAAAACAGGTGGATCTAATATATTCAATTGATGTCAACATCAAAGATATCGAATGAAAAAAACATAAGTAGTTAAAAACCAATTCAATGGCTCCATTTCTTTAACTGAATGATGTGCAGACACATCCTTAACACTTTAATACCTTTGAAAGCCAAACCTGTTTCGGAAAATGTGATCATATGAAGAGGAATACCCATTTTTTGCCAGTTTTTACCCTTTCCATCCTAAAAGGCCTGGTTAAAATCTGTTCCAAAATATTGATTTCTTTTATCGCACAGAATCAGCAAGCATTTAAGGACATATTCGTCACGAATTTTTCCAATGATGACCATTGATGAGTTTTGCCACATTAAACGAAAGCTCATTGCCTTGCAGCCAAATCTCCAATTTACTGAGATCGCCATTTAAAGCCTCATTAAGCTCAGCCAAATCGCGAGACTGATAATAAAAACTGATAAGCTTTTCAAGGGGACCTCAAAAAGAATCCCATATTTCTTCCCAAAGGTGTACCAGATTATGCAGGAGTAAAATTCCCCT
Source organism: Aurelia sp. 4 Dawson et al 2005 (assembly GCA_964019985.1). Classification (NCBI taxonomy): domain Eukaryota; kingdom Metazoa; phylum Cnidaria; class Scyphozoa; order Semaeostomeae; family Ulmaridae; genus Aurelia; species Aurelia sp. 4 Dawson et al 2005. The sequence continues at coordinate 6,539,630 of OZ026509.1, forward strand.
CGGTTCTGCGTATCTGAGTCCGTCTCACTCTTGCCAAGTTTAGGTATTGACGTTCATGTCACTGAAAAAGTATCAGCGTTAGGAACGGCAGCAGCAATCTTGGGAAACAACTCGAGCACTCCCATCGCTCACGTTATTCAAATGGCTGGAAAATTTACTTATACTAAAGTATCCCCGTAAAGCATTGTGAAGTAGTTATCGAATGGTCCACACCTGAGTTCAGCTTTGGGTTACTACTAGCTTCAGATGGGTTTAACTCTTACAGATTACTTATTGAAAGGCTGTAAAGGCCATCAGGGGCGGCGCCAGCCTCCAAAAAGTGGGGTGGACACGCAAGCGGAGAAAGGATAAAATGGGGGTCTGGGGGCTTGCCCCCAGAAAAATTTTTAGGGCCACGCCCTCCAGAACGTCAGAAAACGCCCCTTTTGCAAGATAGGATAAAAATTATGTTCATCATTGATTTCACATTTTGGACATTATTTGCAAGCCGTAATTCACTTCAAACTACAAACGAGAAAGAAAAAAGTTGAATTTAACCTTTCTCTTAAATTACTTTCACATGAAAGGATGAATATCTGAGAAATGAAATTGCGATGAGAGCTCTGGCCATTTGAGGCGAATGAGTGTTGTGTGCGGGATTATATCAATGTAGAATGCAGATCTAAAATGGTTTTCAATGACGTTTCAAGTTGAACCCAAACTGACAGCCAAAATGAGAGAATATTAACTGTCTTTCTTTAGATAGTAAAACTACAGTCCAGTGTCCTTCAGAGTGGCAGTATTCTGCATCCAGTTGTTTTAAATTTGTCCACGAGGCTACTCATTTCTATCCTATCTGCCATATCTAGCTCGATGCTTATTTGGACAAGACTTTCCAATCTTTCGTCCGACATTGAAGCTCGAAGGTAATTGTTGATAATCTTTACTTTGCTGTGCGCCCTTTCACAAGATGCAACTGTTACTGGAAGGGTTGCAATTATTCTTACAACTTCGAAGATGTTTGGATAAAGGTTGTGCAGCGAATTCTTGCCAAAGATCTAATTACAGGCGAGAGGGCACACCTAATTACAGTCTTATTTTGCAATAAAGGAATCCCTGGAACAATTTTCAACAGCTGTGTTTTTACCGTCACGAGAGACTGTTATTAGATACTTTTATTGCATTTCGCCATCATCAGAAGAAACAGCTCTAAATCCCCATTTGGCTTTGAGGTGCAAAAGCCAAATGACTACGACTGATCGTTGAATTTTAAGCGAGGGGAACGAGTAGCAACCTTTATGAAGGAAAAATTGAACCCCCCCCCCACCAACTTTTTTCATCGAATTTAGACGAATTAGAAAATCGATCCTAAAATAAAGTGGGGTGGACATGTCGACCCCAGTCCACCCCATGGCGCCGCCCCTGAAGGTCATAGGCCTAAGTGCCATGTGGCCTGTACAGGTCTCTGAGTATAAAATGAGGTGATGTTTTTGGGTTGCAATGAAGCTGAAGTGATATTTTTGGGTTGCCTGAAGATTTCTTGGACTGACCCCATATGTGATGTGCCGAGTGTCCCCCCTGGGAATGGGTCTATCCTCTTCAAATGACTCCATGGAGTGATTCAAGTTTATACGTGCCAGTTTAGAAAGCAAGGGTGCGACTTTAGTCATTTTGATATATATTTAGGGTTTCATCAACTTTGGTGCCTCATGAAGTTCGAGGATTACCACAACGGTTGAGATTTACATAAGGGGTCATCAACAATATATAACCAATTGATAACCAAATATTACTTACCTCAATTTTCGTCACGAAAGTAAAATTTTTAATGGATTATGGAATTGAGCTGGACCCCCTAACGTCCCAATTCCGTTAACTGTGACGAAAATTGTTTGTTGATGACCCCTAAATTTGAGCTTCATCGGCGCAGGAAAGGTGCAATCTGATTGTCAAAGTCTCGTGTTGTCAAGAATGTAAAAAGCAGGATGCCATACACCACACACATTTTCTTTAAGTCCACGCAGTATAGTAAGTGTAGCGAGATTCCTGGCTTCTGTGGTTATTGCAAAAATTTTTAATAAATTCTTTGTAAATGTTTCTCATGATATCACTAAAAATATACCACGATCCAACAAGTCACCTTTGGCCTATTTAGTTGATAAAGTTGGCAATTCATTCTTCATTGCACCTTCAACTCCTCATGAAATATCTGAATAATCTCCGCCCTAAAATCTGGAAAGTCTCTTGGGCCTAACAGCATTCCTATGAAAATTTTAAAATGCCTTTCCCCTTTAATATCCTCTCCACTTTCCCAAATTATAAATGAATTATTTCAATCAAGCACATTTCCTGACAAAATGAAACTGGCCAAAGTAATCCCACTTTTCAAGAAATGTTGTCCCTAACTGCATGAGACTATAGACCTATTTCCCTTCTCTGTTTTCAGCAAAATCATAGAAAAGGTCACGCACGAACGTCTCTATAAATTTCTTGATACTGTAAAATGAAATTTTATATTCATTACAATTTGGTTTTCTTCCAAGTCATTCTTTTAACCATGCCCTTGTTAGTTTAACAGAAGCCATCAAAAGATCCCTAGATAACAGAAAATTTGGTTGTGGGATATTTATTGATCTGCAAAAGGCTTTTGATAAAAGTGAATCATACTACTCTTTTGATAAAGCAAGAGCATTATGGTATTAGAGGAACATCTTTGGATTGGTTTGAATCATATCTCTCTGATAGAAAACAATATGTCTCTGTAAATGGAGCTAACTCTGACTATCTCAGCGTTACCTGTGGGGTTCCAAAGGGTTCTGTTCTTTGCCCTCTCCTTTTCTTGATTTATATCAATGATCTGCCTCTCTCATCTTCAAAGCTAGCCTTTTTCTTATTTGCAGATGACACTAATATTTATTGTGAATCAGAAAGTCTAACTCAGCTTCTAAGTGTGGTAAACAAGGAATTAAAACAGTGAAAACTTGGCTTGATGTTGATAAATTTTTTTTTTTTTTTTTTTTCTATATTCATCTAAAATTTTACAAAATATTTTACATCTACATCCTACTATACTTTCTAATTACTATACAAACTATACAAACACTACAGGGACAGGACCACAAGGAGCAAAGGACAATGACTACCCTGTGGCCATTAACATAAAGACACGCAAATAATAACTAAATAAATACCGACAAAACGCTAAATATACGATTAATTACTCGAATCCGTTTCACATTGGATGTCAGGCCAGCATAGGAGAATGTGCTGAACAACAGGAACCCCGAAAGAGAGAACAACAGCAATAGCAATTGCTATCGCCACTGATCCTCCTCCAGGCCCCCACCCCTCAACACACCGCGCAAATGTTGATAAATAAGATGTTGACAAAAAACAAGATGTTGATAAATTGTCACTCAACATTGATAAAACCAATTTTCTAATTCTTAGCTCCCCCCAGCATTCTTTTAGTGAAATAGTCTATGTCAAATTTGGCAAATTTCCCATCGAACAAACTTCTTATGTCTAATTTCTTGGTGTTCTCCTGGATCAAAATCTTTCATAGAAGTATCACTTAACAGAACTATCTGAAGAACTGACTAGAACTTGTGGTTGTATATTTTTCAGAGTTAGACACTTTTTACCCATCAATATTCTAACCTTGCTTTACAACTCTTTATTTTCACCCCTTCTTCAGTATGGCATTTTTAGTTTGGGGTCTTCCCTTTGAAGCTTATATCAATCCAGTGTTTTTGCTGCAAAAAAGAGTCATAAGGGCAATTGCTTTTGAACACTTTACTTCCTCTACTACACCTCTATTTTCTGACTGAAAGATATTAAAGCTGCATGACTTATATAAACTCAAACTCCTTATTTTTGTCTCAATTTTTGTACATGATTGCATTAATAAGATCTCTCCTTCTTGCTTTCATTCCTTCTTTGACTTAGTGGAATCTGTTCATCCTCATACAAGCAAGCAAGTTGCAAGGAATTATATTTTCCTAACTCAAAAAATACTCTGCAATATGGCCTTAGATCGGCATGTTACTATGGTGCTAAGTGCTGGAATGAAATTCCTGTTGTATGAAATTATCACCCTTGGTTTTGTTGCAAACTCAAAGCTTTCCTCCTTGAAAGTAATTATCAAAGCCAAATAAAAAGTAGACACCAAATGGTCACCATTTCCATGCTTGAACTTCAATCATGAAAATTTAGGATATTTATTGAAACTCTTTTTAATCAGGGCGTGCTCTCTCCTTGATTAGTTTTAACTATCTAGAGAGCTCCTCCATAAAGTAATTCCATTCCAAACAATTTATCTTGTTATCTTGTTTTTTAACTTGTTTTGTATACGTTTTGCCATTATTGTAGTATTAACTCTTTGTAATTACCTTATATTCTTGTAACTTAGTTAGTTGTTCGTTTATTAGTTTTATGAACTTGCATGTAGTGGAATTTAAAAATATAAACTGAAACTGAACTGAAACTTCTCTGCTAGTAAAGTTTCCTTGCTGAGGCCCTGACAACATTTAGACCAATCCACCTTTTCAAGATAAGAGGCGTGAAAGCGGAAGCCTTTTCTTGTTTGAGTTATCGCATTTCTGAGGCCAAAATCTTGTTCTGCGTACAAAATTTGTCCAAACATCTGATTTCACGGTCAAAGCCCTTATGATTTTTAATTCTTCATATCATTGCAATTTCCAAACGAAAACAGATATGAGAGTAAAAATTTGCTCCTATGCTAAACTTTGTATGCAGAACAAGATTTTAGCCTCAAAAATGCGAAATCTCAAACAACAAAAGACTTCCGCTTTCGCACCTCTTATCTTGAAAAGGTGGATTCAGGGTGAACAGTTTCAGTTTCATTTTAAAAATTCATTTACATACAAAAATCATTCTCCAATAAATTTACAAAATTACAAATAACAAGTTACAGGAGAGGACAAATTACAATAAGACTAACATAGAACATCAGAAATTTGTATGGAGAAGAATTTTCTTACACGAGGAGCTCTCTCAGTAGATAAACTAATCGAGGAGAGAGCACCCCCTTTGTTAAAAACCAATCATTTGATTTGAAAGATCTTAAATATTTGAGATTGATTGATGCAAAAGAGCTAAAAAATTTAAACTTGATAATTCGTGGTACAGGTGTAATTTGAGTTGCCGGCGCAAACTCATCAGAGAAGAACATCGAGGCAAGCTGTTGTTTTGACTGCTGCTGTTAGCCATAGTTAGTTTTGGGAGTAAACGCGAGTAAACATATTTTGGCTTCTGTATAACCGTTGACAAGGAAATACAGTCTACTGTACGTCCACAAAGAAAACATTTTTGACAGTCATAACCTTTACTAAGAAAAACAATTCTATTTGCGATTATCGACCTATTTCAGGGTGACAGCAGTTCTCTATTCTTCATCTAGTACCTACCTGGGTCCTGCTAATTAAAAACCTAAAATGATTCTTAATTATCACACACAGCACCACAGTTACCTGCATTGTTTTTACAGAGTGGTGTCAAATCGTAAACTTTTCCAAGAAAAGAAACCCAGAGATCTTTCAATGTGTTGTGAACGCTGACTTCATTCGGCGTGTAGTACTTTGGCCTTGTCATGCTTTCAGCGGACTTCCTCTGACAAGAACTGGAACTCTGAAAAGAAAATGCTTTTGTTTGTGGTTGCCACAGAAATACACAGCAACAACAACCAATCATTAGCAACAACATCAGCACTGAAATTAGCAACCAAAGAACCAAAGGAGTCAGAAGACTCACCGTAATCAGTCTAAACAACAACAACAGCCACGATTATTTCCAATCCATGAGCCACACTCATTTTGTTCTCAAATGAAAATGGCCGCCATTGAAGATCCACGCTTTGAAGACGCTGACGAAGAAATGCCAATGAGTGCCGGAAAAAAGTCACTGTTGAATTCCAGAAACCAGTCTGATAAAGAGGTGAATGCCGAAAATTGCCATGTAACACGGAATGAGGTATGGAAATAATGTAATTTCATATGCTCTTGAAAAGTCTTGTTAGGGTTAGGCCTATGGCTATGGAGTCAGATTCAGAATCAGATTGGGACCTTGATTTTGTTGTTTTTGGCCACTGAAAGAGTACAAACTAGATTTTTGAGCTCCCAACGAGAAGAAGGACGCTCACGCCCACGCGATTTCAATGCGATTTCTCAAGAAAACCTGAGGCAGAATTTTTCATTTGCGCACAACAAACACGATATGAAAACAACAACAACAACCCTTAATTGGTCTCCCATCAACAAGGGAAAATGATCTTTCAATAGAGCCGGACCGGATGTTTGCATTTGCATGTTAGCCAATCAGATGTGACCATGACGTCTCGCTAACAAAAGAATCGACGGCAGAAAGTACCCCTCACAAAAAGTGAGTCCTGCATGCAACTATTAGGTAAATTCAGAGAAAATTGTATTTTTCAACTCGGTACTAATATGATTAAATTTTCCTCGCAGGTTTTTCTAAAAGAACGCGTAAATCCAGAGAAAACGGCTTTTGAGTAAGGTCTATCAGTTGGGGTCTTGATCCCTAACAAAAATCCCTTTAAAAACAACGTAAATTCGTATCAATATCTTCCTATTTTCTAAATATCATCAAAAAAACATTAACAACACAATTTTTTGGTCTTAAAAGGTACTGAACTTTCATTACCGAGGCAGTGACGACGGAGAAGGTAGCATGTGATACCTGGCATCTGATAATCTACATTTGTACAATGCCATTCAGACCCAGATTCAACTCTGCCAGTGTTTTCTCGGCAATAGTAACAGTAGCCTGCGTGCAGACAATACCCAGGGAAAAGGTATAGTCTGCGCAACACCGCTCAATATCAAGTATTGTATGAGTCAGCATTTCATTTCAATTGCATTTTGAATGGCCCTTTCTACTCAGTGTTTGTGTATTGTCTGCCGTAGGGTACTTAAAATTCCAGAGTATTGTGTTGTTAACGTAATTTGCTTAGAGCACAAAGCGAAGCCTGAGATTTGATCACATGATAGCCGTTCTCAAATCTGATTGCTTCCTTGTTTCACAGGAAAGCGATATTATTGGCTGTTGCAACAATGCATTTTCTTTGTTATCACATAAATGCTGAAGCACGTACTACACAACACCGAGCGGCGTTGCGCAGACTATACCTTTTCCTTGGGTATAGTCTGCACGCAGGCTATAGTAACAGCGACTGTACTTCAGATATCTTTTCATGATTTGATAGGTCAATTATCCCTCTACGTGTACTGGGTTTAGCCATTCTTGAAAGCTTGTGAATTTTTTATACTCAAGGCAAATCTGATGGCAGGTCGCAAATCCTACCTTAGGCCAACTTTAGAAAAACTTGATGGAAGGGGGACAAGAGGATCAGGGTTGAAGAAGGCAATGTCCAGAAGCATATGAGGCCAGAGGGTTGAGGGCTGGGAGCCCCTCTAACTTTTGAGTAATTTTCAAAATCAGCCCCACTTGGACTAAAATTGTGTCCTTAGTCAGGCAAAAATGTTTGGTAAACAATAGGCAGTGTTTCAGGCAGCCCCCTAGGTTGTTTCATGCCTTGGGCTAATGGTTAAGGATCAGTCATCATTAATGCCAGGAGGGGTTTTGGAAGATATTTTGGTTGATGATAAAAGTTTTTCACAGCTCCTTCATTTCCTAATAAAGATTTTTAAGGGATCCTGATTTTTTAGCTGTATTTTTTGGTGACCCCTCTCTGCGTCAAATTTTTATGACATATTCCCAAGTGAAAAATCATGTTTTCTGAGTGTAAATGAAGCGAATATGCCATAGGAATACTTTAAACAGGAAAAGGTGGCAGAGCACCTTGAGATTTAATGAAAACTATGATATGTTGAGGAAAAATGCAAATGAAATACAAATAAAAATGAATAAAAATGCAATGCCATGCGGTAGTCGTAGTTTTTCGCTCCAAATGGTATTGTTGTAGTAGTAGGGTATAGTATTTTGTAAGTAGTGTATTAGGTAATATGTATTGTAAGTTTTTAGTTGGAATGTAGAAAAAAAGATGCAAGGCTTAGCAAAGATCATAGAAGGATAACATTTGCATTTCAGATAGCTGCGATCAGATTTGTGAAGTTTTCCAGGCCCTGAAATGAGAGGTGCGCGATCAAGCCCGAGCGCCACCACACTCGCCTGGAAACTTCTACTGGCTCGATTGTTCAAGCGCCTTGCAGATCAAAGGTGTTTACTTTTAATGATCCATAATTACGATTTGTGAATGCATTTAACAAAGAATATTAAAGCCCAAGTCTTCCTTTTTATCTCTGTAAATTGTCGCTTAGAAAGCAGCGTTCACCACATTGTCTATGCCATTACCAAGCTGCCTTGCTTCTATGCTGACTGCCACTACGATTTGCTCAGCGCACGTATGTTGAAACAAAAATTGCAAATTCTGCCAGTCTGCCAATGCTGACCTATGACAGAATCATCGCTGTTCAACTCTTGGGAAAGGGCAGTGGGATTGGACAGAAGTTAAAATTATCAACAAAGAGTAGCAGGCTACATGTTCTGTGCAAACTTTGCAGGAGGCATTCCAAGGTTGTTCCATCTTATTTGGCATGCAGCCCAGCTCAAACGGCAATGCTGGCCTTTGTTTACTTTTTATTCTTCTTCAATGATTGATGTGATTTCAACTAAAATTTTCAGGCAAAACAATAACTGTAGCTCCTTTTTCCAGAACTTTCCATTACATTTCCCACTAAGACAAAGATCTAGGAGCTTGATCAAGCACCTAAATGAATCAAGGAGCTTGATCAACCAAGCACCCAACGTTTGCTCATTTCAAGGCCTGAGGTTTTCATGGCCCCTTATTTTACACTTAAGGTTTTCAGTGGCCCCCTTTCACTGCCCTAAATTTTTGGTGGCCCCTATGATTATCCTCTGGCTCCCTACCCTGCGTTAATAATGATCCCTGGTCCCTAAGGTCATGTGGTTGACAAACAGAAAATAATGCAAGGAAGAAACTATTTCCATTAGCATCAGAATGCAAGAACAATTTTGACTGATAATTCACGCTTATATTTTGCTGAAATCTACTGCAAAGGCACACTAATAAAACAGTTTTATTTTTATTAAGCGTGAGCTACGACAATTGGAGAATTAAAATGTGCTCCCACCTGGGATCGAGCCAGGGATCTTTGTGTCCATCCACTGAGCCACTCAAGTGCAATGAAAAGCTTGAAGAATCCATAGTCAGTTTCACAAACTTGAGCATTTGAAATGCAGGGTATTTCCTGTACTGTGTCATGGTGACAGCTGTTTCTGTCTCAATGAAACAATGTTGACCCAGGCCCTCGCTATTTGAAATCAATTCAGATTTGCCCAATGCAAGTGGGAATTAAACTGCTTCTTCATGAAAAAGGGATCCATCTGCTTGCCTTGAGCGAAACAAAAATTGACCCAGAATACCCACGGGAACTTTTAGATATTGAAGGGTATCGCTTTGATGGGCTTGACCGTAACCGCCATGGAGGTGGAGTAGGATTTTATATACAAGATGATTTTATAGTTGACCCTCGTGAAGATATTCCTCTTTCTAGTTTGGAGTTAAGGTGTGTTGAGGTGAAGCCTATCCGAGCTAAACCCTTCTTTGTAGTTACTTGGTATCGGCCCCCCTTGGACCCTGTGGACTCATTTGATAAGTTGGAGGCAGTTTTTAGATTCCTCGAGTCTGAAGATAAGGAGATTATTCTTTTGGGAGACACCAACTGTGATGTTGCACCTGCGCGGGATGTATCTTCATCCTCAGACCTTCCAAATAATACTAAGCGCATCCTTGAATTTTACAACTCATTTGGTCTGAAGAAGCTCATCTCAGAGCCTACTCGAGAGACGACAGATACCTCAACTATAACAGACCACATTACCGTCAGTAACCCATCGAATGTGGTAGAATCCGGTGTAGTAAAGTGTTCAGTTAGTGATCACAATTTGGTATATATGACGCGAAAATTTCGAGGTTCTGTCAAAGCCAAACACGAGACGATTAGATCGAGGCAAATGAAAAATTTTGACAAGGATCTCTTCCTCCAAGACCTTGCGTCTTACGACTGTTTAAGTGTAGTAAATAGTGCCGATAGTGTTGACGAGGCAGTCAATAAATGGTCTGAACTGGTTTCTCTCGTAATTGAAAAGCATGCGCCAATTAGAGAACGAAGGGTAACGGAACGCTTTTGTCCTTGGATTACTCCACCCCTGAAAAAACTCTTCAAAACGAGAGATAAACTTAACGCTAACGCAGTAAAAATGAGGTCTGAGATACTAATGAGCGCATATAAGCAAGTTCGCTGTAAAGCTAAAAATTTGAACCGCAAAATGAAAAGGGAATATTTTTCCAATAAGTTCGAATCCTGTGAGGGGAACATAAAAGAAACTTGCAAAACTGTAAATCAGCTAATAAATAAAAGATCTAAAACCACTAATATCCTCTCTATTAAAGAGGACGAGAACGTGATTTCTAATCCGCTAGATATAGCGGAAACCATGAATCACTTTTTTTGCAACATTGGAAAAGATCTCAGTGATAAGATACCGGCTACAAAAAATCCTCTTCACAATGGAGACTTTGGAGACAAAATTGTTTCAAGTTCGTTTTCGTTCTCCCCGCTTAACAAAGAGAAAGTTTTAAAAGCTTTTTCGAAAGTAAAAACATCGAATGGGTTCGGTACTGATATGATCTCCAGCTTTTTCTTGAAAACTAGGATTGAAATTTTGGCCCCTTCCCTGATACAGCTGTTCAACTGGTCCCTATCTGTTGGACACTTTCCAGACAACTGGAAGACTGCACAGGTCGCGCCCATCTTTAAAAAAGGGTCCACTCAAGACAAGTCAAATTATAGACCAATTTCAGTACTCCCCGTTGTTTCACGTCTGTTTGAGAAATTAGTCTTTGACCAGTTATATTCACATTTCAACGACAACAAACTGATATTTTCGGATCAGTCGGGCTTTCGATCACTTCATTCAACTCTTACAAGTCTGCTCAGGTGCACGAATGATTGGTACCTTTATATCGACAAGGGCTTATATACGGCAGCGGTCTTTATTGACTTCGAGAAAGCCTTCGACACAGTTGATCACGAGATTCTATTTAGTAAACTCGAATACTCTTTACCAATTTTGAGGTTGGTGAATTCTGACAATTTCCTCCTTGGGGAGTGAAAAAGTACAAAGTTGATCTTCTCAATGTTTAGTGCAAGCTTATTTGAATCAAGCCAAAGCTTAACCTTCTTTAATTCTCTGTTGATTTTTTTGGTTAGAAGTTGAAGGTTATAAGAGTCACAGTAAATGTTGGTATCATCAGCAAAAAGGAAAAAAGATCGAAACTGTGATGAATTTGGGAGGTCATAGATGTAGATTAAAAATAGCAGTGGCCCAAGAACTGATCCTTGGGGACACCACAAGATATGTTAGTGAAGGAAGAAGAATGGCCATTAATTGAAACAAACTGTTTTTGACCTTGATTTTGTTGTTTTTCCCGCTGAAAAAGTAGAAACAAGATTTTTGAGCTCCCAATGAGAAAAAGGACGCTTTATAAGTTATCCCAAGCAATTTCTCACGAAAACCTGAGCAGAAATTTTCTTTTGTGCCCAAACAAGATATGAAAGCAACAACAACAACCCTTAATTGGTCTCCAACCTGATTCTGAGGGTCCAAAGGTCAGAATCAGATTCAAAGAAGCAGCAGGGCTGCCAGCGGGAAACAAAGATCAATTAAATTTCAAATGTAAATTTCTACAAAATAGGCTTTATCACTTTTAAATCATAGTGATCTCTTTTCTTACAAGTAAATCATTTTAAACAATTTCTTAAATGATATTCCGAGCCAGTCTGCAGCAAATAAGTCAAAACAAGGCTGACTACTATTTGCAATGTTTGTATCCTTTCTTTTTTCAAACGAACCATTCAGACGCAGATTCAATTCTGGCAGTGTTTTCTCAGCAACAGTAACAGCTATTCAGATATTTTTTCATGATTTAATAGGCCAACTATCCCTCTACGGGTATTGTGTTCAGCCATTCTCGCAAGCTCGTGAATGATGGTAAACTATTTGTTCTCTTTACTTAACGGGTATGTAACGGGTATTGAGTTTCTTGTTTGGTCATGAACATCAGGATGAAACGTGAAATGTTATTGTAGACTTGAAGAATACTGAAAAATTCTCAATGTAACGGCTGTTAGAGGCAAGATTAGCGATGTTGCATAAAGAGTGTTGCATAGAATGAGGTTTTTGATGCATAATTTCATACCCGTTAAGTAAAGAGAACAAATAGTTTACCATCATTGAATATATTTTAGTTGTTGACACAAGAGATGAAAAAAATTTTATGATAACTTTCGTAATCAAATTTTAGCGATTTTGCAAACGGGAGTACATTTTTGGACACCCAGTAGCTTTTAGATGTTCTCACCTTAAACTCTTTGTTCCCCCTTCATTGCCCCAATACCTTTCAATTAATTAATCGCTTGAGCCCTGCTAGTTTCACTCAAACAAACAAATGATACGGGAAGATCCTTAATTACATGCTTTTGCCTGGTTCACAAAGCACCGTCGCACTGTTTTCCTGTAATTATATATTGTGTTAAAATGAGGAAGATTGAGAGTATAAATTTCAGGTTTGGAGGAAGGTCAACAACTTTTTGCAGCTCTGATCGTAAGGACTGTTTTGATTGATAGCCGTTATGGGGCCGTAATTAAGTAGATTTAGATCGTCACAAGATCTATGAATTTCATAAGAAAGATGATCAACAAACTTTGCCCAACAAATATCATTTACGATTGTAGTAAGGCTGCTAATCAGTCCTCAGTTCTGTTGAACTTCTTACATATCGTTAGCTATCAAGATTGGGCATTTTTTGAAGCAATTCTCACAGAAAGTTTTCCGAGACTTGTTTAGTCCCAGAATTTAAAATATATTTTCCATCCCTGTTGGTGTAAAAAACTGAAAAATGGGAACATTTCTTCAAATTTCAAGATTTTGTACCAAAAAATTGCTATTCTCCGAAAAGAATTCTAAGAGGAATATTTTATCAGCAGAAGGCAGAGAAGTACGAGGGGCATTTTACTCATTCAATAAAGTGTGTGACTTTTTCATTACTGGACTTCTGCGATTTTCATGGATTTTTCTTGATAACAAAAGGAGTTTACCAAAAGGCGTAAGAGATTATTTGGGAGTGAGAGAGAGGGGAATGAATACTTTATTTTCCTTGTATTTTTTCGCTGCAAAGTCGAAATACCAAACTGAACTGGTTACTAAGGAAGTGAACTGAAATTTCTCTAGATTTGTAATCATCTCATTTTCTTCCATGATTGAATGCTTGAATGCATCAATAGCACTACACCACAAAATAAATTTGCAAAATATTTTAATGTTGCTCCTTCTTCGCAATAATTGAAATTTGAGAATTTGTGATTTTTCCAGGTTCAGTCCTAGAAGGTTGTCTCCCTCTCCCTCAGTTGTTGAAATATTTCAATGAAACTTTCGGAGAAATTGCACGATAGGTAGCTGCAAAAAGTTAAGGAGATAAAATTTTTCCTAATAGAGCTATTAAAGAAATTCTACTGGGGGGGGGGGCAACCAAAACAAGGTTTATAAGCAGTACTCTTCCTTCATGAACCGAATGTGATATCACGTTTCTTATTCCATAAGTGATGCTATTACATTTAAGTCTAGTCCAGTTCACTTGGTGATATGCAAACGACGCAAATTGATATGAAGACAAATGACTGTGAACATGTCGAATACGAGTCCAGATGCAAATGACTCTGCGAATCGAAGAAAAAGCGAATGTATCTATGATGCCTGTGACCGTGTGGCATAACGCTATTCCGACCAACCAAATATTATGGGATGTAAAATAGCATATTTTGCTCGCCGGGCATAGAAAGAAGGCAATTTTTCTAGCTCCGATTTGTCTTGGAAGTATCTTATCATTTCATTGCTTTCCAGTGTAATCTCCTCATCATTAGTACTTTAACGCCATTATGAATATATGTCCCAACTGTGCTTCTATCAGTTGTCCTTTCACGCCAGAGGAGTCATCATTGCTGAATTATAAAGTGACACGTATCCTTATTCCGAGTGTCTCAAAAAAGTACCCCCTTTTGACTGGAAATAGGAACGAAGCGATAGGATATTATTACTCTCCGAATGGACAGCTAAATTTATCAATCTTCAACTTAGATTCACATACCTTGCATTTTAAAATCGTCCACCAAAGACCGGAGATACAAGATTGCGAAGTCAAAATTTACAGTGCACCCGAAACCAGAGGTTTTGAAAAAGGGCATAGCCGTGATTTGTGTCATGGATATTTTCCAAAGTACCCGTTTTAAACTTTAACTTTCAGTTTTTCACTTTCGAAAAGAATAAGACTCGTGAAAGTCGCAGTGATTAAGCAAATATGATAAAATGTGGTAAGAATGATAAAAGTCATGCCACATCTTCAAAATGGGCGTGCATGGGCTCCTTTTCCTCTCCTTTTACACTTGGGATGGAACGCAATGCACGGACTGATTCCTCAAACGAACAATTATTTCTAGAAAAATTGAAGCATTTCAATGTATAATTCTTGTCAGAGGAAAAAGCTAAAGTTCAAAGTTGAAATTCTTTCGCAATATGCCTTTGATATCAAATAATTGCTAGGCCCTTTTACGAAACCTTTGGTTTCTAGTGCGCTCCAAAATTTGACTTTGTGAGCTCCTATCACCGATCTTCGGAGGACGATTTTGAAATGCTAGGTAGGTGCATTTAAGTTGAAGATCAACAAATATGCCTATGAAGTCAAAAAGTTCCAATATTTTATCGTTTGGTTCCCTTGTTTAGTAAGAAGGGGTACTCCTTTTTAGACACTTGGTATGCAAATGTTAAGCTCTTTATATAAACTTCCGTGAGTGCAGCGCTTTGGTTTTTGGCCCTGGTAAAGGCTAAGGTCTCTTTCCAAAGAGGAAGAAAAGCGTAATGTTTTATGATAAGGTTTTCGAAATTTAAACTTGCAGGCTTGCGTTGAAAACAAGCGTCAAAAAGGCAAATCTTGGCTTACGCAGCCGTCAATATTAAGAAGTATATGGTTAGAAAGCTCCACTCTAATTGTTTCCAACTCTGTGGTCTTTTTTTGTATCGAGATGACAGAGCAGAAACTGTGCACGCATGCGCGAAAACTCGCGACTTTGAGTCCCCCTATCTCCCTGTAACAGATCCTGAAATTAGGTAACAAATGATATTTTTTTCCTGGGGCCTTAAACTGTTGATTTATCACTTCAAAAAGCTTATCTATTGAAACACTTCCTTATCACATATTGGTCAATGACGTCATTTTACGCAGTTTCTGCTCTGTCTATCAATATGCGAAGAAATGGCCAAGAGTTCCAGCCGCCACAGTAACAAGTAGCAGGAACTTTATGGCAGTGCAATGCAGTGGCAAAGATAGGAATCAATTGTCTTAGTCGATTTTTGCTCGTGGCCCATTGCCGGAAACCTTCAAGGCCTCATTTTCGTCAACCAATCAGACAGCGAATGAGCGAAGAAGGCAAAAGAAGTTTGTGAAAATTTTTGTAAATTTTACCTTCCTTCGTAAAACGCAACTAGGGCAAAAACTGCTGGAAATTTCCTGAATTCCGTTGAAGAAATCTACTCGCCAGATGTTTGGGTATCCAGATTTGGATGCCGGTGTAATGGTTTCTAGGAGTTATCGCCTTTCGAAAATCGATGAAGCACTAAACCTTACATTCTGGGCGAAATGATAATAATATAATAATTATTATTTATTTATTTAAGGTTGGCATGATAACAATAGTAAAAAAACTAATGAAGGCCAACCATTTAACAAAAGTGATACTGAATAGTTCTATTTACATGTTTTTTTTTATAAAAATCCTAGATTATTTACATAGGTCTTACACAATCTACAGTTACAATCGTTGAAATGATGTTTTTTTATTTTCCTCTTAAATTCTGTCAAGGTATGAGACTCCTTTATTTCTAGCGGCAACGATTGCCAGAGTTTGTGCCCAGTGTACCTGATTGTCTGTATACCATACGCATTTGTGCGTGGAATTGGTACCGACAGGGGGTGATTATATCTCAGGCTATATGAGATGTTCTTCTCGATAATGATTTCACCCATGAATTTAGGATTAAGGTTATGTTTGGTCTTATAAATTTCTGTAGTTAGCAACTGTAGATTTCTTTGGTGAATGGTGACTGAGGCTGCCTTTATCAACAATTCTTCAAAATTTGATGACATGTCCTTGAAAGCGATTCTTAAAGCTCTTTCGTGAATTTTATTTATCTTGTTGTTCACGTTTCTATCATGAAACATCCAAATTACGGGACAGTAGCTAAACTGAGACAATATAAAAGCATTCATCACAGTCTGCAATTTCTCCTGGTCCATGCATTTTGCAACTCGTGCGAGCGCATGAAGCTTCTGGCCAGCTTTTTTGCATATATTTTCAACGTGACACTTGAAATCTAAGTTTTTATCGATTGTTATACCAAGGAGGTTTTCTTTGTCAGATTGTTCTATACAGGATGTGCCTATGTTCACTGAAGTGCTGGACGACTTATTTCCGAATAACATTAAATGACATTTTGCATCATTTAGCTTCATATGGTTGTCAACAAACCACTTGGAAAGGAGGCTAGCATCCGCCTCTAACTTATATTGAACATTATTTACGTCAGAATCGCATGCAAAGATAGTCGTATCATCTGCATTATTGCAGACCTCAGTGTCATTCACCAAGAAGAAAATATCATTAATAAATATATTGAATAGAAGGGGTCCCAAGACTGAACCTTGCGGAACACCTTTTGTTGATTCCTTCCATACGCTGAATGAACCATTTACTTTGACCCTCTGTTTTCTTTCATTGAGATAGCTGTAAATGAGCTCAAGTGCACTTCTGCTAAAGCCATATGCATGGAGCTTAGCAATAAGTAAATCATGATCAAGGCAATCAAATGCTTTAGAAAGATCCATAAGATGCGCCCCGGCATAACCATTTTTATCAAGAAACTCCCTGCATTTTTCAGTTAGTCTCATAAGTGCATGCTGTGTGCTATATCCTTTGCGAAAACCACAAAGATATATAGACATTAATGGTTCCATAAAGGGAATTATTTGATCTTGCATAATTCTTTCATATACTTTGGAGACAGCAGGTAGCACAGTTATCGGTCTATAGTTTTTCTTAATGAAGGAATCTTCGCTTTTGAATAAAGACGATATTTCTCCCATTTTTAACTCATCGGGGAAAACACCAGTAATCAAACTGTTATTAATCAAATTTTGAAGCTCAACACCGAAAATATCAAAGTGCTCCTTGTAGGTAGGCTGCCAACGGGGCAAGACTTTTTCGGGTTTAGCTTATGCAGCTGTACCATTACCCAGGGCCGAGGAGAGGGGGGTTAGGGGGGTCAGAAACCTGGGGCCCATAGCCATAAGGGGCCCATAAGTAGTAAGTGAGTTTTTTCGAAATAAGGCTCAAATGCGGGTCTCTAGACCACGGCCAGTGCTAATAACTGGGCCCATCCATCAATAATTTCTCAATTGCCATAATGCTTCAAAAATCAAGAAGAGATTGAAAACAATAGTTCCAAAGTTTTCTTATAAGCAGTAAAAGTTAAATACATCTTGTAAACCAAAAAAGATGCCCATACAGATGGTTGTTTACTGTCTGTTAATTGTTATAATATAATGATTCTTATGCATGATGACTAGCTTGTTATATGATTTTACGATTGTATCTAGAAGCGGAAAGAGCGACCAGAGCGATTCTAGCAACCTTACTTTTAAAACTTTTCCCGGGGGAGCATGCCCCCGGACCCATCTAGGTGGGTGCGCCTCTGGCGCACGGGTACGCCTTCGGCGTACCTTTCGGAACTCATTTGACAAGGGGCCCATGCAGCATTCTGACCCGGGGCTCAAAAATTCTCTCCGCGGCCCTGCCATTACCTCTTGCAAAGAAACCCGTTCGAATTCAAATCCATGTTCAACTTGCACCCTTTCCTTGATGAGTTTTACAGATGGGTGAGATTTATATTTCGTCAGAGCAATATCGAGTGGATCACTGATTTCATTAGTTGGCGTCAGGTTCTCACTTACTGTAGGAATATCAAGACTATCAGTAATGCTGACAAAATAATCATTGAAGATATTTGCGACAGCTCTATTGTCATTGACCAGCTCAGTATTCTGAAGGAGGGTAATTGCTGTTGATGTCTGGATTTTATCCGAAAACAATGGCTTAACAATTCTCCAGAATTTCCTATTGTCTGTTAACAGTTTCAAGTTGAGGTTTCCATAATAGTCATTTTTGGCTTTGCGTAGTAACTTGACGCACTTATTGCGTTGTTTTTTGAAAGCTTTCCAGTTTTCATCACTTCTCACTTTATTGTATCTATTACGCAACCTGGTCCTCGTCATTATTGCTTTCCTCAGAGATTTAGTCATAAATGGGCTATCATTAGCCCGTACAGTTTTCTTTTTTAAAGGTGCACGGTCGTTCAGTACATCATCTACAATTTTGTTAAAGGCTCCATATTCAAGTTTACTTCTGTCGCTTTTTGACAAATTTTCTTGCAAGTCCCGTTTGAAGGCTTTGTTGTCATACTTGCTAAAATCTCTATAATATACTGTCTTGGGACCCTTCTTTACGAAACCACCCTTTAATACTGTGAATATCATTACATGGAAATCTGATAATCCCGTTTCAACAGTAGAGGATCCTGTAAAACTCCTCTTTTTATTTGTAAGAATTAAATCTATGGTTCTGGGATTGTCAGATGACAGAGAAATCACTAAGTTTGCTATTGCTTTCCTCGCTATTAAAGTCACCAATGACAACGAAATTTTCACATTTAGGGCTATAATGGTCAATACCCCTTCCGATTTCTTCTAAGAAATATGTCTCGTTTTGGCAGGGGGGTCGGTAAATTCCAAATATAACCCACTTTGTTTTTTGAAGATTTATTTCTATAGTTATACATTCGATATCCTTGGGGCAATTAAAATCAGAGAGTTCCTTTGAGGGGACCTCTTCCCTAACATAAGCCAAAATACCCCCACCGTTCTTGTTGCGGTCTGAACGAAATGGTACCTTAAAACCTGGTAGAAGAAATTGCCCGATTGGAAAAGTATCATCAAGCTTCGTTTCAGCAACGATTAGTATGTCAACGTTCTTTGAAACTAAAGACCCAAGTTGCTCGATTTTGTTTCTGATGGAATTGATATTGAGATATGCAATGATCAACCCATTGCGGTTTTGCAGCCTTATCTTATTGAGGATGCTAGTCTCCTCTTTTCCAGTGGTTTCACTTTTATTTCCATTTCTCTGATTGAGAGTATCAGCATTCTTAGTGATTTCATGACAACTTCTATTTACAGTAGCTAATGTTTCTTTTTTAGAGTTATCTTTGTGGCCTCTTTTAAAATCTGTTTTAGCGTTTTTTCAGGAATAGACACAAACCTTTTCAGAGTCTCTGCAGTATGTCAATTTCTTAGAAATTTAACGTAGTTTCCAGCCAACAGTGAGGTTCCATATTTATTCAAACGTAGTTTGCTGCCATTCAGGTGTTTGGTAGCATCGATGTTGCTGTGTTTAATCAGAGGGATTGTTCCTCTAGCGCATAACCTTCCCAGCTCAACATTTACTGCAGCACTTTTCACCTGATTCAAAGACAATGGTAATAACAATGGTGTTGTAAAAATGATCCCAGAACGCCAAATATCTACGTTTCCTATTGCTCTTGCCTTTGTCTCTCGACCGCAGTTTCTGTGGTTCAAGATTTAACCCCCCCCCCCTCGATTTCCATGTGAACTTAAAATATTTGCTAAGGTTAGTTAGCATATTTCAATATTTCAAGTCAGATGGCAATACTCAGCGAAGATTCTGTTCTACACTACTTTTTGCATCCATGGCACAAGTTTAGATGCCACGAAATAAGTTAAAATCAAAATAGTTTTTATCGGCTGACTTTAAGTGACCTGAACAAGCCTTACAACCCTTAGATGATTTTGTCTATTGGAGAGACCATAACTCGTTAAAGCAGTGAGATACAGAAACCGACATCTAAACAAGTATACCCAAACATCTGGAGAGTAGCATTCTTCAAAGAAATCTTGGAAATTTTAAGCGATTTTTGTCCTGGCTCCGTTTTATAAGGGTAGCGAACATTTAGAAAACTCTTCATGGGTTTCTTTCGTCTGATTTGCTTATTTGCAACCTGAACGGTCCCCAGTAATGAGGCTTTGGAGGTTTGCGGTCATGGGCTACGAGGAAAAATTGGCTAAAATATTTGATTCCTATCTTGAACATCTCAACGTTGTAAGCTGGTGACAAGGCTACAGAGGAAGAGAAGCAAAATTATTTGGAAGCAGCCTATTGTGATCAAGCAATCACGGGATGTCAAATGTCATTGTAACGAAGCCTTCTTTATCTGTCATCACGAAACGGCTGTCTTTGATGGTCGAGGTTGTCAGTTTCAGATGAACAATATAATGGAAGTGAAATGATTCTCAAGACTGAGGAGAGGGGCATTGACCTTTGATTCAAGCAAATCTGAGAAGCGCTTGCAAGACAGTTATTGATCTTCTGATGTTATGATGACAGAAAGGCTTAAAACTGAACTGCAAAGATGGGTCACTATTGAGAACCTACGAAGACTAAATAATCTTCGGTGGATTTACTCCCTCCCCCTCTCCACATTCCCTTCTCAAATGCCAGTGTCCGGTACTTGTAACCGTATAATACCAGTCTGCGCAGGCTTCATTGGTTATCCCGACAAAGTCATTGATTACATCGCACTGTCGCAAGTTGTTTTGAATGGCCTTTTCAGCTTTTCTAGTTATATAAACCTAATTTGGCCCACTGTTCATATTTAAATTTTTATATTTTTATATTTCATATTTCATGTTAATTTCTTTTAAGGAGGGTTGTCCTTCGACAAGTTTATTTTCAATGGGGCCCTCCAATAAAAACATTAATTACAGTCTAAGATACGAAGTAGAAAAAACTATTAATCAAGTTAAACTGTAAAACCTTATTTACAGTATCCAAAACCTATTTATCATAATGGTTAAAATTTACAATCAAAACGAAAGAAAACAGTTCTAAGTAGTTTGCTTCAAACTATGCAGAGAGATGCTTGAGGGCCCCTTGAAAAACAACTTCGGTTGAAGGGCAACCCTCCCTAAACAAATGAAATATGAAGTATGAAATATAGGTTGCCTGCTTTGACTCAGCGGACAGGATATTCCATAGTTTCGTGCTTCTATACGAGAATCTCTGGCTATTTACTGACCTTTTCATCGGTAGTCTCAGGTCGGTCCCCGTATCACGAAGGCTATGAGATGAGCAGGACGAATTTCGGGTGAAAAGGTCACACAAGTATTGTGGAGCCAGCTCATTCTGGGACTCGAAGGCCATTATCTTAGATGCACCAGAGGCAAGTTCCTCAACGGTCTTCCATCCCAGTCCTTTAATAAGAGGTCTGCTTTGGGCATCGTAGCTGCTGTTCGTTATCATCCTATTGCAGCACGGCTTTGAAGTTTTTGCAGCTGATTAATTTCAGTTAAACTGGCGCAGCCCCAGACAAAACAGCAGTATCGAAAGTGGGGCTCCACGATAGCTGTGTAGAGAGTTTGCAAGATTTCTTTTGGGAAAAAGGACTTTGTATGTTTTAAAAAGCCAACTGCCCTCGAAAACTTGCTAGAAACTGCCTTGATTTGTTCATTCCAATTCAAGGAGCAGTCGATTTGCACACCAAGGAATTTTGTCTTTTTGACTACTTCTAGCTCATTATCGCAAATTTTCAGAACCAAGTCATTATTTTGACTTTTGAGGATGTTTTGTTTCTGCGTTGTAGATATAAGCGTAGAACGAGCTCTCGCAACGTTCAGGGAGAGCTTGTTGCCTTGTAGCTAAGTTTCCAGTTTTCTAAGGTCACTGTCAAAAGTCTCAGTTAGCCGAGTCAAATAGTGGAACTGGTAGCACAAACTAGTGTCATCATCATACATGGACACGGTGGAATCTTGGACAGCTTGTGGGAGATCATTGATGTAGATGAGGAAGGGGGAGGGCCAAGACATAAACCTTTTGGAACTCTATGTGCCCTGTCTTTGATTCCACGCCATTAACCCTACAAAACTGTTTCCGATTGGAAAGGAAGGACTTAAACCATGAGTGTTCATGTTGCTGTACACCTTAGAGCTCCTGCTTTCACAGAGAATGTTGTGATTGTTAAGCGCCTTTTTGAGGTCATTGAACAGTAGACCCACAACTGAGCGGCTACCATGCCTAAAAATTGAAAATGAAATGAAATGAAACAAGCCTACCAAGATCCATTCCATTGTACCAGTCGTCAGCATTTTTAAGAAAGCATGTTACTGTTAAATGAAGGCGCAAAAAGCCCGATTGGCCAGATGAAAAGTGGCCGTTATCATTCATGTACTGGTACAGCTGAGTTGTTACTAAGTTTTCAAAGTGTCTTGAGATGACAAGCAAGACTGCTACTGATCAATCTTGCTTCTTTCAATTCGCATCAAAGTGCTTACATCTTTTGTTATTTACTAGTTTAAGACAGATGTTGGTCGATCGTTAAACTTGTCATTCATATCTCCATCTTTTGAATCTCCATTATTATCTCCATCTTGTGGTGAGCAATGGAACCCCTTGTTTAACATTCCTTCCGAAGGGTGGCGAGGCGAGGTCAGTTGGAAAGTCAGGCCTCCGAGGTCACCCATCCGGAGCTTGACCTCACTCGATTGAGCCTAACTTCAGTGACCTAACGAAGACTCTATAAGCCATTCGGCCACTCACCCCGCTCTGCGCATCCCGCTCTGCTCACCCCGCTCATTGTCTCAACTACGTCGAATGGGATATCTAGAGCATATCTACTGCCAGTGGCGTAACGGTCTAAAGTTACCTTTAGTTCAAAAACTAAGGGCCCCCGACCTCTAAGGGCCCCAAAGGGGCCCCCAGCAGCAAAGATTCCTTTGTTATTTTACAGCAAAACTGGTGCTCTAGCAATGATGAAATGACCAAGGGGCCCCATGCCTGCATGATCTTACACTGTGAATGAATGGAAAGCGGTTTGATTAACTCTAACTTGTATCGAAAATGGATATGTCACTTTTATTGGAGATTTATGCACTTTTCTATCAACAGAAGCTTTGGCCAGCGGAGTTGCCAGGAGATGGGACATTTCTCCCTTTTGTCAAATGGATTCCTCAGGGTTCTTTCAAAACAAGGGGAAAGTTGTCGGGTATAGATGCTTACGGTAGGGTTAGTTTGTTCGAAAAATGATGGAACGTGACAGGAAGGGTCTCTACGCCAAAGTTCAGGTTGGCGTTTTTAAAATTTTCCCAGTCGAACTACCAAAGAATTTTTAAGGCTTCTAATTTGGAGCATGCTAACAATGTATTGTGAAAAGCATTTTTTAACCTAAGTAAAGGTTGCTTATCTGAAACTTTCTGAAGGGGGTGATTCATAGAAAACTTTGACTAACTTGTCAAACAGTCCAATTTGACACGGTAAGCTTTGAAAATAGATAGCCCTTCTGAGCAAAGATAAGTGATGTTGTCTCAAAAAGTTTAGGTGTAATCATGAAATGTTTTCTGAGCCAAACTAGCAGACGCGTTGTCAACATTTTTCTGGGGGCTTGGCCCCCAGACCCCCTACTCAAATGCCCACATTGATTTGTCCTTGACACGCTGCTAGTTTAGACAACCCACTAGGTTGCAAATCATTAGCCTGAAATCCCACTAGGTTGCAAATCATTAGCCTGAAATCCTTAACTGGACATAATATCTATATCTATAACTTGATTTTACGAAGGCTCGTGCGAAGGCTAAGAATGGTTAGAAATGACATGTGGTATCCATAGACTGTATATGCGTTCTAATGATTTGTGATAAGAAAGAACGATGCATGTAGACTTCTGACGATGAGTCCCTTGTATCCCTGCGGTAAACCTTGCTCAAGAGGGACTCATAATGAAACAGTGAAAAACTTGGCCCTATCTTCTTCAATCAGCGATGGAATTATGAAAGAATCACGGCTTCGAATCTCCATCCCGTGGGAGTGTTTTCAATTCTTCAATCGAATCGAAAATTCTATCGCATTCTCACCGTAACAATAGTAATTCACAAATCTCGCCATCTGATTGGTACGTTAGGAATTGCGAAGTTTGGGCCTAAATAGGGCCAAGTTTTTCAGAGTAATGCTATGAGTCTCTATTGCCCAAAGCGCCATCATCAAGTCAAAGAGCACAGGGCAACAAGAGACTCATCGTCATCAGTCTACGATGCATGTAGCAGTTGATTCCCTTTATTCTAAGTCAGCCATTGTTAAAATAATGAGATTTAGCTCTTTATTGTATTAGCAGGAAGAAGAATGGTGCGACGACAGTGATGATGATTATTATGATGAATGGGAAGAAAGTTATACAAACAAGGTAGGCCGAAACGTTCACAATGCAGTGAACATAAACAGTGCTTCACGCAATAGACTCAAAGCTTCTCTGCAACCACAGGAAAAACAGTTTGGAAAATTCCTCAACAGAATTGACATTAATGAATTTAAAGGACCAGCATCCTCTGCCAAAACGGGTGGAAGTCTGTCACAAGATGGCAGTAACAAAGGGGGAGAGAAGCGCTCAAGAGATAAGGCAGATCGTGCAACAGTGGAGCAAGTATTAGATCCAAGAACCAAAATGATCCTGTTCAAGCTGTTGAATCGAGGCTTCATTAAAAGCATCAATGGCTGTATAAGTACCGGCAAGGAGGCTAATGTTTATCATGCAACTGGCCCTAATGGTGAGGACAGAGCAGTGAAAGTATACAAAACGTCCATTCTCACATTTAAGGATAGAGATAAATACGTTGCCGGAGAATTTAGATTCAGACATGGGTATTGTAAGAGTAATCCAAGAAAAATGGTGAAGACATGGGCGGAGAAGGAGATGCGAAATCTTACCAGAATGTTTGCCAATGGAATGCCATGTCCTGAGCCGTTCATACTACGGAGCCACGTGCTTGTTATGCAGTTCATTGGATGCAATGGTTGGCCAGCGCCGTTGTTAAAGGACTGTTTCATCTCGGACTCAAAAGCCCGAGAGCTTTATTTGCAATGTGTGCGACTTATCAGGGATCTATACTGGAACTGCAAGCTGGTGCATGCTGATTTAAGCGAATTCAACATGCTCTATAACCAGGTGAATGACAAACTTTATGTGATCGATGTCTCTCAGTCAGTTGAGCATGATCACCCCTGCGCTCTCACGTTTTTGAGGAAAGATTGCACTAACATCAATGAGTTCTTTAGAAAGCACAATGTTAGTACTATGACTGTCAAAGAGCTGTTTGAATTTACTACGGACCCAACAATCAACAAAGATAATGTCGAGGACTACCTTGATAAGATCCAGGAGGTCGCTGTAAGCAGAAGTGCAGAAGAGTTAAACCAACAAGATGTGATTGACGAAGAAGTTTTCAAGAACGCATTTATTCCAAGAACATTGGACGAAGTTATCGATTATGAAAGAGATGCTATTGAAGCACAAGGTGGTACTTCGGAAGACGTTTATTACCCAATGGTTACTGGCCTGAAGCAGGACCTGACTGGTGCAAAAGATATCCCAGATATCTTAATCGGCTCACTGGACAGGGAACCAAGCAACGTTAAAAAGGGTCAGATGTCAATGAAAGAAGAATCGTCGGATGATTGTTCTTCTGACGAGGAAGAAATGAGTGAAACCGGAAGCAAGGAGGATGTTGAGTGCAAAGAAGAGACGGAGTTATCAAGGAAAGAGCATAAGAAACTCGTGAAGGAGCAAAACCGAGAGAGGCGTAAGAACAAGCTGCCGAAACATGTCAAGAAACGAAAACAGAAAGTTGCAAGGTTGCGGAAACCAAAACGATAGGTATCTTTTCATCCTTAAGTCTGAATTGCAAAGATGGACTGTTTATTATCTAAGCCGTTGGCTAGAAATGTAGTGTTAATTTTCTTCAGAATATGTCATAGCCATTTTGCGGATGGTGTTCTCTGAAACAAACTCTCTTGAGGAGCTGCAACTAGATTCAGATTATAGATTTATGATTGAAACTGACTGATACTAATTCGTCTTTTGCTACAATCCTCAGTGAAATCCGTTTTATTTCTTTCATTACATTTTGTGCAGAAAAATTTCCTCCTTGTAAAACATTTTGTGCTGAAAAAAATACATTTCTGTTTTGTATTATCTGACGATTTGGTAGGACCAACAGGGTGGAATTTAGTTTTGAGCCAATCAGCTACTTTGTTTATGTCGGTAACAACCTATCATATTGCTTCATTAAGCAATAGGAACAATAGAGGTCTTGACGTCACAAATGATGAGCACAGATGTAAACATATCTCCTCGCAGCTTCTCGCTACAAAACCACTGAATCTAAAATCGATAGAATACACTACATTTTAAGGCTAATTTCCAGTCAATGGAATTTTCCGAGCGGGCGGAAATTCTTTAGTTTACGAGAGAAAATGTCGCTCTGACATTCAATAGATAGTTACGGCTGAGCAACGTTTTATTGTCTAAAATTCCGCCCGCTCGGAGAATTCCGCTGATTGGAAATTGGCCTTTAAGGTACTATAAAGAGTATCATGACTTCTTCGCATTATTTATGAGTTAATCTGAATTGTTACCGAGAACATATTTTATTATCTGCCCCAAGAGCAGAGAAAACGTCAACACCAAAATAGGCATTTTCTACTGTATTTGCTTAGGCCCATCGCCGTGCCTCTGGCGGTTATGATCATTTTGAAATGCGTTCCTCGAACATATCTCCGTGAAATTTTCTGTGTTAAACACCATTCAAAAGGAAGAGCATCCCCTTTGAAACAGAGCATATTATTGCATTCTTGAGCACACAAACTCGATGAGAAACTCGAAGCCCCACGAGAAAATCCACAAATCGATTTTGGTACGCCAAACGTCAATCTGACGTTTAGGATTCAACTCCCTGCCCCCTCTTCCAAACATCTGGTCAACTTTTCTCCAAATTTTCGATAAATGCGCTTTTGCAATTTTGAGTTTTATTGGTTTCTGCTTCAGAATATGTGCATAGCCTGCCTATTTGAATGCTGTTGAGGTTCACATCGTGATTCATCACTTTGTTTTTTTCAGTTATCGAGCAGCAATCGTTAATGCTCTTTGAGTGAAGTCTACGAAAATAGTTTGTGATTATGTAACTGATATAGATTACCTGCTACTTTGCCTTTTGCTCGTCAAGAAATTCTGGTATATGAGAGAAACCCGCTCTGCTTGTGCCGAGCTTCGATCGAGAACTGGGAATTCTTCGAGCCGAGGGAAATTATTACTGAAATTGACCAGGTTTATCATCAGAATATGAAAAATGGATAGAACATATAAAGACTGACGTAGTTTATAGCTAATAGGCCTGATCGATTTTTATCAAATGTTTTATCTTTCCCTTAACGTCATTGGTTAAAGCCCCCCCCCCCAATACGTCAGGTTGCCGTTTTGCGTACCTAGGCGGATTTGTGAGTCTTCCCCAAACTCACAAATAGGCCGTAAATATCGGAAGGTACTCACTGGTTCTCCATTTGCAATGATTAGTGAAACATGAGAAGTCTGCAAATCTACACGCTCTATGCGAAACAAACAAATTTAGTAAGGATGAATTAAACTATTTCCACAAGTTTTACCAGTGCAGTCTTTACTGCACTATCGTTTCGATCTAAGGTCTATGCCATCAAAAGTCTGAACTGAAATGGTTGGAAATTCATCACGTCTACGCAAATAGTCTTTGTTTGCAAAACAAGTCAATTTCTGATCTTGAGATAATTCCTTTTCAGTGTTTTGTTGAGTTTAGGTCAGACTACCCTGGGTACCAGACTGGGTCTGGTACCCAGGGTAAGGTCAGGTCAGATGAAATATGCAACTCAGGTATCCTCCTGGTGCATCATGATATCTTGCGATCAAGGATTTTACAGTGGAGATCATTCCGGCTGGACAGGGCGATCATTCCTTACTTAGTTCTCTTTGAAAGTAGCCAGCCTCTTCATCTTTTGCAATCTCGGTAAGGTCTTAGAGCAAAGGCAGAAAGTCAGGTTTCAAGGGGGGAATGGGTAGCCATCACAAGGGCTTTGAGCACAGACAACCGCCTCAAGCTTAAGACTTCCAACAAATCCAAGGCTCTTGATGTTTCTGCATTTTTGGCAAGACCTGGTGGCATGTGGTCTCCCAAACCCTGATGATTTCTGCTTGCTGTTTCTCCCTTGCTCCCAAACCCATGTCAGAACCTCGAATAGGTCACATTGCATACCACTTTGCATACAGGTCGCCTACGAGAACAACCCGTCATCTAAATGGAAAAAATTATCATTCCTTTTGGATAATGGGTTTTCAGGTGGCTAGCACTATCCTTTCTGGAGCTTGAGAGAGTCTATTTCTAGAGCGAAGGACTGGATCCCCCTTTAATTTAATCGACGGTTTTAAAGGCTCTACGATATGTATGCATGTGTCAATTTTCCACATAAAGAGTATATACAAGTTATTAAGATATGTATAAAGAATAGCATTAAATGGTCTAGCTGACCTTATTTCCACTGTCCCGGTAGAGGTGCTGGTATAACAGAAAAGATGAGGAAAACAAGAAAATAGGAAAGTACCGTAGTTGTTATCAGTACTGACGTGGACTTGCCCAAGTCGTCTGGTAAGGAAGAAAGAAAGGATAAACTACCTAGTTCTTTCTTACAAGACAGCTTGGGCAAGTCCAGAACTGACCTATCTCAGTACCCTAAAATGCCTGTTAAAACCTCTTTGGGAGATGTTCCTCTATACATAAGAAACCGCTTGAAAGAAACTCGGCCCCTCCTAGAAGAGTCGTTCCCCATAAGTTATCAGAGTTTAATAAACAAAGTTAAGAAACGGTTTGATTAGGGCACTGGAGGAAGAAGCTGGAATTGCTTGGACTTGGCTGAAACAAAATCAAATGATTGCAAACCCAGAAAAGTTTTACGTACTCCTTATCAAGAAGGATCACACAAATACATGTGGAGAGAATATCACCATCCAAGGTAAAATGATCAAGTCTGAAGAAACAGTCAAATCGTAAGGTATACAACTAGATTATAAGCTAAATAATGAACAACATGTTTCTGAGGTTTTGTCGAAAAGCTGCGTCACAACTTTGTGTGCTAAGAGACTCCAACAATTCATTGGCTTTAGTGAAAGGAAAATTCTTGCACAAAGTTTTGTATATTCAAATTTTAATTCTTGCCGGCTAGTAAGGTACTCTTCCTCGGCTAAGTCTTTGCAAAAATTGAAAAGATTCAAGAACGTGCTCTTAGATTTTTGTACAATGATCACCGTTCCTCTTACAGCGAATTACTTGAGAAGTCGGAAAGATGTACTATGCATTTTTCCCACATGAGAGTTCTCTGTATAGAAGTTTTCAAGACATTGAAACATCTAAACCCGTCTTTCATGAGCGATATTTTCAAAATAGAAACTTCTAGATATTCGTCGCGAAATCCATATAACTTATAGTATTATATACCACATCAATTCAAGTCACCTTTGGTTCAAATAGCCTTCGGTCAGCAGACCGCAATTCTGGAATGCATTGCCAAACGAGAAAAAATCCACCGACAACTTACATTCTTTTAAATGTTTGATAAAACAATAGGATTAGCCGAACTGCAAATGCAATGCTTGCCAACATTCGTCCGAATTATAGGAAATTATTGATCGTGAAACAGTACGATCGTGAAACAGATCGTGAAAGGCAACAAACTTTCATTGAATGTCCTAAAAACTCAAGCTCTAGTTGTGGGTTCCAAACCCAAAATTAAGAAAATTACTGATAATTTTGTTGCTCGTCCGCAGTTTCTCATTGGTGGCTCTCATGTTGAAAATGTAGACCAGACAAAATATCTGGGAGTAATAATTGACAAGAACCTATGCTGGGCGGAGCATATCAATAATGTTCGTACTAAAGTATCTCGTGGCATAGGGTTTTTGAAGTATTCCAGAAAGTTTTTACCCCAAAATACCCTGAGTAAGATGTATCGAGGAATCGTAGAGCCTCACTTTAGATATTGCTGTTCCGTGTGGGGGTGCTGTGGGGTGACCAGACTGCAGACCCTTCAAAAGCTGCAGAATCGGGCAGCTAGAATTGTTACAAGAAGCAATTTTGATTCATCTGCTGGGCCATTAATACACAATCTAAAATGGCTAACTATAAGTGAGATTATCAAAAGTGAAACTGCCACAACCATGTACAAATCGTTAAATGGTCTTGCTCCAGAATATCTTTCTAAAATTTTCGTCAAAAATTCTACTCGAAATATCAGACAACTGCGAAATACAGAAACTGATCTTCTGTTACCTATGAGGAAAACAAGCAATGGACAAAAAGGTATATCTTTTCGTGGTTCTAAACTATGGAATCAGCTTGACTATGATATAAAACAGGCACCCTCCCTTGCCACTTTCAAACGAAGATTGAAAGGTAATCTGTGAACAATAATGATAATTTATTGTCATTATTGTTCACAAATTATCATTATTATTTGTGAATTCGGGTTTTTTCCCCATTTTTCATACCAATTCTCGGTTTTTTTTTTCACTGTTTGCCACGGCCCCCTGAAAAGCAGTTCTTCACGACTGACGGGGCTACCGTGCCTAAAGAAATAAAAATAAATAAATAAATACAAAATATTTATGAAATTATTTGCATTTTACTTTTCGTTATTATCGCGTTAGATTAGCATACTTATATTTTGTACATTGTAGGCTAGATTAAAGAGATCAATATGAAATAAGATGAAAAACAAGTTTCAATTTTAGCTCATGAAATGCAAAGTTTTTCATCAATAGATACACAGTCAAGCAAATGATACTAAAAGGCGATTTCATTGTCATTTATGCTTTGCTTCTTCATTGATATGAGCTCAAAATATGGCATGTGATAAATTTTTAAATTCAGTTTATGTAAAAATTGGGCCCAACCAAAGTTAAGAGGCCTTCCCAAAATATTCAGACCCAACTTACTTGCAAAAATCAAACAAACAAGATGTAACAAGTTTATGGTATGGTGCAATAAAAGCATGAAAACAGATGCAGACTCCTCGATTATACCGGATGACCCAAAAAAGTGACCCGACGCGATCTGTTATAGAAATATAACTAAGAGGCTGATTAAGATGTTTCAAACGAAGTTCTGTCGCTGAAAAGGCTACCTTATATCTATATCATGGGTATTTTTCGGAATTTTTTAAGCACGGTAAATTTCCTGAATTAAGGATTTCGAGGAAAATGGTAAGCTTGAAATCCTGGAAAAGTTGTCTAAAACAGGGGATACATTTACAGCCATTTCAGATCTTCAAAAAAGTGAAGAACATGTTATATTTAGGCTGAGAATAGGTGACTCATTCCAATATTTTCAGAGCAAATGAATTGCCCCCTTGGTACCTAAAATGTTCTGGTCTCAAGAGACAAGGATACTCCTCAGTAGCGGCTGGTGAGGAAAACACTTGGTGGGGCAATTTTGGAAAAATTGTAGGGGTCTGGGGGAAAGACCTCAGAAATAAATGGCATTAACCGCGTCCTTCAAACTCTCGGAGAACGTTGGTAACGCCCTTTTTGATATATGTATTTCTCGAAGCTTTCTGTATAACTATTTGCTTACGGCTTTGCTTTCAAATTTCAGTGAAAACTTTGTTTATTTTTCCTTGAAGAATGCAATAACCATATCAAAACACAGCAAAATAGCCATCAAATGGTTCTCGGCTTTTCTGACAAACGTTTCTGGTCGCTTAACACCGGACTGTGTCCAAGCTTTTTCTCGTTGAGTCTCCCTAAACAAGGAAACAGGTCTTCTCATCAGACTTGCTGCAACATGTACTGTAAGCCACATACCTTGAATACAAGCTCCTTGCAAATCTACACGATGGTGACTTCAGCCGCCATTCTTGGCGATCTGGCCACAAACGTTTTACTTCTGATCTCCCTTCATTCATGACTTTAGGCTATCATATTTCGTTCGATCGTTTGTTGATAACAACACTAGGCCCTCGAAATGTCTGAAGCACCAAGTGGTGTTGCCGTTGTTGACTGGGAAGGGCAAGTTGAAGTTTGCCCCAATTTTACGAAAATTGGCCAATCAGCTAACTTCACGGCATGAAGAAAACGACGAAAACGCCTTAGTGCGCATGACAATTCCAACCTGAGAGGGGCAGAAAATTCTTTGCCCTGAAACCACAGAAACAATGAGAAGGAAGCTCATAAGGTCATAGAAATTTGATAGCCTCAAAAGAGGCCGATTCTATCAATATCAATAAGCTCCAGACGTCACTTATCAACGGAAGAAAGAAGCCCACAATTTTGATATGGCTCATACAACAATCCCATTTCAAGCCCGCTGTTTTATTCAAATCACACACAAAATCATTAATGATTTTGTGAGAATTTTTCCATAGAAATATGATTTTTTTAAAACTTTTCTTTGAGATTTTCAGGTGGGGCACTGCCCCAAGTGCCCTATAGCACCAGCCGCCACTGATACTCCTGCTTTTTCTGCAAAAAATTCTTGAAGACTTCGATTTGCGTGGAAAATTTAGCTCCTTTGAAAATCCATGAGTTTAAAAGGCAAGTTAATACCAAATGCTTAGGTGCCTAGGGACAAGAACGTTCTCTAAAATTTTTCGACTGAGATGCCTATTCCCAGCCTGAAGTAGAACACGCTCCTCAATGTTTCATGATGTGAAGTGGCTTCATTTTTTTTTCATTTTAAATTTCATTTTCATTTTTTGCTCTTGCCTTGGGCCCCTTTTATTCCTCATATACATAAATGATCTGCCATTTGCTCTTAAAAACAGTGAAGTAACGATGTATGCCGATGATACCAGTATATCATATTCTTCTAAGAATATCGACGAGCTTAATGAAACCCTTAACAGTGATCTAGACTCTTTGAAACAGTGGCTTGAAGGTAATAAGTTGTCTCTCAATGTAATCAAAACACAAGCAATGGTTATAGGCTCTAGGCCTTATATCAAGAAGATATCAGATAAATTAGTACCGACCCCGTCTTTCGCCATTGGCAACTCGCATATTGATGTTGTAGATAATGCAAAATACTTGGGAGTACAACTTGATAAACATCTTGTGTGGGATGAGCATACTAAGGCTTTACGTTCAAAGATTTCTCGCTCTTTGGGATTCCTAAAATATGCTAAGAAATTGCTTCCAAAGCATACCCTGAGTCAGATGTATAGAGGTATCGTTGAGCCCCATTTTCGCTACTGTTGCTCTGTGTGGGGTAGCTGTGGAGAATCTCGCCTTTTGATGCTACAAAAGTTACAAAATCGTGCTGCGAGAATAGTTACCAACAGTAGCTATGATGCAGCAGCAGCAAACTTGATTAAAGAGCTCAAATGGCCGACAGTCCACGACATGATCAAACAAGAGACGACTACCATTGTTTTCAAATCAATAAGTGGTCTCGCGCCCACTTACCTCTCTACTTTATTCACGAGAAACTCGACACGGGAGATTGTAAATTTGAGAAATCGTGAGACTGACTTACTTGCTCCACGAATGAAAACAAGTAATGGCCAAAAAGCATTTTCGTTCCGTGGAGCAAAGGTTTGGAATGAATTAAAACATGAGGTCAAGCTAGCCCCCTCTCTGTCTACTTTTAAATGTAGACTGAAATGTAAATAGATTTTAATTTTTCATTTATTCTGATTTAACATTGTAAATATTCTTTTTTATTTTAGTAGTATTGTAATTAGGTTTTTTTCCACGCCCCCCTGAAAAGCAGCCACTCTTGGTTGATGGGGCCACCGTGTATAAAAAATTTAAAATGAAATGAAAGTGGCTTTAAATCAATCCCCTGTTTTGGCGACTTTTTCAGGATTCCAGCTTGCTATCTTCCTTGAAATCCTTAATTCTGGAAATTTACCGTGCTTAAAAAACTGCGAAAAATTCTCATAATGCAGGGTAGTCTTTGAGCGACAGAACTACAGAACTGCCTTTGAAGCATCTAAGTCGGTGTCTCAGTTGTTTTTCTATAATGGATCACGTCCGGCCACTTTTTTTGGTCACCCGGTATCTGACCTGACCCCCTCGTCAGAAGCTACGTAGTCATCTATTTTCCAACTTTTCTACAAAAAAACTGAAAGAATTATCTCAAGATCAGAAATCGACTTGTTTTGCAAACAAATACTATTTTTGCTGCGCAGCAGCCGCCTATTCCTGCGCAGTGGCTTCCCTACAATCCTTCACAAAAATTATGAGACTGCATCCCCTTTCCCCTCAGTCAATGTTGTTTCGCTTGACTCTGGGGTGACTGGATGTCAATTTTCAGGGGAAACATTGCCTACAATTACAACATTGACTGAGGGGGAAGGGGAAATGACAGTGGCAAGAAAAACAATGGTTTTCCTGCAGTAGAGAAAATGGGAATACTAAAATGTCGGGATTGTACCTGCTGGTCTCAATATATTTTGTGTAGGATTGTAGGCGAGACCGATTTTCGATGCTTGTATGTTTTTCTGTCTGTTTTCAACAATTTTGCAGTGACTTCGGTCAGCGGCTGTTGAAATGGCATCGGAATGGTTGGAATTCTTTTATTGGCACCAAAAGAACATTTACGTCACCTCTCTGTTCTCCTATTGTTAATTGACTCAAAGCCAATATACCGATTTGTCATGCAATTCAATTCAATTCAGCTGCGGAATCAGGGAATGGACCTGTGCAAACAATACACAGCACTCACTGACAGTCGTTATTTTTAGTCTTCGACGTAATCATCTTCCCGCCACTCAGTTCAGGTTTTGGATGACATCGACCTTAGATCAATACGATGATGGTGCAGTAAAGACTGGACTGGTAAAACTTGTGGAAATAGTTTAATTCATCCTTGCTAAATTCGTTTGCGTCACATGGAGCATGTAGATTCGTAGACTTCCTTAGTTTTGGCTAATCGTTGCGCATGGAGGACTGGTGAGTACCTTCCCATATTTACGACCTACGGTAAAACCCCGCAAACAAGTGCATAGCAAAATAAGAACCTGCAGACTGATTTTGTGGAAAAAGAAGCCCAAATATAAGAACCAAATACAGACTGATTTAGTTCAATGTTCGTATGAGATGGTACACTTGATTAAGAAATTTCATCAAATTAGTAAACAATTTATTGACAACTGAACACCTCCAACAGTTTCAGGAATACGCAAATTCTTTTATCTGGCTGTATGATTTAAATTGCTTTGTCAATAACAAAAGTACTATACCTTCTGATTTTGAAATGAAGTCATTATACCCTTAAGTATATTTCACATATACTGTATACTGTAGCCATATATTCATCATAGTCATAACTGTCCTTGTGATGACAACCAAACCCTGTAAATGTCATAAGTACCTCATTTATAAGAACCTAGCAAGTCTGTGTTTTAGAAAAACATGTTCTTGTTTGCGGGGTTTTACTGTATTTGTGACATTAGGGCTTTGGGCTTCTAATCGAGTTTGCCTCGAAAAATGTCGTTGTTTTACGTGTAATTGTGGTGCTCAAGAATGCAATTATATGCTCTGTTTCAAAGGAGAATCTCTTCCTTTTGAATGGTGTTTAACATGGAAAATTTCACGGAGTTGTGTTCGAGGAACGCATTTCAAAAGACCATAACTGCGAAAGGCGCGATCATAGGCCTAAGCAAATACAGTAGGAGATGCCTATTTTAGTGTTGACGTTTTCTCCGCTCTAGGGGCAGATAACAAATACGTTCTCGGTAATACCTTAGATTAACTCATAAATAATTCGAAGAAGTCATGATACTCTTTATAGTACCTTAAAATGTAGTGTATCCTATCGATTTAGCTATTTACATTCCAGGTACAGAAATCGAGTGTTTCAAGGCCTGCGTTTGTTTCTGCATCACCACTGAGCAAAAGTGTCTCAAAAACCAAACAGTGCGTATGAAGTATGTAGCATGTCATACAGCCAATGTAAAAATATGCATACAGCAAGAGAAATTTCCTCACAGCTTTACGCTTGTACGGAACAAGAGCAATGACACCGAGGGGGATTCGTTTGCACCGTTCCGTAGTCATGTAAAGTACCGTCTTCGCAAAGTGATGTACGCGGGCGAACAAAGGCAAACAACAAAACTGAGTTGTGACAGAGTGCACTGTACGAAACTGTATTGTTAGTGTAAGGGGGAGAGCAAATATTGAAATTGCTATGAAGCAATAACAAAGCCAAAATAACTTAACCCTATCTCACATGGGGGCGGGGTGGATTCCACCTCCCCCCTCTTTACATTTCATTTATGAGTTTTTCCGTGTTTGCCGAATGCCTCTGAGATTAGTAAGTTTAACTTTCTTTTATACAGCAATGAAACTGTAACAATTTTTGTGCTCTATTTTTAGCCTTGTTTCCATGGTAACCAAGTTGTCGTGCCGCACTCTGTGAATATTATTCATTGGATCTCTCTTAACCCTAATCCACATGGGGGATGTTTTCCACCCCCCCTCGAGGTTTTTCTTGCCACGTTTTTAAAAGAGATCAACTAAGTCCCCCAAACCCCTCTGACATTAACTAATTATCTATTCGCCACATTTTTTACCAAAAAAATTTTCCAACAATAGAGCTTACAGGTCACGTGACATGCCTATATTTGGAGGCAGGTAGCAAACAAATCATTGTTTTTGATGATTTCAATGGAAAAATTAGATCAAATTATGAAGTATCATACACCAAATTAATCAGTAAAAGAAGAGCTAAAATTTGATACCGGAATTTCTGAAATTTGATGAAGTCAGCATTTTTTATAATGGCGTCATTTTGGCCGCCATTTTGGGCTAATTAGCAAATTTTTTGAACATTTTCAAAATTTTTCAATTGAAAACACTGCAGTGATACGTTTGTAATGGAGAATTACCACTTTGCAGCTTCTCTTTGTCTATTTTTACAGAGGACAAATTAATTGCATAAATGACGTCATTCAAATTGGTTAATTTCTCCAAAATTTTTCTCCAAAATCATTAATTTCAATGAAATTATATTTTCATATCAAATTTGTGGCTAAATTGAACCAAAAACTGCCAAATGTTCATGCACAACCTTCCTTAAATTCAAATTTAACTTGGAATCAATAGATTTTCAACTTGACGACCTCACTGTGACGTCATCAGATGTGGCAGCCACACCCAAATTACGCTACATGCTAGAAACTACCTGATCTATAAAGGCCGACCTCCACTTAAGCGTGCGCTCGAAGCGAACGAGCCAGCAAATAAGCGAACAGTTGAATCGCCGGCGATCGCTCTGAGAGTTGACCTGAGTTCTACTCCCAAGCGAACAAATTTTGTTCGCTTCGAACAGAAATTTTCGAATTGAGCATGCGCAGACTAAATATCGCTCGTTCTCTTCGCATGGGCGCTCAAGTGGAGGTCGGCCTCAACGGTGCCTAGTTGTATTGAATTCTGAAGAGGCTAAGGCTGTTTTCAAAGGGGGTGGAAAGACCCCCCCCCCATGAATAGTAGCTCGAAAAAAGGCCATATGGATTAGGGTTAGTCCTTTTCAATTGGTCCAATTAGGTCTAAACTATGAATTTACATCTATATATTTCATTTCTTTACGAAAAGTAAAGTTTACGACTTTTAACACACTTTCATTGTTATGACGTCATATGAGATCATAATGTTAATTATGCTCCAGCAGCAACAACAGCAACGTTAAATAAACAATTGTTTTAAAAATTCGTTCTTCATATAATGGACAGCCTTTGTGCCAAATTCGGCTGCCATATCTCAAGAAACAACAGAGATAAACAGGGGGTGGAATCCACCCCCCCCCCAGGCATTGAGTGTTTCAAATCGCCCAGGTCAGATAGGGTCAAGGATTTGAAAAAGAATTGAAAATAGCTTGACACGTTTCTTCAGAGGGGACGAGTTTTGTATGGATACACGGAAACACCCTATTGTTACTCGCCACCCTATTGTTGATTGATTTCAACCGGCATCATCGCAGTAAAATCCTCTCGCCGGTTCATTTTTTTCATTTATTCTTATTTAGACACAATACCCTATCAGCATAACAAAGTAAATATAAATATTAATAATATCAAGAAAGAAATAAAGCTGCTCTTCCAAGGGGTTGTGTTTGTGTCCCTCTTCCCTTTTCCCTCTACCTCAAGAATTCCCTCAATCTTACTTTGAAGGAGCTCAATGAGGTAGAGTCTCGTATTTGCTTTGGGATCTCGTTCCAGGCACTTGCTCCCTGGTATCCAAAAGACTTTTTGCAGTACTCAAGACGAAGCCGAGGAATTTCGAAATCATCAATTTTTCTTGTGTTATATCTCGAAATATTCGACCTAGGAGTGAATTTATTTTTGAGGTTCTCTGGGCAGAGTCCATTGTTTATCTTGTATGTAGTAATTAGCCTGTCATATTTTATTAGATTGCGTACATCGAGCCAATCACATACCCAGCCATCTTTGTGCCTTCTGCATTCAATTAGTCTGCGTGCACTGTTTTGCAGCCTCTGTAAGGATTCCAGTTTTGTGTTTGACAGACATCCCCAAATGACACTGCAATATCTCAGATCGCTTTCAATCAAACAATGCTCGATAAACAGTTGCCAATTATTTCTGGGAGAGGATGTTTTTGAGTTTAAACATCGCCCCTAAACCGTTTTTTATCTTTCGCTTTACTGTTTTGAGTTGTTCTTCCCAATTCATCCTTTCGTCTATTATGACACCAAGATATTTTGTTTTTTGAGCTCTACATAATTTTTGATCATCAACTTCGAGGTCAGGGAAATCTTTGGCTTTGTTCAGTTGTTTTGGGTGCCCTATCAACATAAATTCGCTTTTTCAGCATTTAAGCTAAGTTTGTTTTGCCTCATCCAGGATGAAACAAGATCAAGTTCGCCCTTTATCTCATTAAAGAGCTCGTTGATCTCATTGGAGGCATAAGAAATGCTCATGTCATCCGCGTACATATTTGGTTTAGATTTTTTCAAACATTTTTCAAAATCATTCATATAAATGATGAAAAGCAAGGGACCCAAACACGACCCCTGTGGTATTCCACACTGTACTAAACGCTTGTTTGACGATTACCTTCTACATAACAATATTGCTCTCTCCCGGCAAGGTATGAAGTGAACCAACCGTATGCAAGATCGGTGACTCCATAGGCTGATAGCTTTGACAACAGAACATCATGGTCGACGGTATCAAAGACTTTTTTTAGATCTAAAAATACGCTTAAGTTCGTTTTTTGCTCGTTGATATTCCTGAACCAAGTCTCTGTTATGTTCATTATCGATGTTTGCGTGTTATGTAATTTACGGAATGCGAATTGGTTGTCTGAAAGAAGACCGCAATCTTTCATATGGGAAAAGAGTTGATCATGGGCCATCTTTTCCAGTAATCTTGCCAGTATCGAAACGACAGAGATTGGTCTGTAATTTGTTAACTCTGATTTTTGACCTGCCTTAAAGATTGGTGCCACTCTTGCCAGTTTCCAAAGATCTGGAAAAATGCCAGTGTCGAGGGATCTATTAAATATTGTTGTCAAAGGCCCGCTTACAATCTCTACAGCGTCTTTTAGTATTTTAATGGGTATTTTATCTGGACCTGGCGATTTTGAGGTCTTCAGTTTGTTTATCTCTTGCTTGACATAAGATACTTCAACATGTTTGAACGAGAATTTCGGGAGACGTTTGTCTTTCACCACACTTCGCACGTAAGCCATTGGGTCGGCATCTGTAGGTGCCTCAATTTTGCTTGCAAGCTTAGGCCCAATGGTCACAAAATGCTCATTAAAGGCTTCAGCTATTTCATCTGGACGAACGTACTGTCGACCGTTCAGTGTGACTGAATTTAAGGGAGGGGAAGTTTTACATTTGTTTTACCTTATTTATCGTCTTCCACATCGCCTTTGGATTACCTGAGTTTTCTTCGATTGAATTGTGACAGTAATCTTGCACACTGTTTCGTAGCTCACTTGTTACCTTATTCCTCAGTTTCTTATACCTAGGCCAGACTTTGTGATCTTTTTCGGCTCTTTTCTTTGCTTGGTCACGCTTTGTCATCAAGTTTTTTATTGAAGGTGAAATCCAGGGTGTGTTGTTACTCGAAACTTTCCTACGTTTTAATGGAGCATGGACCTCAAGAATCGAGCTGAAAAGATCGTGAAAAGAGCGCACCATGATGTTAGGGCAAGGGCGGGCATGTCCCACTGAGGACGCTGGTCCTACCTTTGTCCGAAAACCGGTAGTTCACGAAAAACTTTTTCACCATCTTTGTCCCAAAAACTGGTCTTTTTTGATGACATATTTACGTTGTTATTTTTCTTCGACTTGATGGACAATCTAATCACTTGCGATGTTTGTCCCGAAAACCGGTAGTTTCGGCCAAATACCTTTTCTCAAAAGACAGTGGTACCCGTAGCCTTGAAGGCACAAGTGTCCCTAAACCGGTTTTTCTTGCTCACCAAAATTCCATATCATTGGAACCGAAATAAGTGTTTATCCTGCAGGCATCACTACCGCCGTAATTGTATCTATGGAGGAGCAGTGTCCCAAAACTGGTAGTTTTCAAGCGGCAATGCCGAGGTGGTCCCTAGGTTCTAAAAAAGTTGTTGTTATTTCTCCTGGTCTGTCCCAAAACCGGTCTTTTTATCTTCATTTGACGGACAAAGGTAGAACCACTTTGGTGCAAAGAATTGAATTCCTGGTCTTTTTTGTAAATTTTCGTGGACAAAGGTAGAACCGCTTATGTAGAAATTTGAAATACTGGTTTTCTCAGCTTAAATTAGGCGGACAAAGGTGGAACCTGCTTACATGTAAGCTTTAGGATTTTGACTTGACAGGAAGTGAGAAAGCTTGATTTTTGTGAGAAATTAATGGACAAAGATGACTGATTTCAAAATTTGACCTTTGTCCCAAAAACCGGTTGTTTTGGGAGGAAAGTCATACTGTGTCATAAAAGAGACGGTTATTTTTTCCAATTCCTTTGGACAAACATGGGGTCAAATATTTTACAGTACTTGCCCGCCCTTGGTTAGGGTGACCAGCGGCAGCTTCAAAAGCTGAGTCCCAATCTATTGATTCTAGTTCACTGAAGAAGAGGTCCTTTTGATAATTTGCTAAGCTTCGAGTTTCTATAAATTTTGTTCGTTTATTCAAGAGCCTCTTGGCATTAATCTTTCGTTGGATGAATGGAAGGTAATGATCGGTCATACCGATTTTTAGTACCTCTGCCCTTAAAATATAACTAGGGCGGTTAGTTGCTATGTGATCGATCAAGGTTTTTGTTACTCGAGTTGATCCACCTTCATTAACAACACTAGCAACTCTTGTGGGCTCCTTTATTTGCTGCTCAAATTGGAACTCGTTGTAAATTGAATTTAACTGTCTCGCAGAGCCTTCGTTTGGCTTTTTAAAGTCACAATTGGTATCCCCCATCAGATAAATTTCTTTCCCCTCTGCATCGAGTTTTGATAGCAAGTTTGTAAGGGCTTCAAACGTTTCCTTGTCATTATCCGACTTTGGGGGTCTATACCAACAAAGGACTATGAAGTTTTTTCGGTGCAGAGGTGTAATCTCAACCCCAACTATTTCTAATTTTGGGTCTTTGATATCTGACCTATGAGAATGACGGACAGTCTGGTTAACATAGACCGCCACACCTTCACCGCTGGTATTCCTATCATCACGATATATATCATAACCATCAATTTGAATTTCTGAGAGAGAAAGGATTAGAATGCAGCCACCATTGATAACTTCCTAACAGGACAACAAAAGACATACGAAACTAAAGAGATTACTTGTAAAAGAATTTGACAGTTATAATGAACACAAACTGTAACACAACATTCACAAGATAATCAATTGGCATTCTGGTGTCGGATACTACTCATGTGCTCTTTGTTCTTAAAGAAATCTTATAAGGTATTTGAGTGTTACATTGTTTGAATTTCAACAAGAAGAAAAACAGAAGCTTTTCCGAGAAGGCATTGTTGCTACTTTGAGGATGTTCGTGAAAAAGTTAGGCTCCAGAAAAACACTAAAGTACGACCAAAAACATGTAGAGTAAAAGCGTTTTTCGATGCCATTTCGGCTCTATTTGCTTAGTGGTAAAAGCTAGGGTCTCTTTCGAAAGGGGAAGAGAAGCGTCATATTTTATTATGAAACATTTTCGAAATTCAAACATGCTGAAGGGGGCTCGAATAAATGGCCTATGCAGCCGTTGGTGTTGAAAAGTATGTGGTTAAAAAGCTCTACTCTAGCTGTATCCAAATTTATGCGCCGCTTATTTGTTAACGCAGTAGATTTTTGTCTAATAATAATAACAATGATAATAGGCCTAATAATAATAATAATAATAATAATAATAATAATAATAATAATAATGAAAACTTTTTATCCCTACAAATACTACTCTACATGATGACACCCATCACTCTCAGTTAGGCATGACGGGGAAATTTACAAGTTCTAATTAAGAAGTTCCTTAAAATAAGTTGAAAAATATAAAGCTAATACGTCCGAAATATAATATTTGTCCACATCTTGATAGAGAAGAATTTAAAACGCTAACAGTTCTGGACTTGACCACTCACTGTCTCTTTTACAAAATATGTAGTATGTACAACGTATGCAGATTGTTATTATTTTCTTTTCCAGATAAAGTTGCTCTTGCTTACTTATTGATAAATTATTCAACATATTCATAAACGCTTTGTGTCCGTTAATGCCGATTGTTCCTATTGCTCCCATTGATAGATTGATGTATTCCACACGCAAGTATGAGGATGAAAGGTCTTTCAGGAGATTTTCGTAGCGCTGCATTTTATGAGCCTCGTTATTTCCAATGTTTGTTTCGAAACCAACAGACAGTTCGAGAACATATAATACACCGTCATTGATCACAAGGAGATCTTGACGCTTTCTGTTTCCAGTGATAACAGCTGATGATCTGAAGCCTGGAATGTCATCAGCATAGACTTTAATATTCCTTATTCCTGTTAAGAAGTTGCCAATCGTCAAGGGGACAGAGTTGTGACGCCAAGTATATCTTTTCCCCTCAAGCATGGATTTGCAACCAGAGACGACGTGAAGAAGGGATTGTGGAAGTTGGCAGAAGTAACACAACTCGCTTTCGACTCTGCCCCAAAATTTCATATTTTTCTTTGTAGGCAAGCTATTATTCAGGTAACGTACAGAGAAGTTGAAGATGTTCTTCGGTAGAAGTTTCTGTGCATCACTCCAAATGCTTGTTATTTTATTTGTAGTGTGCTCAAGAATAGCCTTCAGTATAAGGCCTTGTGATGACAATTCGTGTGTGATCTTGTGGACTTTCTTCATTCTATTTTCTTTGATTACCTCTTTCCCATTAGCGTATCTGTCATATTGCACATTTTTATCACGGCTAGTTACTTTGTGTAGTGATTGTATGTCTCCATTCGGGGACTTCTTTAAACAGTTCCTAAGCGAAACTTGGCACTGGGAAAATTTCGTTGACGGGTCAATAATTCCTAGCCCGCATTTTTCTTTCGTAAGACTAATTATGTCCAATGTTCCGCTGATCGGTATCTCAAGCCATAATCTAATGTACCTGTGTGCTAGCGAGTCCAGATTTTGTTTGACCCAAGTGATGTCTAAATCGGCAATTGTTAGGTCCTAAGACACTTTAGACATGAAATACGTCGAATAGAGAAGAATCTTGTTCTTCGGATGAAGTGGTAGCCTACTTATTGCTTCCAGCAGCTGATTGGCTGTCTCCAATAACTTTTTCTTATGCTCTTCATTGTCCATTTTAAAGTTAAAACCTCTACCAAGGTAAGTGAATGAGTCAGTAGATAAAACAGGAGGGATTCGCTGGCTTGAGACAAACACCTTTGGGCTAACTTGACTGCAATTTGTATTGACTTTCATCATACCGAATGCTTTACATTTGTCTGGCCTCGCTTCCATATTTGCCCAAGAGCAGAAAGCTGTGAAACAGTTTAGAAGGATCTGATTTTCATATTCTTGGCCGGTTACTACGCATACGTCGTCCGCAAATTGGAGCCAATTTCTGGGCCTTAAGAATGCATCGTGTTTATATCCTAATTGCGAGTAATCTTCTTTTCGTATAAGTTGAATGAAAATGTTAAATATCATGTTGAACGTAAGAGGGCTTAAAAAATCACCCTGAAGGACACCTTTAGTCACTGGGATAAATGGCGTTGCATACCCTGTGGTAATGACTGACGTTTTGAAATCTGTGTACAGATCCTTTATTAGGTTTTGGATCTCAGCTGGAACATGATGGAATCTGAGTGTTTCTTGGATGAGATTGTGATGGACCTCTCCGAAGGCATTGCGAAGATCGAGTAGTGTGATAAACAGAGATCGTTGCTTTAATCTAGCTTGGTTGATAAGAAAAGCCATTTGCGCTGTATGTTCATACGTTCCCGAAATTTTTGGTATGAATCCTTTT
Organism: Aurelia sp. 4 Dawson et al 2005; assembly: GCA_964019985.1. Taxonomy (NCBI): domain Eukaryota; kingdom Metazoa; phylum Cnidaria; class Scyphozoa; order Semaeostomeae; family Ulmaridae; genus Aurelia; species Aurelia sp. 4 Dawson et al 2005. The sequence continues at coordinate 6,584,156 of OZ026509.1, forward strand.
TGAATGTTATGTTCAAGATATTTGTTTTTGAGAAGGAAGTCAAACATCCTGTTACGAATTAGGGATGTAAACACTTTCAGGGGCACAGACTCGAGTGTTATTGGTCTGAAGTTTGCAGGAACATTGGGATCACCCTTTTTGTGAATTAGCACCGTTACCGCCCTTTTCCATGTTGAGGGTACTGAGCCAGCCTTCCATGCTTCTACCAAAATACGGTGGATGTACGTTCTGAGATAGGGCATCCTCTGCAAACAGATAATGGATATTTGGTCCAAGGGGCAGGGGGAACCCGAGGTTTTCATTCGTCGAATGATTCTAGTTACTTCTTGGTAAGTTGGTTCCTTTAGGTCAAACATCAAACATTATTATCATAATAATAGTAATGATAATAATAATAAAAGGCATTTATATTGCGCCATTTATCCATGCTGAGTATATGTTACAAAGGCGCATTACATAATATTCATAAAACTAACGGAATGATAAAATTTATAGTATTACGAAGAATGCTAAAAATTTTTGTAAAAGAAACGAAATTTAATGAAAGTACCCTTGAAACAAATGCATTTTCAGTCTATTTTTAAAAGTGTCTAAAGAATCTACTGCTCGCAACGTGTATGGCAGTCAGTTCCAAAGAAGAGAAGAGGCACTACCAGCTGTCACTAGCTTTGTCCTTGGTGTTTCGTGAGTCAATCATCATCAGCAGATCGTGTCCGTCGCACTGCCGTTCGTAATGTGACTGACTCAGTAAGATACACTGGTGTAAGGTTATTGATGCACTTGCAAGTCAATGTTAAGATCTTATATTTTATCCTGCATGAGATTGGCAACAAATGAAGCTGTTTTAACACAGGGGTTATGTGACCATCTCTCTTCGGACCGGTCAAAATCCTGGCGGCAGCATTCTAATTTTTTTGCAACTTTTCTAACTCACATCGGCAAGCCGTTTAAAAGAGAATTGTTGCAATCTAGCCTAGGTGACAAAAGCATGGATTGCTTTTTCAGAAGCTTCTTGAGTAAGATACTTCTGAGCTAGGCGGATATTATGCAAGTAATACCTAGCTGAACTGCGCTAAGAGTCTACATACGAAGAAATGACCCAGGGCTAAATTTGGGGGTCCGGAGGCGAAGCCCGCGGAAAAATTTTTAGGGCCACGCCCATTCATTTATTAGGGAACGCCCTTTTTCAGTACAGTTTTTGGACCACGCCCTTACTTTCTTTTAGGGAAGTCTGTTGTTCATTGAAGAATTCCATAATTAACCATCAGCGAAGTAAACTCCTTTCATATCTTGAAAATCTGCTAATTTCATCATTACAGCATGTTTGTATTTCCACAGGCTTCTATGTTCCATGAAGATCAATAATACGTAGTTCCATCAAGTCTATGAAAGCACGAAGTCCATGTGCACTGAATGCAAACTGAGTTTAAACTAAAAAATATCAAACCTGCTTGTATCCAAGATCTGTTAGTGGAGGAAAGAAAACGCTCAGATGGACTAACAAGAGAAAATGAAAAATTAAAAGGGAGAATATCTCAACTAGAAAAAGAGCTTAAAAAAATAACACAGTCGCAACCATCAAGGTCAAATCAATATCACCATCCAGTAAAATGTGATCATGCTGATGCTACCATGCACCAACAGCCCTATTACCACCCCCACACAACTACTGCAACAACCAATGCTCCCACACCGATCGGAACTGCAATACTCCCACACAATACTCCCACACAACTACTGCAACAACCAATGCTCCCACCAAGATCAAATCAATACCACCATCCAGTAAACTTTGATCAAGTTGATGCTTCCAAGCACCAACAGCCCTATTACCACCCCCACACAACTACTGCAACAACCAATGCAACCACACGGATCGGAACTACGATACTCCCACACAATACTCCCACACAACTACTGCAACAACCAATGCTCCTACCAAGAACAAATCAATATCACGATCCAGTAAAATTTGATCAAGCTGATGAGCACCAACAGCCCTATTCTATCTCGCTGCTCCTGCGTCGGAGCAGAGCAGCCTACATGAGATCGCGCGCACGCGCAGGAAGATCACTTGCAAACACACGTCGGAAGAGATCTTGCCGAGGAAAGCACGCTACAAAGATAAGTATAACTTAAATCAGTTTACATCCCTACGCAATATTATAGGACACTCCCAATGATAGAACCAAATCAATCTTTCGTCCCTCCTGCTGGAGAACATACTACCATTTCGGGTACAGACGTCGTCACAGACGACAATCGAGATGAATCAGGTCAGGACAACCACATTGCAGAGTTGCTTAGAGCATCCCAACGGGAACAGATACAAATCATGACTGACAGGTTTGAAGCCTCGTTTGATAGGCTAACAAACTTACTGAGCAATGTCTTCAAAGCCTCAGGCGAAGGGAAACGAAAAGCGGACTCAGCTTCTGCTTCTACAGGCTCTTCTGCTTCCAAGTCTGCCAGGCTCAGCCACATTGGTAGCGCAGAAGGGAAACACGCCAGTACGTCAGTAATAGGGCGTGACCTGTCAGACTCGTCTTCTTCAATCGAAGAGGACAGTATTAGTATCCCAGATGCTAATAGTCTTGACCATGACATTGCAGATTTGCTTGCAGATCAGCAACAAATTGATACAACTCAGCAAAATGAGACAGGTGATGAAGTACTAGCCGGTATAGAGGCTGAATTGTCACTTACAGAGGACAAGGGGGCAGACATAAACCCCAAACTAGCAAAAATCACCAACAATCTTTTTTCTGAGAAACTGCAAGATGATAAGGTCAAAGAAAAACTTAAAAAGCACCTTATTCCCAGCAACTGTAACAACCTTGCAGTAGCCAAATGTAACCCAGAGATATGGGGAACCCTAACACATGCTAGGAAGCTGCAAGATGTTGCTATGCAGAAAAACCTCAACGTTGTCAGTAAGGCGGCTGCAGCCCTTGCCAATATTGGCAATGAATTGTTACTGGGCAAGGCAGGAAAAAAGGCAGATATGCCTTTTAATTCGTTGATAGCTATGACTACCGATGCATTAGCCCTTCTAGGACATACGTCTCAAGAGCTGCATCAGCTGAGGCGTGATAATATAAAGTCTAGTCTGCCAGCAAACCTGAAAGGGCTTGCCTCAAACGTCCCAAAGGCATCAGAGTTTTTATTTGGTGATGACCTGCCTAAAAGGATACAAAGCATGAAGGCAACTAATAATGCCCTATCAAAACCTGCCTTCACAGGTACAAAACAGCAGTCATCAAAACATTATCAAGGAGGCAAATATCAAACCAAGAATGGTCCAAAAAACAGGTTTACCTCACAGAGGGGCTCTGCCTCTGGGAAGAGGGGTGCCTACTACAAAAGACAGAGCAGACAACAGCAACAGCTATAGACCAACAGAACGTAAGTGATATATCTATTGAACTACTTTTAAGAGACATGCTCTCTTTCCAAGCAGGGAAAGTAACTGAGAACTATGACAGTTGGGCATTGCTCACAAAAGACAAATTTATATTAGATATTATTCATGATGGCCTCAAGATAGACTTTTTTGAGGAGCCATGCCCCTTTCAGACTTACTCACCGCATTTTACCACATTAGAAAGCAGGGCCATAGAACTTGAAATACAGACCCTGTTACAAAAACAAGTCATTTCAGAGTGTCAGCGGGAACCAGGGGACTTTGTATCTCCCATCTTCACAAGAGAGAAGAAAGATGGTTCTCTTCGCGTGATACTCAATCTAAAAAATCTGAATAATTCAGTATATTACAACCATTTCAAAATGGAATCCCTTGATAATGTATTAAACATCATACAAACAGGGGTCTGGATGGCTAGTGTAGATTTAAAAGATGCATTCTACACCATCCCAGTACATGCAAGCCATCAGAAATATCTCAAATTTTCTTGGAAGGACAAACTTTACAAATTTCAGGCTATGCCCAATGGCTATGCTGAAGCCATGAGAGTTTTCACTAAAATACTAAAACCACCTTTCAGTTACTTGAGACAAAGGGGTTTCTCATCTGTTGTCTTTGTTGATGACACATATTTACAAGGGAGCAGTTTTGAGGAATGCCTTCAAAATGTACATGAAACAGTTGCAATCTTACAAAAACTGGGATTCACTATTCATGCAAAAAAGTCTGTCTTGACTCCGACACAGTGCATAGAATTTTTAGGATTTATCATTGATTCAAGGTCAATGACAGTTACCCTTTCTGGGGAAAAAAGAGACAAAATTATGCACAAAATACGGGACTTCAGAGTTAGGAACACAAAGACAATTAGAGATCTAGCTTCTATCATAGGTTCGCTAATTTCTACGTTCCCAGCAGTACCGCTTGGTCCATTGCATTATAGAAATCTGGAAAGATTTAAAATCCAACAACTAAAATTAGCAAGAGGGAATTTTCAGGCGGTATTGGTTACCCTCCCATTGGCTGCTATGGAGGAAATTTTCTGGTGGGAAAGCAACCTTATTTCTTCATTTAGAAACATAAAAACACCCCCAGTAGATTGCACAATCACAACTGATGCAAGCCATAAGGGCTGGGGCGCCACAGATGGGCACACCCCTACCGGGGGGAGATGGGGCCTTTCAGAAAAAACACATATAAATGTACTGGAGCTCAAGGCAGCATTTTTTGCTATAAAAGCATACTGCAGCTCAAAAGTATTCAAACATATTAGGATTAGGAGTGATAACTGTACAGCAATAGCTTACATCAACCATATGGGTGGAATAAAAGCACTTGAATGTGACACCCTTGCCAAAGAGCTCTGGGAATTTTGCAACTCTAGGAATATATGGCTGTCTGCTGCCTACATTCCTGGCAAAATAAACACAGTAGCAGACAAACTATCTCGTGAGTTTAATGATCAAACAGAATGGATGCTACAACCCAGCATTTTCCAAAACGTTGTTGAAAAAATGCAATTTTATCCAGATGTAGACCTTTTTGCATCTAGGCTAAATCATCAGGTAGACAAATACGTCTCTTGGACACCTGACCCAGACTCCATGGCTGTTGATGCCTTCAGTGTTTCATGGTCAAACATTAATTTCTATGCCTATCCTCCTTTCAGCATAGTGGGAGCAGCGATATCAAAAATTGTTCAAGATCGTGCCACTGGGATCATGATTATACCTTATTGGACATCCCAATACTGGTACCCAACAATGCAGTCACTGCTTGTGAAGGATCCCATAATTCTTCCACAAATCAAAACGCTGATCACACTGCCTTTCAACCCAGAAGCCAGACATCCCCTGATACCGAAAACAAAGCTCTTGGCAGTACTCCTATCCGGAGATGCATTGCTGACAACAACTTTTCAGCAGAGGTTAGCCAAATCATCATGGAATCATGGAGGAAAAATAATAAAGAAAAATACAACTCAGTACTTAGACGGTGGGAGAGTTACTGCTCCGAACAAAATGAAAATGCCCTTTGCCCTTCTGTAAACTCGATCCTAGAGTTTCTCTTGCATTTGTACAAAAGAGGGTGCAAGTATAGTGGCATTTGTGCAGCACGAAGTGCTCTTAATACAATGGTGGCCATACCTGGATATGCAACACTTTCTGATCATCCCATGATTACTAGATTCACAAAAGGGATTTTTAACAGGCACCCACCACTGCCAAGATATGTCCAGATATGGGACATAAATACTGTGTTAAACTTTTATAATAGACGGCCAGACAATAATTTGCTGCCGCTAAAAGACCTTACACAGAAATTAACAATGCTACTAATGATATTGGGTGCAAGAAGGAAGCATTCACTTCTCACCATTCTGGTTGATAATATCAAAATCACAGATACTGAGCTGATTCTACTACCCCATGAGGTGCAAAAACATACCAGGCCAGGTAGAACAATTGAACCCGTTGTTTATAAAAGATTTTGCCATAATGCAAAACTTTGTGTGGTACAATGTATGACAGCATACCTAAGCAGACGGAAATTACTTGTCTCCACAAACATCAAGCAATTGTTTGTCACATACGGAACCCCACACAAGCCAGCCACGAATGACACCATATCTCGATGGATAAAAAACGAACTAAAATCAGCAGGAGTCGATATTGAAGCTTTCAAAGCACATAGTTGTAGAGCAGCATCAGTAAGCAAAGCAAAGCAGATTGGGGTAACAAGACAAGAAATCATTAAGAGAGGATGCTGGAGTACTGATAGCACTTTCAAGAAATTTTATGACAAAGACATTATAAACTCAAATAATTCTAAAAACGGTGAGCATGAATTTGTAGATGCAATATTGTCACAAGCAAGCAGTGTAAACACTATACTTTAGCTTGTTTTGTTGGAAACCAAGATTACTTTAAAGTCCAAGGGATTTTGTGTGGTTAAGGTCTTTATACTGCAACCAATCTCTCTATTGGCAAAACCCCATTGCAAGGAAGGTTATTCAGGCTCTTGTGAAACATCTTTACAAGGGGTACAGTATGTTTACTTCACACCATGTGTATACTTCATATAAATGAATACTTCATATATGATGCACTACACTTGGTCAGAGCTTTAAAGTCTCATGTAGGCTGCTCTGCTCCGACGCAGGAGCAGCGAGATAGAATCCAAAATTAACCGATCATAGTGATGGGTAATTTAGATTCTATGAGCTGTGAACTGCGAGGAGCAGTAGACTACATGCCACACCCAATCCCACCCTTGAGAGAGTATTTACAGTTTGGTTAAGTTTCAACAGGGGTTTTTAGTGTCACAAAGAAATAATTTTCTGACCTCGTTCCGTGCTCTTTAAAAAGTGATCTTCCTGCGCGTGCGCGCGATCTCATGTAGTCTACTGCTCCTCGCAGTTCACAGCTCATAGAATCTAAATTACCCATCACTATGATCGGTTAATTTTGGATTACCACCCCCACACAACTACTGCAACAACCAATGCTCCCACACCGATCAGAACACAACCAGGGAAAGAGCAAGCATTCATCATTGGAGACTCCATGGTGAAAGACTTAGAAGGACACAAGATGTCTAGAAGAAAGAAAATTACAGTACACAGCACATCAGGTGCTGACAGTGCAGCCTTCAAGCATTACATAAAACCAGTCATTGCAAAAAGACCCAAACAGATTGTCATACATTGTGGAACGAATGACTTGGAAAACCCAAACATAGATACAGTAACAAACATTAAAGATATCATAGAAGAAATAGCAAGAAGTACACCAGAAACTATCATTGCAATCCAGTCCATCATAGATATGATAAGCCACTTCTCAATAGAAAAATTAAAGAACTTAACAAAGAAATTCAGCAAATGTGTACCAATCTTGGAGCAGCATTTATAAACAATGACAATATTGGATTCCAAAGTCTGAATGGAAGTAGACTTCATTTGAACAAATCAGGTAATATAGCATTTGCTAGGAATATGATAAGCTTCTTACAAGCTCATTGACATGATAGAAATAACCCAATAGGAAATAACACAACAGAAAACGCTCATCCATCAGCATACACACAACTTAAGGAACTCAGAATTAAATTCCCCAAAAAGATCATATTGGGTCATCTGAACATAAACTCAATTAGGAATAAATTTGATTCAATTATGGATATTACAGCAAAAAACATAGATGTTTTCTTAATTCCAGAAACAAAGGTTGATGATTCATTCCCAAATACACAGTTCCAAAAACAGGGATACTCAAACCCTAACAGGCGAGACAGGACTGCTGATGGAGGGGGACTTCTACTGTACATAAACCAAAACATCCCATCTAAACCACTTCGAATGCATACAGTGCCAGAAGATATTGCACTCATATGCACAGAATTAAACATAAGAAAACAAAAGTGGATTATTATAGGAACTTATCATCCTCCAAACCAAAATGAAGACTTTTTTCTCAATGAGCTTGGAAAAGTAATAGATCTCTACTCACAAAACTATGAAAATATGATCATCATGGGAGATTTCAACATGGAGCCCCAATCAAAAAAAATGGAGGATTTCATAGAATTATATGACTTCTATAACCTTGTGAAAGAAAAAACATGCTTCAAAAGTTATCCAGGCAAATGCTATGACTTACTACTAACGAACAAAAAACATAGTTTTATGCAAACCAGCACTATTGAAACAGGTCTATCAGACCACCACAAATTAACAGCCACAGTACTCAAATCAGAATTTGTTAAAGGGGAGCCCACTGTTGTGACATACAGAGACTACAAAAATCTCAATGCAGAAAATTTTGCCTCAGAAGTCCAAAATGTTATGTCAGGCTGTCCACCTTCTAATTATCACACCTTTTCAACAAATTTAAGAAACACTTTAGATAAACATGCTCCACTAAAACATAAATTAGTCAGAGCAAATAATGCACCATTTATGAATACAGCAATTCGCAAACAAATAATGCTTAGATCAACTGCCAAAAACAAATTTAATAAATGTAAAACACCAGATAACTGGAATAAATACAAGAGGATAAGAAACAGCTGTGTCAAACTTATAAGGAAAACAAAAAGGAATTACTTTAAAAACATTGATATTAATTTTGTATCTGATAACAAACGCTTTTGGCAAACCATAAGACCAGCATTCACGAATAAAATCAAAGCACAAAATAAAATATATTAGTAGAAGATGAAAATATAATTTCAAGTAGCAAAGTTATAGCAGAGACTATGAATGACTACTTTATAAATATAACTAAATCATTACACATAGCAGATTTTCAAAGTAAACAGCTAGATATGAACTCAGATAAATCTGATAGAAGTGTAACAAATGATACTAACTCACTGGACACAATAATCAGCAGCTTTAAACATCACCCAAGCATACTTAAAATCAAACAACATACAAGGAATGTGACCAAATTTAACTTTAAGAAAGTATCAGTAAACGAAATCAGGGCTCAAATTAAATCCTTAGATGCCAAAAAGGCTACTGGACCTGACCAAATTCCACCAAAAATACTCAAGTTAGCAATTTCAGAAATTGAGCAGCCACTTACAGATATATTCAATAAAAGCTTAGAATCAAAAAGTTTCCCATCCAATCTAAAGAAGCAGATGTTACACCTATATACAAAAAAGACTCACCTACCAGCAAGAAAAATTTTAGACCAATCAGTATCTTGCCTGCTACCTCAAAAATATTTGAGAGAATTATTTTCAACCAACTATATGCTTCTTTCTATCTTATGCTGTCGCCATTTCTTTGTGGCTTTCGAAAAGGTTATGGAACACAGCATGCTCTTATAAGATATATTGAGGATCTCAAAAATTGCTTAGATAGTAGGAAAATTGGAGGCACAGTCCTTATGGATCTCTCCAAAGCATTTGATTGTCTCTCACATGAACTCTTACTAGCAAAATTAGAAGCATATGGGCTAAGTAAAGATGCATTATTACTAATCCAAGACTACCTGCAAGGGCGATTCCAAAGAGTAAAGATTAATTCTAAGTTTAGTGAATGGAAAAGAATAACCAAAGGTGTTCCCCAGGGTTCCGTCCTTGGTCCCCTTCTTTTCAATATTTTCATAAATGACATATGCCTAAGCCTAGATCAAAGTAAACTGTGCAACTATGCTGATGACAATACAATATGGATTGAAGGTACTGATAAGGAAGGCATAACAATTAAACTAGAACAAGAAATGAATCTCATAAACCAATGGTTTGAAGACAATGCTATGCAGCTTAATGGAGACAAATGCAAACTTATGATGATCTCCACCAAGCCAAACAATGTTGAAAAATGTAGTGTTAATGTAAACAGACAGATAATTAAAGAAGAAGATAAAGTGAAATTGTTAGGTGTAACAATAGACAACCAATTAAAATTTGATGATCACATTAAAAATATGTGTAAAGAAGCAGGCAAAAAGATAAATGCACTTGCAAGGATAGCACCTTACTTAAATGAAGATAAAAGGAAGCTTTTAATGAAGACATTTGTTTTGACATTCTTCAACTACTGTCCCTTAGTATGGATGTATTGCAGTAGAAAAAACAATAAACTTATTAATAACATTCATGAAAGAGCATTGCGAATAGCTTATAATGACTTTTCATCAAACTTTGAACAACTACTGCTTAAAGACAACACAGTTACCAACCATACAAGAAACTTAAAACAACTTGCAACAGAAATTTACAAAACCATTCATCATGAAAACCCAAGATTCATGGAAGAAATTTTTAGCATAAATGAATCACCTTATAATCTTAGAGGGGTCACTTTCACTAGAAATAAGCCAAATACAGTAGCATATGGACTAGACACCATATCCTATAGATGTCAAGAAGTATGGAACTCAATTCCCACAGAAATTACCTCAAGTCCAAACATAAACATTTTTAAAGCAAGTATTAAAAATCTATCTACAATTTCTTGCTCATGCCGAATATGCAAACCATTTATAGGACAGATAGGCTATATAGAATAACAGGAAACTTCTATGGACTGATGTAGTTAGCTATTTGTTTATTATTAGTTGCTATTATTTCATTTGGTTTCTTAGATAGTTGGTTTTAATTAGCTGTTGACATAGCTATCACGTGTTATTCACCAACTTAAAATAAAGTGAAGAAAAAAAAAAAAAGAGTTTATGACACAGAATAGTCTCTGCGTAGGAGCGTCGTCTCTGGCTTGCGCAATCAGATTCGGGTTGGAACGGGTTGGCACCGGGTTGAGAGCTCAAAATGAATGTGCCACCGGGTTGGTTTTTCCTTCCACCTTTGAAATATTTGACAATTTATGAGTCATGCTATCAAACAAATACGGTATGACGACAGATAATTATGTTCTGTCTTCTGAATTTAGCGCAACAAAAGAGTGATTAAAATCCTCACTTCATCGGTTAGCAAAAGCTGATATCAGGTTTCAACAACAGAATTCACGGTTTGCGCCTCCGCATGATAGATGTTCATGAATGGAATAGCATTTGAAAGATGGGGAAGTGTTCTCTGGAAATCTGACCGGTTTATTCAAACCTGTCAACCCGGCCTGCTAGGAGATTTTGGAACATCTGATTTCCTCAATAACGGGGGAAGCAGCTAGTTGCTACATCAACAAATAAGAAGGACTTTATTACAGTGAAACTCTATCGAGTATGAAAGATTGTCTCAAAGGGAGTTGAACCAAAGTGACTTTTTCATGCTAAATGCTGCTAATCGTTTTAAAAGAATATTTTGTTTATATTTTAAGCAATTAAATTTGATACGCTAACAATTTTAAAAGAACTATTTCAGTGTTTCTTTGTAGTAGCACATTGTTTCTCGTTAGCCTCTTGAGAGATAACAATCTATGGACACGAAAAATAACTTGCGGTTGAACTGGCCTTGAGATAGGTTTTCATGCACGATACAGTTTCACTGTGAAAGAGTCCTTCTTGTTTGTTGTTGTAGTGACTTGTTGCTTCCCCCGTTATTGAGGAAATCAGATTTTCCAAAATCTGCTAACGCTAGGCCATTTCTTCGTATATAGATGAAAATGTATTGGGTTTACAAATAAACGGAGCACAGATTTATAATGATTAATGATAATAATAATAATAATAATAATAATAATAATAATAATTATTATTATTATTATTATTATTATTATTATTATTATCATTATTATTATTATTATTATTATTATTATTATTATTATTATTATTATTATTATTATTATTATTATTATTATTATTATTATTATCATTATTATTATTATTATTATTAGAGGGCGGAAGGGGTATGATAAGTGTTGAAGACTGTGTTGAAATCGAAACAAATAGTTTGCACCAATACATAATCGAAAGTAAAGAGAAGTTGCTCAAGGGTGTGAAAGACGAAGGGATCCTTGGAGAAGGCATGTCTAAGGAGGATGTTGCAGAGAAACGAAAAAATCAATATAAAGAAAAGCCACTGCATGGGCAATATGTGAGAAGTACAGAAGAGATACGAGATGACAAGAGCTGGAATTGGTTGAAAAGAGGAACATTAAAGAAAGAGACCGAAGGAACACTGATGGCAGCTCAAGACCAAGCCTTGAGGACAAATGCAATAAAGAGTAGAATTGACAAACAAGATATATCACCCATGTGCAGGCTTTGTGGAGAAAGAGAAGAGACCATCAGCCATATTGTTGCAGAGTGCACAAAACTCGCACAGAAGCAATATCGCCACTGGCGCCATGACAGGGTCGCATTGGTTATACACTGGACATTATGCAAAAGATTTGGATTCCCCCATAGCGATCAGTGGTATGAACATGTACCAGAAAGAGTATTAGAAAATGAAAATGTAAAGCTACTGTGGGACTCTTCTATTCAGACGGATCACCACCTTGAACACAATAAACCTAATATATTGATACACGAGAAAACAAGCAGGGGATGCTATATCATAGATGTCGCATGCCCATTTGATACAAGGGTAAAGACGAAAGAGCTTGAGAAGGTTGAACGTTATCAGGACTTAAAAAGAGAAATTGGTAGGATCTGGGAATGCAGAAATGTATGCGTTGTTCCAATCGTTATAGGGGCGTTGGGTACATTGAGCAAGAACTTTAGCTCATGGGCAGCAAAGATAGAAGTAGAAGAGAAGATTGACATGATGCAGAAAGCTTGTGTGTTAGGAACGGCAAAGATCATCAGGAACGTTCTAGATATCTAAGGTCAAGGGTATTGACTTGATATCTAGCTGAACAACAAACCACCAATGACGTAAAAAAGATGCATGGTGTGGAAAAAAACAATAATAATAATAATAATATAATATAATAATAGTAATAATCAAAACTATGGAATGTCAGGAAAGTGGCGATAATACCTATCATCATCGGAGCTCTTGGTACGCTGAGCAAAAAGTTGAAGAGATATGTTGAGCAACTTGAAATGGGACAGATGACATCTTTATTACAAAAGACTTTTGTACTTGGCACCTAAGATTGAGGGATTCAATCCGCTGCCCAGAGAAAGCCGCCAAACAACAAAAAGGCGTGAAGAAAGGACAATAATAGTAATAATAATGGAAACTTCTCATTGAATATATATCCTAGTACATATGTTTCTAAAATGCTATAAAAAGGTAAAAAGACTCTACTTATGCCTATTCAATACAACCACTCTCTATATAACTAACCATGGCTGAATTGCATACACAGTATAAAATCTAGAGTTAATGCGAGTAAAAAGGAAAGCTTGTTTCAAAATTCCATAAGTTCAGGTGAGGACCAGTCCTTATCTCTCATACAAAATATGTAATACGATATTCTGATGCAGATACCTGTAACTTTAACTGCTGTGTATTTGATCGAAGAACTGTCTATTTTGAGAGTCTTCAGCATTGTAAAAGAAAAACTGCGACGATGATACTCATTTTCGAACCAAGGATGACACACATAGTTCAAGTTTTTTCCATTTGATTATGACATAGGACAAGATGAATAAATAACCATATTTGACAAGTCCAAGTGTTGCAAAGATTTTATTTAACCCATATCTGACAAATCCATGTTTATTAAATTAAGCGTTAACGTTTCAAAGCATGCAATGCTCCATCTTCAGAACCCCCAAATAACTAATGATCGAACCGCGTTATAAACGAATACGAAACAAAGGAATTAAAGAAAGTGTGCTAATAAACAACTTAATTGGTAAACGAGAACTGACACGGGAATTAGAACAGATATGAAAATGCAGGCATGAATTAGAAAAAAATAATAAAATAAAATAATGGAAGGAGCAAAACAATAGATGGGAAAAGTTAGAATAATAAAAGTGGAACAGATGAAAACTTGCTGTTGAGAGGCGGTCTGTCCCTTAGGATTAAGAGGCTTTCAAAAATGAGTAAATCAGACTTGTTATTGGTTCTATCAAGAGTGGAGAAATTCTCAATATAGGCATTATGTCCACATTGATCAAGGTGCTCAGAAATCGCTGAGGGATTCACTTTGATCTTTTTGCCAGCCTTGTTTATTCCCAAATGCTCTCTGCAGCGTGTGACCAAATGACGGGAAGTTTTCCCGTAGTACCTGGCATTACAGCCAGGGCACTCAAATTTATACACCACACCCGAGCACAAAAGAGTAGACAAGCGATCTTTAAATGGGAAGTAGGACATAATACGTCTAGGACAGCGAAAAATAACTTTAAAATCAATATTCGGGTAACAACGTTTGATGAGTTTACTAAGTTTGGTTTTCACCTGTAAGCTATAATTACCTAAGTACGGCATACAAAAAATTACAATATCCTTCTCATTTTCCGGAACTTTTTCTCTTACTTTAATCTTACTTTCTCTTACTTTTTCTCCGAACATTAAATTTAAATTCGGGTGTGGTGTATAAATTTGAGTGCCCTGGCTGTAATGCCAGGTACTACGGGAAAACTTCCCGTCATTTGGTCACACGCTGCAGAGAGCATTTGGGAATAAACAAGGCTGGCAAAAAGATCAAAGTGAATCCCTCAGCGATTTCTGAGCACCTTGATCAATGTGGACATAATGCCTCTATTGAGAATTTCTCCATTCTTGATAGAACCAATAACAAGTCTGATTTACTCATTTTTGAAAGCCTCTTAATCCTAAGGGACAGACCGCCTCTCAACAGCAAGTTTTCATCTGTTCCACTTTTATTATTCTAACTTTTCCCATCTATTGTTTTGCTCCTTCCATTATTTTATTTTATTATTTTTTTCTAATTCATGCCTGCATTTTCATATCTGTTCTAATTCCCGTGTCAGTTCTTGTTTACCAATTAAGTTGTTTATTAGCACACTTTCTTTAATTTCTTTGTTTCGTATTCGTTTATAACGCGGTTCGATCATTAGTTATTTGGGGGTTCTGAAGATGGAGCATTGCATGCTTTGAAACGTTAACGCTTAATTTAATAAACATGGATTTGTCAGATATGGGTTAAATAAAATCTTTGCAACACTTGGACTTGTCAAATATGGTTATTTATTCATCTTGTCCTATGTCATAATCAAATGGAAAAAACTTGAACTATGTGTGTCATCCTTGGTTCGAAAATGAGTATCATCGTCGCAGTTTTTCTTTTGCAATTTATTCTGAAACTGAGGTTTCCTGCCAACACATCTATAACTTCAGCATTGTGAAAAATGATCTCGTGTCTTTAGAGAAGACCCCTCCGGTTGTCATTACCAGGTTAATGAAATCAATGCTCCTATACGACCTACATAATGCTTCATCATGAAGTAATTGACTGTATTTCTCTGCTTTACGCTTTGCGTTTGATTCAGCGTTCGATTCGTGACCAACAGTTAGTTCTATGATGTACATCCTATTACTTTTATCAATTACAATCATGTCAGGTCTTAGACTAGGTCCAGTGATGATGTCTGGAGTTGAGAATCTTCCAGGTAAGTCAACGAAAATCTTCTTGACGAAAATAATAGTAATAATAATAATAATAATAATAATAATAATAATAATAATAATAATAATAATAATAATAATAATGGAAACTTTTCATGATAAAATCCAACTAATTACATACAACTTAAAAACAGTAACAGAATCAGACTACTCACTACGGTGTAGGCATAGTCTGCCTGCATTCGCATAGGTGCTTCAAAATAGTTAACAAAAGTAAGGTAAGGTTCAACTTAGAAGTTCATTAGATCCACTTCCGTCCACTCCTTCGTTCTCATACAAAAGATATAATAAGACGAACGTATGCAAATTTCTGTTAGCTTTGTAGAAATGTATGTTGCTGCTGTGTTGTCAATGTTTAAATCTTTCAGCAATTTGAAGAAATCCTCTGAATGTTTTGAATAGATGCCGATAGTAGTCATCACGAGATTCACAAAACAGATTTTTCGATACGAACGTTTTAGGTCACCATCATTTAAGAGATGTTCGTATTTCTTTGCCTTTCTTGTAGCATTTGCCGCCGTGTTAGATTCGTGGCCTACTGTTAGCTCAATTATAAACAGAGTGTTCATCCTGTCCACAACGAGTAGATCCGGTCGTGCAGCAGTACCAGTCACAATTTCGGGTGATAAAAACGATGGAATGTCACAGTAAAGCTTTTTGACCATTGGTTGCAAAAATGTAGCTAAATTTAACAGCACCGAGTTATGTCGCCATGTGTAGCGATTTAAACATGATGCACAGCCAGCTACAATATGCTTTGTGGTCTGAACCTCCCTACAGAATGAACAGCTTGCACTGACGTTTATGCCCCATCTTGCTAAATTAGAAAAACAAGCAAGAGAGTTGTTCATGTATCTTATGGTAAAATTAAAGATGTTTCTAGGAAGACGATGCTGCACTTTAAACCAAAAATCTTTTGCCTTCGGGAGTGCTGTTTTCCATAACTCTGTAATTACTGTACTCTGAACCTGTAATGACTCTACCTTCGATTTTTTGTCTTCCTGGATCTTTTTTAGCGCAAGTTTTGTTGTATGGAACGAGTCATATTGGATGTTAGTCTTTTCTGATGTTGTATTATGCAGATATCGAATGTCATCATTTATGGAGTTTTTCAGACATTTACGGAAAGTCACTTGACAAAGAGTATGTTTTGTACTTGTATCAATGACTTCCTGTCCAAACTGTGCCTTAGATAATTGCAATATTTCAACTGTTCCACTTACAGGTATATCTAACCATTTTCTGAAATATCCGTGGCAAATCATGTCTAGGTTTTGCTTTATCCACGTTGCATCTATGTCTGCTATCGTGAGATCCCAACTGATTTTACTGAGAAAGTACCGATTGTATAGTTGAAGCTTATTTTTTGGATGTAACGGTAATTGATGAATCAAGCCAAGAATTCGATTAGTAGTGTCAAGAAGGTGCCTTTTGTGCTCACTGTTGTCCATGTCAAAGTTAAACCAACGCCCGAGGTATCGAAAGCTTTCCTTTTCTTCGATGCTTTTAATCAATATATTGTCTACGTAAATTTTTGGCTTAAACTGTTTGGATTGTGTTAGAACCTTTTAATATAATAATAATAATAATAATAATAATAATAATAATAATAATAGTGATAATAATAAATGATTTATTTAAAGTTGGCAAGTGACAGAAGTGATAGCTAACTACAGCTAATTAAAGCCAACTATTTACCTATTTACATGATAAGTTCTACTAATACAAAATCGTAAAAATCAACTATAGATACCCCAAATCTGCGATGTATATTTTACAAAGTCGACAATTGCAGTCCAGTCCTTTCCAGCTCCTTAATTTTCTTTTGAATACTGCAAGATTTTCTGATTTTTTCAAACTTTCTGGCAATGCATGCAAAAGCAGTGAGCCTAGAAATGATACAGATTCGATTCCGTATGTTGTTGTTCTGTCTTTGGCAACTGCAGAGTATTCCCACTTCTTAGATTATAGTTTTCCGTTCTTTCAACAAAGATATCTTTCATGAAGCTTGGATTTAGGCTTTCCTTAGTTTAAAAATTTCTACCAACAACAACTGCAGATTTCTCTGATGAAGTGACACCGAATTATTCCTCTCTAAAAGTATTTGGATACAGCCAGAGTAGAACTTTTAACCATATACTTTTCAACCTCGATGGCTGCGCATGCCAAAATATGCTATTTTTGAGTATTGATTTCAACCCCCTTCGGCATGTTTTAATTTGGAAAATGTTTCATAAAAATATTGCGCTGCTCTTTCTCTTTCGAAAGATACTTCAGCTTTTACTATTAAGCCAAGAGAGCCGAAATGGCATTGAAAAACGTTTTTACTCTGCATAGCTTTTGGTCGTACTTTAATGCCTTCGGGAATGACGCATGATTTTGCCCCGATAAAGTTTTGTTATTGATCTATTCTTGATCTGATTTTCTGATTTCCCTTCAGCAGAACTCTCCGACCGGACAGGAAGTCCTTTGTTAACGTGTGGAAATGTTGCTTTTAATCTGAATAGAATGTCATTTGAAATAACTGAAGATTTCCATTGGTTCCAAGCTTGTAAAAGGCAATCGCTGCCTTCGTGTTAGCAGATATTCGCCGACTTCACAAATTCACTCTTCCTCCCGGTGGGGAGGGGGGTACTTGGCCTACGAACATACGGGGACGTGCCGCCGGAAAATCTAAAAAGCTACCCTGTCCCGGCGTCAAATTCCCGAAAATGATACCCTGTTCCGGAGTAAAATTTTCTTTAACAATACCCTGTCCTTTAGTTTCTTTGGACAAAGTAGTGCAAAGGAAATTTGCACGAAATCTATCGAAAATTGTGGAAATATTACCATCCAAGCGATTTGAATGACATTCGCAGAGTGCAAATGGCCGAAAACGACCTTTCGGAGTCAAAAATGACAAATATGGACCCTGCCATGGAGCTGATTTTTACAAAAAATGATACCCTGTCCCGGAATCGGAATCCTGAAAATGATACCCTGTTCAACGGCACGTCCCCGTACGGAAAAATATATGAGTACCTCCCCCGGGCTCTTCCCTCTCTTGGCAAGATTCGGTCTTCACACTCCTTGCAATTTTCGAGTAACCTTCCTTCATCATAAATCAAACTTTGCCGAGTATTTTTTTATGAAAAACGGTGTTTTCAAGAGAATGTTATTAATTTCTTAATTATTAAATGGGGAGGTTTTGCGACAAACAGCTTTGGACTGCCGCAAGAATCAATTCTAGGTCCTGTTTTGTTCAACTTGTATGTCACTGACCTCTAAGACAAAATCCAATTTCCATGCTTTCAATATACTGATGACACAACAATACTTGCGCATGAAAGGCCAAACGATCTATCATCTCTTGAAACTACCTTGAATGAGGACCTTGAAAAGATAATTTCTTGGTCTTCATCCACAAAGCTTGTTTTAAACAAAGAAGACAAAGGTTATGGTTATGAGTACAAGGCAACTTTCAAAGCAACACAGTCTTCAAAGCTACAATCCTGTTCTAAAGATTGGGGAAAAAATCTTGAACGAGAACAGTGTAGTAAATTGCTTGGTGTAATCTTGAACGAGCATCTGTCGTGGGATGACCTTATAGCCAAAGTAACATGTTCATTTCATTTTCATTTTTTCATTTTTCATTTTACATTTTTTAGGCATAGTAGCCCCTCAGCTAAAGAGAAACTGTTTTACAGAGGGCCATGCATGTAAATACTCTAAAAACTTAATAAATAATTTACAATTAATGAATACAAATAAAAAATTAAGATAAAAAGAAAAGAGTTCATGGTTCATGTAAAAGCATTAAACCTTGCGCGATTTTATCAGCCCTTCCTGGAATTTCCTCAGTGTTGGCGCTCCTTTTAATTCATTCTGCAACCCATACCAGAGGCTGGCCCCTCTGAATGAAAAACATCCTTGACCAGCTGATGTCCTTAGCATTGGATTCCTAAGGTTTATGTCCGAATTACGCAGAACGCGAGAGGTTGTTTCGCTCACTCTGGTTAACATGTCGCTGTCGGTGAACATGTCGGTGAACATTCTTCCCCCTGTTCGCCCGCATGCATCATTTTGCGAGGATAGTACTGTATGTTATTGCTGAACTTCTAAAGCGTATCCCGTTTGGTGTCATTATTCTCGTTCGACATAAATACTTTGCCTTCAAGGAACTTCATTCTCAATATGCCTACTTTAACATTGCTTGCATAACGTTTTACGTTCTACATATACAATGGTTGGTTTTTAGGAACATCTAAGTGGGGATGTTGAAACTAATCCTGGTCCGAAACTCTTGACTTTCGTTGTTGGAATCTGAATAGTATTACAGCAAATGACTTTTTACGAATATCACTCATAGAGGCATATAACTCGGTTTTCAACTATTATTTAATTAGCATTGTAGAAACTCACCTTGACAGCACTGTTGATAAAGATAGGCTTGCGCTAGATGGCTATTCGTTTATCAAAGCAAACCATCCACAAAATGTGAAAAGAGGCGGTGTTGGGCTCTACGTCAAAGATTCCTTTCCTTCAAAAAACCGTTCTGACTAGTGACTCTCCCCGAGTGTATTGTTTATGAGATCCAATTGAACAGGAAAAAGTACTTTTTCGTCGTAGCTTATAGAAGTCCAAGTCAGAATCAGACTGAATTTGATAACTTCACAATAGATTTTGAGCTGATGCTATCCAAAATGCATGCTGAAAATCCATTTTGCGTTATCACTACTGGTGATTTCAACTGCCGATCAACTCAGTGGTGGGAAAAGGACATAGAGAACAACGAGGGAAAGCTGTTTGAGTCTTTAACATCGGATCTAGGCCTACACCAGTTGATTTCAGAGCCAACACATGTGATGGGCGATTCCAAATCCTGTATTGATTTGATTTTCACTGATCAGCCTAACCTCGTTATCGAGTCTGGTGTTCATCCTTCACTCCATGAGCAGTGTCATCACCAAATAGTCTATGGAAAATTATCTGTTTCAAATATAAAACTACCTCCTACACGCAGGATTTGGTTCTATGACAAGGCAGATCTCGTTGCCATTATGAAAAGTATTGAAATGTTTCGCTGGAAAGAGCACCTTGACAACCTGACATGTCCTAATAAGCAAGAATTACTTAATGACGTTCTACTAAATATTTTCTCTAACTTTATTCCTAACAAAGTTAAGACGATTAGACCACATCAAGCACCCTGGATAACAGAAAAAGTTAAAAACTTTCTGAGGAAAAAGAATCGTGCTTACAGAAATTTTATGAGGAACGGTCAGCCTAGTGACAAGCAAGAGGGGATACAAAGGATGATATCCGAAGGTTCGAAACTGATTGAGGATGCAAAACGGAATTACTTTCTTCAGGCAGGAAGCACTTTGGCCGACCCCGGAACATCTCGTAAAACATATTGATCTTTAATCAATACCGTCCTAAACAAGGCTAAAATACCAATAATACCACCTCTTTTAGAAAACGGGTTGTTCATCACGGATGTCTCCGAAAAGGCACAGATATTCAATGATTACTTCTTACTCCAGTGTACGACGATCGATACAGGTAGTGTTATTCCACCTTATGTGCAAGCACCTTCTTCCCTCATAAGTGATTTTCCTATTTCTGATGAAAAGATATTGAGCATTATTCGATCATTAAATCCTAATAAAGCACATGGTTGGGATGGAATATCTGTCAGAATGAATGCCCTTTAATCCTGATCCACGAAAACAAGCAGTTGAATTAATATTTTCTACGAAAAGAATTGAAATGGATCACCCAGAAATTCGTTTTAATAACATACCAGTAATGAAAGTTGACGAACATAAACACTTGGGAATCATTCTGGACTCGAAGCTATCTTTTTCGGCTCATATCAAAGCAGCTATCTCTAAAGCAAGAAAGGGCATCGGTTTGCTGAAATATCTCTCCAAGTGCCTTCCCAGACATGCCCTAAACGAACTATTCAAACTCTATGTGCGACCCCACCTGGAATACGGAGATGTTATCTTTCATCTTCCGGCCAAAGTATGTGAATTTAGTGGAAACACTATTTTGCCAAGTTTGATGGAAAAATTGGAGTCTGTTCAGTATTCTGCTGCTCTAGCCGTCACGGGAACATGGAGGGGCACATCACGAGAGAAGTTGTATGCGGAACTAGGTTGGGAGTCACTGAGTTCCCGAAGGTGGAGTAGACATCTTATGTTGTTTTACAAAATGATAAATAACCTGTTGCCAGAATATACATTGGATCCAGTTCCTCAGCTTCAACAGCAGCATTACTCTCTTCGCAATCAGGATGTCATTGGGCGAATAAGGGCAAGAACAGAAAACTTCAAATCTAGTTTCTATCCCAATTGCCTGGCTGAATGGAATTAACTAGATCCAGAGATTAGACTTGCACCGTCGGTTGGTACCTTTAAGAAAAAGCTGATTTCCATAATCCGTCCCCCTGCTAAATTTGTCTTTGGGATTGACCGCCCAATAGGATTATCTTATCTGACTCAGCTAAGAGTGGGTCTTAGTAAATTATGCTTCCATAAATTCAAGCACAATTTTAGAGATTTAATAAATCCAATGTGCCCTCCAAATGATGGTATTGAGACCACGGATCACTTTCTGTTGCTTTGCCCCTCCTTTGGGGTTGAACGTCGAAATCTTCTTGCTAGAGTGTTTGAATTGCTACGACCATATGGATATATCGATCTTTCCAATGAGTTTTTGACGCAACTTTTATTGTATGGTGATAAAAATCTCCCCAATAACCTCAACAGAAATGTACTCGAGTTGACCCTACAATACATCCACGCAACTGGTCGATTCAATTAATATCACAGCAGAGTTTGTGTTTACAAACTCACTTAACTGTTCACTCACTTAACTTAACTTAAAAGCACACTGTCGTGGCTTTGATTGGCTAGTCATGATGTTGAAATCACTAACAAAAGACATCGCCTCTGAACAATCATCAAAACTTTATGCCCTTTGATCACACTTTGTTTCGAGAATAAAGGCAGTCAGATCGTTATCGTCTTCATGAATTTTGATGTACAGCGAAATTGCTGAAGCTTGCCTAATTTTTTTGTTTTGTATTGACTTATTCACCCAATCAGCGTCATGACAGTGTGCCTTTAAGTGTTTACAAACTTCACTTAACCACCAACCGTCACTTAGTCCATTTTCGTAAAGTCTCTTGTCGTAGAGTCTCGTTCTTGTTTTCTTTTGTACGCCTGTTTCACACTTGATGTTAGACTTACGTAATTTAAACGATTATCGATCTTGACTACAAAAAGTATCTGCAAAACCAACGTCAAATTCGTCCTCTATCATCACCTATGTTGGCCTGACGTCCAGTGTGAAACCGGCTCAAGTAATTATTAGTAAAAAGTATTCATGTTTAGTACTTGTATTTAATGGTTTATTTAGTTGTAGTTGTATGAGTTGTATTTCTTAGATTTATGTTAAATGCCAGGGGTAGTCATGATATATTGCTCCTCCTGGTACCGTATTCGTAGTGTCGTACAGTAGTTCGTAACTAGTGTCGTCGGTAATTTCATTATTGTAAACTTTTATCTTGAATATAAAAAAAACATGTCACTCATATAGAGACTTGAAAACTATTTTGAGTGTTTCAAGATCAAGTATCTCCCTAACTGTGGGCCATCCAAGGGCACGAATGAGTTATTACGGCTGACTGATAATATCGACGTAACACTTTTGTACCATTTGTACCATGTTGAAACTAGTCAGTTTCCTGATTCTTGGAAAAATGCCCGGATTACACCAATTTTCAAGGATGGGGATAGGGCTGAAAAGTCTAATTACCGCCCAATTTCAGTTCTTCCCGTCATTTCAAGGCTCTTTGAAAAACTAGTGTTTAACCAACTTCACTAATATCTGGTTAGGTATAACCTTATTCATCCTGGTCAATCTGGATTCTTAAAACTCCATTCTACACTGACCTGTTTACTGAAAAACACTGACGATTGGTATAGTGGGTTGGACACTGGACAGATGGTGGGTACAGTATTCATTGACCTTAAAAAAGCGTTTGACACTGTAGATCATGACCTTCTCTGCAAAAAGTTAGAGCACTATGGTGTTCGACAAAGGGAGCTTTCTTGGTTTCAATCTTATCTTTCCCACAGAAAACAGTACTGCAGAGTAGGTGGAGTCGATTCTGAAACCGGGGAAGTGGAGGTAGGGGTACCCCAAGGGTCATGTCTTGGACCACTTCTCTTCTTGATCTACATCAATGATCTCCCAAGTGCTGTCCAGAGTTCAACTGTGTCCATGTATGCTGATGACACTAGCCTTTGCTTAAAGTCAAAAGATATTTCTCAGCTGAACGAGGCTATTAATGTCGATCTTGAGCACTTAGGCTCATGGTTGAAGGGCAACAAACTTTCGCTAAATGTTGCTAAAACACAATCTATGTTAATCGCGACCAAACCAAAGCACCGAACGCTCAACAATGCAGCAGAAAAACTGAATCTAGAAATTCGTGGCAGAGAACTGGACGTTGTCAAGAAGACCAAATACCTTGGTGTTCAAGTTGACAACAGTCTAGATTGGAAAGAGCATATTAAAGCTGTATCTAGCAAAGTATCCAGAGCCATTGGATTTCTAAAACACGCAAGGAATATTCTCCCAATGGCTTCTTTGAAAACTTTGTACTCAGGTATTGTGGAGCCCCATTTTCGATACTGCTGTTCTGTATGGGGTTGTTGTGGCACCACTGATATCAATCAGCTCCAAAAGCTTCAAAATTGAGCTGCTAGAATTGTAACGAATAGCAGCTTTGATTCCCCGAGTGGACCACTGATTAGGAGCCTTGGTTGGAAGAACATTCGTGAGCTTGTCAATGAAGAGTCCAGATCAGTGGTCTACAAGTCTCTCAATGGGCTTGCTCCACAGTACATGCACAATCTTTTCACTAAAAACTCTACTAGTAACTCTCGTAGCCTTCGAAATACGGCAACGGACTTGAGGCTGCCAAAGAAAACATCTGCAAATGGGCAGAAGTGTTTTTCTTTTCGCGGAGCTAAACTTTGGAATAGCCTCCCAGCTGAGACCAAACAGGCATCCTCTCTATATATTTTTAAAGATAGCTTATGATGGACTGGCGGTTTTGTTTTTTAGGTACTTTTCTTTCATTTCTTATAGATAGGATTTTTTTTTATTAGATGTATTCATTGTAAGTAGTTTTTAGCGGTTTTTAACTTGTTTAATTTTTGTAGGTATTTTATATGGAGGGCCCCTTGTAAATCAACCAGTTGGTTGAAGGGTCTCCCTCCCTAATAAAATGAAATATGAAATATGAAATATACCATGTCAACATCTTCATGCTTTTGTACCATGTCCATACTACGAAAATCAAAACATCTTATGCCATTCAAATTAAAAACAAAAGTTGCTGAGCTCCTCATTTTATCAAATGTGGAATATGCAGACGCTAATTTACGGCCTCTTCCTTTGCGACTCCTAGAACGATTGCAGAAGGTTCAAAATGCTTCTGTAAGTTTCGTATTGGGCCGCTATGCCAAAGGGAAAGACGTGATAACACTCGGGTGGCTGCCAATGAAAGAGCGCAGAGACTGGCATATGATGAAGCTTTCATTTAAGCACGTTAACGGTTAACAACAGCCCAAGTATATTGAGATATCGTTGAGAGAAAATACTAGAAGCTGAAGATCTAGTTCTGCACCGCTTATTGCATCGTCACGTAATTCCAACACTTTCAAGAACGATGAGGCTGTGTTGTATTTCTATATTATTGTATTTCTTTGTAATAAAATTTTATTGTAATACATCATAGTTTTTAGATACAGGGCCCTCGTTGATAACAGAACTTCATGTTTTGAAGAGGTTACCCTGTGTAAATATTGATATTATTATTATTATTATTATTATTATTATTATTATTATTATTATTATTATTATTATTATTATTATTATTATTATTATTATTATCATTATTATTATTATTATTATGCTCTGTTGGCCTAACGAAAACAGAGATGTGGAGATGGGAGTCTGTGTAATTTGATAGAGGATTCAAGAGAAATTTAACACAGTCAACTTAACACAATTTAACACAGTTTAATCATAATTGGCAGGTATGATTAAAACTTAGAACATTTATATGTATTACTGTATCGTGCAAGTATTACTGAACCATTCTCCGCCATCGGTGTAGAGAATTCAAATGATATGAACTGAACTGAACTGAACTGCACTGAGTCACAAGGGCAACAGGGGCAGCTCTGCCCCCGCTGCCCTCGTGCCTCCGGTGCCCTTGAGGTCGGCTCGGCAGAGATTTCCTCCCCTTGCAACAAAAAGAGAACTTTGCAGATACCCCAACGATAATAGGGTTAAATAATGTTTGGATTTCAAACGTACAGATATTTTTATGGCTGCCGTGCATCATCATAGATTTCAGTGAT
The DNA here is from genome assembly GCA_964019985.1 of Aurelia sp. 4 Dawson et al 2005. NCBI lineage: Eukaryota > Metazoa > Cnidaria > Scyphozoa > Semaeostomeae > Ulmaridae > Aurelia > Aurelia sp. 4 Dawson et al 2005. Next base: position 6,609,971 of record OZ026509.1, read on the forward strand.
TTCTAAGCATGCTTCAAAACAAGATGCAAATGCAAAATGCCTAGAATAAATTTGGTCCCTCGCCAATGCACAAAAAGAACTTTTTGTAATCCGTGAAAATCATATTTTGATGATTATATAAACGCCTGCTAGTTTTAGGCGCTTTACAATTCTAATTCGAACTTGAATCAAACTTTGAGACTTGGAGGATGTCGAAAATACTTACTTTGAAAGATTTCCACATTAATTGTTAAAAAGTAATTCACAATTTATAAACTTTTCTATTTCCTCGTTTACTTGATCTGATTCGTGACATTCGCTTAATCTGCTTGCAAGCAAATTAGATTGAAAAATATTTTAAACTGATCCGACACTTATTTTTTTGCTCAGAATCTTATTATGCTTATTTGGAATGTTTGTGCAAGAACCTTCCAACTTTCATTGCTGATTGTATTTTGCCAGGTTTCTTCTCTTTTCCTCCATGTCTTCTGTCAGCAGTCCCTCCTTGTTCAAATCTGCGTTTTGCTTCAGCTTCTCTCTTCTTTGGGTCTGAATGGATCTCATATGAATCTGCGACCCGTGCCCCGTAATGTAGTAAAGATTCCTTTTGACGCTGCCTTTCTTGCTCTTCTCTTGATTTTGGGTCACTCTTCTTCTTCCCATCATCTAGATGTGAATGTATTTATCAATTTAGAGCAGCTGTTGTAAAGAGCAATCTGTTGCGACGAGGGATTCATGGTCTCAAAACGAATGCATCAGGAATGCACCTGATCCATCAAGGGGGGTATCCACTTTTGAATATAGTAAACCGTACACGTGACTTATTTGTACAATTATCAAACCAAAGTCCAAACTAGCGCTTCGTGATTTTTTGTTTATTTTTCTGCAGCCTAATTCCTGACCTAATTTCCATTGGCTTGGAAACAGTCTAAATCAATAGATGAGTGTCGATCACATTTCGTGAATGCTGATCTTAAAAATTGACTTATCAAATTATTTGGGCTCCAATATTAGTCTGGACTTGCTGCAAGTCTCCCTCGCGGAAAAAACAAGAGAAGAAAAAAGCGAAAGAGACTTGCAATACTTGCCATGCTCATTAATATTCATGAGCTATCGAGCCGTGCTTCCATTTTTAAAATGAAAGGGTTGCTGTCAACTGTTTCATCGAAGCTTGAATCGGCCATTGTCAAAGAACATCGCAGAGCCACGCTCTGTTGTATCATTGTCCTTTGTAAGCATATGATTGGATATTGGTTTTTGTTAAAGGATGCCAACTGGACAGAATCCTGTCCAGCCAACCACCGAGGCTACCAAGTATTACAAGTCTCTCTCGCTTTTAGTCCTTCTCCCGTTTTTGCCACGAGAGAGACTCCTAGCAAGTCCAATATTAGTCACACAGCGCCGTAACTAATCATTAGAATTGAGGTCGACCTTCGCTGGACTTGGATTGCCTCAGTTTCATAACAGAAAAATGTTGCCACGTTATACCCTACCGAGCCATAATGACACATGCACACAAATTTATTTCAAAACATTTTTTTTCGACTTTTTGATAATTTCCATTCTTGAAATTTGATGCAAGGAAACAACGTCTGGCCATTGTCTCGTCTAATTGGGACATACAGTTTGCTATGAACAGAGGTTGATACTTGAAATTAATCAGTTGCTCTAAAGATGCCTTCGTGGGCGAAAATAGATGGCAGGTGACTGAATAAATGAAAAAAGGACCAAAATATCAATTCAATGCCTGCCCTCTAAAAATGTTGTCCCCTCTTCGTCATCACTAACTATAAATTAATCAGATAGACTGTGAGCATGAGTGGATCAAGGCAGGAACCTTGAGGTATTCCATAACTTACCATTTTATCCGATGACTTGTGCCTATCTACTGTGCAAAACCGTTTCCTATTCAGAAATATGAGGTAAGTACGACAAAGGACATCTGAAACCATAAAACAGACTGAGAATTCCAAATTAAATAACTTCCTTAGGGCGGTGAAATCCGTAGCTAACCTATTGTCCCATTGCTGAATGATGAAGAACGTCGTTAATTTTTGATACCTTATTTCATCCACCAATTTGTATAATTACCTGATGAAGTAATTTTGGTTGTGAAAGGTAAAGAAAGGATACAAGGTTAACCATGTTTCGAAAAGGAAATCAAATCAAAGACCTTTTTATCAATTTCAAAGTTTCATATAACTTCATAATACAGTGTTTGTCACGTTCACTTTGCTCAACTGAAATGCTTCCTACAGCTGTAACCTTTAGTAGATCAGATACAGCTGCAGTCGTGGCCAAAATTTTAAGACCACATTTTTGTCAACAACGTTTCTTGGCGTAGCGCAATGGAACCCTAGCATTCTGCCTATTTACTCACTTAGAGCTAGTTTAGATCAACTTTCGATGCCAATTTCGATGTACGATGTTGCTTCTTAAATTTCTACGCCATTTTGCTACGACATTACGATGAAATGAATAGAAAACCTCGGAAATGGTAATAGCTCTGCTGACAAGGAGTGTGCCCCAAGAGGTGGATTTTCCATCAATCTATGCACAATTCTTGTCTATGATTTCTTTGTAAAATATCGAAACCTTACGATGAGAGCCTTCAGTCAAAAGCTTTGGCCAAACAGAATCACCCTTTGAAAAACAGGAACAAAATTGTATGGTTATGATGTAAGAGCCTTGATATTCGATAGCTCGAATAATAAGAAAGGAGTTATTGAAAGTTAATTCGAATAGCTATGCAGTTTGTTGCTTGAAACTGAAAATAAAGTTCTGGTTTAAACTTATGACGAAAGCTGTGAACTGAAGACCATCTACTACCATTTTCCGTGAAGCAACATTTTTCGTGCAGTTTCGATACTTTGCAAAGAGATCATTGAAGTGAATTGTGCATAGATAGATGTAAAATCCAGCTTGGTAGCACAATAATTGGGTCACACCCTTTGTCGGCAGAACCACTACCATTTCCATAGATTTGATTGTGATACACAAAATGGCGCAGAAATTCAATAAACGACATCGAAATTCGGAATCCACATGGAAAGTTGACCTAAGCAAACTCCAAGGGAGTAAAATAGGCAGAACGCTGAGATTCTACTTCGTTACGCCAAGAAATCTTGTTGACGAAAATGTGGTCTTAAAATTTTGGCCACGATTGTATATTTTGAGTTAGAATCCTGCCAATTTGAAAACAAAATGACGTCATAAGTTTAATCAGTGGCTGTGGCTAATTTGGAAACGAAATGAGACGTGAAAAGAGTTCGTATCAGTCGACAGTGCCGTTTATCAGTACAAAGAAAAACCTTCGCGCCAAATTTACCGTTAATAACTGCCGCCTGAATTATGAAATTCGTTTATTAGAGCCCAGGTTGAACTGCAAACTTTAGGTTCTATATGAGGGCGCTGACCGTACCTAAATAGCATCGTTTCTTCAACTTAGAAATTCCATTATAAAAACATAGCCAATTATATACCTGACTTCATAGCTCTTTTGAAAAGAGACTTTTTATCAACACGTGATTGCTCCTCGTTTTCTCTCTCCCTTTGCCTCCTACGTTGATCCTCATTTCTGTCTGTCTTGCCTCCAAATAATCGAGCTCTGACGCCCCGTTTTTCTGCCATAACAACTGCTTTCAGGTAAAGTCGTGCAGGTCTTTTCAAGGTATGTTCTTTGATATTGGTTTTTACTCCACTGTATTGATTCCAAAATTACTCTTTGAGTCCCTGTCACAGACAGACTGAAGCTCACTTTTGAGTGTCCAAAATTGTGCAACGGTTAGTTTCAAATCTGGGGAGTAGGTGATATTCCTAAGTAGAATCTTTTATACTTGGGTTTCATTATAAACATTACACAATTCATTAATCCAATAGTAGCTAGTGCTGAATTGCGAAATGTGTTTTGAATTAACATAGATCAATTGAATAGCTTAACTTGATTACCACATTTACCTCCTTGATTACACTGATCGAAGCAAGCCTTTCACATTTAGTAATTTATATTGTTAAAACTTCATAATGCAATAACTTTCGATGCTAGTTTCATCGTGATCGAATTAGATATTATGTTTTGATGGCCTGTAAATAGTATAAATAGTGTAAATAATATAAATAGTATACGTAAATAGTATAAATAGCATAAGTAGTAATGGTATAAACCTGTATAAATAGCTGAATTAACTCTCCGTGTCTGCACGCTAGCAGAAAACTCTTCAGTGACTCCTGCCAACAAATATCAATGAAAGTATAGCAATGGGGCACAATCTCTTAATGGCCTATCGTGATGTAATCCTTTAAACTAAACAAATGCTTTCATCGGTGTTACTCGTTCGAAGAAACCATATGACACTCGTTGCATCCAAGCTTCGACTGGAGGAGCTTGTCAAAGACAACCTTAAGGCGTTACTTCTTATGGCAGGTTGTCAGACCATTCGATTCGCGCACAACGTAATATAAACAAAGAAATTGAATTGGATTTAATTTGAAAGAAACATCTGCTTCAGGGTTGCAATACGATAAGCTGCGGAATCCGTCTGCTTCGCAACTTGATTACCAAACGAATCAGCTAAATTGTTACCATAAGCTCAAAATCCAATCGAAGTTCATCTTTCATATTATCAAATGCTGCTATGATTTCACGTTTCATTTTCTTCATCACACAGTGCTTGATTATTCAATGGCAGGGACTTTCATATCTTCAAGCATGAACACCTACAACAAGGCATTGAATGACTTATATCAGTGTCTGCAATTTGATAAAGTAAAATATTAAGACTTTGAGGTGAATTGAAATTTAGCTTGACGTTTCGAAAGATAGCCAGTTTTGAGCAAAATAATATTGGTAGGGCAGACACTAGACTTATGATGATGAGTCTCTTGTTTCCCTGTGCTCTTTGACTTGATGATGGCGCTTCAGTCAAGAGAGACTCATAAAATTACTCTTAAAAACCTGGCCCTATTTGGCCCAAACTTTGCAATTCCTAACGTACCAATCAGATTGCGAGATTTGGCAAAGAACAATGCTGTCAAATTTTCAATTCTAATGATGCAGTTGACTAGATTTTGAACGAAGTTGCTGCAGCAGGTAGTTGAAGATTTCTCTGGTTTGTTTTGGTCTTAAAAACATGGAAAATGTAGCGTTTAGAGACTCATTTTGCCGTATTGTAAGAGTAGGAGATTGCCGTATCGTTGGCGTACATAGTACCGTGCGCCTTTCGCGAAGAGAAAGGAAGATCATTTATATAAAGCAAAAATAAGAGAGGTCCAAGGCAAGATCCTTGTGGTATAATCCAGGGAAACTGAATACCCCATGGAAATAACCTTATTTTCCAGTAGTCTCATAATGTCTCAGAAAAATTTTTACACGGGCTTAAAGTCTATGAATTCTTCGACGAAATGTATCAAGCACTTGCATGGGCATGAATGGGCGTAACAGACATCAAGGATTTGCGTGCTTTGTTGTGACAAAAACATTTCGCAGGCCTAAGTTGCCGCTAAAGTAGATCACTCCTAGCTGACAAACTGGTGTTGCTAAATCGCCCACAACTGGCTAAACTTGCAAAATGTAGCACCGAGTTAACAGAAACCAATTTGCATAAGATTAAAATGGTACTAACCTTGTGAAATTCTAACTCAAAACGAAATCAGCTCTTCCAAAAATATGTCGACTTCCATCTTGCTTCCATAGCAAAGCTCGCTGTGCGCTGCGAAGGAGGTCGCATATCAGCTCGCTCACGCATTGCAATAGGCGCTTCCCCTCCTGTCTATATCTCCATGATGATCACGAAATCACAACATGCGCTGCGCCTTGCGAGACCTAGGGAAGACGCGGGAAGATTTCAAAATATCACGTGATATGTGCAGTGCATGTTGTGATTCGTGATTTCGTGATCATAGATCATTGTTTAGACGCAAAAAGACAGCAATTGATGTTTACGATGCTATTTACTGCATTATTTGTGAAAGAAAATCATCAAATGGAGACCAAGCACAGTCTGGGAGATGCACAGAACTACAGGATGCCTTAAACAAGCGAAAAGAGGTGGGTACACTTGAAATTTCTGAGCCAAAAACACGATGTAGCACATTTTAGAGCTAGGCTATATTTCGGACGCCAAAGACAATATGGCAGAGTTGCTTGTCTGCAAAGCAAGAAAAGGGCCCCAAACCCACGGTATCGACTTTCTGGGAATTAGTGATGTTTCAGGTAAGTTTTAGAAGACATTTTAGGAATGAAGTGAGTACTAAGAATGCTGGAAGCCCAGAAATGCTGAAAACGAACAGAGGTCGTGAGTTTGAGGCGTCATAACTCCTTGGAATCGGGAAATATTTTGATAGGCATCCAAACTTGTATACCCAAACGTATGGAGAGTAGATTTCTTCAAAAAAAATTGGGAAATTTTGAGCAGTTTTTTGTCCTGGTTGCGTTTTATGAAGGTAGGTAAAATTTAGAAAAATCTTCACACGTTTCTTATGTTTTCCTCACTTATTCGCCGTCTGATTGGTCCATGAAAACGAGATTTTGATGGTTTCCTGCCTTGGGCCACGAGCAAAGTTCGGCTAAAGCATTTGATTCCTATCTTTTGCTGCACTAGAATTCATGAGGAAGATTTCTGAATATGTTTACCTAAATTTTCCACAGAAATTGATAAAAACTGATAGGACCTGTCATAATTTAACAAAGGTCACACTTCCCGAGTTTATCTCTACAAACCAAGTGTTTGCCACTATTTTGGAAGAAGATTACTGAAACATAAAGGCAAAAATTCTTCTATTTGTTCAATTCACAGAAATATGATATGACTATCTTCGTTGCATAAACTGTTTTATGAAATTGATTTTTCATCCAATATCCTAATTCATTTGAATGCAAAGAATGTGAAAATCAAATGACTTTGTCTTTGCAGCACGTGTACATTGACCACCCGGGGACCTAAAAAAAACAGCATTCAATTTTTAATCGATGATAGCTCAGATCTCCAGGATCTACCGGCTCATTAGATAATAGCCTCTAACTTGCAGCTTTAGAAACAATCTTTCAGCTCAAGCAGCCTTGCTCAATTCGATCATGTTACATATTCGTGAGCTTGTTCTGAAGATGCAACGTTTAAATGTTGTTATGCTGATTTTTCTTTGCATAACTGTTATGCTTTTCTACGATGTTTTTTTATATCATCAATTAAAAATTTACAATACAAGATACTTGCTACAATACTTGCATGATACTCTACGATACTACAAATACAATACCACGAGGAGCAAGATATCATGTCTACCCCGTGGCTTTAAGAAAGAAAATAAGAAGAAAAGAATAATAAAGCAAAACTACATAGAACTATACTCAAAATGAAAATTCAGTAGAAAGGGGACTTGAAAGGGGACTTGGTGGCTGCTTGACGGGTGGCAAAAATTTGAACGAATTCAATCAAATCGACCAGTTTCATGGATAAAACGTAGAGTTAACTCAAGGATATTTCTATTGATTTCATCAGGAAAGTCCTTATTACCATACATTAACAGTTGCGTTAAAACCTCGTTTAAGGGGTTACTGAGTCCAAATGGTTATACTAATGCAAGGACTCCAGCGAGAAGATCTCGTCGTTGGATGTCCAAAGATGAATAGAGCAACAAAAAATGTTCCGTATCCTCAATACCATCGTTTGAGATGCACATTGCGTTTATAGTATCCCTAAAATTGTGCTTGAAATTGTGAAAGTTCAATTTGCTAAGACCAACCCTAAGTTGTGTAAGATACGATAATCCTTTTGGGTCATGAACGCCAAAGATTGATTTTGGAAGGGGGCAAATTTTCGAGAGCAATTTTCTCTTAAATAAGGCAAGTGACGGTGCAAGTCTAATTTCTGGATCGAGTTCATTCCATTCAGAAATGCAGTGAGGGTAGAAGCTAGATTGGAATTTATCTGTTCTTGCCCTTATTCGCCCGATTACATCCGGTTTGCGGAGGGAGTACTGAGACTGATGATTTGGGGGGATTGGATCCAAGGTATATTCAGGGGTTAAGTGGTTTACTATTTTGTAGAATAAAGTAAGGCGTCTACTCCATCTGCGGCAACTTAGCGATTCCCATCCGAGCTCAGCGTACAGCTTTTCTCGCGACGAACCCCTCCATGCTCCTGTTACAGCAAGAGCGGCAGAGTACTGCGCTGACTCGAGCTTCTCCATAAGATGTGGCAAGACGATATTGTTACTAAATTCACATACCTTTGCTGGGTTATGATAAAGAACATCACGATGTCAGTATACGATATTCCACAATCGCAGCGGCGGTATATGGACGCAATCTATTTGGCGTTTTCCAAATGCCTTTGCTTAATGATTCTATTCTAAAATGGTCTGTGTTCTTTTCTGAACCTTAGTTCGCTCAAAAATATGAATGCCTTTGAATACCGTTGGAAGTAAACTTATCAAACGAACTAGCAATATTATGAAAGATATCTTACCTCAACTCAAGTACACTGCCAATAGACGTATCATTGTGCTTGCAAAAAGATTCCGGAACAACAATCGATCACAATTGAGGGCGAAGCATTGATTTAGGCCCGTTATGAAACTATCTTGAAATTCTGCTTGCCGTGGAAGGTTTCTCTGACTTTCTTATGAGTCTATGCCATCTCTGTAAAGTCCATATGTTTTGCAAACAATTTGCTCTTGACTAGGACAGCATGCACCATCGTTTTTAGGTTCTTTCTTTCTCGATAAAAACAGCCAAGCAAGTTCAAGCGTCGATCGTATCGTTGATTCACAAAGGAAGTACTGTCATTCTCAGTTGTGAAGGATGTTGAAAGCCTTTGCGTATGTTCCTGGGTAGACGTCGCTAGAACCCAGTCTTAAGGTGCCTTGAAGTGTCCACAGTCCAAACCACACAAAACACGTCGTAAAAATGGTTTAGAAAAAGATTTTTAAAAAATTATGTTTTGCAGAGCGCCATAACTTGATGAGTTCTATCGGAAAATGAAATAAAAAATTGTGGGTTTATGGGCACATTAAGCAATGCAGTCTTGAAATATTATGATCCAAAATTGGAAACGAAGATCAGTACAGATGCAAGTAAATCAGGATTAGGAGTATCTCTCCAGCAGAAACACAGCAATAATTGGCTTCCAGTTGCCTTTGCAAGTAGAGCTATGACCCAAACAGAATAAAATTATTACCAAATTGAAAAGGAGACACTCAGTATTGTATTTGGATGTGAAAAGTTTCACCAGTTTGTTTATGGCCGACAATTTGAAGTGGAGAATGACCACCAGCCACTAAAGTCAATTTTCGGCAAGCCTATCTTCAGAGCTCCTCCAAGAATTCAAAGATTTATGTTGAGACTTCAACGATATGATTTTGCTTTAGAATACAAGCCAAGAAAAGAAATGATTGTTGCTGATGCACTCAGTAGAAATTACTTAAGGAAGTACCAAAGCAAGAGATCCCAGATTCTGAAATGGACTATGTGATTCATGCTGTTATCTCAGACTTGCCAATCATTCAAAAAAGATTGAACCAATTTACAGACGAAACAGAGAAGGATGAAACTCTCCAACACGTGTCTGAGTATGTACGAAATGGCTGGTCAAGACACAGGGGTAGTGTTGTACCTGAGGTCAAGCCATATTACAATTTTCGTGATGAAATCACACTGGCTAGAGGCCTCATACTGAAATCAGGTCTAATGATTGTACCAACAAGCATGCGAAGAGAGATGAAGAAGTTCATCAAGGTCATCAAGGAGTTGAAAAATTTTTGAGCTAGAGCTAGAACAGCCTTATGCTGGCCAGGAATGTCATCTGAAATTGAAGAGCTCGTATCGTCATTTGCAACCTGTCTTGAACATCGAAATTATCAACAGAAAGAAGAGCTTATTCAACATGATATCCCATCTTCACCATGGATGAAAGTCGGGTTAGATCTATTAACGTTAAAGAACAAGAAGTACATGTTGATAGTAGACTATTATTCAAAGTTCATTGAAATATGCTTGCTGCCCGATACTTCGAGTCCTACAATTATAAAGTACATGAAGTCTATATTCACTCGACACAGTGTTCCAAAAACTTTCATTAGCGATAGCCCTTTTGACACAGCCGAGTTCAAGAAATTCCAAAGAGAATAGGACTTTAAGCTGACTACATCAAGTCCTTATTGTTGGGGTTTCCGCACACCCATGTAGCATCGTTGTTTTAGCATCTGCATTTTATCAGAGTAGAAATCAACACTATGTATGATTCAGCAAAACTCACAAAAGGACAATTAAATCAATGACTTTTTAGCTGAAATAAAATATGTTTTGACGTCATGTAAATTCACCTGATTGGTTAGTTTTCAATGAGATTAGAAACACGCGTTGTGAAATCATGCAAGAGGTATTAGATTACCAGATCGTTCGTAGAGTCGTAAGAGTGTAGACCGTGTGTGATCGCATGATGTGTCAAAGCAAAAAGTCGTCTTCATTGAGTGAAACTTCGGTTCAGTTTTATCCTTAAAGAACTAGCAAGGCTGGAGAGAAATCTCCAACATATTGGTCCACCGTCGCCAGAAGGAAAAGCTTGAATCGTTTCAGGATAAAATGGTAGAAACAGAAGTCGACAAAGTTCGCAAAGCAAGGACGACACAAAGAAGGAGTGCCACGAAGTTGGTAACAAGAGCGGAAGATTTGTTGAAAGATGGAATCGAGGGAGTGGATACCGGAGGTATCGGGAAATTGAAGCATTTTCAGACAGAGTTATCTGCAAAGTTATCAGAGTTGAAAGAAGCAGATAGAATTATTTTAAACGATTTAACGGAGAAACAAGCGAGTGAAGAGGACATCGATAAAGAACTGGACGATGGCAGTGAATACATGGAGAAAATATCGAGTGTGTTATATTTGATAGAAGATGCCCTTGAGAAATTGAAAGCGAGCACACAGTTATCGACAAACCAACGGAGCGAGTCACGAGAAAGCCTGGATTCACAGAGGTCTCAAGTTTCTGTGCATTCAGACGGGGGTTCAGTAAAATCGAATGGAGGATCAGCAGGACGATCTGTTAACATCAAATTACCAAAGTTGGAATTAAACAAGTTCTCGGGGAAAGTTCATGAATTTCAAGAGTTCTGGGATGGTTTCCAGAGTGCCATTCACGAGAATGAAAATTTGGCGAACGTTGATAAATTTAAGTACCTGCGATCATTCCTATTAGAGCCAGCCAAAAGTGTGATCGCAGGCATGCCAATGACGGACGCGAGTTATGAAACAGCTATCGAATTACTGAAGAAGAGGTTCGGAAAACCAGAGGAAATTCAACGTGCCCACATCAACCACTTGCTTCATTTAGCACCAGTTTTCAACGAGAGAAGCGTAAACCGCCTCCGCAGTCTCCATGATCAGATCGAGACCCACTTTCGTGGGCTCGAGGCCCTCGGCGTTGACAGAATCACATACTCAAGCATCGTGGTGCCTGAATTGATGGAGAAAATTCCGGAGCAAATCCGCTTTAACATGATCAGAGCGAGTGATAAAAGCCTGTCATCATGGTTTTTAGATGAGCTTCTCATAGCCCTTGAGAAAGAGTTGGAAATCAGAGAAAGTCATGTGCCCCTGTTGAAGAATGCTGGTGCAAATCAACAAGAAAAACAAACACGGCCTAAGCGAGATGTGCGAGAAGAATACCAAGGAGGAACAGCCACTGCACTGTACGTTGGAAAAGATGGTGGCAAGAGAAAATGCGTTTATTGTTTACAAGAACATGCTGCTGAGAACTGTGAAAAAGTACAGGACACAGAGGAACGCAAAAGTATCCTTCGTAAATATGCAAAATGTTTTATTTGCTTAAATTCTGGCCATAGGTCTTTTGAGTGTAGAAATAAAGATAGGTTGCAGTGTGGAATTTGCCAGGGGAAACATAAGGTTTCAATTTGTAAGAATAGGCCCAACACACCTATTGGGAATAAGGACACCCCTGCTAAGCCCAACGCACCCCCACCCCTTAATGCTAACGCGACATCCTGGGTGGGAAGTACCAGTTCAGGGGGGAATGTTGCTCTGCAAACGGCCTTAGCAAGTGTGGAAGGAGTGAAAAAAGAGACAGTGAGAGTACTATTTGATACTGGTAGTCATAAGTCGTTCATCTCTGCTGAGGCTGTTTCTAGAATAGGTTTGCGCCCTGTGAGGAAAGAAGAATTAGGCATTACGACATTTGGGAGTACGGTTGCAGAGGTAAAAACAAGAGATGTGGTGGAAGTTTTCTTGGTTCCAATGAGGGGTAAGAAGAAAATAACCTTGCAATGTTTTGTTGTTGATGAAATCTCTTCTATTTCAAATGTTCACCCTGAAGTAGTTAGAGAAAACTACCCTCACTTGCATGAAATTTGGTTCTCAGATATTTGCAGGCACAAAGAAAGACTTCAAGTGGACATTTTAATTGGATCAGACAATTTGTGGAATTTTCAAGAGAGTGAAATCAGACGAGGGGGGCCTAATGAGCCAGTTGCCATAAAAACAACTCTTGGTTGGGTTCTCTCTGGACCTCTGGAAGGTAAGACCTTGAATTCTACTGAAAATATAAATGTGAATTTTGTACCTTTGTCATCTTTGCCTGCAAAATCAGACAAGCAGAAGATTGAGGAGAATGTAAACAGATTGTGGGACTTGGATACCATTGGAATAAGGCCAGAGAATGAAGTGCATGAGTATGTGATTGATAATATCTATTTCACAGGAGAAAGGTATTCTGTAGGCCTTCCATGGAAGGCTGGGCACAAAGCTCTTCCCACAAATTATGAGAACAGCCTGATAAGATTGAAGAGTTTGGGTAAGAAACTTAGAAAAGACCCTCAAACCCTTGATAAATACAATGAAATACTTATTGAGCAGGTTGAATCTGGAGTGATAGAGCAAGTGACAGAACTTGAACCAGCTGAGAAGACATTTTATTTGCCACACATGGCGGTGATAAGAGCTGAAGCAGAAACTACCAAGGTGAGAATCGTTTATGATGCGTCTTGCAAAGATAGGAAAACAGGAACCGCCCTCAATGATTGTCTCTACGTAGGGCCACCTTTGACACCGCTCATATTTGATGTACTTCTTCGTTTCAGGGAGAACAGAACCGCTTTGGTAGGAGACATTGAGAAAGCGTTTTTAAATATTGAGATTCACCCCATTGATAGAGATTGCCTGAGATTTTTGTGGTTTAAAGATTGTAGCTCAGAAGATTCAGAGATCATTGTACTCCGTTTCCGGCGACTTTGTTTTGGTTTAAATTCGTCACCCTTTTTATTAAACGCAGTACTCCGACACCACATTGAGACGTACAACGCGTCTGACCCTGAATTTTCATCTAGATTGATTGAATCTTTCTATGTTGATGATTTAGTTTCAGGTTCTAGGAACGCAGACGAAGCCTTTACCCTGTACCAAAAAGCCAGTGAAAGAATGAAGGAAGGGGGCTTTAGGCTTAGGAAATGGAAAACAAATGATGCAAATCTAGCAGAAAAGATTGAAAAAAGTGAGAGTGAGAAAGTAGAAATCCAGAAGGAAGAATCAGATGAGAGCACTTATGCAAAGGAAACATTAGGCCAAAGTAACAACACAAGGGGAAAATGCAAGGTCCTAGGAATGGCTTGGGATAACAAAGAGGACACATTGGAGTTTGACCTTACTAAGGTAACAAAGGATGCAAATACAGAAAGACCGACTAAGAGGGGTATATTAAGCACCCTAGCCACCCTTTTTGACCCACAAGGCCTCATAAGTCCTATTTCCATCACAGCAAAGGTTTTGTTCCAGGAGCTATGCATAGAAAAGTTAGGCTGGGATGACCCTATACCAGGTAACAAAGTCACAGTGTGGAATGCATGGCTGGAAGATCTCAACAGAGTGAAATCAATTAGTTTGCCCAGATGTTTTTATGATGGAAGTGAGGGAGAGATTTTGAATTGTCAGATACACGGCTTTGGCGACGCAAGCAAAAAAGCCTATTGTGCTGTTGTGTACCTAGTATATGAGACAACAAATGGAGTGCACACAACATTGCTTTGTTCAAAAACCAGAGTAGCACCACTGAAGGAGTTGACCATACCAAGACTGGAGCTTTTATCAGCTAGAATTCTTGCAGTGCTTGTAGACACTGTACGCAAAGCCCTGAGTTCTCAAATCAAAATTGATTGTGTTAGATATTGGTTAGACAGTAAAACCGCGCTTTACTGGGTGTATAACAACGGTGAATGGAAACAGTGGGTGCAATTCAGAGTGGCAGAAATTTTGAGACTTTCAAGGAAGGAAGAGTGGGGACATGTGGGGGGTAAGGAAAACCCTGCAGATTTAGGTTCCCGGGGGGCTACAGCTAGCCAGCTCAAGAATAGTGATTTGTGGTGGAAAGGCCCACAATGGCTGAGAAAAGGAAAACAGTTCTGGCCCAAAGGATTGATACTAGAAGATTCAGAAGAAGTGAAGAGTGAGAAAAAGAAAGTGAATGTAATGGTTGCAATGACAGAAACACCAACAGGAGTTAGCCAAGTGATAGATATCGACAAGTACAGTACGCTTAGAAAGCTGCTAAGAGTTACAGCCTGGGTGAAGAGATTTGTGGAGAATTTGAAGGCCAAAAAAGAAGGAAAGAACTTGAATGTAGAAGGTCTGAATGCAAAGGGAATCACAAGTGCAGAAAAATTGTGGATTAAGGATGTACAATCCACCTTGACACAGAGCTCATCATTCAAAAAGACACAGAATCATCTTGGAATTGTGGAAGTGGAAGGTATTTTGGTATGTATGGGGAGACTAGAGAGATCAGATTTGAGTTCAGAGGCCAAATACCCAATTTATCTCCCAAAAGATCATAGGTTTACAGAGCTTGTTGTAGAAGATTGCCATCTTAGAGTTTTTCATTGCATGGTCAAAGCTACCTTGGCAGAACTCAGATCTAGATTCTGGGTCTCCAAGGGTAGACAGTTTGTGAAAAAAGTCCTAAAGCGTTGTTTTATTTGCAGGAAACATGAAGCAAGACCATTTCATTCCCCACCAACTGCTGCCTTGCCAGAATACAGAGTGACACAAGCTGCACCGTTCAGTAATGTTGGCATTGATTTCGCCGGACCACTGTATGTCAAAGAGAAACGTGGTGAGTTGAAGAAAGTTTACATTTGTTTGTTTGTCTGTTGCGTAACACGAGCTTTACACTTGGAACTAGCACAAGATCTTTCAGCGCCTACATTCCTGAATTGTTTGCGCCGGTTTTGTGCTAGGAGAGGTACACCAGGTATTATCAATTCTGATAATGCAAAGACTTTTAAGTCTAGTTCAAAGCTCTTGAAGAAATTCTTTAATGACCAAAGAGTGAAGGATTTCCTTGAATCAAGAAGACTGCAATGGAAGTTCAACATAGAATTGAGTCCGTGGGAAGGAGGTCATTACGAACGCATGGTAAGAAGTGTGAAAAGATGTCTGAGGAAAGTTCTTGGCAATGCCAGAATTTCCTTTGATGAACTTAACACTGTATTAGCTGAAGTTGAGTGTATTTTGAATTCACGACCACTTTCATACATGTCAGATGAAGTAGATGGAGAAGTTTTGACTCCATCACACTTATTAGTTGGACGCAGATTGTTGACTTTGCCTACAGGAGTAGAAACTAATTTGAAACTTGATGAGTCTGATAAAGAGTATGCTCTTTCCAAACGTTTCTTGCACCTAACGCGATTGTTGAGTCATTTTTGGAACAGGTGGAGACGCGAGTATCTGACAGATTTGAGAGAAACGCACAAATTAAACAACAACAAATCAGTTGACATCAGTCCAGGAGATGTTGTCCTGGTACACGAAGATTACGCAAAGAGAGCGCAGTGGAAAGTTGCCATAGTTGAAGAGTTGATCAGAGGTAAAGACAATGAGGTACGCGGTGCACGAATTCGCAAAGCTGGAAAGGGTAAGAATGAATTTTTAAATCGCCCTGTGCAGAAATTGATTCCTTTAGAGTGTGCAGTAAAAGATCGCCAGAAAAGAAAGAATGGAGAGGAGAGAAAAAAGAGAGATGAGGAAATGGTGGAGGATTTGCCTGTGTGTGAGCGTCCCCAGAGGATGGCTGCTAAGGACGCGCGTCTTAAAACCCGGTTCATGCTTGACTCCTAGAGAGTCAAGGAGGGGGGAGTGTTGGGGTTTCCGCACACCCATGTAGCATTGTTGTTTTAGCATCTGCATTTTATCAGAGTAGAAATCAACACTATGTATGATTCAGCAAAACTCACAAAAGGACAATTAAATCAATGACTTTTTAGCTGAAATAAAATATGTTTTGACGTCATGTAAATTCACCTGATTGGTTAGTTTTCAATGAGATTAGAAACACGCGTTGTGAAATCATGCAAGAGGTATTAGATTACCAGATCGTTCGTAGAGTCGTAAGAGTGTAGACCGTGTGTGATCGCATGATGTGTCAAAGCAAAAAGTCGTCTTCATTGAGTGAAACTTCGGTTCAGTTTTATCCTTAAAGAACTAGCAAGGCTGGAGAGAAATCTCCAACACTTATCATCCAAAATCAAACGGGATGGCTGAAAGAAATATTCAAACGGTGAAGAGAGTACTAGGAAAGCACTTGCAAACAAAGAAGATCCTTATCTTGCATTACTAGCCTTGCATACCACCCCAATTTCAAATGACACAGTATCCCCTGCAGAAAATCTTATTGGAAGAAATATAGACGCAACCGTAGAGATATTTTGAAGACGAAAGAAACCTTCAATAAGGATTCCCAAGCTCCAGACAGTGATGCAGAGATTTCAAGTGATGAAGCACCGAACGTGAAAGACAGCATTGACACAAATGCACCTCTTGTTCCCAGACCCCCTCTAGAGGAATCGAAAGCAGTTCACGACGGAAGTCGTCATGGCCGATTGATAAAACCTCCACAAAGATATGAACCTGGATAATAACACGCTTAATGCTTGAGTCGTTGTTTTTACTAGAGAAGGGAGCATGTTATAGTTGTTGTTGTTGTTGTTGCTGTGCCTCGTGATGAGGTTTTACATACGGGACTTTCGTGAGAACACTAGAACAGTAGTGATGGCCTAAAATAAGTCGAGCATTGTCGTTTATATTGATAGCTATAATAGATCACATAACAGGGACTCATCGCCATAAGTCTAGTTTTGATCATTGTTGATTATGTACTAGCTTTTATCTAAAGAGAAGAAAAACGAATAGGATTACAATGGGCCCTTTTTATGAAGATTCATCAAAGGTCTTCTCTTTGTAAAAAGGAGGTAAGAACATTCAAGGCTAATTACAGACCTATTAGTGTGCTTCCAACAGGTATTTGAAAGGCTCATGGTTACTCAAATGTCAGCATATAAGTCTCTGCATTTCTCATCTTTGCTCTGCGGATTTCGTAAGGGCTATAGTGCCCAACATGCATATAGGGTGTCTCAAAAAAGTCGTTCGACGTTTGATTAAATACTAAAAAATAACGATACGCTGAATGCACCCTTGGTCAAGTCACCCTTTTCCCGAGATTTTAAATTAATTTTCACGCAAGAATCTTGCAAATGCGCTAAAAATTTATAGAGTTACAAGCTTTTGAAGTTCAAGTTTGTGCGAAAGCTGCAACTGATGCCTCGAAATGGCATTTTTTGTAAAAGCCATGAAGGCCGTCGTTTCTGTTATTCCTCAATTATTTCAGTGCGAACCAAGTGGGATTCAAGCAGGTTTTCAATAACCTAATCGTCCAGCATATGGATGCTTTGAGGAAACAGATTCAGTCTCTCGCTGATTATGTTTTGAACCACTGTTTTTGGATTTACGCAATGTTTAGGAAATTTTAAGAATGATCGCAAGAAGTAATTTACTTAGGAATTCCTATTTGGTTTGCTCTGATATCAACGAGAGGTATGGCATGGGATAAGCTGTTCTTACCTCCGTCTTCGAGCTTTTCGCAATACAAGTAATCTGTGGGGTCTCTGGCTTCAGCTATTGCCTATTTTTTATCTTCGAGAGCTCGCAACTCGGTGAATTTTCAACCGATTTGCACGATTTTAGTCTCTAAAATTATTTCATAATCTTCGGAACAGGTTTATCTTTCCATGAGCCTGTTCGTGTTGTCCTTATTTTTCAATATTTCATCAAACGGCGAACAATTTTTGAGACGCCTTGTATAATGTATACATGCATTGATAAGGGCAGTCGAAAAATGGGGAAAGTGTTTCAACAAGGGTGGGAAAGTTGGAGATGTCTTCATGGACCTTTCAAAGGCTGCATTCGACATGACTAATTGATTGCCAAGTTACATGCGTACGGATTTAGCCGTGAGGCTTCATTGCTAGTCCACAGCTATCGGGACAAGAGGCAACAAACAGTAAAAATCAATGGATCTTTCAGTAAATAAAAATCTTTAGCTCGGTGTTCTCCAAGGATCCATTCTTTGACCTCTTTTTTCAATATCTACATCAATCACCGTCTACCATCGATTCAAGAGACGGAGCTGTCCCGATGATACAGCTATTTATACATGCGATAATATATAAATGTAATCTCTAGGTTTACCTTACCTTGAAAATGTAATCTCTAGGTTTTTTATTCATATCAAATAATTTACAACAATGTTTACGCTCTTCTTTCCTTATCCAAAACTACTAGACAACATCACAGGGACAATACCGAGGGGAGCGAAAAAACAACGACAACCCCAAGGCCAAAAACGTAAAGACACACAATATCAAGCTAAAACTATAGCATACACTACTAGATTCTGTCTCACATTTGATGTCGGGTCTGGGTTGGGATGAAAAATATGGAAAGTCTCGAGCGGAAACTCGTCCTTGATGAGGGGTACTTCGGGGTTTGCGGTATTGCGGTATTGGGTGTCAAATCTGCGTGGTATTGCGGTATTAAGGAAAAAAATTGGCGGTATTGCGGTGTTGAGTTTTTACAGCGCGATATGCGGTATCGCTATATATTAGCATCCAAAGTTCATGAAATACCATTTTCCTGACAAGGAGCTCAGCATCTTCGAGACGAATTCATGGAGGAAAGGAAAACAGAGGAGAATGTGTATTCCCTTTGTCTTTCTCCATCCTTATCAAAGGAATAGACAAAACATGCGGAGGAGAGAAATTTATTTTTCATTTGAAAACTTAGGCGACAAAAATTTACCAAAGACGAAATATTTGCCATTTGAATCAAAACCTCATTTTTGCTTTTGAAAGTTTTCTTGTCAATTCATGTAACATTTGAATTCATTTGCACCGCAGATCTACCAACAACTATCCTAACAAATCATTTGCTTAGATCTTTACATTAATGCTGAAGAGCTTTGGGTCAAGCATTGATCCATGTGGCACTCTGCATGTAGCTTTTGAAGGTGTGGTGTCGCAGTGGTACAATCCTCTGACTTCCTAGCCGGAACAGTCAAGCAGACAGTGCTCTATCTCAGGTAGAGCTCCACTACTTAAGCGTCATGATAGAGGGTCGTGGACTCGATTACGCCTTCTCTACTCCTGCGGTCCCAACGCTTGTCGCTAAAAACCAAGACTTCACTGTGCAGTCATGTTCGTCTTAATGAATCTCTGACCCTCAATTTTAAC
The DNA here is from genome assembly GCA_964019985.1 of Aurelia sp. 4 Dawson et al 2005. NCBI lineage: Eukaryota > Metazoa > Cnidaria > Scyphozoa > Semaeostomeae > Ulmaridae > Aurelia > Aurelia sp. 4 Dawson et al 2005. The sequence continues at coordinate 6,629,516 of OZ026509.1, forward strand.
TTACTGTTTTCAGTTCGGTAACCAAAGCATTATCAAGTAATGTAAGTTTTCTGATATTCCACAAGCTTTGTATTACAGGGCCATTATTGCCTTGTGGCAGATCAAATGAACGGCTATTTGGAACGACTATCATGTTGATAACTATCTTTCACTCGATGCCTGTCTCCTGGCTTCACTTAGATGTAACATCAATAATTCAGTTGATTCTCCTTTTACAAAATCCCATTGATATTGTGCTTGCCAGATCTCTATCGATGACATGCTTGTCTATACCCTCGCCCTTGATCCCCTCACATACTTTGCTGGGAATACTTGATAGTGACAGAGGGGTATGATTTCCCCTTTCGGAACTGCCTTCTCTCTTTGGCGCTGTTTCTTCTATTGACTAGAAGATGTTGAAAATTGTAAATCTCTGTCCATGACCTATGATAATCCTACAACTATGGAATCTTTAGCCAAATTGATTCTTTAGAACTAATGTTAACTTAGTCACGTGATTTCAGATGCTTGGTTCTCTTGCTTAAAGGGAATCAATATGGTTAGAAGCTAGCCCGGGCCAGGTCAAAGATCTAATCTATTGTACATGGCGGTTTCGGCGCATCCGGTTTCATCGTGTAGCTAAAAAACAATAGATTTGTGGGCGTTTCTTTAGTCTATTTATAGTGGCTACGAGATATAGCTATGTCTATTCCCTTTAACGCTCTTCTGATAATTGCCAGATCAAATTGTGATTCTAGCACAATTGATGATACATGGTGAAAGTGCTCATCCTCATCAGCATCAGTGGGGGCCAGCAATTTTCGAAAAATTATCGAAAATGAGCCCAACTCGGGCAAAATTTTCCCCTTAGTCGGGCAAAGATGTTAGTAAACAATTGTGTCATTCAGACCTCCCCTGGATTTTTCCTTCCGATTTCTTCACATTCTGGTAACCGAACTTTCAAGGCACACAATGATACATTGTTGGATTGAAAGTGGAAGAAATCTCAGGTTTCCAAACTAAGGTTTCCATGACTTTTTTGATCAAATTTTTTATTTGAGTTCTTCAAAATCCAATCCTAATCGTTTTAACTGTTGAGATGGCATATTGCGCGTTCAAGTATCGTCATATTTATTGACTTGACCCGGATTACAAGTGGCTCATGTGGCCCCGATGTGTACACTGACAGTGCGATGAGTAAAATCCCTTTTTCCCGGGATTCACAAATCCACGAAGTACAGGTACGAAAGAAAGAGCTATTTTGTACCCTTTGAATCGATCGAATGGCTCGAAAGTTTGCACTCGGCCAAGCCAAACTTGGAGCTTGGAAAGTGTATCCCAAGTTCTTTTTATGTACTCTGGTTCGTCTTTTATATTAAAATATAACAGTCGGAGGGCAGCCAAATCATTTGCCAATTTTTGACAGCATTTGGTTTCAAAGGGAGAAGGAATTAGAAAAATCCCTGACATAAAAGCTTAGGATCTGCAATGCCAGCTGATGTAAGTCAGATTTTGTTACCTTTAACGCAAGGGTACAAGATAGCTTTTGAAGGTGGTGCACTTTTCTAAGCAATAAATTTGCATGGTATACATCATATTACCATATTTGCCAATCATGTTGATATGTTTAAAATCCCCACATTCTTGCGCTTCGAATGATGTCTGGTTTAACTAGATTTTGTTAATGGTTCAGCGTTAGGGAGAGAAAGAGAAATTTCGTGTCACAAACGTTTATTGTAACCTTAACCGGTACATGTTGTATCTTGCGTTAGAATTTATTTGAGAAAGCAGAAATTCGAGCGGACAATCACAGGGCTTATCGGCCCTTTTTACGCCGGCCCTTTTTACGCCGGCCCTAATATAACGCCGGCCCTTTTTACGCCGGCCCTAATTACGCCAGTCCCAAAATTTGCTCTAACGCCATTTAGAGCCGTCTTTAACGCCACTCAAAGAGCAAAGGAGAGGAAATATCGATAATGGATATCTTTATGGACTTCTACGTCATTTATTCTACTTTTCTTTATAAAGACCTTAATTTTAATCAATAACAACTGTTTCGTTTTTTTCTACATCTTCTCATTTCAAGGATTCTAGAGCTTGTTCTCTCCGGTTTTAGAAAGGAGCATATTTCCTAAGCCGCATTAAAGCACATTTGTGCGAAAATCTGTTTCAGGACATTGACACAGTAGATGGAACATCTTAAATAACTTTCACTTTACTTTTGTATTCTGTTTTATTAATATCTTGAGCAAATTTTGGCCAAGGATATAGGAAACACTTAAAAATTTTCTTCTGATCTAAAAAGCCTTTGATTTCTTCTATACCTGCCCCAATTCATGTTTGCTCTACTAATGTCCAATTTTTCATTAAGGGCGAGTAAGTTAAGCAAAGGGGCCTAAATTTACCTTTCCTGTATGAAAAATACATAAAATATGGTAGGCGGTAGCAAAATAAGCATTAAAAAATTAACGCCGCTTTTCGAAAAAATACCAATTTTTTGGTCCTTTTAACGCCGGCCCTTTTAACGCCGCTTAACGAAAAGTAACGCCATTTAGGGCCGGCGTAAAAAGGGCCGATAAGGGTAGTCTGGCTTCTGGCGTCCATCTCGCAACATAGCAGTAGTACAGTATACTGTATGAACAGCGAAGTTTTTCATTGCGGCATTTTGCTATTTTTAGATGCGGTATTGCGGTATTTGGCAACTTTTTCGTGCGGTATTGCGGTATTGGGACCCCCCCCCGAAGTACCCCTCCTTGCTCTTTGATGAATAAAAAGATCTGACATATAATATGAAACAGAATTTACAAGGAAAGAAACAAGAACATTTACGAAAGGGTACTTGGTGGTTGCTTTGTACACAGCTGAGGCTTCAATAGATCTCAATCAAACCGACCAGTTTCACGAATGAGCCGTAAAATCAATCTAAGAATATCTCTCTTCACTTCACAAGAAAGGTCCTTATCCCCATACTAGCAAGTTAAGCGCTCGCTTCGCTCGCGCTTCAACATTCCTAGCACCTGCGATGAGCTTTTTCGTAGACTGGCTCAAAGTCTCTTCATTCCGTCCTTCAAACCATTCCATTTACGGTAGGTAGTTCCTGGCTCAGCCATTCCACCATTCCGTCTGGAAAAGGGACAGAGACAGAATTGTACAATTTGCAGCCTTGCGAATAATTAATGAGATAGATCTGTTGTTTTATAACATGATGTATTTCATTATTTCTAATTCAATTGGTTGCATAACTATCGTTGCTTATTGTCTTTCAATAATCGTAAGCATCCTGGATTATTGTATAGAAAACAACATACCCCCGCATTTTGGCATAACGAAAAAGCCAGATCCAGGACCGGTGGGACCGGACCCCAACGGACCTGACCCCTAATGAATACCTATACATTTCCATGTTGCGAGATAACAGATCAGGTATATTCATAACGGGCTTCTTGGTTTTGTGCACATCAGAGCTATCTGTGGTGTAAAAATGTATTATCTTAAAAAAACCAACATAGAGACTTAATCAGTAAACCAGTTTTGGTAGATTTGGTTGGTATTAGATTTTTTAATTTCGTGTTACCAGAATCTTGGTCTGGACATCAATATGAATCTTGCTCTGAAGAAATTAAAGTAAATTACACAGCCTTGCTAAACTATAGGCCATGCGTGAGTCTTCGTTCCTTCACCTGCTTTTGTCTGTCGATTAGATAATTTATATAACTAATGGTGCATTGTTGCATTTGATGAGGTATCCACATGTTATTGTTATTTCCAGCGATGATAGTATTGGCATTGTCGTCTTTCAGACTAAGTTTTCTACGCTGGCATTGCAAACTAACGATGGAATGAAATGTTTATTCTTCAAGGGTTTGGTCTGCTAGGGTCCGGTCCTACTGGTCCTGGATCTGGTTCAAATCAAATCATCAAATCATAAACATTCTTTACAGTTGGTGTAACGTAGTTAGGAAAAACTAATTAATACCAACTATTACAATATAATTTACAAGTATGTCTAAGAAATATATACAAGCTACACAACGTAATGGGCAGGCTATTTACAAATTTTGCAATTACATGCTTCACCCGTCCAGGTTTTGATCTTTCTTTTAAAGCTTGCAACTGTTGGTAGCTCCTGTATTTCATCGTTAAGATTGTTCCACAATAAACTTCCTCTGAATGAGAGTGACTCCATGCCAAATTTTATCGTCCTCGTAATCGGCAATTTGCACAGATGCTTAGTTCTGAGATCATACTGAATCTCCTTCCTTTCATGAAGGTGCCAGATATATGATGGATGTAGATGGTTCATTGACTTAAAGATTTCTAGCATCAGTTTTTGGAGATTTTTAATATGGATTGTAACAGTGTCACTTTTCTCCAAAAGTATATTAAAGGAAGAGTCGTAATCATTGTGGAGTATTCTTAAAGCACGCTTGTGGGTACGATTTATTTTATGGTTGGCATCTTTACCACAAAACATCCACACTAATGGGCAATAGTTAAAGCTTGAGATGATTACTGTGTTGCACAGTTTCATTGCCTGTTCTCTTGAGAGATAGAATTTTAACCTCCTAAAAGCACTGACTTTTCTGTTTGTTTTGTCGCATAGTGTTTCTACATGCTTATTGAATCGAAGTTTGTTGTCAATTTCAATTCCAAGAAGTTTAACATGTTCTGTGGACGATATTTTTACACCCTCTATATTCAAGCGTAACTTGTGCATTTCATTTAGTCCCAAGAACATCAATTGGAACTTATCAGGGTTTGCTACCATACCATTAGCATAAAACCAATTTAGGAGTGTACTTAGGTCGTTTTCTAAATTTGTCATAATCTCGCTAATACGAGTGCCACATGAATACACAGTGTTATCGTCGGCAAAATTACATATCTCTGAATTTAATTCCATATAGAATAAATCATTTAGGAAGATGTTGAATAGCAATGGCCCAAGAACAGAGCCTTGAGGGACGCCAATTTTGACATTGCTCTGAGAACTTTTATAAGACCCAATTTTTACCCTTTGTTTCCGATCCGTTAGGTAGCTGTACATCAGTCGCAAGCTTTTTCCATAAAACCCATAGGCCTCCAACTTAGCAATAAGAAGGTCATGAGGTATACAGTCATATGCTTTTGATAGGTCCATAAGTATCGTACCAACTATACCAGACGAATCTAGGCTCCTTCTCCATGCTTCTATAACTCTTACTAGCGAATGTTGTGTGCTATATCCCTCTCTGAAGCCAGAAAGTAGACTTGATAGAATAGGTTTAAGAAAACCTTCCATTTGTCCTTTGAGTATTCTCTCAAAAATTTTGGAAACCGATGGCAAGACACTAATAGGCCTATAATTCACCTTTGTAGTGGTTACACCTTTTTTAAAACCGGGCGACACATCAGCGTCCTTCAGTTCCTTTGGAAATTCAGAATCGTAGATAGCAGAGTTGATGCAATCGGTAAGATACGGGCAAGCTAAATCCTTCGCTTTCTTAAGTTTATCGGTAGGTATTTTGCCACTATTTGCTTTATTACTATTAAGTGCGTCTATCTGCTTCCCAACTTCATTTGGTAAAACGTGCTTGAAATCAAATTTGGAATTTGTCCTGTCACTATTCTCCCTAATTCTCCTGATAGAAGGGTGGTTTTTATATTTCTCAACTGCCTTTTCTACCAGCTGATCTACTGTTAGATCGATTGGCATATCCTCATGCGCCTCCTTAAAGCTTGGTGCAATATCTAACGAGTCGGTTATGTTGCTAAAATATTCATTGAAGCATTCAGAGACCTCTTCGTCTCTCGAGAGTATCTTGTCTCCCTCAATCAATATGATCCTATCTCTTGTAGGATCCACGTTTGAAAACAATGGCTTTACGCTTTTCCAAAACTGTTTATCATTCTCTATGGTTTTCGATTGAATGGATTCAAAATACTCCCGTTTTTTTCTTATATTTAACTTTACAACAAGGTTCCTCTGATCTTTATACTTTCTCATATCTTCCATACTACCACTTTTATTTGCAACCTTTTTGAGATTGGTTCTTACCATTATCGCTTTACGCAGCTCTTTTGTTACGTGTGGTTTGTTATTTGCCCTAACTACTTTTGTTTTAAGGGGTGCATTTGCTTCAAGGGTGGTCATGAAGACTGATTCAAATTCCGAGTAGCTCGCTGGATGCGAGGCACGAAGATTTCTCTCAAGGTCCATTTTCCAGCACTCCTCTGACCAGTTCTTATAGTCACGATAGAGAAGCTTCTTTGGAGGTGCCTTGTTGTAAGTTGACTTAAGTACAGTGTATATTAAATGGTGATGATCGCTAAATCCAGTCTCAAATGACTGGGTCATCATAAAAGAATGCTTCTTATTTGTTAACAGTAGGTCAATGCACCGTCCCTGGCAAGACTTGAAACATGTGGGCCCTTTGATGAGATTGTAAAGGTTATGTTCTTCCAGTAAAGGAGACAGATTTTTATCATTAGGCTCCATGTTGAAGTCTCCAAGTACAAGTACATTGTCATACCGCCCAAGCTTATCGATGAGCTTGGAAATTTGTTCTACGAAGAAAGACATATTTTGATTTGGAGGTCTATAGATCGGTAGTAACAACCATTTTTGCTTTCTAATATTTAGTTCAAACGGAATAACCTGTATATCTGTTGATATATTGTCAACTTTAATCTCTGTCGAAAGGAGGCAATCTCTGACAAAGACCAACAACCCGCCACTTTTATCAGAGACATCCAGTCGGTATGGTGTTTTGAATCCGGGTATTAAGAACTGATTTTTTGGAAACGATGCATCTAATTTTGTCTCTGCAATGACCAAGATGTCTATATGATCCTGTATCATGATTGAAAAATTTTCGAATTTGTTCCGGATTGAGTTTATGTTAATGTACCCAAAGATGACATTTTTGGGATATTTTAAGCGAAGATTTTGGAGTTTGTCAAAACAATCTGCCTCAGTTTCACAGGCTACCGAATCTGATGTTGTCAATATATTTAAGGCATTTTCCCTTAGAGTTTGGTTATTACTATCATTATGATCAGAACGAGGTTGGTTCAGTTCCTGTCTTTCTTGTTGCGTTTCCTTGCCTGTATTGTTAGTAGCTTCGATTCAATAACTTTTAATAAACTTAATGTAATTGTTTGCTAATACTGAGTCCCCTTTTCGATTCAGATGGAGTTGTTTCCGACTGAGGCAGGACACATCAATATTTGAATTGTCTATCACTTGGACGTTCAGTTCTTTCGCAAGATCTTTTATTTTCATGTTTAATTCTTTCACATTGAGTTTCTTATCCAGTGCTTGTTTATCTTTTCGAATTACAACGGTCGACAACACGATTTCCGTGCCAGGTGATTCTTGTCGAGTTTCTTCAATGGCGCTCTTCATATTTAATATGGTATCAATCCCTTGGGTGAGGTCATTTGTTCCTGAATGTATAATAATGCACGAAGGTCGTTTTCTCACGACTGGTTTTATGTGGTCGACAATGTCCCTCGTCGTTGCTCCTGAATGTGCTCTTACTTTTACATTGTGGTCTTTTTGCACTCCTGCCTCCTCCAGTCCATTGAGGATTGAATCTCCGACTATCGTTATATTTTTTCTTACAGTTTTACTTTGCTTTGTTGTTTTCCCTTGTTTTGATTTTTCATCTTGTTTTTCTTCTGGTCTCGAGATACTCGATCTTTGGTTGTCCGTTTTTGCATTTCCATTTTCTATGGTCTTCTTTTTATTGGATATTGGGAGACCTTCCAGTGAGTTGTTATGGTAACTGTTGTGTCCAACTGTTGTATTGCTGTCGTCCGGAGTTTGGCCTGTTCCCATGGGGGGAGCAGTCGCCTTACTACTTTGATTGTTTACGCAATGCATGGGGCTGTGGTGGCTAGGCCCGTCTAGAATTTTCTCGATGATTCGTTGCTTATCATTTAGCTGTTTTTCCAGCGAGATTATCCTTTCTTGGAGGGATCGTATAAAGGCCTCATGTAAATGATATTCTCATGGTTATTCTCTTATGGCCCGCATTTTTGGCAAAACAGCTAACACGTGCCGTATCTCATTGATACCATAAGGCTGCAAATTTTACAAGTCTGTTCCATTCCCTCGCTTTCCAATTCATGTCTTGGTGGAATGTTGGCATGGCGGATCCACGAACAATCGAAAAGGGAAGAGTATAACGGATTGACGGAATGGACTTAGTTTGTTAAGTTAGTCTAGGTTTGTTAGTTTAGTTAAGTTTAGTTAAGTGCGGGGGTAGCTTAGTTTTGTTAAGCAAGTCTAGGTTTGTTATCCCATCTGATGATTCATCTTGAATGTATAGTAAGCCTTGAACATCAGCAATACCAGGCGTTCGCAAATTATCATACTTTCATATCTTGAGAGAATTCTTATGGATGTTCTTAATTTCTTCTGAAGAAACTGTTCAATCTGAGAAAAGATCCATTCTGGTTTGGAAGTGGGTGCACGTAGTTTTTTATTGGAAACTAAGAATTTCGGCCAGTACTGAAAGTTACTAAAAATTATCAGATTTTGAGTACTCACAGAGTTTCGTACGAGTTTCTTAAAGGTTACATAGCAATGTTCATGTTCATTCTCTGTGCCCTCCTGAAAATTTCAAAACAATGTTTATTGAAGCTTTTCCAATGTGTAGACAGCACTCAAGCAACTTTCAAGTAACACGATACAAGAAACAACTGAAAATAGAATAAAAATATGTAAAGGAGTTCCTTTATGAAAATAAACATTTTCTCAAGTGCTATTTTCCCAGTACTGGAGCTTCTTAGTTTTTGGCGATCTGAGAGTTGAGTTTCTTATAAGCAGTTTGTAATAAAAAAAATCGCTTTAGATTGCATTGGTACAAAAAGTGGTGGATCACCGCAATGCTCGGGGTTTCATCTTTTCAACTTCATAATAGCAAAAGAAGGTAGCGAGTAGAGCCCCTTCTCATTGGTTGGGGGTGACAGGGTCGTAGGAAGCATGTCAAACTGAGGGCACTTCGAGGACACTGTTTCCTTAAGAGGAAGGAGGCATTTCCTAAAAGTAAAAAAGGCACTACTTAGTTGAATGCAAAATTTGGGGGTCACATGCCCCAGTGCCCCCTCAGTTCCTACGTGTATGTGTGATACACGTAGGATCCGCGAGTTCAATCTTCGCTATCAAAGGTTCCTCCACTGGGAAATCAGATTAAATATTAACCGTTACATTTATTGTTAGATAGTCTATATTATTTTTCATTAACTTTGTTATTTGGTAATTTCTTCTATTTTCTATGTACCTCCATTTCTTATTCATTTTCCGAGATCTCTAATGTGCCGCGCAGCTAGCCTTACTGCGAGGGAGCGTGAAGCGAGGGAGGAAATGCGAAGGAGCGCAGAGCGGACAAGAGGAGGAAAATGTTCAGGATGGATTGAAATTGGAACTATAAGAAATAGTTTTTTCATTGGAAAGGTAGGAAGTTTTTTTGGTATATGATTTGTGACGTGGAGGAAAGTTTATGGAAAGTTTTCAAGATGGATTGAAACTGGAAATGTAAAAAATAGTTTTTGCATTTCAAGGGTAGGAAGTTTTTTTGGTACATGATTTGTCACGCGGAGGAAAATTTATTGAAAGTTTTCAGGATGGATTGAAATTGGAATTGTAAAAAATAGTTTGTTTTCAAAAGTAGGAAGTTTTTTGGTACATGATTTGTGACGTGGAGGAAAATTTATTGAAAGTTTTCAGCAAGGATTGAAATTGGAATTGTAAAAAATTATTTTTCCCACTGTAAGGTTGGAAGTTTTTTTGTTGCATGATTTGTTACCTAGACACAGGAAGCCCATATCACAGATTATCAGAAAAAGATGTTCAAGAAATCATTTTCCTTTCTTTCACGTGTCACTGTGTGTTGTTCTCCTTTCCTTTACATTCACAGCTAGCCCCGAATAATTTCTTGAACAACATATGTTTTGATAATCTGTAATATGGGCTTCCTGTGACGTGGAGGAAAATTTATTGTTTGGACTTCGAGGATAGCAAGACCAATGTTGATGAAGTTGGTAGTAAGGTTGACTTAAAAAGAGCGAGGAGAATGTTCACATGTCAGAGCTCAGTTCATGGAGGTGTTTTTCAAATATCACGCAAAGGCAAGTTCATTCCAGTTTTTGACATTATCTGTGTAACTGTAATACTAAGAATTCGTCTCAGCACTGAGCGTTTCTTAAGATTATCACGATTTGAATACTGGGAGTTTCTTCCGTGACAGTCCTTTTTCGTGGATCAAAGTTGTGCCGAAAAAGAACAAAAATTCCAAGTTTTCGCGAATTTTTAGGATATGTAATTTTAGTTCGTATGACAACCTGTTTTGGGACACTTGTTCTTTCATGGCAGCAATTATCATTTGCTAGGCGTGAGGCTGTCGGTTTTTTCAAAGTTGTTAGATGTCACAAAATTGTAGTTTCATGTGAATCGTTTTCAGGTCCATCCATGCAGTCAACATCTGTGGACTGGGGGAGGGGGGGTGAGGGAGGTGGTGGGATTTTGCCAGTACGGCATGTTTCATGAGTGGAATTTGCAACTGTTTGAATTTTGTGTCCGTTGTTGTGAACAATGGGTGGCACGGATGAAGTTGAAAACTGAATGGGCCGGCCGAACACTTCCAGATTTTGCGTGTTACAACATGGTTCAGAGAAGGAAATGGTTTGAGTGAATGCCGTTCTCACAAGGGGCGTCGTGGCCGGGGGGCCATGGCCGAAGCACACGTGCCCTCGTCGTTGCTCTTGTAGGAGAAATTTTCCAGATAAAATGTTGATTTAAACAGGGAGGTCTAAAATCTATATATATACCTTAGCCTTGATAACATGGAAAGTTTTTCATGACTGATAGATAGTACTTATTTGCATCAAACAAACCATGGATTATGCATTTCGCATTGGATGTTTTCACTTCAGCCCCAAATGTGTCCCTTTTTCACTGAAAAAGACTCTAGTCAAGCTTATTTACTATTATTTATTATTATTATTAACAACTTATTTTACATTGGCGAGATAATATATTCATATCTATATATATACATAGCTAATAAGCTAATTAAGGCCAATAAAATAATTTAAAACCTAATTTACAATGTCACAAAATAAACCTACAAAAACCCTAAATCTTTGATAAAAACTGCAAATAAATTTTCCCAGAAAAGCTTTCTGTTAGACATGTCCCATGACACCTGGTTGTCACATGGGAAGCAGTCATCGAAAGGGAACTTTAATTATGCAGTTATCGTTTTATTGAACCGACCCCCCCCCACACACACCCCGGGATAGGCGGCCCGATGCGGGGTCATTCACGTTTTTCTCTTGTGAAAGCGAAAGATGCCACCGCCCATCGGGGCAATATTCTTTTGTGAACGGGAGATGATAGCTCACGTATGACCCCGCTGAAAGCCCCGGCATGTTGTGCGGGAGACAAATGGAATTCATAGCATTTGCTGTGCTGTCTAGAATAACTTAAAGCTATTTGGATGCGACATGTTAGGAATTTCAAGGGGAATCGGAGAATCTGTGGAAGACGTGAAGAAGAGGCGATTAGCCCCGTATCGGCGCCGCCTATCGCGAGGTGGGGGTCGGGGAAATAAAATGATAGCTGCATTAGCTATACCTGCATCATATTGTTTTCACATAGGAAAAGGAGCTGGATTGCGATTGTTAAGTCCGACTGTGACATTTTTGGCGTTAACTTAAGAAACCATTTATTTTGACAGAGAAGCTCTTCACCATATTTTACTAAATATTCACTTGTTTCCTCGATATTCGAAAGGTACATGAGTATCATCGGAAAAGCTTCGAAAAACATTCCTTTGAAAGGTTCACAGGGGCACAGGGGTAGTGGACTTGACGACCTTTATGAGATCTCTGAGAAATGCTTAAGAAACTGGGAGTACTCAATATGTGATGATTTTGAAAGAGAGTTTCAGTACTGACCCAAATTTTTAGTTCGTACAGAAGAATACGTGTAATTTTCCCACATATGAAGTTTGAATTTTCCATATGTTCATAGTTAAATAATTTGTCAGTTTACAATAATGTTATCCCGTTTCTCATTGCTGACGTGCAGGGCATGTTTTGACCGGTGCGAGGGAATAGTCTTGCGATCGGAAAACTGTATCGATTTTCAATGGAAGGCTCTGGGGGATGTGCCTGAGGGGCATTTCACTCCTGAAAATCTTGTAAACTTTTGACAGAAATCCTCTGTTTTGTGTCAAAAGATTGGGGGGACTTCGCCCAAGGGGCATTTCACTCCTGAAAATGTGGTAAAGTTTTGGCAAAATCCTCTGCATGCCCCTGGATTTTGGGGGATTTTTGCATATCTCCGGATTGTCTCTTCAATTGGGGGAAGGGGGTACGGACAGTAACTGGAATCACCCTAGGAGATGTGTGGGTGGAAATTCAATAGCCGGAAAAATTTTACAATTCATTGTTTTCAAATTGTATGGGCGAAAATTTTATTTTTCTCACATATGGGAAGAAATTCTCCAATAGAAATTCAATGGGAGGAAGCACATTTAGAATCTATTGTTTTTAAGTAGGGCAAAAGGGCAGGATTGCGATTTTTGGACTGAGCACCCAGGGCCAAAGTCGACCCCTTGGGAGAACCATAGAATTCAATTCCTGGATATACATCCAATAGACACATTGTTCAAATACAATGACTTATTGTTATTTTACAAAGGAGGATTGTTCAATTCAGAATGGTTAACAAAGGAACAAAGCTAATTGCATAATCGTTTACCTGCCTTATATATATATAGATAGTAAGAGCTGTGTCAAAGCATTATTTGAAAGATTAGCGATTTGTACAAATGGTCGTAACAATTGTTCAATAGCAGCAAGAAGATCGTTGATCATTAACGGACGGGCAGAGCAACAAAAAGTGTTCTGTATCCTCAACACCATCGCTTGTTGTGCCATTGGGTTTATGGTATCCCTGAAATTATGCTTGAATTTGTGAAAATTTAGCTTGCTGAGACCAACCCTAAGTTGGGTAAGAAGGGACAAACCTATTGGGTCGTAAATTCCCAAAACAGACTTTGCAGGGGGGCCGATTATCGATAGGAGTTTTTCTTGAAAACGGAAACTGAGGGTGCAAGTCTCAATTCAGGCTCAAGCTTATTCCATTCGGATGTATGGATAACATTATGAATAAAAACTGGATTTGAACTTTACTGTTCTTGCCGTCTATCGCCCAATGACATCCTGGTTGCGAAGAAAGTACTGCAACTGACGAAGAGGGGGAATTCGAACTACTGTATAATCAGGGCTAAGATTATTTACAAACTTATAGATCAATGTAAGGCGAACTCTAGGTTAGAAGGTAAGGCGATCTCTAGGTTAGAACATAAGATCCTTGTGGATGATTACAAAGTCTGTCTTGGGCTAAGCAAGCACAAGAGCTTATGAACATGAATTCGTTCATAATCCCAAATGATCTTTGATGCTATTTTAGCTGCAAATCAGTGGGATTTGAGTGTTCCTGCCAAAGTTGCCTTCAATGAAAAATTAGACGCGTTTCGTAAGAAAAGAATCAACTAAAAAACAGACGTTGATCTTTTTGCATACATTTTGCTTCAGTGTGGTCGCGTATCTTCCCCAATGAATGGTGCCATTGTTTGCAGAGATTCTGCAGCTTCATCTGCAATGTTTGCATCGGTGATGATCGGCAATGTTTGCCTTCTACCTTTGGTGATGCTGCGAACGCTAACTTCAGTGCAGGCCAGTTACATCATCCTCTAAAGTTGACTTATTGATAATGAGTAATGCGATCATTCCAGAAAAATCTGCACTTCATTTCTACTTCACATGGGACCCGCTCTACTGTAACACAACACTATCATTCCTTGTGCTCTTATGCAAGAAGTAATTCACAAATTTCCGAAATTTTGGTTGACATTGCCGGTCTCCACTCCTACAGACTTGTAACTTCTATAGGAATTGGGAGAAGGATTGGGGCACTGCTTATCGAAAAAGACGCACAGGAAAATGGGAGCGATTTGGTCGTGAAACTGGGAGTGCATTGCAGTAGAGAAGTGGATATTTCTCTTCAAAGCAGTTGAGATAGGTTTATAGATCTTAAATTATCAGTTTCTGCTCGCCTTTTGCTAAGTTTTGTAGGATTCGTTACTCAAAAATGACTGCAATGATTTTCAAAATGCCACGAATCGGCTAATTTTAGCGATCGCATTGTGATACCGAAAACACTCATGGTCTGAGGTATGAAGAATCTTCTCCCGTTGAAATTTTGACGAAAATCGACATAGGCGAGTGTGCAATGCTTTTTTTTTGGGATAGTGGTCAACACGGTCAAAATTGGCCTAAACTTTGCCGCAAAATGTGGAAGTAAACACAACGACGGCACCTGATTGGTCAGTTTTAGGAGAAAATGTGATTTGATCAGAGCGTGGCGAAGAACCCCACGGGAACTTTGAACAAAAGAAAAGATTTGTCCGCTATGCTAGCCATGTGTCAATCTGGTGGTGTCAAATCTGTCCAACATGAAATAAGCCGACGTCAAATCTTGCTATAGAATCGCAGAAAACTTGTGTCTGGTATGCGCTTTCCGCGCACTTTCTTTATTTCACTACCAATTAGCAGAGATAAAACGCAAATCAATTGCATTAACGAGCGTGACTGACTTTCTTACTGACCTGGTGCCCCCTCTTAGATTACAAAGTTGGACGTTGTAATAAAAAATGACTCAAATCAAATATGACTCTCAAATCATAATTGAGTGCTGTGCAAATAATTACGTTAAAATCAACGAAGACAATTGTCATTTTATTGTATTTGGTGAAAAACTGATCAAGAGGTCAGCATGAAAATTGCCAATTGTACCGTTAAGAGTTCACAGAAGGAGAAACTGTTAGGGGTCTTAATTGATACAAATCTCAGCTTTGAAAAGCACATGAGAAATATTTTTAGAAAGGTTGGTAACAAGCTATTAGCACAACCTTGTGGAAAACGCATGTTGATTATGAAATGCAAGATGAGATAAGCGACGACAATCATTGGAGTAAAATTCTTGTTCCTATTCCTATTCCTATTAAAATTCCTAAAGTAGTAAGATAGACTTTCCATGTTATTTTGACAAATCCAGTATAAGACAAATCCAGTCGTTAAGACAGTTCCAGTTGAGATATAAAAAGTTAATCAGACGTAAACATGTTTTATATGTTATCCGAACATTTCGAGTCAACAAGGCTCAACTTCACCGAATCGGAATAATGATAATGTAATATAATGAGATAAGGGGCGAAAAGGCGAGTAGCCTATAAAAGCCTTTTGATCTATTACGCGTGACTAAAGATATACATATTAGCATAATTGCAAGCGTCATAATGTTTTTTCGAATTCCTTTACTGATGGTGATTGTATCACGTTGTTTGGTAGTTTGTTCCAGTCTTCTACTATTCGGTTTGAGAAGACGTATTTACGTACGTCCAGGCAGCTTCTTGATTTGAATAGCTTTAGTTCGTGTCCTCTCGTTCTTGAACTATTATTCATTTTGAAGAATAATAACGGGTTTGTGTCAACATGGTTTTTTAAGATTTTATACGTCAATATCATGTCACCGCGTTTTCTTCGATATTCGAGAGTCGGGAGTTTTAATGCGGTTAAACGGTCTTCATACGAAAGGTGTTTGATGTTTGGGACTAGCTTCGTAGCTCTCCTTTGAACACTTTCCATCGATTTGATCTGCTTTACTAGATGGGGGTTCCAGACCGCCCCACAAAATTCTAAAATCGGTCTCACTATGCTTTTATATAGCATTGTGAAAACGGACTTGTCCATATAACGTATTGTTCGTTTAATGGAAGCTAGGACACTGTTGGCCTTTTTTATTCGTTCTGAGATTTGTTTTTCGAACTCAAGAGTTTCATCTACGATGACTCCAAGGTCTTTGAAATTGTCTGTATTATCGATTTCTACCAACGTTTGCGAATTTATATAATATACGTTTTTAGGATCATTATTGTTACTTGAGCTGACGCGTAAGTAGGAACACTTCTGTTTATTTAATGGCAGTTGCTAAGTGTCTGACCAGTGCTCGATGTTCGAAATATCCAGCTGTATGTCGTTGTTGCTCGTAGTATTTGTTGAGAAAAGCTTCAGGTCATCGGCGAACATTTTGACCTTGCTAGATTTTGCGCATTTAGGAATGTCATTTACGTAAATTGGGAATGTCGGCTCAAATCTTTCAAATCTTTAAAAAGGTGGGTGTAAGATTGTATCCCATTTTTCTTTGAATTCATGTGCTTGAAGGGAACGTTGGGTAATTTGCTGTAAATCTACCGTGGCAATTTTTTGATATATTGATTATTTTCAAAATGACGGCATTTTGACTTATTTTGCACAATTCATCGAAAACTTTGAAGAAATTAAAATCATCGTAAATCTTAAATTAATCGAGAGAAATTGATACAATCTTCAAGATAACCATAGTTTATGAAGATCTACAACATGGTTGCAAGCAGAAATCTGTTGCTCTTCTGGTTAAGGATTTAGAAATTTGATGACGTCACAGCCTCCAAATTAATAAATGCCACCATTTTGAAAGAAGTCGATGTATCAAGAAATTGCCACGGCAAAATTATTGCAAATTACCTGAAGTTCCTTTCAAGAACTTTAATTCAGAGAAAAATGCAATAGAATTCTACACCCACCTTTTAAAAAGATTTCAGCTCTATGCTGAATAAGAGTGGCCCAAGCACACTTCCTTCCTTAAGGGGCACCACTTAGCACGTTACTCCAGGGAGATTTAAGGTAACTCTGCTTTCCGCTCCAGTGAGCAGCGAGTTGCAGTTTTGCAAAATCACTCTCCTCAGAAAACAGTAAATTTCTCCAATACTGTTCAGTCGATCGAAAATCGGTAAAAAGTGCGTCGTTCTACATAGTCTTGGCACTCGAAAGATATGCATGTCGCAATGGTTCCGTTAAGGCTGGCTTTGTGAATTATTTTTCAAAACTTTTTGTTGATTTCAGAAAAGTGGATTTATCTCCAAAACTACTCGAAAAGTTTTTGGTTTTCTTTCGCTATATCGTTAGCTAGATTGTTGATCTACACCTTTACCAAGTCTGATTGAAAAAGCTAGGCTAGATTTGTCGCAATCGAATTTTATATTTCTGTTTACTTTTCGACATCGAAGGGTAGAAACTTTGGTCAACTGTTTGGACATGAGAAAGAGTTGAATCCTGTTGTAAAAAGTTTAGTTTCAGATGTCTGTTTATTGTGGACCCTTAAAGAAATTGATATTTTGTGAATGCTCATGAAAGTCTCAAAGGACATGAAGCGGAAGGCAGTAAAAAATGGTAGCATTCAAGAAATGATATTTTCACAAGCGCTCCAATGATGTCTATTGAGACTTGAATACAGCATTCCCAACAGATCACGTTCATTCTTTTGCCAATGGAAGCATTTTCAGAGGGTTATTATAAAGCTGCATTCACATTGCACAATCCTTTGAAAGTGCTTAAACGCTCGTGCAGAAATCCGCCATACTAATCCCTTGCAGTGTTCAGATTGCAAAATATTAGCATGGGGATTTCTGCACGAGCCTTTACGCGCTTACAAAAGATTGTGCAATGTGAATGCAGCCTAAGACTGAGCATTTGAAAGCGTGATTCGTAACATGGTAATCTGTTGACCAAGGCTTTTAACCTTCAGTGTCGAAAGGCAAACAGGAATATAAAATTCGATTGCGAAAAATCTAGCCTAGCTTTTTCAATCAGACTTGGCAAAGTTGTTGATCAACAATTTAGCTAAGGATATATCGAAAGAAAAGCAAAATATTCGAGTAGTTTTGGAGATAAATCCACTTTTCTGAAATCAACAAAAAGTTTTGAAAATAATTTACAAAGCCAGCCTTAACGAAGACATTGCGACTTGTCTATCTTTCGATTGCCAAGACTATGTAGAACAATGTCCTTTTTACCGATTCTCGATCGACCGAATAGTATTGGAGAAATTAACTGTTTTCTGAGGAGAGTAGATTTGCAAAACGGCAACTCGCTGCTCACTGGAGCGAAAAGCAGAGTTTCCTTAAACCCATTTAAGACAACGCGTTGTTTACGCCCAGAAAGAAATCGTTCTATCCAGTTTAGAATGTCACCTCTGATTCCATACGAATGCACTTTTGAAAGTAAGCGCTTGTGCGGAACGGAATCAAATGCTTTAGCAAAGTCGAGGGATTTATGAGTGGCAATTTGGACCAAGAGACAAACAAACTAAAAAACGAGGTAAACAAGCGAGATTTACATTTCCTATGCACAGGAGACCCGAGGCCTGAGCCTCAGGTGGATAAAATTGGAACACAATCAGAGAAGGACCAGGGGAATAGATGATTGTTCGGAATTAAGTTCTGATCGATCCCGCAGAATTAAAAGGCTTTCATGAATGAGTAAATCAAACTCATTGTTGGCTCTGTCCAAAATGGAGAAATCTTTAAGCAACGCGGCATGCCCTGATTGGTTGATATAGTCTCCAATGGCAGATGGACTACCTCTTATTCTAAGACTATCTTTGTTAACTCCCAAGTGCTCTCTGCATCGATTAATAAGATTACATGATATTTTTCCATAGTACAAACTATTTGCCTTATCGCATATGTCCACACCTCTAGGAACTGATAAATTAAGACTTTTAATGAAAGAATTTGTTACTAGGCAGTTCAAATATTGCCCTTTGGTGTATGGATGCTCCACAGCAGAAAGATGAATAACAAAATCAATAGGCTTCAAGAGAGAGCACTTGGAAAAGAGAGAAATTCAAAGAACTTGTATCTGCAAAGTATGGTGATGAGAGCAAAATAAGATCAAACATTCCAAGAGATATTGTGCAGACCATCCCGCCAGATCTGCAGATTATCTAAGAAAGAAAGAAATCTCTAAGTAAGGGACTTAAATTCGTTCCAGTCAAGAAAACAATTGATGAATTCCAATCAAAACAGTACACTGAATCCTTTTTTCGCCGTCTTCGCCTGAAACCATTGATGAACTATTCCTTACATTGATATGTCATTAATTGATGAGATGTACTAGCAGAACCGGGTGGAGAAATACTGAAACTAATATTTCGCTGCCACTGCGGGAAATTAAAAATGCGCAAAAGGCAATATCCTTTCGTGGACCTAATTTTTGGAATCACCTCGAACTTGATCTTAAACAGGCTCCCTCCCTTGCCACCTTCAAACAAGATTGAAAAATTAACATAAACGTTCTTTTTTTCTTATCACTATTATTATATAGCATCTTTTTTATTTGATTTTCAGACCTTGCCACGACCCCCTGAACAGCACTTGTTGATTAACTGATGGGGCTACCGTGTTTGATTAACTGATGGGGCTACCGTGTTTAAACAATTAAAAATGAAATGAAAATGAAGTTCAATAATAAACCCAGAGCAGTTTCTCCAAGTAGACGATAAACTGTAAAAAGGAAAGCAGCATACAGAACTGGAAGAATGAGTACTCCTGGCACCCATGAAATCCCAAAGATCAATTGATCACCTATAAGTTTTGTCAATGTTTTAACTTAAAACATCACTGACCAATACGTAGATGCGAATCGATTATACAGAAAATGTAAATCAAAGATGGAAACTTTCATAACATTTATCATCATTATTGACTTATTTCAGCACATCTAAGGATAAAACTTTAAATATTAGAATAAATAAGGCCCAACGCACACTATGATGTGTTGTAAAGCATGCCGTAGTATGAAACGCGCTGCTACGTAAAATTGTGCAAGCAATGGACCATTATTTTAAAAAATGTGCAAACTGTTGATCGTTCTACTATGATTGTCAGCATTTCTCCTAGCATAGCACAGAATTTTACTCTGGTACGCAGAATTTAAAAAGAAAAACTTCGCATCAGACTGTCTTCATACAGCAGAATAGTTTCTCTTGCCATTGCTGCCACTTGTCTTAAATGTTTTGATTTTCAGCTGAAGTTACAAAACAGACTTCGTTGCTAAACATGCGATTTGCTCTCCTTTTTTAGCCATGTGCCGAATGCAGAAATACGAGGCTAATGCACTACAAAAATAAAGAGGCCAGGACTATTACCAACCATAGATATGGGCACTTCTTTCGTTGGGTGACAGGTTGTTTTGATGTTAAGTAACAAGTCGCCGCCTATTGTACGTTTTCCTATGTCTCATTTTGTCGCCCGTTCGCATTTGACTCTAATTTGAAAGGCGGTTGAAATGTTTTTCTCCATATCAATTTGAGCCCTAGCCCAACAAGCAAGCATTTGTTGGCCCGTTTGACCGAAAGGAAAAAGGTTCTTAACAAACACTTCCTGCTTTTGAAAAGCAAGAAATATTTATGAAAAGTTTTCGACGATGTTGCAAAGCAACCTCTTATCAGATCGATTAACTTCGAAGGAAATGACGAATATCATGCTACCAAAGAACTGGAGCGAAGTCAACGATTGTTATGAGGCACTTCAGTCATGGGATTTCTTTCCGGCTTCTTCTTAGGTAATCATTTCTCAAGGGTTTCCTAATTTCAACGATGAATCTGAAACAAACGGTTTCATGAAGGCAACCTCTCTTTAATGCAAGCTCCGTAGCAGCAGTAAACCTGATATGTACCTGCCATTCGCAGGAGCAAGTGGCTCCTCCTGGTCTTCTTTTCATGTGTCGAAAAGATCCATTCCATCTAATCACTTTTCAACCGAAACCATATCTGAAAAAGGTTGGTGCTCTCAAAAATGAAAAGTGCAAATTTAGTAGAGACAATACAATTTAAAGAATGAAAACGGTGAAAATAAGCGATCAAATTTACAATTTCAGTTTACGTTTTGGCTTTGAAGTATCCTCATCGCTGATGACGGTGAAATAAACAAAAGGAAACAGAGATGATACCAACAGAGCTATCAAAAGAAAGGAATACATATTTGTATTTACAGTCCCATGGATGTAGCCAAGTTCTCTCAAATGTAGCTCAGCAGGAATAAAGGAGGGGTTTAAGTCCAGCGCACTGCGAAAATGCGACGTTGCTTGCTCCATATCACCTCGGCTTTTCAATATCTCTCCTAACGTGAAGTGCTGAAGCCAGGAGTTGTGGTCTGAAGGCTGAAGCTCGAGCGATCGTTGAGTAAGCGTTATTGCATCGTCAAGGTATCTCAAATTGTGTAAAACGCGGGCAAGGTTTAGAAGAACGTCAGCATTTGTCGGAGCAGTAGCCAAAGCACTTCGAAAGCACTCGATGGATTGATATGTGTCACCTTTGATTCGCAAGAAGTTCCCAATTTGATTAAAGAGCACCACCTTATTTTCACCCTAGAAACAAAAATAAGCAATGAGATGACGAAAGTCTGTTTCACTATCTCACCTGAAGGGAATATTTATCAGGACATAACCGGATAACAAGGGCAGATTTTGTTTTGAACCAATCAGAACGTTTGTTTACATCTGGCCGATTAACCAATCACACTATGCAATCTAACGTCACGTGACGCACTGTGATGTCACGCAAAATTGGAAACTGTGGGGATAAATACCAAAATACCCTCTCCTCAAAACGTGTGGCGTGCAAGTGGATTTTAGACCAATCAAGTGACGCTTGATAACGGGTTTAAGCCTGAAACGTCGTACATTACAAAGCTCTGTTCGAAGCGCAATAAAATTACTCTATTTGTATAGTCCATATTTCATACCTTGCATTTGGATAAAATCTCATCAGGGATCAGCACTACATCGAATTTCATCCCTCCTAGAATAGACTTATATTCAAATATCACTTGGGAACGCAACGAATAAGACATAGCTTCCAAAATTTCAAAAAGTTACGTGAATCATAGCAAGGAATAAGCTCAAGATATTACCTTGCTTAAGGGCCTGAAACTTCAGCCCTGCTAGTCGAGGTGAAATATTTTGCCATTACATGGAGAGTTTCAGCCCGGGCTGAAAGTCTGTCAGGCGCCAAAAGTAGACAAAGGCGCATGCGTCATTGACTTTTCAGCCCGGGCTAAAAAATATTTGCCATTGCATGGGCGCGTGTCAAGTAAAACAATAGGGATTAGCATATTAATTAAGAGATTAACGTTTCATCTCGGCTACCTCAAGGCGAGCTAAATTTGCAGCCGGGGGTGAAACTCAGCCCGGGGGGGAAAATTTACCATGTAATGCCAAACTGAAATTTACAAGCATTTGACCGTAAAGGAGGGATGAAGTTTCACCTCGGGTAAACGGGCTGAAATTTCAGCCCGGGCTGAAAACTCCCATGTAAACAGGCCCTAAGTTCCAAAGCCCAAGCCCAAATTTGCCTGCCTTCATCCACTGCAGAAGGTTACTATTCTGTTTCAAATCGACTTCTTTGCTGTAGCAAAGTAGCAAAGCTATTCACCAATAACATTATACCAGTTTCCAATATTCTCCATCGAAAAATCTCCATCAACTTTGGTAAAACGCGGTGAACTTTCAACAGCTCTTCGCCACGCGATCTCTTCCAAGTTTCAAAACAGTGTGCTCACGTGGAGAAGTTTCTGTTATTGTCAAGCGCTCTTGATGTCATGATCAAGAGGTAGGTCTCATATCATCCAATACTCGGACTTGGCTTCGTTTTAATATGAAAAAGTTGAAGGGACTAGGGCCAGGCTTTCAAAATTATCTGTACTTTATTAAAGGAAAATGGTAAATGCATATTTCAAATGAATTCGAATTATTCGGATGTGGGGGGGGGGGCTAGGAAACTTCGCAGGCTCCCTTAAAGACGCAAGCTCTAAAAGCAGTTATTACCCTTTACCCTCCGTCAAAAATTCTTTTTATACATTCATATTCATTTGAAAAATGCATTCACCATTTTCCTCCACTTAAAGTGAATATGACGCGAAAAATTTTTATTGTCTTATCTTACGCAATGAACATCGTTGATCATGATGGTGTAGATACTTTATTTTGGAATTTGGATTCCTATTCCTTCAGAAAACGGGGTTGAACAGCCCCCACTTCGCCTCGAAAAGTGGCGGCAATTCTCTGCAGTCAGACCGTTGAATACCAGACCCTTGTGACGTAAAGTGTTTGGGTGAAGACAAGACTGCATGATGTTTCATATATGAAATCATGATGAAACCCTTGATCAGTGATAAAATTTGCTTGTTTAGTCATCCTAAAAACAAAATAAAATCAAGGAATTTTACTCCTGGCTTTTCGTTACTTCGATATTCGAGAATTAAATTTTCAGAATTCTTTTAAGCATTTTTCCTTTCGTCAATGTGGTAAACCGCCATCGTCAAGTTGTATTTTTCGCGAAGGCACATACATAAGCACGTCTCGCAGCAACCTTTGCATATTCAAGAGCCCCACACAGCCAAAGGTTTTTGAATAAAAAGAAATTGTCTTTGCTGCGAAAATTTTCGACATCTGTAGCGGGGCAAAGCTTGTGATCAGCCTTACAGGTTGTTCTCATTTCTACCGAACCCAAATGCGATCAAACAGTTCTGAGACCAGCTACCAGGCTTGTGCTTGTCTTTGGTTTCCATTTGCTCTAATGAATATCATCAGTAACAAAATTAAAACATACCAAAGCAAGGTTGCTATCCAGTATCATAGCAGCTTTGCTCTTCGTAAACTTTGGCAGATACGATTCCACGGAAATGAATGTATAGCTGTACTAACCGCCAACCAGAAAAATACTGAACATCATGGCCTAAACCTAAAGACTTTGACATACTTGCTCTCCACGATTCTCTATGCGGTGCTCTCCGCGATTTTGCATGATTCTGGCACAAATCCTACATTCTTAAATTGTTAATCGTATGTTTGGTTTCCTCCTTCGACATTCACGGTTTGTGTGTGTAACTTGAAATCATACCACGGAAAGTGGAACCAAGGAAGCGAGCAATTTTGATAAAGACAGTGAAATTAATCGTATTGTATCCCATTGTTATTATTACTGAGTCACGTTGATAGCTAAGATCCAGTGTCACCATGGTTGAATGTGACCACCCATTCGTTTTGTCGAAACATCATAATGTGCTAATCTATCATTTCCTAGAATTTTGGTGTACAATAGACACTAATTAATTGCCAAAACAATGTGAGAATATAAATTTCGTGGTATTCGAACCACATGAGGGTGAGGATTTTCTGTGAAGCTTCTGTAACATCCAGAAAACCCCTTTGACGGCTGCAATGTTCACTGATTTGCAGGTACCTCCAGTCTGCTACCGAAACACTTTACGTCACAAATTCAAAACTCGACCCAGATCCCCGGACACTTTTTTGGGAAGAAATTGGATTTTCAAATGGTTATATCTAAACAACAGTTTGATTTTGGAAAGTTGAATGTTGAAATTCGAAATCAGCTCACTCAACCATGAGCAATAGGACACGAACTGAGTAGATTGGGCCTAAGCTGGGGTGGTACTCTCGTAGTAATTTGGCCGACGTAGGCTAGTTAATTCAGTTTGCAATTAATGTGTAATGAATACTCACTTTAGTTCTTCTCTGTCGTATCCTAACCTTGCTATTCCTGCTAATACAGCCAGTAACGGAGCTCGATTCCCCTTCCACGACAAACATGGCGCCTTTCCTGTCGAAGGTTTCCAAAATGTGTTTTCGCGCCTCTGCACTACGCTCCTCCGCACGCACCATTTCAAACTGCGCTTGCGGGGACGCATTTTTGAAATGGTGCGTGCGGAGGAGCGTAGTGCAGAGGCGCGAAAACACATTTTGCAAACCGTCGACAGGAAAGGCGCCATGTTTGTCGTGGAAGGGGAATCGAGCTCCGTTACTGGCTGTATTTCGCAGGAATAGCAAGGTTAAGATACGACAGAGAAGAACTAAAGTGAGTATTCATTACATATTAATTGCAAACTTAATTAACTTGCCTACGTCGGCCAAATTACTACGAGAGTACCACCCCAGCTTAGGCCCAATCTACTCAGTTCGTGTCCTATAGCTCATGACTCAACTTGACCTTTTTTAACGATAAAAATGTTCGCGTCATATTCACGTTAAGAAAATACAAATAATTTTGAAAGCCCGGCCCCCCGGGGGAGGGTACATGACTTGCGGATAGACAGGGGTCTGCCGCCCGGTTTTCAGAAAGGTACCCTCTTCGAATTACCGAAACTTGCTTTCATACCCACTTTTATGATGAATTTTGGCGGAAAACGGTCCATTTTTGGCTATTTTTCACGAATTTCTGGATAACCCACCCATGTTTATGGAAAATCTGCCGAAAAAGGGACCCTTGTTTAGAGAACTTCGGCCCAAAAAGCCGCCCATATGGGCGGCACATACGCGTACCCTCAACATGTTATGAACCCCCCCCCCCCGGGCCCGGCCCCAACTCTTTCAACTTGTTCATATCTAAACGAAGGCCAAGTCCGTGTAAAAGATGATTCGAGACCTACCTCTTGACTACGACGTCAAGAGAGCTTGACAATAACAGAAACTTCTCCACGTCAGCACACTGTTTTAAAGCTTGGAAGAGATCGTGTGGCGAAGAGCTGTTGAAAGTTCACCGCATTTTACAAAAGTTGATGGCGAGCGAATTTTCGGTGGACAATATTGGAAACTGGTATTATGTTATTGGTGAATGGCTGTGCTACCTTGCTACAGCAAAGAAGTCGATTTGAAACGGAATACTAATATCCTGGAGTGGATGAAGGCAGGCAAAATAGCTTTCTTCGTAGCTAATAGCTGTAACTTGTCAAGGATTTGGGAATCTTAACTAAGGAAACATCTTGAGCTTATTCCTTGCTATAATTCACGTAAAGTATGAAATTTTGGAAGCTATGCCTTATTCGCTGCGTTCCAAATGATATTTGAATATGAGTCGGAGGGATGAAATTCGATGTAGTGCTGATCCCTGCTGAGATTTTATCCAAATGCAGAGTGTAAAACATGGCGTAAGGCCTGTAGAATCGACTCGTAGCAAAACCAGCTCTGTATCTTTATTTATCAAATGTCCATTTTGATTCTCGTACGGGTATTCGAAAGTTCATCTCAAAGAGCTTATTTTCAGTCATGTGACGGATTTACGGCAACGTACTTGGCTGATAAGCGTGGAATTGGAAGATTTTTGGGTTTCCCTTTGCCCTACGGAGTGAGTGACCGAGCGGCTAAAACAGTTTTTGTCAGATAACTGAAGTTAAGTCCGGTGGAGTGAGGTCAAACTCCGGATTGGTGACCTCGTTGGCCTAAACTCACAACTCACCTCGTCGTCCCTCGAAAGGGACGTTAAACTAGGGGTCCCATGCCTGGATGCGGCATGCATAGTGGGCCTAAATAAGCTTTCAGTAGCTAGAAATCCTGACAAGCCCACTCAAAACAAGTTGAAGAGGAAACTATTGAAAAATTTGACTTGAAAGCTCTGTGAGGTAAACATGTAAGGGAAGATTGCTGGTAATTCTAACACGCTTTCAAAGGTTTCTCCAAGGAAACTGCTTTATAAATTCCTTGCAAGGTCTAAACGAAGTGACCGATTTCAGCCATGAAAAATTCTAAAAAATTCTAAATTCTGTTGCTCTGCCCCTCCTTTGGGGTTGAACGTCGAAATCTTCTCGCTAGAGTGTTTGAATTGCTACGACCATATGGATATATCGATCTTTCCAATGAGGTTTTAACGCAACATTTATTGTATGGTGATAAAAATCTCCCAAATAACCTCAACAGAAATATACTCGAGTTGACCCTACGATACATCTACGCAACTGGTCGATTCAATTAATATCACAATAGACTTTGTAAACCTTCACTTAACCACCAACCGTCACTAAGTCCATTTTCGTAAAGTCTCTTGTCGTAGAGTCTCGTTTCTGTTTTCTTTTGTACGCCTGTTTCACACTTGATGTTAGGCTTACGTAATTTAAACGATTATCGATCTTGACTACAAAAAGTATCTGCAAAATCAACGTCAAATTCGTCCTCTATCATCACCTATGTTGGCCTGACGTCCAGTGTGAAACCGGCTCAAGTAATTATTAGTAAAAAGTATTCATGTTTAGTACTTGTACTTAAGGGTTTATTTAGTTGTAGTTGTATGGAGTGCCAAAAGCAAAAAAATTCATATTTTTATTGTCAGGCTATATTTTCATTGTTATGCAAATATAAACATTGCAAGTGTCCAATTTTAATTGCTTAATGGAATTATATTTATAATGCTTGTGTATATTTTGATTGAAACTCCAAATTTCCATTGCAATCGTATAGTTTTATTGCATGCTTATATTTTCATTGCAAACTAAAATTTATATTGCAAGCCCATTTTTTAATTGCAAGGTGCATATTTTTATTGTTAGCGTATAATTTCATTGTAACCGCATCGAAAATTTCCCACGCTCTGCTAAATATTTTTCACGCTGCTCAAAAAATTTCCCACGCTCTGCTAAATACTTCTCACGCTGCTCGAAAAATTTCTCACGATCCAGTGGAAATCGTGAAGCAGGATAGGGAATGTCCAGACCCTATGTAAAACGAGGAAAATAAAACCATTCGATAAAAACCAGAATGTGTTCTTGATTCAAAACATGCAGAGTTTGTGCTGTTGGCCCTCATTAGCTGAAAATTGTACCTCAAAACGACAACAAATCTCCTCACGAAATTTCGAAACCCTGAAGCACAAATACGATTCCTTATTCAAGGAAACAAAAGTTCTTCCTTCGCAACGGCTTGGCAACATAATCCTATTCGCATTCAAAACAGTGAATATTCTGATAATTGAATACAAAACAAGTCGTCCGTGAAAGCAATGTCTCATCTAGATTTTTAAGATGAGACCATATTCTTTCTTACTCATTCTTTGTGCTGAATTGATTGGTGTAAATGCGTCATCTTGCTTTCAGTCTTCATATTGATCTAAGAATTTGAAAGCATTTCTGCACTTTCATCTTAAAATCAAACTTCTGGGATTGTTCTGTATTTCATAGGCCAGAATTTTAGGCTTGATGCAAAATGAGGGCAAAGGTGAACTCAAACGCTCGTTAGAACGTCAACAGAAGAAAGCCATGCAGTATTGCAGTACTAGCCATCGAGCTGAACCCACAAATTGGCTTGATAAACAAAAGCTAACACCAAAGCGCCTAGAGGATCAAGAGGTCTGATGCTGATAGCAAGTCTTTAAATCTTTACACGCATTTTAACCTGGGAAAAGTCTCGCAGGATTTCTTAGTTTTTAGATGCTTTGAATGCAGACTTCGATTTCTGCTTTATCGATATTATTTCGAGACACCTTATGATTCTTACGCTAGTATCTACTCTGTTAGGTAATATTGTTGGTTCTGGCTCATGAACTATGGCCAGAAGGAAACACCAGCTGGAAATTTTTAGCCTATACAAGCCAGGGCCGTAGAAAGCATCTCATACTTAGGGGTGTGACAAGGGTAGTTTCTTCATGTTTACTGCAAAATCTTGGCGGCCTGTGCCCCCAGTGCCCCTCTTAGCCCTGTCTACAAGTTTCTCGGCAACTTCTGGGCAACTTGTAGTCTTGTAGTCTTTGGCAATTTTTAGGAATGTTGGCAACTTTTGCAACATTTAGAAAATTGCCCTTATTTTAGCAATGTTACACAAAATTCCAATGACATTTTATTCATTCTCTGCGATCACGAACCCATTCTGTCTTTCATGCAATGGGGTCTGCACATCCCCGAAAGGGTCTGCACATCCATTTCTTTTCCGAGTCTTACATGGGGTCTGCACATCCCCATCCCGGTTCCCGATTCCCGCTGGACCGTGAGAAATATTTTGAACAGCGTGAGAAATATTTAGCAGAGCGTCGGAAATTTTTCGATGCTTACAATGAAAATATGCGCTAACAATGAAAATATGCACTTGCAATAAGAATATTCTCTTACAATAAAAATTTGCGTTCGTAATGTAACTGTAAGGTTGCAATGAAAATATAAGCATGCAATAAAAATATACGACTGCAATGGAAATTTGGAGCTTCAATGAAAATATACACAAACATTATAAATATCATTCCATTAAGCAATTAAAATTGGACACTTGCAATGTTTATATTTGCATAACAATGAAAATATAGCTTGACCATAAAAATATGAATTTTTTTGCTTTTGGCGCTCCATAGTATGAGTTGTATTTCTTAGATTTATGTTAAATGCCAGGGGTAGTCATGACATATTGCTCCTCCTGGTACCGTATTCGTAGTGTCGTACAGTAGTTCCTAAGTAGTGTCGTCGGTAATTTCATTATCGTAAAAGTTTATATTGAATATAAAAAAAAAAATTCTAAAAAAATTGAGCATGTTCGTTATACGATTAAATGTTTGAAACTATTATTGCTTATATACTCAGGGAGCAGTTGCCTTTAAAAATCTGGGCCTTTTTCTTGACTCAGTCAATAGATACATCACAGCCTCTCCGAAATGGTTATTAATTTGTAGGGGAGTTTCGCCGATACAGAAGGACTGACCTTTGGTGCAGGTAGCACGAGATACCTCTGAATTCCACTGTAGTGAGCTGCAAGTTGCTGTTTTGTAAACTACTCTGTTGTGAAATCAGTTAACCTTCGAATATCATAACGCCTATCGAAAACTGGCAACAATGGCGTTGTCCTGCATCGAAAGATACCGAGTGAGTCAATGAAAAGAGCCGGGTGAGTCAATAAAAAGGCCCGCGCTTGAAAAAGTGCTGCTCCCTAGATCAAAGCAATCTCTGAGGATAGGATATTAAACACTGCAAGATCACTTAATTCCAGCAAGGCACATAGCAGGGATGATCCATCTGTAAGAATGATAAAATCAAGTGATGCTGCATTAGTCATAATATTAAAGATAACACTAACTAACTTTCAGAGGCGTGGTTTATTTTCCCAAATATGGACGTAGCGGGTGTCCCAAAAAAGCTCCGACGTTTGATGGAACACAGAGAAAAGGTTTTTGAACCTAACGATTTCTATTCACTCTAACTCTAGCTACATGCTAGACATTTCAACTCAAAGTTTGGCATATCGTGGGAAGATATTAGTCATCTGAAAATGGAAGCATGACCACTAACATTTCATGCTCAAGACAATCTATTTCATTTAAGTTGCTGTGGCACAGATTCCCCAAACAGAAATGCAATAAACTACTCCAGCTATTACCGACTTGTAGCAAATTGCTTCCAATACTTTTCTTTGTAGAAATTTCATTCTATTCAGTTGCGATAATTTTGCACTGAAGGATTTGGCAACATATTTTACTTGTTTGCTCCAGTTTGAGCAATTGTCTACGTGAACCCCAAGAAATCTCGCTGAATCTACAAACTGGATGTCTTCGCCTCCAATTGATAGCGTCCTCATGGATCCCACAAACTGTTGTTCGGTTATGAGCATGGCCTGACTTTTTTCAGTATTGATGGTCAACTTGTTGTCAATACACCAGTGATGTATTGTGTCTGCCATTCTATTTAGGCCATCAATAACCTCTTCCACATTGTTTCCTATAAAATAAGCTGTAGTATCATCTGGAAACTTGTACAGCTCTCCGTCCTTGATATTTTATGGCAAGTCATTCGCAAAGATTTTAAACATCTTTGGTCCCAGTACGGATCCTTGCGGTACTCCAAATAAGCTGTAGTATCATCTGGGAACATGTACAGCTCTCCGTCCGTGATATTTTATGGCAAGTCATTCACAAAGATTTTAAACATCTTTGGTCCCAGTACGAATCCTTGCGGTACTCCATATAAAACTTCACATTTCTTTAATCTTGATCAATTTACTTCTGTAAATTGCTGCATTTCATTGAGATAATTTTCAACTATTTCAAATAGATTTCCACAGATGCCAAATCCATTTAATTTCTCCAACAAGATGTGATGGCTTATTGAATCGAAAGCCTTCCTTAGACCAATATATAGTACTCCTACTACTTTGCCCCTGTCTATAGCTGTCTGCCATCTTTCTGTCAGAAGTAATAGTAAAAATTCTGTTGATTTTCCTTCTGAATATCCCAATTGCTTTGTGCTATACAGCTTATTCCTCTCTGCATGTTGGTCAATTGGTTTACAAGATTGACCCTCCAGCATCTTACTTAATATGCTCAGCATGGATAATGGCCTATTTCCTCTTTTATTTCCTCTTTCCTATTTCTATTTCCTCAGCATGGATAATGACCGTTTTTGGTTGCTATTCCACATTTATGGGCAACCTTTAATTTTCCACATCTCCAGTCTTGTGTAATTTCTTTTTTGTGCAGTATTTTGTCAAATGATCCCCTTATCCCGTTCACTACAAATTCCCCAGCTATGCTCAGGTCTTTTGTTCTGATGTTGTCTGGCCAGAACAGAAATGAGGACAGAACTTGCAAAAAATTGAAGCCGAGGAGAAAGTTTGCGAAGAATTTGAAATCTCATTGCAAGTATGACCTGATGAATTCAGCGATCCAGTGTTGTCACGTGCCCATGCCCCTCAGTTGCCTGGTGAATTCAGTGATCCAGTGTTGTGCTAATGCCCCTCAGTTGCCTGGTGAATTCAGCGATCCGGTGTTGTCACGTGCCCATGCCCCTCAGTTGCCTGATGAATTCAGTGATCCAGTATTGTCACGGGTCCATGACCCTCAGTTGCCTGGTGAATTCAGCGATCCAGTGTTGTCACGTGCCCATGCCCCTCAGTTGCCTGGTGAATTCAGTGATCCAGTGTTGTCACGTGCTAATGCCCCTCAGTTGCCTGGTGAATTCAGCGATCCGGTGTTGTCACGTGCCCATGCCCCTCAGTTGCCTGATGAATTCAGTGATCCAGTATTGTCACGGGCCCATGACCCTCAGTTGCCTAGTGAATTCAGTGATCCAGTGTTGTCACGTGCCCATGCCCCTCAGTTGCCTGCTGAATTCAGCGATCCAGTGTCGTCAAGTGCCCATGACCCTCAGTTGCCTGGTGAATTCAGTGATCCAGTGTTGCCACGAGCCCATGCCCCTCAGTTGCCGGGTGAATTCAGTGATCCAGTGTTTTCACGTATCCATGTCCCTCAGTTGACTGATGAATTCAGCGATCATTTCATTTCATTTCATTTCATTTCATATATTTAAGGAGGATTGCCCTTCAACAAGTTGATTTTCAAGGGGCCCTCCAATAAAAACATTCAATTACAATTTAGAAAAGAAAGTAAAAAGCTATTAAATAAATTAAACTATAAAACCTTATTTACAATGTTCAAAACCTATTTACAATGAAGTGAAAAATTCGAACCTAAAATCAAAATGAAAGGGATCACTTTTTAAATAGTTTTCTTGAAACTATACAAGGAGGTTGCCTACTTTGACTCGGCTGACAGGCCATTCCATAATTTTGCACCTCTATATGAGAAACATCTCTGGCCATTTGATGACCTTTTCTTCGTTAACCTTAGGTCGGTCCCCGTATTACGAAGGCTATATGATGAGCAGAGCGAATTTCGAGTGAAAAGGCCACAAAGGTATTCTGGAGCCAGTTGATTCAGGGACTTAAAGACCATTGTCTTAGATTCACAAGTAATTAGTTCGTCAATGTTCTTCCAACCCATCTCTTCGATAAGTGGTCCGCCTGGGGCATCAAAGCTGCTATTTGTTATTATCCTAGCAGCACGATTTTGAAGCTTTTGCTACTGATTAATTTCAGTTAAAGCGGCGCAGCCCCAGACGGAACAGCAGTATCGAAAGTGTGGCTCCACAATGCCTGTGTAGAGAGTCTGCAAAGTTTCTTTCGGGAGAAAAGACTTGGAATGTCTTAAAAAGCCAACTGCCCTTGAGACCTTGCTAGAAACTGCTTTGATTTGTTCTTTCCAGTTCAAAGAGCAGTCGATTTGCACACCAAGGTATTTTGTCTTTTTGACTACTTCAAGATCATTGTCGCGAATTTTCAGATCGAGGTCTTTATTTTGACTTTTGAGACTGTTCTCTTTTTGCTTGGTGGAGGTAAGCATGGAATGGGTTTTCGCAACATTCAGGGAAAGCTTGTTGCCTTGTAGCCAAGTATCCAGCTTTCTGAGGTCGCTATTAATAGCCTTGTTCAGCCGAGTCAAATCGTGAGAATGGTAGCACAAACTGGTGTCATCGGCATACATGGACACAGTAGAATCCTGGACAGCTTGTGGCAGATCATTGATGCAGATGAGGAAGAGAAGAGGGCCGAGACATGAACCTTGTGGAACACCAATTTCTATGTCCCCAATTTTTGAATCCACACCATTAACCCTGCAAAATTGTTTCCGGTTGGAAAGGTAGGATTTAAACCAAGAGAGTTCACGTTGCTGTACGCCGTAAAGCTCGAGCTTTTCGCAGAGAATGTTATGATCAACACTATCGAATGCCTTTTTAAGGTCAATGAACACCAATCCCACAAGCTTTCCAAGATCCATTCCATTGAACCAGTCGTCAGTATTTTAAAGCAAGCATGTCACTGTTGAATGAAGGCGCAAAAAGCCGGATTGGCCAGATGAAAAGTGTCCGTTATTATTCATATACTGGTACAGCTGATTTGTTACTAATTTTTCAAAGAGCCTTGAGATGACAGGCAAGACTGATATTGGTCGATAGTTAGACTTTTCAGCCTTATCTCCTTCCTTGAAAATCGGAGTAACTCTAGCAACTTTCCATGAGTCGGGAAAACGACTTTTTTCAATGGATGTATTGAACAGGAAAGCAAGTGAGTTTTCAATAAAAGGCAGCGCAAGCTTCAAAAAGTAGCTAGAGATGTTGTCAGTCCCAAAGCTCTTTGCTGTCTTAACCGCGGCAAATGCATCCCTGATCTCCTGCACTTCTATAGTCCTGAAACTGAATCTTGCCTTACGTTTGTTAACTTCATAGTCACCTTCAAGAAGGGGATTTGGGGCTGGATCAATTTTGTCAGCAAGCTTCTTACCTACTGGGCAAAAGAAACTGTTCATTGCATTCGAAATATCTTTTTTATGAACAGTTTCAGAACCAGACTCTTTGAGACAATCAATGTTGCAGGACTTTGATCTCTTATTGAGGAGCTCATTGATTGCCTTCCATGATTCTTTCATGTTACCTTGACATGCAGAGATCTTATTAGTATAGTACTGCTTCTTTAGTTGGATGTTTAGGACATTGACCTTGTTACGGACCTGTCTATAAGAGTCTATAAGGAATTGGGACTTTCTTGGCTGCAGCCTTTTTTAGCTTATCCCTGGTCTGCATTACTTTCTTCAGGTCCTTGTCTATCCAGGGGCAGTACTTCTCTGAAACACGCATTACTGTCATTGGGGCATGTTTCTCTATGATCAAAGTAAATAGGTTTGACCAATTGCTCACAAGAATATCTATGTCATCAGTTCCAGTAAGCATTTGCTCCCAACACATGCCAGAAACATCTGCCAGGAATGCTTCTTCATTGAAATTTTTCATCTTCCGAGTTTTGATCACTTTATGGCCTTTTTCCACTGCTCCATTAAATTTTCGAATGCAGTAGACCATATAATGGTCACTCAAAGAAACTTCATAAACTCCGGCTTTTACAATGTTTCTCGCACGTGTTGTAGCAATATAGTCAATAATGGAAGAAGTAGTTAGAGTGACCCTGGTTGGTCTATCAATAAGCTGTTTGAAGCTGAACAACTCATAGAGATCAAGGATGTGCTTTGAATTGTTATCTATGGGCTGCTCAGCTTGTTTTGGAGTGAGGTCACAATTAGTGTCCCCTAAGAGAATTATTTCTTTGCCATCTTTGTCCAAAAAAGAGAGAACTTTTTCCAGCTCATTGAAAGATCCAACTGGGTCACTGGGCGGACGGTACCAAGCAAGAACAAGAAAAGACTTGCTTTTTGGTGGTTCAACCTCAATACAGATAAGTTCCAAGTCATCAGAAGGGATATCAGGACGACGTTTGTACTTGATCGAGTCCATAATATAAATGGAAACACCCCCCACCATTGCATGTCCTTTGCAAGCGTTCTTGCTGGTAACCAGCCACACAAGTGAGCTCTTTTGGGAATTCTGGATTGAGCTTAGTCTCATTCAAGGCAAGGATATGGATCCCAAGGTTCCTAATTAAAAGCTGAACCTCATCTAGGTGACTCCGGAGACCATTTATATTCAGAGACGCAATTGCCATGCCCTTCTTAAATCCTAGTTGCTGATGAGACCCATCCGGCACCAGTAAAGAGGGTGTAAGATTAGCCTCTAGGAGCGTTCCTTGCCCCCATTTTTTACAGTGGGTGGAAGTAGATCAATTGTTTCCACCCCAAAGGGCCAGCTACCGTTACCCAGACTGAACATGACCAATCACGTTTCTAGCAAACATTCTGTTTCCCACAGGGGTGAGATGCATACCACCTTTATCCAAGTGTCTAAAGGCGATATTGCCATGGTCGGTGTATTCCCACCCCTGAGTGAGACAGAGGTGCTTAAGGGCCCTGTTAATCTCAATAACTCTGATATTCTTGGGTGTATCATAGCCTTGTAAAATACAGATGAAACAGATATTTTAATGTCTGGGTTGATATCCTTCAATCTCTTACTGGCAGAGTGGACATTTTCAACAATTTTCTCTTGCTGGATCCCCTTGGATACATTATTGCTGCCGATGTGAATTATAACTTCATCGGTTGTTGTCAGCTCACTGTTGATTGTTTGTTTGTGACGTGATATAATCTGGTTACTCCTGCGGCCACCAATGCCTTTTGCAACAATACTGTCAGGTAATAGCTTACAGTCATTAAGACGACGAACATGTGAATCACCAAGTATAAGAATTTTCTTATTTACTGGAGCAGTTTTACCATTAACATTTGTTGTGGAGCTGTTTGCATTTTTATTGCCTCCATTTTCAGCAGCATTGCAGGTGATTTTGCTCTTTAGTTGTTTGTTTTGTTGTCTGTTTTTCCTACTGTTTTTCACCTTTCTTGTGCCATTGTCTTTTTCGGTAGTTGCTGATCCTGCATTTTTTGCTGTCGTTGAAGGTTTAATTGTTTTGTTGACATAGTTCTGAGTGATTGAACACGATGATTCCTCATTCCCCTCAGTAGACTTCAAATGTTTAAATTCTTCATGCTTAAGTTTTTGGACTTCTCTTAACTGCTTGGCAAGGCGTTGTTCGACTGATTCATTAACCTCAAAGACTTGACCGGAATCGTTTGCTATGTCCTGTGGTTTTGGCTGAGCTGAAGCAATGTTTCTCTCTTTCCCACAAGGTATTTGTGTGCACATTTTTGTTTTCATTTTCTGGATTTCCAGTTTTAAGCCAGAATTTTCATTAGCAAGCACTGTATTATTACGCCTCTCAGTTTTAATCATTTCATTCAAACTTGCATTGCTTTCAACTAATTTCTGTATGATTTTTAAAAAAGAACTAACATTTGAATCTTCACTGGGAAAGTAATGTAGGTCATTGTGCAATTGATCACACGTTGTTGTTTTACCCCATCAAGGAAGCAAAGGAACGAGTCATTTGAGGCATGGCTATGGTCAGACTTGCAATCTGAATTTGACTGCGGTTTGATAACTTTATTTAGACCCATATTTGTTCCCTCATCACCATCCTTTTCACTTGTGCAGCTTTCTGTCTGTCCAAGTGGTCGCGACGCCTGTTCATGTAAATTAGTTTGGCACTCTGCACTTTCCTCAATAATGCTAAAACTATTTTTCTTTGGCTCCGATACTTTCAAATTCAGTTTCTTATTTTTAGCTTGTTCTCTTAGGCTGAGGGTCTCTTGACCATTATGTAACCCCTTTATGACTCTTCCAGTAGCAATCTTGTATTTTAGTTGCATCGTTACGATACCTCCAGTTAGGCCATGAGCTCGGTGAAGTGATTTGCAAATTGAATTTGTGTCAGCACGTTGTTTCTTGCTATGGATTTTCTTAATCTCGTCAGCAATCATTTCCTCAAGGTCTTCTGAACTTAGGATGATTCCAGTTTCAGATATTACACCCTCTTCGTCGTGACTACGTTGAAACAACAAATCATTTTCAGGGCACGTTTCTGGTGTGGCCGCCATCTTGAAATCTATAACAGTTTCAGTGCTGTCGCGTGCCCGTGTCCCTCAGTTGCCCTCAGTTGCTGTGTCCCTCTGAGCTGTGTTGTGTTTCATCTACTTCTGCATTGCACTGCATATTTGTTCGAATGTGAGAGTTTCACATGATGTAACTCGTAGGTATTCTTA
This sequence comes from Aurelia sp. 4 Dawson et al 2005, assembly GCA_964019985.1. Lineage (NCBI taxonomy): Eukaryota > Metazoa > Cnidaria > Scyphozoa > Semaeostomeae > Ulmaridae > Aurelia > Aurelia sp. 4 Dawson et al 2005. The sequence continues at coordinate 6,666,570 of OZ026509.1, forward strand.
TGTATAGTTTACAAGGACTGAGACTTATCTTCGAGCCAAATGCAACGAGCCGTTTTGTCCTCGCCCGCAATCCGGCTTCTCCAAATTCGTAACACAACATATCAAAATGTCCTTCAATCATCGAAATATACTTTCCGATATGTTGCTTCTTCATCTGCAACATTTGAGATGCAACAATTTGCAACTTTTTGATATACGTCTCGTCAGATCACGTTTCTCACAATGCTCAGGCCATTGACCGGTCCCAGAGGGATCGAATTTCGAATGTTTTCGTCTGCCTACCAGGCTATGTTTCCCACAGAATGTACACTTTCAGTAAGAAACTTTCAGTGCTAAGAAGCTGAAATTATCATGCTAAATAATGAAATTTGGCTTATCCAAGTTTCTTATGAATGGAAAAGCGTCTAATGGCAGTTTTGCCAATACCCTGACAGATCAGCAGAAAGGATATTGAAATGGATATTAAACGATATTATAGGATATCGAAACGATTTGTTTTTGATATTGCTCAAAAATAAAGACTCAACAAACAATTTCCAGCAATTTTAATTCATTTGGCTTTAAAAGTTTTAAACGTTGAAAGATGAATTTACATTAAAATATATTTTTCAGATCACAAGCAAACACTACATGATAAACATGTATGAGATTTGTCAAAAATTATGCCTCCATTTTGATGATTGAAAAAGGAATCAATTGTGCTACTCATTTCAGTTTCAAGAAACTTTATGAGAAAGAAACTTTTCTGAAAATCACTCATTTGAGAGCAATGTACCACTTAACACATTTTCTTTAAGTTGCTTATAAATCTTAACACAATCTTAAACCCTTAGCCAGGCATTGGAACCGGAACCTGGCAATGGATGGTCTGTGACCATGGCCAAGCAAAAGTTTGAATAACCATTGGCCAAATGTTCAAGCCTTGTACAACCATGGCCAGCCTTGATTTTCATGGTCATATGTTTTGCAGGGATAGAAATGCCCTGATGACTCTTTAATCAAACACCAAACAACTGGGAGAAAACTATTTCAGACTTTAGATCATCTCCTTTTCCAAATTAGTCACTGTAAAATTTCTATCACTCACATCATTACTTTGATTCTTTGTAACAACAGCTAAACATAGCTGCAATCGACTTAAATCAAATAAAAAAGTAAGCACAATGAGGCTTTAAGTTTTGAACAGGAAATAGTGATTGCATGATGTTATTTTATACAATCTGTGATAGATTTCATACTTTTGAAGGTAGATTCGAAGGACAAACTCTACTTATTTTGATAAATCAGCAAGAAACCCTTAACGTGCTTTGAGCAGGCAAGTGACGTCTTTTCATCTGCAAAATACAAACAATCTAAAAAATACCTTCAACTGAAATTGATATTCCAAAACCCATACATTTAAGCAATTCGCGATTCTTTCTTTTTTGGACGGTTGATTTTTATTACACAAATTGCTAAGATCTTCCTCTGAAGAGCATCATGAGGCAAACTAAAAACAAGTCTAAAACATTTTTAAGGACTGACATGCTCGCATTGCTCGGCAACTTGGGTTTCCTGGCCGATTTTATCTAAATTTGTTGACTCTCCTTCGAATCTTCTTCCAAAAATGAAAAGTCCAATTCAAAGTGCATCAAATAACACTATTACTTAGCCGATATTTCCACCAGTCAAAACAATGTCCCGTCAAAAATCTCGATCAGCCATCGATTCAGAGAATTTTTTCCTCAAAAAAAGTAAAATACGTAGTAAAAACGGTTTTAATAACTCCTGATACCAACCAATTTCTTAGTTCCTATTAAATATTTTTGCAACTCTACTCACTCTTTGATATGGCAAAAAATTAGGGGTATCAAACATGTTACATTAAAGAAGTGTCTTCCTCTTCGCTACACTAAGAATGATCAGAGTAAACTTAGAATTCATTCGATTATATGTGAAAGATCCGCCAAAGTAGTTCATCCCACTAGGTATCTTAATTTACATTTCAAATTCTCAAAGTCAGCGAGGATATTCGGGTCTCGATTGATTCCTGAGTTCCTGGTCATCAAATTCCGGTATGCAATTAAAATATTCAAATTAACGCGAAGAGACAAAGGGAAGGGGGCTGCTTGGGGTAATCAACACTTCTTACTCGCCTTTGCTTGCCTAAATTAGCAATTTTCATCTTTTTCGCTCGTCATTTGATGTTTCCTCCTTGAAAGTGTTCCCTATCCAGTGTGCCTAATCAAGCCTGCCTCTTTTACTGATAACTGATAGAAACAATTTGAAAATAAGCCAACGATACCTGCACCAAAGCTTCTTTTAGACCGGATTCGATATCGTCAAGGTTTGGATCATCAAATTCATTTTGCTTGAATATCAATGCAACTTCAGGCTCCGGATAGTAGGGGTGTTGCCGTCGCTTTGAAATTCCATCAAGGTGGTCATATGGAGTGTCCATCACTGGAGGACCACAGTTAACACCAGGGTTATAGGCACCAATTGCTGTCGCCTCTGGATTTGATAAGTTCACGCTGAAAAAGGAAAATTTTATTTGATATCAGGTTTATCATATTTTTATATCATGTTTATTTTCATATTTACATCAGCGTTGGCTGTATGGAAACATAGGCTGCATGGAAGCGTTGGATGAGTTGGATATGTTGGATTCATTGAAGTGTTGGATGCAGGACGTGTGGCTTCTTTAAAGTTCCTCTAATTATCGCCCAATTTCTGTTCTACCGGTTGTCTCCCTCCTTTTTGAGGAACTTATCCATGACCAGCTGTACCACTATCTTGATTCAAACAAACTCGTTTTGGGAAAACAATCAGCATACAGACGGTGGCATTCAGTTCTGTCATGTTCGTTGTAGTGCACTAATGATTGGCACTTGAATTTAGAAGATGGTAAATATACTGAAGCTACCTTTGTGGATCTCAAAAAGGTTGTTGACAGTGTAAATCATGACATATTATTGCAAAAGCTAGAGCTATATGGTATTCATGATAAGGAACTGAAATGGTTCTGCTCTTCCCTAACTAAGAGAAAGAAAGCAATGCTGCAGGTAAATGGGAAGCTTCGAATATAGAATCTATAACATGAAACATTGTGTCATTAATATGTATGCTGACAACACAAGCCTTATGCTTGCGTCGTATTCTATTACGCATATCAACGACTGCGTCAACGGTGACCTGAGCAACCTGAATTTTGGTTACAAGCTAATAAATTGTCTCTCAATGTTGCTAGGACACAGTCTTGTCATTGGCAGCAGGAAGCGACTGAAAGATATAAGTGATGATAAAGAAGCATAGCCCTCTCTCGGAGTAGGTGAAGAAAATGTTTCCATTGTAGAAAATATAAAATACCTCAGCGTAATTGTTGGTAAATATTTGAGCTGGGACGAGCAGTGACGAAAAAGGTTTCACGAGGATTAGGGATGCTGTGAATCTCCAAAAAGTATTCACCCATTGTTACTGTACAAAAATGTATAGAAGTTTAGTTGAACCCTACTTCAGATATAGCTGCCTTGAATGGGGTGTTGCTGGTGTCAGTGCTATCAATAAGTTGCAAAAACTCCAAAATAGGGCGGCAAGAATTGTCACAAACAGCGCTTGTGATGCCTCTGCTCTACAAAACTTGGTTGGCCCACCACCATCAATGAACTAATCGAATCAGAAACCTTGAAAATGGTATACAAATCGGTTAACGACAAAGCTCCCACTTACCTTACGGAAATGTTCGTCAGGCTGTCCGATTCGAGCAAGAGAGAAGTTCGCAATACCAAAAAAAATTTTGCGATCCTTGTCACAAATCGGTTTTGGACAGAAATGATTCACGTACAAGTGTCCTTATTCCTTCTTTCCCACCCTCCCCTGAAATCTTTAATATTTTAGATCCAATTCCATCATGACCAGTTGCTTTATTTGGTTTCAAAGAATCAAACTGTCTATTAAGTTGTTTCTCGTCGATCGCCGATTGACAACAAGTCGGTGTAATTCTTGTTATGTAACTGGCATCCTCAGCATTGTACTCGCTACCTAGACCTTCCGACAGCTTTTTACCCATTTCTGCAAAGTATGTGTTCATTAAAGTGGCTTTTTCTTTATCATCAAAGACTAGTGTCTTTTGATCATTCCACAGTGGGCCTATTGGTTCATCTTTCTTTTCAGGTTATTTACTGCTTTCAAAATTCTTTACATGTATTTGCAGCAGCGAATAGCTCTCTCCAATAGTTGGACTCGGACATTTTCGAGGCTCTTCTTACTTCGTTTAACAGTTTCTGGTAACTCTCCTTCATACTACTAGTTTCTTTTTTTCTCTGCCACTTCATGAGGGCGTCAAACCTTCAATTCATTAGCTTTCTGATTTCCCTTGTAACCCATGGCAGATTTCTAGACCTAACCTTGGCTGTTCTAAGTTTAAGATGGTCCTTGACAATTCCTTGGAACAGTGACTCAAAAGCAAAAACAGAGTCTTCTATGTTGTCGAAAATGTTACTGATCCACCATGGAGCCTGGTTCATTTCCCTTGTGAATAACTCTTCGTTTAAGTTTTTAAAGTTATATGTTCTCTTGAAAATTGATTTTAAATTAGATTTTTGACTCTGAGAACAGCATAAACCAAATTATAATCAGACACCGGAAATGAAACTGTACCTGATTTTGATATTTTTTTGCATCACTGACAACTATGACATCAATTATGGTTTGGGTGTTTTCTGTTATCCTTGTTAGAAAGTTTATGATGTTCTTCAAGCTGAATTGATCGATTACCTTCAACAGTTTCTTTCCAAAGTAAATTTGTTCATTTGTTTTGCCTCTGAATAGGAGATAAGAATTCAAGTCTCCAAGTAGCATTATATATTTTGTTTTTTTTGGCTCAATGGCGGACGGGTCGCACGTGTTTACGTGAGCTAGAACGAAGCTCTTGGACAAGTGATGTTTTAAAAGTGGTACTGTGAATATTCTGTTTTGAACACTATTAACGTGAAATGGTCTGTAAATACCAATCGGTTCTCTGTGCTAATGATGCCACGGAAAGCAAGAACGCAAGAAACAACGAATGAAGAGCTAGGCCAGCATGCCAGTTCACACAACGAAAAGGAAGGAATTTCACAAAAATCGTTGGATGCCTTCGCTGCAATCGTTGAAGACAAACTAGCTAACGTGGCTACGAAAGAATGTATTTCCGAGCTAAAACAGACGATTCTCGATCAACAATGGAAGATCCAGGAACTTGAGGCGAAGGTCGTTGTTATGAAAAAATATATTGAAAGAATTGAAAAGGTGGAACGGAGAGTTTGCGAGGTCGACGGCCTAATCGAACGCATTGCAGATCTTCATCGTGTTAGTGATGATAACGAGCAGTAATAACGAAGGCTCTACCTTAGAATACACGGCGTTGAAGTGGAAGAGGATGCTTCCGAAAGTGGTCACGACTGTCTTGAAGTGGTCAAAAATATTCAAAGAAGATCTTGGATTAGATATCCCTGAGGTGGTTATCGACAGGGCCCACAGAATTGGCCTTTTCAAGGAAGTCCCACAAAGTGACAAGAAAGTTTGCTCCATAATTGTACGCTTCACGACATGGAGGCATATAATAGCAGTATACAGTGCTAGAAAGAAGACGGATAAATTTAGAATTTAACTAGAACTAATCACACCAAAGAACGAAGCTGTTGAAAAAGTCCAAAAAATTAGTGAAGTATGATAACGACTGCTATGCATTTGCTGATGTCAACTGCCGGCTGTGCATAAAGTATGAGGGAAACTATCATTATTTCAGTGATTTATATGAACTTTGTGATATCGCCAAGTATGGCTAAACATCACTTACTTTCTTCAGAGGACACAATTTGATTCGATGCCTGTTTATGGTTTGTTGCGTGTTTGTCATTTTCATTTGGTTATTATAGGCCAGGAGTTTGTGTCTGTTCGCTAATACCAAAGGTGATTGAATTTGTTACTGGTGGAGTGGGCAGGTTGGGTCAAATAGGTACTTTCTCCATAGGCTTTATATTCAAGCTTGATGATAAATTTGTTGGTCTGTAGCTCAACACATTTACTCCATGAAAACAAACTTCATTTTTCATAGTAGCCCGTTTTACGTTGCTACGTTTAGAATAAAGATTTGCTGCTTGATGTAGGTTCATATCCCTTGCAACATTTAAGAAAGCTTTGATATTCTAAAGCCTGTCTCAAGTTGGAGGCCTCGTGTGTTTTTGCGAAATCGCCAAATTAGCTTTCGAAGAACGCTTAAACTGTATTATTCACTTGAAGCTTCACGTGGCATCCGACTTGGGTCAGTGTTTTGATTTCCTTTGGTACGTGTCACGCTTGGTGATTCACAAGAAAAGCAGTGTTGTTTGTTTTCATTCTTGTTGGTATGAAAATCCAATTGCCCCTTGCGGAATATGTTAGGTTCCTTCGGCTGGTTTTTCCGTTGGGTGATGAAAGTAGCGCGACGCGACGGAATTCAAATTTGCAACGTTCGTTGCGTCGCGCGGTTTGTTGTCTAGCGGAAAGTAAACCAGCCCCAATCAAAACACACTCTAACGAGTAAGTAGCATGAAAACATAGTGTTCAAGTCAATTATGTTTGTCTGTAAACAAAGGATGAAATTCTATAGATCTTTTCCCAAGTGGATCTCATTCATGTTATGGAAACGGAATACATATGCACAACAATTTTAATTTAACAATTTTAGGAGTATGTATTTGAAATTGATAAGAAACCTATTCCTGCAACCAGCACCGTCAAACATTTAGGTATTACTATTGACTGCCAGCTAAAATTTTCCGATCATGTGAATACTCTATGTAAAAAAGACAACAATAAGACTAGCGCGTTTTCGCGATTAGCGGAATATTTAGATCAGGACAAGAGACGTTTCATTTTATATATTTATTTTAGGAGGGTTGCCCTTCAACAAGTTGATTTTCAAGGGGCCCTCCGATAAAAACATTTAATTACAATTTAGAACAGAAAGTAAAAAGCTATTAAATAAATTAAACTATAAAACCTTATTTACAATGTTCAAAACCTATTTACAATGAAGTGAAAAATTCGAACCTAAAATCAAAATGAAAGGGATCACTTCTTAAATAGTTTTCTTGAAACTATACAAGGAGGTTGCCTACTTTGACTCGGCTGACAGGCCATTCCATAATTTTGCACCTCTATATGAGAAACATCTCTGGCCATTTGATGACCTTTTCTTCGGTAACCTTAGGTCGGTCCCCGTATTACGAAGGCTATATGATGAGCAGAGCGAATTTCGAGTGAAAAGGCCACAAAGGTATTCTGGAGCCAGTTGATTCAGGGACTTAAAGACCATTGTCTTAGATTCACACGTAATTAGTTCGTCAATGGTCTTCCAACCCATCTCTTACGTATTATGTACAATACATTTATCATGTCAAACTTCAATTATTGTCCTTTAATATGGATGTTCTGTGGCAAAGATGCCAATGCATCAATAAACAGAGTACACAAAAGGGCACTGAGAATAATGTGGCAGGATATTGCAGCCCCCTTTGCTGAACTTAGCTAGGGGTAGCGAATGTACAATTCACATTCGAAATTTGCAAAAATTAATGCTGGAAATATATAAATGCCTCAATTCGGAAAATCCATCTTTTATGTGGAATATCTTCCAGACAAAAGATGTGGCCTATAACCTAATGACAAAAAATCTTCTACAGTTACCGAGCAACAATACATTATCATATGGGAATGATTCATTATCCTTCAGGGGTGCCATCCTTTGGAACACTTTGCCTGACTCAATAAAAAGTCTGGCAACCAGTACTAGCTTTAAGAGATCAATTAAAGAGCGGAAGGGTGACAATTGCTCATGTAAAATATGTAGATAAAGATTCCGTGGGAATTTTACCAGAAGTGAATTTGTATATAATTATCTCCTGATTGTAATTAGTTTTTTTCTTTTTGGGTAAATAGTTGGTCTTAATTAGTTCAAATTAGAACTATTATACTTTAAACCAACTGTAAATAATATAATAATAATAATAATAATAATAATAATAATAATAATAATAATAATAATAATAATAACAATAATAATAATAATAATAACCCAATATCCCTGTACCCCATCTGGGCCAGGGCTTTTCCAATTTGGAATTCTAGTGATCTGTTTCTTCAATTTGATCAAATCTATCTGTATGTTTTCCTGTATCCCTATGTCAGCTTGCTCTTCCTCCAAGGTTCTCAACCACTCTGCATTTTCAATGTGTCTTACTGGCTGGCCCCAAATGTCATTCCAAAATATCCTACTTTCTTCTGCATCTGGTACTGCAGTTTGTCTTTCTTTCCCCTCTAGCTTATCAAACAACTTTTTCTGATTTGACTCAAATAATCTATTTTGTCTGAACTGTTTTGTTCGGTTATCATATCTTTCAAGTTTTGCACCCATAGCAATCAATCTCTGCTTTACTTCCTCGTGTACCACTTCAATGCTTTTTTCATTTATGTGATAAGTTCTTTCAATTTTTTCTTTCGTCCTAGCATTGTGTAGCTCGTTTCTTTTCATCCTGCTGATTTGTCCCAGATTTTTACGTAGCTTCTTTTGCTTCTCTAGAATCCTCCTTCTCCAATGTGGTTCTCTCTTGTCATTGGTCTCTCTTTGTTTGTACTCAACCATATCCGCCACACAATTAGCTGCTGCCTTTATCAATGTATTTGTTTCTGTTATATTTTCTGTTCTAATAATAGATATGACCTTATTGATCTTATTTGTTGCTACTTTCACTTTCTTCCTTTCAATGTACCGCAAGTTCGGGGGATTCTTATCTGGATTGTTTCTGATGTTATTTATCACATCCTTTAGTAACTCTTTTTCTTCATCTTCAAATCCTGCGATCTGTGCCCTATTGAGGAGACTTTCCTCATCCAGAAACGATATGTGTGTGTAAGTTTCCTGCATTTCAGCATCATATTGCTCAGCCTGTTCCTCATCCTCATTTTCATGTTCTTGCTCTCCGGCGCCCTCAATTCTACGCCTTATGTCTTCAATCTCTATTTCTGTAAGCCATCCATTCACCCGAATCATTCTTGCCTGGTCTACTATTCTCTCTTCATTAGCTTGGAATAATCCTTTTTCATCCCATATTTTTTTCATTCTTTTTCGGTATCCTCTAGTTGTAGGGTCACTTCTAATCCAACATTCTATCACAATCTTGTTTACTTCCTTTTCCCACTTTTTCCTTCCGATTCTTATCCCAGCAGTAGCATGATGACGACCGGATCCCTGCTGCTGGGCCGGGGGACTCCTGCCGGGCAAGATCAAATATTGGATTAAAAACCTCAGCGCAATGCATGGCAGAATAAGCAATCAATTGAACGAATGTCTCCAGGAGGAAAGTGTACCAATATGGATGGTAACTGGGAAGACATTGTTTTGTGTAAAGGAAATAGAAAAGGGGAATATAGTGTCTAATTTCAGGCCGATCACTTGCTTACCTTTGCTGTGGAAACTACTGACGGCTGTATTAGCCGATGAATTGTATAGGCATTTAGATGAAAAAAATTGGCTACCGTGGGAGCAGAAAGGTTGTAGAAAAGGGAGCAGGGGCACAAAGGACCAATTACTGATTGATAAGATGATAGTGAAGAACTGTAAAAGGAGATTAACATCATTGGGGGTAGCATGGGTTGATTACCGCAAAGCGTACGATATGGTGCCTCACAGCTGGATAGAAAAGTCAATGGAGATGTTTGGGGTGGCAATAAATATGAGGCGCTTTATTAGTGGCAACATGAAGCAGTGGAATATAGAGTTGATGTCTGGTAATCAAAGATTAGGAAATGTTAGGATTAGACGTGGTATATTCCAAGGAGATAGCCTTTCTCCTCTGTTGTTTATGTTGGCAATGATTCCACTTACGCTGGTGTTAAGAGAAACAAAGATATTCTATCAATTAAAAAGGGGAGGAGAGAAGATCAATCATTTGCTATTTATAGACGATCTCACGCTGTTTGCAAAAAGTGAAGAACAAATAGATAGTTTGGTAAATTCAGTGAGGATATTCTCGGATGATATAAAAATGGAATTTGGATTATCAAAGTGTGCTGTTTTAATAATGAAGAGAGGAAAGGTTGTCACAAGAAGGAATTGATCTGCCTGATGGAAAAATGATAAAATGTTTAGAAGAAGGAAGAGGTTATAAGTATTTGGGAATCTTGGAGGCGGATGGAATAAAACATGAGGAGATGAAAGATCAAGTAACAAAAGAGTATGTTCGAAGGCTCAGAACCATACTAAAGTCGAAACTAAATGGTGGGAATATCATATCAGCTATCATCTCAAGGGCAGTATCAATCATAAGATACGGAGCCGGTACTATAGGATGGACAAAGGCCGAGTTACAAGCTTTAGACAGAAAAACTAGGAAAATGTTAACGATATATGGAGCACACCATCCAAAAGCAGATGTAGATAGAATTTACTTGAGGCGAGCTGAAGGAGGACGAGGTTTAATTGGAGTGGAAGATTGTGTAAGAATAGAAGTTGACAGTTTGGAGAGATATCTACAGAATTCTACGGAGGAGCTACTAATGGCAGTAAATAGAAATAATGCATTTGGGGTCAACAGTTGTGGAAAAGGCAAAGAAGAAGTACAAAAGGAACACGAAACCGCTTACAAAGAGAAGCCATTACAGGGGCAGTTTAGAAAAGGGACCGATGACATAAGAGGAGGTAAATCGTGGGATTGGTTGAAGAAAGGATATTTGAAAAAAGAGACAGAGAGTACAATCATAGCAGCTCAAGATCAGGCATTATGCACAAACAACATGAGGAAAGTAGTGTATGGAGAAGATATATCTCCACTATGTCGAATGTGTGGCACGGAAGATGAGAGAGTAGCACACATTGCCTCAGAATGTCCCAAGCTTGCACAGAAGGAGTACAAGAATTTGAGGCATGACAATGTTGCCAAAGTAATTCACTGGAAGCTTTGTGAAAAGTGGGGGTTTGAAAAGGCCAAGAAATGGTACATGCATCAGCCTGAGAGATTACTTGAGTCAGAGCATTGCAAAATACTATGGGACTTCCCTATACAGACTGATAAACAGTTGGAGCATAATAGACCTGACATTACTGTAATTGAAAAGAAAGATAAAAGTTGTAAACTGATAGACCCATCTTGTCCATTCGATACTCGTATCGAAAAGAAAGAAGAAGAGAAATGCACAAATTACAATGACTTGAAATATGAAATTGCAAGAATATGGAAAATGAAAAAGGTTGATGTTATACCAGTAGTTATTGGAGCCTTGGGGACATTGACAAAGAATTTTGATAAATGGTTGGAAAAGTTAGGACTGGATCTTACGGTAGAGATGCTACAGAGACCATGTTTGCTTGGAACAGCGAGAATAATACGTAAAGTATTGGATATAAAGTGAAGATCAAGAAAAGAAGTAATGTCAAGATACCAAAGACCACTGGGTGTGGTCCGCTATCGTGGCAAATGAACCAGGAAATAAGATCACTCCTGTGAAAAAGACACATAATAATAACAATAATAATAACAAGGCATTGATGGTTCTCGCTGTTGCATGGGCAAAGAAGTATGAAATAATCGATGAAAACATAGTGTGGTACAAAGAGAAGTGGGAGAAAGGAAAAGTATATGAGAATACGAAAGGGAAATTAGTATGGGAGTACAAATTGAGACAAAGCAGTTCGGCTAGAAGACCAGACTTAACACTTGAAGATAAGGAAACAAAAAGGAATATGGATTTGTGACATGGCATGCCCCCAGGAAAATAACATTGAAGCCAAGGTGAAGGAAAAATTAGATAAGTATCAGCAGCTAGCCTTTGAAACAAGGGAAAATCGGGTTGGGTACAAAGTTGAAGTTATTCCATTAGTCATTGGATGTTTGGGTGGAGGAATTAGAAAATTGTGGAAGAATGTTCAAAAAGTGATAGAAACTGAAACTGAGGCTGAAAGAATTGTGAAAGAAATGCAGAAGACAGTGCTAATGGACAGTGAATCAATTATGAGGAAAGTACTGTCGGAAGTGGTGCAACCGGAATGAACATTTGGAACTTAGACTGTATAGGTCGTGTGCACTGTAAAATCAATAGGCTAACACACTTTGGTAGTCTTAATTAGTGGCTTGAAGTAGCTTTTATGAAGTATATTCGTATCTGCCCTAGTGCCTGAGCTAGCAGCTCAGTTAACGTATGAATACGCTATACTAGGTTTATGTTAGCTACTACACACAGTATCACATGAAAATACCTCAGCAAAGGGGGGAAGTTTATCCAAGCACAGGCAGACATTTAGCTGACTTATTTCAAACGGAAAGAGAGCAATGCCCTCGAATTTCAAAAGTGCTAAATGTAGGCCTAGACTATGGGAATAACTTCCGCACCCTGTGCCGCCAAATATAATTTGCCATAATAACATTTGATATTGAACACCATTGTAACATCTGCTTTGCAACTAATTTGTCAACTGACAAAGATCTCAGTTCTCTCAAAATATCCTTCTTTATGCAACCAAGCGAGCCAAAACACATAACCTTTAATTCAACGTTCCACCCATGACCTCGTAATAGACAGCAAACGCTCTCGTAACGCCCCAACTTCTCTCGAAACGCGTAATCAAAGTACAAATCATAACACACAGCTACTTCAACAATGGTGCACTTCTGTGATACATGATCAATTAAAATAATGTCTGGTTTGCGATGTTCAATCAACAGCAGTTCCTCGCGATACTCTGTGAACATTGTCTCCATTAGCTTGTTTGAGTAGACTCGTAGACGACGGTTACTCTGAGAAATAACATCTTCTACTTTATCAGCGATTCGATTGTGGCGACGACTATAAAAATTTCGAAATTCATGACAACCAATCAACACTTAGGGATATTTCTCTTCTGCCAACATGTTATAAAATATTGTCAAAAGCTTTGTGTGGCAGGATCACTATCTACATAATGAACGAAATTGCGTTTTGGCAAAGAGCCTTTTTGTGCCAGAGAGATAGACAAGAACTGATTTTCACATTGAAAGCAGCCATTGATGATTTTCGACATCTGAGCACTAATGAACGAAATTGCGTTTTGGCAAAGAGCCTTTTTGTGCCAGATAGATAGACAAGAACTGATTTTCACATTGAAAGCAGCCATTGATGATTTTCGACATCTGAGCACTAAACTTACTGTTGTTTTCATCGATTTTGCTGACGCCTTTGGTAGTGTCAATCACAAATTCATTTTCGAAACCCTGGAAAACTTCAGCATCCCTTTGAAATATTGTTGCCTGATTGAAGATATTTACAGGCATTCATCTTTCTCAGTGATATGTGGTATCCAACTAAGCAAGCCTTCAACATCATTAGAGGAACCAAAACAGGGGATCCGTTAAGTGCTTTATTATTTATCATGGTCATAGACAGAGTGTGTAAACCAATGGTTGCTACTGCTATAAGTTGTATGGCCATTCAGAATGAAAGAATGGTCAATCCCATACCCCTGCAAGCGTTTGCTGATGATATTGTTGTCGTACAGTATAACTCAGAAATTTCTCAACTGATCTTTGATGCAGGGGAAGAAATGATGGCCCAGGCTGGCTTGGAAGTAAAACCCGAGAAATGCGCTGTTTTATACGCTAGAAGGTCGGGTAATAATTGGTACAAGGGTAAATCGGACATAAAACCAAAAGTGAAAGTACATTCACATGAATACTTGAAGTAGCTTTTATGAAGTATAATAATAATAATAATAATAATAATAATAATAATAATAATAATAATAATAATAATAATAATAATAATAATAATAATAATAATAATAATAATAATAATTAAAAGTATGAAAGTATTAACAGTATGAAAATAGAGTAGTTATGGAGTGTTTCTATTTGAGTGATCCAAAGACGAGAGGTTATAGGAAAAGAATGCATGTGTTATGGAACGACAGAGGGATGTTTAATGTCACAGAACAGCGGCTGATTGATCAAAAGAACCAAATTGTGAAGAAGCAGTGGTTGAGTTCACTTGAACTGGAAGAAATACAAAGGAATGTTGAAGATGCAGCATATGGTGAAATTGATAGGTTGAACGTTGAAGAAGGTGGTCAAGACTCTGAAAGGACAGCAACTGGAGATGACAGTGAAGGAGTAAGTCAACAAATTGAACACGACGAACAAGTAGATTGGGTTGAAATCAAGGACGGTGCTGTATTGATGGAAGAGGACAGAGAGATATTGAAAATGATTATAGAAATTAGGAAGAAACCAAGGGCACGATTGCCAGCAATGAGAGGAGTGGATCGTGCAAAGCTGAACGAAACAGTGAAAAAAGTTGATAGTGTACTAGGAAAGCTTGAAATATATAATATCACAGATACGAATAGTACGATATACTATGGAGCGGCTATTGTGTGTGAAATCCTTGGTGCTAAAAACAAGAAGATAGATGGAAGAAAAGAGCCATGGTGGAAGAAGAGGCTTGTCAGACAGATAAAGGAGATGAACAAGATCTCGGTAGAGTAAACTCATTGATAGACAAGAAGACTGTAAAGAAACGACAACAAGACGCCTTACAAAGGAAATATGGAATCAAACAGAAAGGGTTGCAAATAGTTAAAGAAGAAATAAGGCAAAGGATCAAAGCAAAAACAGCTAAGATCTCAAGATACCAGCAAAGAATCAATCAATACCAGCAAAATAGGATGTTCAAGAACAACGAGAGTAGATTTTATCAGAAACTTAATAATGATGAAGGGCAAAATAATGAAAATGCTATACCTGATGCTAATGAATCAAAACAATTCTGGTCGGACATCTGGGGTAAGGAGGTAAAACATAACGTTAGGGCAGAATGGCTGAATGATTTCAAACAGGAAATGGGAGATATACCAAAGCAACAAAGGGTTGAAATAACTGAGCCAAAACTGAAAAAGTTGCTTAAAAAGATCCCTAACTGGAAGGCGCCAGGTCCCGATGGGGTGCAAGGATTTTGGCTGAAGAATTTTACCAGCATGCACACATATTTGACACAATATCTTGCTCATTGTCTTGAAGGAGATACACCTGAATGGATGACGAAAGGCAGAACGGTTCTCATTCAAAAGAATAAGTCAAAGGGGATAGAATCAAGTAATTACAGACCAATAACCTGCTTACCACTTGTTTGGAAGCTACTGACTGGATTGATAACTGATGAAGTCTATGAGTTCTTAGAAAAAGAGAAACTACTACCGGAGGAGCAGAAAGGTTGCAAAAGAAAATCGATGGGAACTGCAGACTTACTATTCATTGACAGATTGGTGTTGCGAGAGGCCAGGATGAGAAAAAAGAACTTGGCGATGGGCTGGATAGATTACAGAAAGGCTTATGACATGATGCCTCATTCGTGGATATTGGAGTGTTTGAAATCATTAGGTATTAGCGACAACATACAACTGTTCCTTGAAAAAACATGAATACTTGGAGAGTTGAACTGACATGTGCAAACCAGCAACTTGGAGTTCAAGTGAACATCAAGAGGGGGATTTTTCAAGGCGACGCACTCTCACCTCTTTTATTCGTTGTTGCAATGATTCCTCTCACACATGTGTTGAGAAAGATACAATCTGGTTACGAGTTAACAAAGAGTAAAGAGAAAATCAATCACTTACTATACATGGACGACCTCAAGTTATATGCGAAAAATGAGAAGGAACAAGACTCACTTGTCCAGACAGTCAGAGTATTCAGCAACGACATAGGCATGCAATTTGGTTTAGATAAATGTGCAGTTCTGATAATGAAGAGAGGAAAGATAATCAAGTCAGAAGGAATAGAATTGCCCAATGACGAAAAGATAAGATCACTAAAGGAAGATGATAGCTATAAATATCTGGGTATATTACAATCAAACGAAATACAACGGAAGGATATGAAAGAAAAAGTTGGAAAAGAATACAAAAGGCGTGTCAGGAAAATACTTAAAACCAAGCTCAATGGTGGTAACATAATCAAAGCAATCAACACATGGGCCATACCAATGCTAAGATACTCAGCTTCTTTCCTTGACTGGACCATTAGTGAGCTACAAGAAATGGATAGAAGAACAAGAAAGTTAATGACTATGCATAATACGCTGCATCCTAGGAGCAACGTTGATCGTCTGTACATACCACGAAGTGAAGGGGGAAGAGGACTCCTGAGTGTCGAAGATACAGTGAATTTAGCTAAACTGGGAATACAAGGATACGTAAAAATGAGTGATGAGAGGCTCATAAGTGCTGCAAGGGGTGCCGATGAAGTTACAGACTGGGAAGCAGCAATTGAAAGTAAGAATGATTTCAAGAAACGAAAAAAGCACGAAAGACAAAACAACTGGAAAGCAAAGATGCTACATGGGCAGTTCATTAGGCAGACAGAAAATCTAGCGGACGAGCAACAATGGATGTGGTTAAAGGATGGCACGTTGAAAAGGGAGACAGAAACATTGATAATGGCAGCTCAAGAGCAGGCAATCAGAACTAATTTGATCAAGGCAAAGATAGACAAGACCCAACAAGAAAGTAAGTGCAGAATGTGCGGTCAAGCTGACAAAAGTGTCAATCATATTCTGAGCGAGTGCAGTAAAATGGCACAAAAGGAATATAAACGTCGACACGACTGGGTTGGGAAGAAAGTGCATTGGGAAGTCAGTAAACGGTGCGGATTTGATGTAAACGAGAAATGGTACGAACATGAGCCAGATGCAGTCTGTGAGAACAATGATTTCCACATTCTGTGGGATTTTGAAGTGCAAACAGACCATGCGATTGAAGCGAGAAAGCCTGACATGATCGTGACAGACAAAAAGAACAATATATGCAAGATAATTGATTTTGCAGTGCCTTATGATAGCAGGGTAGATGCAAAGGAAATGGAAAAAATTGAAAAATATCAAGATTTAGCCAAGGAGCTTAGAAAGATTTGGAACAAGCAAGTGAAAGTCATCCCTATCATAATTGGAGCTTTAGGAACAACTCCAAAACTGTTGAGAAAGAGACTGGAGGACATTGGCATCGAAACAAAGATAGTGGAATTGCAGAAGAGTGCAATCTTGTATTCTGGAAGGATCCTCAGGAAAGCTCTTGAGATTTGAGAAGACTTGTTGTCACCGAACCTCAAGGAAAAAGATCTCTACTGACTTAGACAGTATGCGATATGACGATAATAATAATAATAATAATAATAATAATAATAATAATAATAATAATAATAATAATAATAATAATAATAATAATGATAATAATAATGATAATGGAAACTTTCATTCAATATATCCTAATACATACAATACAAAACTAAAACTAAAATCTATGGCATTAACTCGCCAACAAGGGGCATTAATGACATACTCACACAGGTGATGTAAAAGTTAGAAATCAGGGACCTAAAAATCTAAGAGTTCTGGATTTGTCCATTCCTTGTTTCTACAGCAAAAAATGAAGTAGGAGGCGCGAATACAAATGTTTATCATCCTTTTGGTTACATATTTTATTTCTGTGTCTTAGACATTTAGGTTAGATAGCAGTTCGAAGAATCTTTTACTGTCCTTTGTGATGAAGCCACATGCCCCCATTGAGACATTGCAGTACACAACCTTATTATATGATGATTTCAGTCTGTTCATAAGTGGCTTGTATTTTTCTCTCTTTCTTGTGCTGTTACCCGCCATGTTCGTCTCGAAACCAACCGTAAGCTCCACAAGTGTGACGGTCTTGTGTTGGACAATAACAATATCAGGTCTTTCCTGATCCCCTGTTACTATGCAGGGAGATGCAAAGGAGGGCAGATCAACATATAGGCTCTTACATGATCTTGACAACGTATTTGCAATGATCTTCAGAACGGAGTTATGTCTCCATGTATAGCGTCCTTGAGTAAGAGCGATGTTACAGCCTGCGACAACGTGGCCCAGTGTTTGGGGATCGTGACACAGTGGGCACATCTTATTTTCTGCATAACCCCAAATCTGCATATTACTCATGTTAGGAAGAGTATTATTCAGGTATCTTATTGTGTAGTTGAAGATGTTCCTTGGCATAGCCTTCTGTACAGACGACCACACTGTTTTAGTGTTTGAAAGAACACAGTCCCATACATGACGCATGACAAGGCCTTGTGTCGTAAGATTTTCTTTCACTTTATTTGCAAGATTTAGCCTGATAGATTTAAGGACGTTCTTCGTACTGTTGAAAGAATCGTATTGGCGACTTTCGCCATTGGAAAGTTGGGCTAACTCATTAATGTCTTTGTTGACAGATTTCTTTAAACATTGCCTCATAACAACCTGGCATTGCTTGAATTTTGTACTTATATCTTGGATGTCGAGACCAAATTGGCTTTTAGAAAGCATGATGATCGACAGTGATCCATTTGCTGGAATTTCAAGCCATCTTCGCAGATAACTATGAGCAAGGGAGTCTAATTGATTTATCACCCAGGTTTGCTCAATGTCCGCGATTGTCAGGTGCCAAGATAGTTTACTCATTAGGTAGCGAGAGTAGAGCATGATTTTATTCTTTGGATGCAATGGTAAGCTGTAAACTTTGTTCATAATGTGAGTGACAATCTCTGTTAGCTCTTCTTTGTGTTTCTTATTGTCCATTTCGAAATTGAACCAACGACCTAGATATTCAAAGCTTTCTCCTAATTCAATGGGTTTGATGGCCGCTCCATTTATAAAGAGCTTCGGTTTAAATTGAACCGACTTAGTTGCCTTCTTGCATATTCCAAATGACATACATTTATCTGTCCTTATGATCATGTTCGCCCAAGTACACCACCTTGTAAAAATGTTTAACAGGATTTGGTTTTCATATTCGCTTGATGTTATGGCTACTGCGTCATCAGCAAATTGGAACCAGTCTTTAGGCTTTAAGATCTTATGGTACACGTAATTCATTTGCCTTATTTCGTCGCTTTTTACCAAGGTCTGGATAAAGGTGTTGAAGACCATATTAAAGAGGAGGGGGCTTAAGCAATCTCCTTGAAGGACACCCTTTTCAAATTTAATAGCCGGAGTAATGAAATCCTTTGTCGCGATAGATGTTGTGAAACCACCATAGATGCCTTCGATGATTTCCATTATTTCTTTTGGGATGTGATGGTATTCTAATGTTCTGGAGATCAGGCGATGATCGACCTCTCCAAATGCATTTTTCAAGTCCAGTAATGTGACAACGATTGACTTTTGGTTCTTCTTAGCATGCCGTAGTAGGTAGGCGAGTTGAGATGTATGCTGAAGTGTTCCCGATACTTTTGGGGTGAACCCCTTTTGGATACTGCACTCAATGAAACCATTGTCCTTGAGGAATTAGAATGTTCTGTTTCTTATCAAAGAGGTGTAAGCTTTTAAGAAAACGCATTGGAGTGTTATGGGTCTGAAATTCTGAGGATCATTCGCAGCCCCCTTCTTGTGCTTTAGAATTGTAATGGCACTCTTCCATTCGTCTGGGGTCGTTTTTGCAGACCAGGCGGCTTTAATGACCTCTAATAGATAGGTCCGCAAATATGGGCATCGCTTCAGCGTGATGATTGAGATCTGGTCGAGAGGGCAAGGGGCTCCTGACATTTTCATTCTATAAATGATTTTATTTAACTCTTTATAGGATGGGGCTTGAAGATTGAACGGTTTTTTTGGTTCTTCATAGGCTGGCATCCAGTTTGGTTTCCTGAAAGTTAATTGCGATCTTGATTTGCTGAAGATGCTTTGAAAATATTCAACACAGGTGCCTTTTGAAAAAGATGGTAAAATTCCAGAAGCTTTCTCGATTTTCGCTTTTGTGTATTTCCAAAAGTTTCCTTCAATTTCGTTGTCGTGGTCTATTGGGAGATGATTATTCATAGAACCAGAGATTTTACTCCTTAGTAATTTACTTACGAATCGAATTTCGTTTGATCTGTCGCCCTCATTTCTCTTTTTTAGATTCCTTAGGGCAGTTTTTAACTGGTTCTTACTAAGGTTGCAATATTTAGCATTCCATTCATCTGTGTACTGTGTCTTGTTTACAATTCCACATTCCCTTTGAAAATATTCGTAGATAGTTATGGAGAGTTTTTTGCATGCTGCATTGAGGCCGTTTGAGACTTCGTGTAGCGGTAGGCTTACTTGAAAGAATAGGTTTGCAGTTTTCCATTGTGTCTCGGACTTTGGCAAATGAATTCCAGGTCTAACTATTGTATCCCCAAGATTGTTTGATTCTACGAATTCAGTGGAATTGTCATATGGAGACATGGATTCTTCGATCTCTTGGGCAATGTCCATGAGAACATTTGTATTTAAACCAGTAATTGCGCGACATGATCTTTGGTGCCTCTTGAGACCACCATATGTTTTAACTACTTTCCCCCAAACACATCTTATTGTCTTACTATTTGTTGGTGAACAATTCTGGAGATCCGCTTGTTCTAAAGATGGATTTGAAAGGTTGTCATTGGAAACGATTTCGTCATATAATAATAATAATAATAATAATAATAATAGTAATAATAATAATAATAATAATAATAATAATAATAATAATAATAATAATAATAATAATAATAATAATAATAATAATAATGGGCATAAGTCCTGGGCATGACTTTAAACTGCATCCGGTTGTGGAGTTTCGACGTGGGATAATGAGGTTACCCTTTGCCACAACTACCTCCAGGTCACCCTTGAGCAAGGTGTAGTACCTGTCAGCTCTCCCCGAGGCCTTGAAATACCGGGTTGGCGTCCGGCGGGGGCTAGTCTGTCTCATGGGTGGGAGGGACTCTTTAGCCTTGGCTGGCAACCCTCCTAGAGATGGTGTTCTCGATAAACACACCGGTGGTTGTTCCACCTTAAATGCACAATCCTCTTATGAGTGAAAATGTCAAATATTAATTCATTACACAACGGCGTGGATGAGGCTGGAACCAATGGTGAAGGTCTCTCGCCCGGCAGGTGTCCCATTGATGAGCAGGGTGGGCCCGGTCGTAATCATGCTACTGCTACAGTACGTCGAAGGAAAGGAGGCAAAATCGACTGGAGTGATCTAAATGGAACCGTAATGGAATGTTACATCCTGAGTGAACCAGAAAGACGAGGATATTTGGATAGAATGAGAGAAATATGGTTACAGAAAGGGTTGTTTGAAGTCACTGAGCAGCGTCTTGGTGATCCAGTGCGGCAAATTAAGAAGAAAGGTTGGTTAACTGACGTTGAAATTGAAGAAATAAAACGAAGGGCTCATGGACCAGAAGAAGTAAATGACCCAGAAATCGAAAGTCGAGGAGATAATCCCCAAACAAATGAAGGTAACATCTTAGGGAGTGCAATTGAAAGAGAGGAAGAAGTAGATCATACACAAGAAGCTGATGTACAACTTACAGATGAAGAACTTGAAATTGCAGAGAAGCTTCATAACATTATGCAATCCAAGGAAAGAGAAAGACTGCCATCCATCAAGAAAATTAGCAAGAAGAAAATATTAGTGGAAGTGCAAAAGGTAAACGAAGTACTAGATAAGATCAAAAGTAATGATATCACAATGACCAATGACCTAATTTATGCTGCAGCCGTTGTTGTAACAGAGAGACTTGGTGTGAAAATGTCAAAGCGTGATGCAGCTAAAGAGCCATGGTGGAAAAGACGACTAGAAGATCAGATAAAACAGCTGAGAAAAGATATTGCAAGAGTAGAAATACTGAAGAATGGAGGAAAGATAAAAAGTCGCTTTAGAGTGTTGCTGCAGAAGAAATATTGGTTAAAGCAGAAGGGATACAAGCGAGTAATGGAAGAGTTAAAACAGAGGATAAAAGCAAAAGCTGCGAAGGTCAAACGATATAAAAACAGAATTGAGCAATTTCGCCAGAACAGACTGTTCAAAACAGATCAAAGCAGACTATACAAGGAGCTCAACGGGGAAGAAGCAGTAGACCTTGCACCCGAGAAAGAGGAAGCCAAGAGGTTTTGGAGCGACATCTGGAGTAAAGAAGTGAAGCACAACAATGATGCAGAGTGGCTAAGGAAGTTAAGAGAGGAGCAAATGGATAGATTTAAACAAGATAGGATTGAAATCACAATAGGTAAAGTAAAGAAAGTCTTGAAGGGCATGCCTAATTGGAAATCCGCGGGGCCAGACCTAGTTCAGGGCTTTTGGCTGAAGAATTTTACAGCCATGCCTGAACAGATGCCTCGAGACGGGGCAGACTCCACAATGGATGACAAAAGGTAGAACTGTGTTGCTATTAAAAGACATCAAGAAAGGAAACATAGTGAGTAATTACCGGCCTATAACGTGTTTGCCACTCATGTGGAAGCTATTGACTGGCATGATAGCTGAAGATATGTATACCCACTTGGAGGGAAGAGGAATTCTCCCAGAGGAACAAAAGGGCTGTAAGAAAGATTCTAGAGGTACAAATGACTTGCTCTATGTAGATCAACAAATTCTCCGAGAAGTTAGAAGTAGAAAGAAAAACCTGGCAACTGCGTGGATAGACTATAAAAAGGCTTACGACAATGTTCCTCACTCTTGGATCAAGGAGTGTCTACGTATATTTGGAATAGCCGATAACGTAGTTAGTCTATTAGATCAAAGCATGAAAACCTGGAAAACCGAATTAACATCTGGAAATGAAGTACTAGGTGAAGTTGAAATCAAGAGGGGAATTTTCCAAGGTGACACACTGTCACCTCTACTGTTTGTGCTTGCCATGACTCCCTTAACCCTAGTTCTAAGAAAAGCGAATGCTCACTACGAATTTACAAATGGACAGAAAATAAATCATCTGTTTTTTATGGATGATCTTAAGCTGTTTGCTAGAAGTGAGAAGGCATTAAACTCTTTAGTGCAGACAGTCAGGGTTGTAAGTGAAGATACTGGAATGAAATTTGGGATTGAGAAGTGTGCCATGTTAGTGCTGAAACGAGGAAACATCATAAAGTCAGATGGGATTGTACTACCGGATGATACAGTTATCAAAGCAATGAATGAAGGAGATAGCTATAAGTACCTGGGAATAATGGAAGCAGACCAGATCTTGTGTAAGGAAATGAAGGAAAAAGTAAACAAAGAGTATTTTAGACGGACAAAGAAAGTTCTAAAATCAAAACTGAATGGTGGAAATAGCATCGCTGCAATAAATACATGGGCAGTGTCATTACTCAGATACTCTGCTGCTTTCTTGAAATGGACAAGAGAAGAATTGAGAGCCATAGACAGACAGACAAGAAAGATGATGACCATGTACAGAGCTCTACACCCGAGAGACAGTGTTGATAGGCTGTATCTTCCCAGGAAGGAAGGAGGCAGAGGGCTTATTTCGATAGAAGATTGTGCTGATATTGCAGAACTGAGTCTCAAGGAATATGTAATGAGAAGCAAAGAGAAAATTATATCAGCAGCCAGAGGAAAAGTAACGAAAGAGGTAGAGAGTGCAAAATCTTACAAGAAAAGGCGAAAGGAAGAGAGGGAAACAAGTGTCTGGGAAAAGGAACTTCACGGACAGCATTTTAGACAAACGAAAGAAGTAGGAGCAAAGGAGTCGTGGACGTGGCTACAAAGGGGAGAACTGAAGAAAGAAACCGAAGGAATGATAATGGCTGCACAGTCACAGTCCCTTAGAACGAATGCCATAAAAGCAAGAATTGATAAAAGCAGAGAAGATGCAAAATGCAGGATGTGCAATGAAAAGGAAGAAACGATTCATCACATTGTAAGCAGATGTAGCAATCTTGCACAAAAGGAATACAAGCGCCGGCATGACTGCGTAGCCAGAGCACTTCACTGGGATATTTTACGTCAGCGAGGATTTAAAATTAGTGATAAGTGGTACCATCATCAACCTGAGAGCGTTGTTGAAAATGAACAATTCAAAGTATTATGGGATTTTACAATACAGACGGATATTGAAATACATGCGGGAAGGCCAGACATTGTGATAGTGGATAAAAATTCGAATGAAACGATCATTTTGGACATAGCCATACCAGTTGATGTGAACATACGAAGCAAGGAGCAGGAAAAGATCGTAAAGTACCAAGATCTAGCTAGAGAAATCAGAAAGATTTGGAATGTATCAACCAAGGTCATCCCAATTGTGATTAGTGCCCTTGGCACGGTTACAGACAGACTTGAACAGTACTTGAAGGGCATAGGTGTAACAACAAGGATCGAGTTAATCCAGAAGTCAACCCTTCTTGGCACGGCGAGAATCATCAGACAGGTTCTTGATATCTAAGGAAACTAGATGTGAACCGATATCATGGACGTTAATTCCAAATGTAATTCATTTGTGCGTAGCATTCATAATAATAATAATAATAATAATAATAATAATAATAGTAATAATAATAACAACAATAATAATAATAATAATAATAATAATAATAATAATAATAATAATAATAATATTAATGTATTTGATCAAATTCCCTGGCCCCAAGAGCGTACCCACGACAATCCCAAGAGCTAGTGCCATCGTGCATCGCACTCGTCTCTACAATGATTCTGAGTCGATTACTTTATGAATTTTGTGTTAAAGTTTCTTTTTATTGTAATAACCTCTCTATTTCGGAACGTATTTGTTTGTTATGTATTTTTAACGTCTTTTGGACTCATTATTGATGGTTGCATTGGTACCTGCTGCCCCATAGGACTACCGAGAAGATATCACTTAGATGGTGCTGGATGAAATCAATCAATGGCGAGCAACAATAGGGTGTTTCCGTGTTACAATACAAGTTGCAACAAATTGTCCCCACTGAAGAAAAGTGTCAAGCCCTTTTCATTTTTTTCCAAATTCTCAAGTTATTCTGGTTTTGTTATTGTTTCATCGCAATTTCAATCCTTGCTGTGCCCCTTGCATTAACCATATAGTTTCTTACAGTGCACTGTGTCACAACACAGTTTTGTTCTTTGCCTTTGTTCGCCAGCGTGCATCACATTGCGAAGACGGTTTTTTACACGACTATTGAACTGCTCAAACGAATCTCTCTCGGTGTCATTGGTCTCGTTCGGTATAAGCATGTAACTGTGAGGCAATTTCTTTTCCTGTATGCATATTTTTACATTGGGTGTATGACAGGTTACATTCTTCATACACAATGGTTGGTTTTTAGGACAGTTTTGCTTAGTGGTGATTTAGAAACAAACCCCGGCCCTGAAACTCTTGACTTCTGTACCTGGAATCTAAATAGTATTACCGCGTATGATTTCTTACTGGTCTCTCTTATGGAAGCTTACAACTCGGTTTACAATTATGACCTTATTTGGCATTGTTGAAACCCACCTTGACAGCACCGTTGATGAAGAAAAGCTGTCACTAAATGGCTACACATTTATTAAAAATAAACATCCTCAAAACATGAAAAGGGGTGGTGTCGGGTTACATATCAAAGATTCCCTTCCTTCAAAAAATCGTACTGACTTAGTGACTCTTCCTGAATATATTGTGTCTGAAATTCAATTAAATAGGAAGAAGTACTTCTATGCCGTAATTTATAGAAGTCCAGTCAGGGTCCCGAAGAGTTTGAAAACTTTACAATAAACTTAGAGTTGATGTTATCAAAATGCATGCTGAAAATCCCTTTTGAGTCATCATTACTGGTCATTTCAACTTTAGATAAACTCAGTGGTGGGAAAATGATATCGAAAATAACGAAGAAAAAATATTCGAGCCAATAAAAGCTGACAATGGTTTTCACCAGTTAATATTAGAACCAAACCATTTGATGGGTGAATCCAAATTCTGTATTGATTTGATATTTATTGATCAACCTAACCTTATTATTGAGTCTGGTGTTCATCCGTCGTTGCATGAGCAGTGCCAACATCAAATTGTTTACGGTAAATTGTCTGTTTCAAACATAGCACTACCTCCATACACCCGCAAGATCTGGCACTACGACAAAGCAGACTTTGTAGCTATTAGGAAAAGCATTGAAATGTTTGCTTGGCCAGAGCAACTTGACAATATGACATGCCCTAATGAACAGGCTGAAGTACTAAACGAAGTCTTTTTGAACATTTATTCTAATTTCATTCCTAATAAAGTTACAACAATTAGGCCTCGCCAAGCATCCTGGATAACGCAAACAATCAAAAACTTTCTTAGGAAAAAAAATCGTGCATATAACAGCTTCGTGAGGAAAGGTAGGCCTGATGACAAGCTCGAAGGTATACAAAAGATGATATCTGAAGGTGCGAGACTGATTGAAGAAGCCAAGTGGAACTACTTCCTGGGACCAGTAGCAAAACCTATTGGACTTTGATAAACACTGTTCTAAACGAAGTTAAGATTCCTATGATACCACCTCTCCTTGAAAACGGGCTGTTTGTGACAGATTTGACTGAAAAGGCACAGATTTTCAATGATTATTTTATTCTTCAGTGCACGACCATTGACACAGGTAGTGAAATCAGGGCCGAAGCCAATGGGGGAGCTGGGGGGCGGAGCGCCCCCCCCCCCACGAGACCATTTGTCGGAAAATTTTGCTCTCTTGTCGGAATTTTTGTGATTTAAATGACTAGTTTTGGAGGGTTTTGAGGAGAAATAATGCATAAAAACATGAATTTTTAATGTTAAAACATAAATTCCAACAGAAATTATTGAATTTACAGCATATTTTTATTGATATTCACAAATTGTGTTGGTTTTAACGTCGGATTGCGAAATGTGGCCAAATCTTAGTCGCTGACGAGTTAGATCGGTCATATAATGCACAAGTTTAATGTATGTTCCTACAACTGTTGTTGTTGCCGTTGTTGTTGATGGTTTTTTCGTCGGAAAATTTTGGCTTTTCGCCCCCTTATGCAGTCATGGCTGGTATCGGCCCTGAGTGAAAGTCCACAAGATGCTCCTGCAACTACAACTTTGATAAATGATTTTGTCATCTCTGAGGAAAAGATAATCAATATCATAAGATCACTTAATCCCAATAAAGCACATGGTTGGGATGCAATATCTGTGAGAATGATAAAGTTAAGCGATGTTTCATTAGTTCTCCCACTTAAAATAACGTTCACAAATTGCTTGAGGCATGGCTTATTTCCCGAAATGTGGAAATACGCAAATGTAGTTCCGGTTCATAAGAAAAGTGAGAAAAATCTGAAAGGAAATTACCGTCCTATTTCCCTGCTTCCAAGTTTTGGGAAAATACTTGAAAAACTCATACACGATTCTCTACACTCGCACCTTATATCACATGAACTGATTAAACCAAAGCAATTAGGTTTTCGTCCAGGAGACTCAACAGTCAACCAGCTACTCTCAATAACACATACCATATTTAAAGCTTTTGACTGTAATCCTCCCCTTGATGTCCATTCTGTGTATCTTGACATCTCTAAAGCGTTTGATAGGGTGTGGCAAGATGGTCTAATCTATAAATTAAGACGATGTGGTGTATCGGTACAACTTCTTTTTCTTATCCAAAGCTTTCTTAAGGATCGAAAGCAGAGATTTGTACTGAATGGACAAGGTTCTAATTGGGGAGATATTTCGGCAGGGGTGCCTCAGGGCTCTATTCTTGGACAGTTATTTTTCCTTGTGTAAAAGGGTCTAGCCGTAGGTTTGAAATGTAATGTTAAGTTATTTGCTGATGATACGTCATTGTTCACAGTAGTAGAAGATTCCAATACAGCAGCCAATGATATGAACCATGACTTGGATTTGATAAGTCAATGGGCCCACTTGGAGAATGTCATTTAATCCTGATCCACAAAAACAAGCCGTTGAATTAACATTTTCAAGGAAGAAAATTGAAATTGATCATCTTGTGATACCTGTGAAGAAAGTAGTTGAGCATCAACTCTTAGGAATTATCCTGGACTCAAAGCCATCTTTCTAACCTCATATCAAATCAGCTACCTCCAAAACAGGGTAGGGCATTGGTTTGCTGAAATATCTCTCCAAGTATCTGCCCAGGCATACTCTAAACGAATTATATAAACTCTACGTTCGTCCCCACTTAGATTATGGTGATATTATATATCATACCCCTGCTAAAGTATGTGACTTAAGTCAAAATATCTTTTTGCCAAATTTAATGGAAAAGCTAGAGTCTGTTGAGTATTCCGCTGCTTTGGCTGTAAAAGGAACATGGAGAGGGACATCTCGGGAGAAGCTGTACACAGATCTAGGCTGGAAATCATTAAGTTCCTGAAGATGGAGTAAACGCCTCACCTTGTTCTACAAGTCTGCAAGTCATTCATTCATTGAGACCCTGACCTGACATATGGTGTGGAAAAGAATCCTTGTACATTGTCTAATAGTTTTGGTCGATTGTAGCGTAGTTGTAGTTAGTTTAATGGTACATGTCTCTTTACGCAGGCTATGGTGTAGTCATCATCTTTCCCTCCCCATGGTATCTTACCTGTAGTGTTGCAGAGTTAATTAGATACTAAGTATAGTTAAAAATAAAACTCATATTGTAAATTTTCATATTTGAAAACAAAAATATAATATATATTTTGTTTTTATCCAGATCTGATCTAGGATATTGGTCAGTTTTTCATAAAAATCCACTTTATTAGGTGGTCTGTAGAGACCAGCACTTATGAAATGTTGAGCGTGAATGTTCAAGTAAAGCCATAATGATTCAGCGCCTAAGTTGTCAACTTTGTCTACTTCTGTTGTATCCATCTCTTGGTCAAAGTAAAATGAGGCAAACTCCCCCATGTCTGTTTCTATCAAAGCGCTTCATTTTGTATCTATCTATTTTGAGCATACTCTCAGGAAATGTCACATCCAAGTGAGTTTCAGTTATGACAAGGATATAAAATTTACATTCCTGAAGAAGCACCCTTATTTCATCAACTTCATTCAGCAGCCCTCGTATGTTGATATGGGAAATCTTGACACCCTGGCCTTTAACTTTTCTCTTAGATCATGATACATGTCTGGAAGATTCTCATTATTAATTTCCTGACTCACCGTCAGAGTTGAAGGGTTTGACACGAATCCAGCGTCTGTTGTGGTGCATCTGTTTGCTTCTAGTATTATGCTAGTGCAGGTTGAGCATTGCCAAGAATAATTGGTTTCCTATTTGATACTACTGTATCTCAAGGCCGGATGCAGGAAATTTTCGGCAGGGGGGCAGTGGATGTTCCAACATTTATGTTGAAGTAAGTCAAAGAAAGAGGAATAGGGGGTTTGGGGGCTTACCCCCGGAAAAATTTGAGATTGCACCCTTTAAATCGCTGGAAAATACCATTGAAAACTTGTTTAAGAACGAATGTGTCATTGATCCAATTGTTGTGAGTTCTAGAATTGCAGTGGCTTAGCCGACGCTGGTTTCTTTTAAGACATACAACTGACAAGGGGCTCTACAAAATAGGGCATGCAACTACTGCAAGAACAGTATTGAGCAGATGGGCATATTTTCACATTTTTTGTTGCATAATGTTCGCTCTGGACTGTTATTCTTCGGATGTAATGAAACATAGAATAATTCATGCAAACCCAAGTGGCCGTGGATCATTGCAAGTGATTCTTGAATACTCATTTGTCTTGAAGTTGTAGCGAATGTTCATCAAAATATTAAGTTTTTAGAGACCTTTGATTTCCACCTTCGAAAAGCTATTGTGGGTTAGTATTTAAAGATACCGTTCATAGAATTACTGGTGCAAAGAGCCAAGTCTTCTTTCACATTTACTTGAAAAGCTCATACATTTATGTCATTTACATTATTTTAGAATTTAGATTTTGTAACCTACACAACTGTTCAGCTACTGTGCTCGAGAAAATATGGCAATAGGGACCTACCAGCGTTGTTATCCACTGTACCAACACACTAGGTTTGCAATGTCAGATGGTAGGTTTACAGGGCTTCAAAAGCCTTTATTCATTAAGGGTACCACTCATCTCCGGTAAACTACTGAAAAATGATCCTTAGCGAATCTTAAGCAACAAAACTGTTACCATATTATTTAGAAGTATGAAATAACGAAGGACTGTAGAAAATTTTAAACTGAACTGCTCCATACCAGTCATCGATGTAACAAATACCAAAATTCAGCTACATGAAACTGGTATTTTACAAAACAAAACTTCCAAAACCTGATTTTAATGGCAACAGTCGAGGGCAGCAGTCTGATTGTATTCATCTGATTGTAGGTTGTTTGTAAGTTGAATAGTTGCATAACTTTTGAAGTCGAATGTGACATACATTGTACACTAAAAAAAACTTAACTTTGAAAATTTCTGGGGGGCAACTGCCCCCTCCCCCCCCCCGCTATGTATAGCCCTGCTGTATCTCTGTATTATTTTACAGGGACGTTGCAACATTTCGGGCCTATATGACATTGTTTAGAATGGACACTGCAGAGCAAGGCCCTGTGGCTTGATGCAATTGCTTTATAACAGGCAGAACAGGGTTTCTTAAGAACAAGGATTCTTGGAAAGGCATTTCACAGGCTTCAATATTAAATTAGTGAACCTTTATCATCCAGTGACAGGAATCATTATCTTTTATGGGTTGAGTTTAGAATAACATGGAAATATTCTTGAAGTGAGCTGAGAATTTACGTCAGGGATTTGGCAAGAAAATTGGAGTGCATTGTTACACTTCTCAGTGAAAATGACACTGGCACACTTGTATTGATAAAGACATTCCTGTGTATTACTTTCAAACATGTTAACACAGAAATGAATGTGAGCATGTTGGTTGAAGCAGTCATTGCATCCATCATCTGAATTTATGAAGGCAAAAAAGAGACCGTTTTCAAAGGCAAGACTAGAACTCAAGATGATGATTTCAGTAAATGGCTCCAAATTAGAACATCCAAACAGCGTTCCCGAAGAGAGCTTGTCAAAGTATTGCAATAGCATGAAAGGTCCTTCTGGCACTTTGTACAAAGATCACAAAACATAAAAAGAGTTTACTGCATCAAAAGTCATCAGTAGTAACATAAAGACAAAACAAAACTGCCATTCATGTTAATGACTGTCGTTTAATTTTCAGAATACCAACATCAAAGGTAATAAAATGAAGGACAACATCATAAAAACTTCCTGATGTGAGACTGATGTGGAGCTTGTTTAACTTTCAAATATCGATAAAGTTTGATAAAAAAGATAAAATCACACTTAAAAACGGACATGAAATTATGGAATATTTGGAATACTCTTTCTAAAACCAAACTATCTAAAGGCTCTATGCCAACACCACACTATGAATGTACTGCAGTGACTGCAGACAAGGACAAAGAAGCTAATAGTGAATGCCAAGCATCGGGATGGATGGAATTGTAAATGGCTCACTGTAAAGTCTTTGATCTTCTTTGACCAAAGAGTCATGACATTTAAGATCTTTCCTGACCTTTCAAGCATCTTTGTCGTAAGTTCACTGAATGATTGATGAATTCAGAGCATAGAACCAGAACTCATTCAGATCTGTGGATTCCCACAGTTAAGATAGAATATGCTAAGTGAAATTTCTACTTCTCTGGTGTTGAAAACATGAATGATAGCCCTGACAAAAATTTGAGAAAAAGAGTCAATCGCTTTTAGAACGGGCTTTTAAGAGAGTAGCTTTGATCCTTTCACAATGCAGGACCAAACACCACCCTTGGTTAGCATTGATAAATTGTTTTCTTTCTTTTCCTCAACAGAGACTAAAGACAGGTTATTAATAAGTTAATTTTCCACACTAAAAGCAGCATCGTGTATGAATACTTGATAAGATAAAGAAACTTCATGTTTTCTTGTGACAGGCATACGTGGGTGTTTACAGGACTCAGAGTAACCATATCACTAATTGAAAAAGCAGACATGCGATTTATCAGTATCTCACGGTGCACCGTATCTCACTGCATACTATATCCAATTTTTACTTGCAGGCACATTTTGCACTCGATTCTGCACTCGAAGGCACAAAATATTTTTAAGGAATCGTGCTTGGAAAAGTGAAAAGACATTATCGAAGAAATATTTGCTTTGAATGAAAGTTACCTTACTCCAGCAACAGCAACCTGGTAGTCTTTAGAACGATTGACTAAACTATTTCGGTACTTTGGAGGATTCGCCTTCACAAGAAGGTTGAATAAGGGATCCGATTCAAACAATCCATTCAGTTTGCCCTTGACGGGAACAACTTGCATGACGCCGTTCTGCTCATGTAGATGCCAATGTGTAGCACATTTCAGTTTGCCAGTTTGATAAAACAATCCATATGAAATGAAATACAAAGCTAACCACGGTACAAACCTATACTTTGAGTGAATCATTGCAAATACAAATCTCGATTTCGAAGTGATTGTGGCTTCGCACAAATGGCTAGGCCAGACCCAAACAGACATAAACAACAGCAACCGGTGTTGTTACTTCATGTAAACTTCAATACCAGCACAGGTTGCTGAGTCAGCGTTCAACCACAGGTGATGATCAGTGCAGGTGATGGGGAAAAGTGAATGTTATTGAAAAGAATTAAAATGATATGATAAAACATAAATACCTTGATTGCCATTTTCAATTCTTTTCAATAAGTTTCACTTTTCCCCATCACCTGTGATTCAACCTTCCTATCCTCTTGTTCTTGTACCTTCTTCACAGGGCCATCGAGAGCCAGCTC
The DNA here is from genome assembly GCA_964019985.1 of Aurelia sp. 4 Dawson et al 2005. Taxonomy (NCBI): domain Eukaryota; kingdom Metazoa; phylum Cnidaria; class Scyphozoa; order Semaeostomeae; family Ulmaridae; genus Aurelia; species Aurelia sp. 4 Dawson et al 2005. The sequence continues at coordinate 6,699,120 of OZ026509.1, forward strand.
GGGCCCTGGAGTAATGTATGAGGATAGGTCCTATGGGGGGTTTGAAGAAAATTTTCAGTGACCACGCCCTTTAGACACTCGGAAAATGAGGGAAACGCCCTTTTTACGATTAGTTTCCTCAAAAATTGCGTAAATATTCCCTGTAAAGTTATAAAAAATTGCTTTATGAATCAAGCGGACATTGTTTTACGTTAGTAAAGCCAAGTTCACACCAGGTTTTTGCACTCACTAGAGGTGCTAGAGGGAACAAACGACTTACTTTAGAGACCAAAAAGATTAAATTTGAACGGTGACTCAACGATCCTACGACATCAACGACTGATTCTCTGGGAAACAACCAGTTTCTATGATATTGAAATATCAATACGACGGTTTGGTTTGGTTTGTATTATGTATACTATCATAAAAATGCATTGAATATATATATCAGTATTAACTTTCATGACACAAAATATTTACGGGCCCCTTCGAGGCCCGGACCCTGGACCTTTTACCCCCTCTACCCCCTCCTTCTCGACGGTCCTGCTTCTTCAGCTCAGCTCGCAATGGACAGCTTTGACGATGACAGCTACAGTTCAGCAAGTTCACTCCAGAAAGAGGAAGCAGAAGAAGCAGTAGCGCACGAGAAGAACGTGGAGGGTGTTGGTGTTAAGCCACCTTATCTGTTACAAAATGAATTTTTAAAAGTAAGTTTGTATATACATGGATTCCTCCTTGGGGGTCTTGTATTGGGGGTCTTATAGAGGTTTTAACAAGCTTGTCTGTGATTGGATGAATTCAAATTTCTCATTTGCATGACAATAGACAAGGTTTTTGTTGTTGTTACTTAGCATAGCCTTTGTTTAAAGTGTCAGTAAACCCAACACATTTTTTTCATAAATCGATGGAAACCATGCAAGTAAACGATATGTCACGACTCTTTGTGATAAATTGACCTTCATTTGGAAAATATGAGGGTTCAAAGTACCCCGTTTTGATCCTTTCTTGAAAAAAGTTTCGCGCTTCAAAAGAGACTAGTGCGAGAGCCTCATGACGTAAATCCCTGAATGAAATTAGAAAGATAGCTAAGAAAAGGTAAAGAACCTAATTGAAATCTGGTGCCAAGATTTATAATCTCATATGGCATGATATACTGTATTATAAACATATGTATAGCAATGTGTATAGAATTTGATACTAAACATACCTTGTTGCCTTTTTCCTTACTTCTGCAAGATATTCTGCAGGCATTTCAAGCAACAGTATGGCAATAGATGATTATGACTCTTAACAAAGGATCATTTTAAAAAGATTGTGCCTTTCACGACACTTATCTATCAAAAATTCTAAATTTGAATAGACCTTTTAATTTTGAGGAAAGCCATGACTTCAAGCTCTTTTACTGAAAAAAATGATTCCATTATTTCCATCAGCATTCAATAATCCCATTGTGTCTCACTTAAAAAGTTATCAGTCAGTTGCCATTCTCCAGGACTTACCAATTTACTGTACGTTTTGTCAAAGTTGTAGCTCATCAAATGGAGACGAGAAAAAATTTTCAGAACAATGTTCTCGATTAATGCCAACAGTGTTGGATGACATTTCCAATTAATCAAATTCAAACCTGGCTGAAAGGGGTCTATTTAGGGCCTGTTCATATGGAGGCGAGCCAGCCCGCTTACCGGGCTGGCCCGGTAGGCGAGACAGTTTTCATCTTGTGTTCATATGGAGAAATTCCAGCCCGCTTGCCGAGACAGAAATTTGACACGTGTCAAAAATGAGACACGTGCCCATTGTTTAGAGACGCAGCGCATGAGCAATAGCGACATTTTCGTCTCGGTAGCCGGGATGGAGTGTTCATATGGGGAAATTTTCATCCCGCCTACCGAGATCTCGCCAGTACACCAGTGAGATCTCGCTTAGCGGGCCAGCCCGCCTATTCATATGAACAGAAATCAAGTTTTGTATTGGAATTAGGGATGAGGTGAGATCTCGGCAAAGAGCTCCAGCCCGGTAAGCGGGCTGGCTCGCCTCCATATGAACAGGCCCTTATTCCCAACGTAGCAGGGATTTCCTGCAGCATGTTACTTCAGAAAACATTTAAAACGGGCAAAACAAGCAAAAACTGATCGAAGTAGATTTAATCGATCTCTAACATGTTCCTTGAGACTTTTGGAAAGCAGTACTCATAAGCTCGGAATTTCCTAGGAATTCCTAGGAAATTTCTCAGAAAGAAATCCGGGCTTTCCGAGAAAACCTAGGAATTGAACAAACTCGGAAAATGTGCAAAAATCCGAGGAAAGCTCGGACAATTTTCCGAGAATTCCGAGAAAGCTGGGACAATTTCATCTTATGAAAAGCTCGGTACATTTTCCGAGGATTCCTAGGAAGCTCGGAAAGCTCGGAATGTGTATAAAATCTTAGGAAAGTTCGAAAAATTTCATTGCATGGGCAGCTTGAAAAACACATGTTTGTTATTAGCAGCTTGTCTCTTAGTTGAGTTTCCTAATTTTGAGTACAGTTATTGGTAAAACTTTTAAAGTCGTTATAAAAGCAAAATTGTTAGCAAAACTTGTCACAGATTCTTAATTTTTCATAACAAAATTTATTGCAGGATTTATCTCATCCAAGACAGCGCTATATGACTTTTTGGGCCTAGAGAATCAGGAAAAGGCAAAGGATCAAAATACGACTTTTTAGTAATATCTGCATTGATGAAAGAGGCTACTAAAGTTTCCTCAAAAAGCCAATCAAAATCTTCAATTGTCCCAAGAAAAACGCAGAGGCTATTTAGGCAGTTCTTTTCAACGTACTTGATGTTGTTTCATGTGTTGTCACCTTGAAAGTATGCAGGTCTCTTCACCATCGAGCCCTAAAACAGAAATGTTAGCATCAATTTAACGAGAACTGCAACAGTTCTGTGGCTGTTGATATCTGAAATGCAGTTCTTTACTAGAAACTGTTCTCAGATCACCAAGTAGGTATGACTTAAGTAAGGAACTTTATCACTGGAAAACACCGAGTGGCAAATCATTCCGAAAATCTCGTACACTCTCGCAAAAAATCCCAAATTCTAAATTTATCAAGAAACTTTGAATAAATAAATACTGACAGAAAACTTGACGTTTGTGACAGGTTTCGTATACTAGGCATAAAAGAGAAGTCTATATGGTTCTTCATGTGAAATTTTCGCATTTAACTGGGAACAAAAATAACGCTTGGAATAAACTTACCGACTTGCTTGCTTGCATCTTCTGCTACATTCTCTTCTTCTTTGTTTCTTGTGTAATTGAAGGCATTCTTGTGAGTTCTTGAAAGGCCTTCCCTGACCAAAATCGACGACAAAAAAGGAGATTTCGAGCTAACGCCAGATCGAAGACTTTGCCAGATCGAATTCGAAAATTCGCGCTTTTGTAGTCACATGACTCGAAACAATCGAAGAGAATGGAGACAAAAGACACAAGTCCAATGAGAAGAAGAAGAACGAGACATTCGACGATTCCGTGAGGTGTCATTTTGCAAGAACAGCATTCTGGAATGAAAGTGCTGAGTGGTAAATAAGTCGCAAGATTCATTTTGACTTGCTCTGGGCATGCCCTCCTGATCGTGGGGGAGGGAGGACCGCTTTTTCGTTTTTCATCAGCATAGAATGGTGAAGGTGTTCATTCATCTGTGAGAGTTCTGCAAATAGGATTGCAACAGGAAGAGAAAGAAAGCTTCGCTTAGCTTTTCCCAAATTTTTGAAGAAACAAAGTAAAGAGGATTGCGAATCTTGTTTTTCCGGGTTTTTTCCAGCTCTTGCAAGTTCTTGGATTTGCTGCATTGCTGAAGAAATCCGAGAATTCCTAGAAAGCTAGGATCCCTGTCGATGCAAATCTTCACTTTCCGAGTTATCCGAGCTTTTGCATTTTCTCGCATTTGCTACATAGTTGAAGACATTCGAGAATTCCGAGAAAAGCTAGGAGTCCTCTCGCTTCAAATCAACATTTTCCGAGTTTTCCGAGCTTTTAGATTTTCTCGGATTGGTTACAAAGCTCGGATTCCTAGGAAATTTCTCGGAAATCCGGGTTTTCCGAGCTTTTCAGCGAGCTTTTAAAGTACGGGAGTCCAGGGCAGGATGGCTAAAAAGGAATTGTTTTCACTCAATAACTTGGTGGCCCCAAAAAGTGTCCCGTTTTAAAAACCCACCAAAGTTCGATTGTCAAACATTTTGTGGAGATTTTTCTTTTCTCTCTCTTGCCAATCGTCTAAACATGTTTAAAGATGATAAAACGCTTCTTTTCATTGCTTAAATTGCACAAAATCAAGCTTGAACACTTTCGTTCTGCACTAAAATTGATAACCCTGTCAGAGAGCAGTTTTCTGTGAGATTTTTCATTATACTTCAGGTCTGCTTTGGTGGTTCGCGTTTCTCTCTCACATTTATGACCAAAATAGAAACTTTATATGCAAATGACATTAAGCTGGTGGCTTTCTGTGTTTTTTCGCAGCATTCTCCTAAGTCAGGCGTTGGCAATCAGGCAGGTTTAAACACTGATAAGAGTTAAGCTGAAAATTTTTTTAATTCCATCATAAGCTCAATTATGCTTTGAAAATAATTTGGCATTTGATCTTCTCCTTACAATGAATATTTTTGGTGATTTTTGAAACAAGGGTACCTTTAGGGATATCCAGTATTTCTATGCAATTAAGTTTTGAATCCCTTCCACTACTTTGAACTCAAAGATGGTTAAGCATCATCGATTATTTGATGGTCTTTGGTGTTTGCCATGTTATGCTGGAGATTCAATGATTATGATGTCTCTAAGCTTTGGTTTTAAACTGCAAGAACGAGGATAAATTTTGGTTGTTGTGAGATCATAACTTTATTTGTCCATAGGTCAACAAGTTAAAGCATGAGCACGCAACATTCCCGGTGCTGCTGATCTACAAGGAAAAGGATCAAATTCATTTTGTTGGTATTTAATTGATACGTTCTTTTGTATAGAAATGGTGTAGTTTACGTGTTATCTCGGAAGCCCTCCCCCCCTTGCGTTTCGATAATTTTTAAAGAGAAGCAGTATACTCATGTCTGAACAGAAGGCGAATGCTGGTAATTGGCCTTGGTTCTAAGCAGCTGCCCAAGGCTGTAACTTCCCATACGCTTTTTTGGCAAATGTCTAAATGATAATCAATTGCTGGCATGACTTTTTAAGGGCTATATGTAACTAGGGGCGTTGATTTCCTGCACGAATAAGTTAATCTTTTTTCTAAAAATGGATGAAAAGCAGTGGCGTAACGGAGCAGTGTGGGGCCCTTAGTGAAAATAGTGGTTAGGGGCCGTACTATATTCGATGCAAGTTTTTAGGACCAAAGTACTCATTGTTTATGGTTTTCCTGAAAGACCAAAGGAAATGATATACCATAAGCCTACTGCCTAAGATATTTTTGCTGATCAATGGCACATGAAATGAAATTATTCTCTTCCTTCCATTATACTTCCAATTTGAAACTTTTGTAAAGGATTTTTGCATCATCTCCTTCCTCTTTCTTTTCTGAAGTAAGAATCAAATGAGTTAAAACTGTCACTTTACATCATTATTTTGTGCTTACTCACAAATCAAATTATCCAGTCTTACATTCGTTTTGATAATGTTAATAATAATGATAATGTTATTAATGATGAAACATATGACTTCATCCGAAAACCTTTTTTTCGTAAAACTAAAACTAAGACTTTTTTCGTACTTAAAGGTGCACATTGTGAGTTATGCCGCTGATGAAAAGCAGAGTTAGAGATTAGCAGCCATCTTCAATTGAATGACTTTTGATCCAAAGTTTCTTTTTTAAATAACAGTACCTGCTACAGGTGACCTTCACAATCATTCAATATTGCCTTTTTCGCTGCAGTGAGATAGGAAAAGTAAAATGGTAACAACAATGGTAAAATTTAGGAAAAAGTGTGGTTGTCCCATAGTGTGGTTATAGCAAGGGGTTTGCCACAAAAGGGCTCCCATCTGACAAAACGAGATCTTGACTTGATTTCTCCGGTAGTTGTCAAGATCCCGGATTGGCCTTGTTGTTAGTCACATCACTCGTCTTTCAAAATTTCAAGGAATGCTTTGTAAAAGCAATTGACTATAGGAAAGTTTATCAAAGGCAAATACAGCCGTGTGTCAGCTGTTGCTTGAAAGTTTTCACTGTGATATTGCCCGTGTTGCTCCCATACTGTCTTCGTACTCAAATCATTCCAGTTTATTCCTTTGAACAATACTCTGACAGGAGACTCAGACCTCGTGAGGGCATTTGAATCTTCAAATGCAGTGAAGCAGACAATCAATGATGCTTTGCAAGGATCAACACCGACAGATATCGACTCATCAAAAAAAAATCGAAAAAGCCAGGACTACCTTGGAGGATATGCTCTCAAAACACTAGTTGGTATGCACTACAAATTCTTTCTTTTGGTTGAATCTTCCACCGTCCATTCTCATAGTCTATTAAGTTTATGCTGTTGATGTTCTACTTTGCTACTGCATCATGTGTTCATACGAAATGAGAATCATCTTTAAGTCTTTGAGAATATCTTCCAAACCAAAGCTATCCGATTCTGTCACATTTGTTGATCGGTAATTCACTGGCCCGAGGGGGGGGGGGGTTTACTCATATAGTTTTCTGTACGGGGACGTGCCGTTGAACAGGGTATCGTTTTCAGGATTCCGACTCCGGGACAGGGTATCATTTTTGTAAAAATCGGCTCCATGACAGGGTCCATGTTTGTCATTTTTGAATACCAAAGGTCGTTTAAGGCCAATTGCACTCTTCTGCGAATGTAATTCAAATCTCTTTGGCTGCAACATTTCCTCATTTTTCGATAGATTTCGTACAAATTGCCTTGCAGGACACAATTTTGTCTGAAGAAACTAAAGGACAGGGTATTGTTTAAGAAAATTTTTCTCCAGGACAGGGTATCATTCTCAGGAATTTGACTCCGGGACAGGGTAGCTTTTCAGATTTTCCACCGGCACCTCCCTGTATAATCGTAGACCAATTACCCCCCCCCCCATTCCCGGGTTCACTGGTCAGCGTTGTCGTTTAAGAGTTTTATTCATTGCAAAAATTGAGCCATTAAATTTGATGTCTCGATGATTACATAATATCAATACCAAGGAATTTGATTAAAATCCTTTGACAAGATGTGTGAAGAAATGAAGTTCCTTGACGCCTATGGGGAATCTTAAAACAAGGTTTCTTCAACGTTGCAAAAGCAAGGAATTGTGCCTTCATTGTAATATCAATGTGTTTGCATACGTGAAAGCCCAGGCGGGGACTCCCTGTGACGGGGGAGGTCAGACACTTTTTGGTTTTGCGAAATGTTGTCTGGTATATCTTTGGGTATGGTATTTGGTCCATAATCCATTTTTTTTTTGGGACTGCTGATGAAACAACTTGACCAGGCATTTAATATTGCAGCGCAGTAGCCGAAAAAGCCATATAACCTCTTGTTTTTCTTACCATGAAGCAATGAATATGTTGGGTATGTTTTGTGGTCTATGTTTTAAACTTGGTATATTTCAAACATAGGCTGTCTGACCCCCGTCACATACTAATAGAAATGCCCCCCCCCCTGAAACTTAACGGAAGACAGCAATGGATATGATGATGATCCAGATGAATTTAGGACAGTAAAAGAACATTTAATGAAGAAATAGTAGCACAGTCAGATCCATTGTGTTGAAATTCATTTTAGTAACCGTCAACCCATTCATTTATTTTCTTAGAAGAGATCCATTCTATGCTGAAATCTTTGGAGAGGCTAGAAAAACATCTACTAGACTTTCGCTGATCTGAGCTCAAATATATCTAAGATTCATCCTATTTCAGAAAAAGGTGAGGAAAGTGTACTGAGAGATGACCTTCGTATGCTGATTGTGAACTACACGACTGGGTGTAGAAAAATTAACAACTTTTGGGGAGCGTTGAATGAAAACATCAACAAGCCTGGATGGTGGCCGAAAGGTATACCATTCTCGTCTCCGAACATACGAGAAAGAGATGCAACCCCAGGTAATTTACAGGAAAAACTCAATGAAGTTCCTTCCAACCATCTCCTTAGCCTGATTCACAGAACGAGGAACTCGTTTGGTCTCTGAATCAGGCTACCATCTCCTGTGCCTGTTTATGCTTGGCAGTGAATACGCAGTAAATGAAATTCGAAGTTGGTCATAAAATCAAACCAATGCCCAACATTCCTTCTTTGTGGCCCGCATGTATCATTGAAATGGATCTAAAGCATATCAATACGCTATTGAAGCAACAGAATGTTTTATTCCTAATTTAAACGAACCTTTTCGAGGAGACTCGGAAGACCTGCTATTGTTACCGTAAGATACTCGAATGAGATTTCTTAAATGGCGACTTGATCAGCGAAAGACTACAAACGAATGGCCTAACCGAACAAAACAAGGGGATAAGACAGTGCGGAAGCCAGGCGGACGGCCGGGGGTAACTACACCCAACATTCCTCCCCACCCCTCTAAATAATGTCTAAACTAAATCTAAATACAGCGTAAATACAGCGTGAATTCAGCGGAAATAATGCGTTAGTCGCGTATAGCTTTCCAAGGAATGCCTCCTTCGACGACTCTTTGACGGCGTTCACGAAGCGGATATCTACGATTGTTTTCCGGTACATTGTCTTCAGGTTCCGATTCGTCCGAGCTGCTGAATGTGTCCTCTGCAACTATTTGCGTCGGTCCATTTCCTCTTGCCGGATGTTCTCTATCTGGTTTGTTCCATGTTTTTGTAGGTATCGTCGGTGCACTCTTATCTCCATCATCATGCGAATCCTGAGCAGCATGAGACCTTGAAGGGGTCAATCGATTATGGTGAACAACCTTCCTATTTCTGGTCGAATCATTTTCGATCCGGAAATTCAGTCCGTTGGGCAATTTTTCGACTATGGTCCACGGACCGTTTCTGCGTGGGGAGAGTTTCTTATTTTCACCTGTCTTATAATATTTTGTCTTCAGCCACACCTTCTCCCCTATGTGATAGTCGTGAAATCGGATGTTTTTGTTATACTGTTTTTGCATTTGTTCGCGGTTTAACCCGAGATTACGGGCGACGTTCTGATACACTTCGCTTAAATGTGTCTTTAATTCAGCAGCATATTCGGCGGGCGTGACAACATCGGGATCGGCTGGATGAACATTCTGCTCAAAAAGGAGGTCTTGAGGCAAAACTGGCTTCCGGCCGAAAATTACTTCATATGGCGTACGTTTTGTTGCGGAACTTTCACTCGTGTTCAGGGCAAAAACGATTTCGTTTAACAAGGATCGCCAGTGCTTCTGTTGGATTCCTCGATCAAGGAGGGATGTACGAAACACTTCTCGAACATTTCGAATATTTCTCTCCGCAAAGCCATTTCCCTGGCTGTGGTATGCTGAGGAGCGTCGTTTCTCGATTGCGAACATTTCACAAAGCTCCTTGATGGTTTGGCCGTCGACGTTCGATCCTTGGTCTGACAGTAAATACGATGGACAACCGTGTTTTAAAATCCACGAGTGAAATAAAGCATTTACCACCTCTGGTGCTGATTGGTTTTGTAGGGGTTCAGCTTCAATATATTTCGAAAACACGTCTCCCATCAGTAGTATGTATTTGTATCCCGAATCATCCTGAGGTAACGTTGCTAAATCAATCGAAATGAACTGCATAGGGGCATCCGGTATGAATAATGGCAAAAGTGGTGCCTTCGGCGCATGAGGGTCACATTTGGCTCTTTCGCAGACAGAACAGGTAGATACGTGGCGCTTAATGTATGCATACGTATTAGGCCAATAGTACCTTGCACTGATTATCGCGTGTGTTTTATCTGTTCCAAAGTGAGCCTGTTCATGATATTTTGTAACCACAACGCGACGCAATGGAGCTGGTAACACAGGACGTCCAGACTTTGTAAGTATGTCATCTTCATTACGTAATTGATTTGAGACACGTTTGAGTCTTCCTTCCTTAACTGTGTCACCATTTGCCACTAGCCGTTTTGCTGGTCCGATAACCGGGTCATCATCTTGCTCTTTCATTATCTGTGCCTTGAACGATTGGGTTTGTGCGTCGATAGCATATATCTTTTCTTCAAACAGGTCTTCAAACTGGTCTACATCTTGGTTTTGAAGCTTTGATGAGAATCTCGACAGTGCATCTGCCTTTGTGTTTAGTTTCCCTGGAAGATATTGTATGGTGTAGCTGTATTCCTCAAGCTCCGAAATCCATCGGGCAAACTTTCCACGGGGGTCCTTGGTATTTCGTATATGGACAAGTGGATTGTGATCTGAATTGAGAATGAATTCTGTTCCTGCTAAATAAACGTGCCAGGTTCTAACTGCTAAAAGCAGTGCGTAGGCTTCCTTGCTGTGGGTAGACCATCGTTGTTGAGAAGCATTTAATGTAACAGAAAAAAAAGCCACTGGATGGGTAGTGCCATCTTGTTGCTGTTGGGAAAGGACACCACCGACAGCAATATCGCTTGCGTCTACTTCGACTACAAAGGGTTCACCACACCGCGGAAAACTGAGAACAGGTTTTGAACATAATCTTTCTTTCAGGTTTTCAAAGGCTTCTTCGCAGTGATCAGTCCATTCAAAGGCAACATTGTCACTGGTGATTTTATTCACAGGCTTACTTATGCGTGCAAAGCCTTCGATAAAGTTACGGTAGAAACCTGCTAGGCCTAAGAATCGTTTGAGATCCTTTTTTGTGCTTGGTCTTGGAAACTCGCGAATAGCTGATGTGAGTCTCTCTTGTGGTTTTATCCCTTCTGCTGATAACTCATATCCTAAAAACTCAACTGTTTGACTGGCAAATATGCACTTTGATGCTTTGAGTGAAATGCCTGCTGAACGAAGGCGTAGCAAAACAGCTTCAAGATCCTTCAAATGTTCATCGAATGTCTTACTGTAGATGGCAATGTCATCCATATACGCTAAGATATGGTCTGCTGGTAAACCTGATAAACAAATATCCATGAGTCGTTGGTACGAAGCCCCAGCATTGCATAACCCATATGGGGTGACATTAAATTCGAACTTACCACGTGGTACAGAGAAGGCTGTTTTCTCTTTATCCTGTTCATGCAGAGGCATTGACCAATAGGCCGAAGCAGCATCAAGCGTGGACCAATACTTTGCCCCAGCCATTTTGTCAAGCACATCCTTAATATGGGGAAGTGGGTAAGTATCCTTCTTTGTGGTGTCATTTAATTTGCGAAAATCACAGACAAACCTTGTAGAATTGTCCTTCTTTTTGACAAGAATAATCGGACTGTTCCACGGTGACTCTGACGGTCTAATGATGTTGTTATCAAGCATTTCATGGACCTGTGCATCGACTTCTTGTTCCCAGGCTGCAGGGATACGCCTTGGTTTCTGGTACACCGGTAGTGAGTTATCGGTTATAATCTTGTGCTCTAACACAGTGTTTCTCCTTGGACTTTTAGGATTGTTGGCAAAAATATCTTCATAACTGTGGATAAGGCTTGATAGTCGATCTTTTTCTTCAGCGGACAATTGCGCTCCAGTTTGGTACTGCTGTGGAGGAGCAGGTGATGTACTAGCACGTGTCGTGGTGTCAGGACCCGAAGCAATGAAGACATCTGATCCTGCAGGATTAAGAAAGCCGATTGTTTTCCTAGATGGCAGCTCTACATCATCACTGTTAACATTTACAATGGCTATCTTAAAAACACCTTCAGCATTAGGAATTACGCGGGCATAAGTTCCATAGGTACCAGCAATTCCATCTATAGGTGTTGGCTCAAAATCCCCCACAAGAAACGCTGTTTTAGGACTGCATTTTACAGCAACTGTTTGCTCAGTTCGGGCAGGAATAGTGACTTTTTCTGGAAGTCTAACTCGTTGAGGGGTAGTGAGTTCGAGGCCAGAAAACCACATTTTACCTAGTTTGACTCTATTGGTTTCGAAGTCAAACGTCACAGATCCGAATCTCTTCAAGAAATCACGTCCCAATAGAATATTTGTTGGTATTAACAACTCGAAATTCATGGAGGACTGGTTGACGTGATCCTTTGATAAGTACTTTTATACATACTTTACCAACAATATCCATTTTATTGCCTGAGGCATCAATGAGGTTTTCATCAAGATTGCTTCTAGTTGCTGACCCTTTTAGTCGTTTTAATGATCTTTCGTCAATTATGGACACTCCAGCGCCTGAATCTAACAGCACATTGGTCAACTGACCATTCAATTCTGCTTTCAAAATGACCGTAGAAACTTTACTGTCATCTTCACAAATGTTTACATTTTTCTCCTTTCCTAGGGTTTTTTCAGGTTCATATAGTCATTGATAATTTTCACAGCTGGAATCCCAAGCATCGTGACCTCGTTTACCGCAGGCTTGACAAAACCTCATTGGGCAGGCCCTATACAAGTGCTCATTACTTTGGCACGTTCGGCAAAGAAGATTTCCCGGTGATTTGGCGGCTTTTGGGCTTTGAAATCGACGAGGATTATTGCCGCGTCCCATTCCACGGCTTTTCGCCCCAAAACCGCGACCGCGATTGTAATTGGCGGAGGCCAACTTGACTTCTTCGTGAAGTCCTCCCCCGGGAGATGACAAAGAGGTTGCCTGCAACTTTTCAATGACCTTTTCAGCAATCGAGTCTACTATTTTCTCATCACTAATCGGATTAACCGAGTTTGCAGAGAACCTTTTGTTGACTGATAATGACTGAATACCTGCCAGCTCTAATCGTGTCGCTTCATCTGCGATTTCATTCAGCTTTTTGTCATCAAATTTTTCAAGTGATTTTAGGGCTACTTGCATGTCAACATGCAATCCATTGACAAAATAATCTCGTGCGATGGTTTCTTGAGTTTTCGATTCAAATTTTGGATAAGCTAACTTGACGAGTTGCAAGATTTTGTATGCAAAATTTTGTGTAGACTCACCTATTTCTCTCTTGCGATTTGATAGCTCACTGAGGGCTTCTTCCCTGTTGCGCCTGCCTCGCTCAAATTCTTTTAATAACTCTGCTGTAATTTTGCTAGCATCCTTGCGATCATCACTTGAAAGGCGTAAATAAACATCAAAAGCTGGGCCCTCCAATTTGCTTGCCAAGGCTTGGGCGCACTTCTCGCCAGTGTAACTCTTCAGCGACGAGTAAAGCTCCACCTTGGCAATGAACGAACGAACGTCTCCTGTTCCATCAAATGTCGCCGATTTTCCTTGTGCAGAATCCATTTTGGTTGATTCGTTTGTAGTAATGTTACCGTAAGATACTCGAATGAGATTTCTTAAATGGCGACTTGATCAGCGAAAGACTACAAACGAATGGCCTAACCGAACAAAACAAGGGGATAAGACAGTGCGGAAGCCAGGCGGACGGCCGGGGGTAACTACACCCAACACTATGACTACAAAGCAGCTTCTGTTGCAAGTTCTCCCCGATTCGCATCATAATGGACGAATATTCCTTTCAGCAAATTTTTTTTTGCTTCTAGGGTAACAAGGGGGAGGGTTAATACACCAATAAGAATGCGAATAATGATAAATTTTCATTTGTTTTATGGGATTAATGAATACATTTTTTCTTCGAAACAACCATGTTTTTGTTCTGGTCGATCGGGTTAAGAGAATGCTTTCAATCATTCGTTTTGTTAACTTACATGGATGCCTGTTGGATATTGCGATGCTGTTCTCATTCTAAAATCTAGCATTGCCTCTTCCTCTAATGCTGTTAGCATGACACATTTTCTGACTTTTATAAGGAAAACCTAGACTCAGTCAAGAACAAACATTGAAGATTGCAAGTGCCTTGCAGAAAGATGCTATAAGCAAGAAGTAAGTAAAATACAAACAATTTTCATTTGCATCTGCCCTTTCATTTCCTCTGATCATGTTTGTTTGTTTACAAATGGCGACACTGAAACAGAGGGAATGGATTGCTAAAAGAACGTTGCTACACGGGTAGCTACACGGGGGCTTACCGTGTAGCTACCCGTGTAGCTACACGGGGGCTTATGCCATTACTTGTTCGCCTACCTTTAGTTAGATAATGGGAAAATTAAGGATTCTTTGGTCTGTACTGCTAGCATACAAGTCAAACCTTTCAATGGGGCACAGGGAAACCCATAAATCTTCCAATTTCAGGCTTATCAGGCAATGGCATTGCCGTATTTCCGTCACATGACCGAAAAGCTCTTCCTCCCCCAGCTAAGTTTCCTCGCCATCGATTTTCTCTTACGTCTAATATGCAGCAGACTTGGGTATCAATTTGTTCTTATTATCCGTGTGAGTTGTTTCTAGTAGTGTTGTTTAAGTTTAAGTAGTTTTTCTTTCTTTTGATCTATATTAATTCCCTTGGGGTAGTCACAGCCTTTTGCTCCCCTGGGGGTATTTGTCCCAGTAGTATTGTAAAGTAATTTCTTGCAAGTAGTGTAGACCGTATTATATTTTGTAAGATTTTATTGAATTACAAATTATATAGAAGGAAAGCTCTTTGAGACGCATTTTCGAGTACCCTTACGAAAAGCAAAATGGACATTCGAGTGAGTTGCCCTGTGCCCTATTGAAAGATCCGATTTGTATGCTTCTACTGCTAATGACTATCATGCTATTGTGCCATAGCAAAGGACCGTCAGCAGTTTGTCAGCAAAATTTCATGACAGCGTTAACGACAAAGTATTTATATGGACTCAGTTCTATTCAGTCCAATTTCGTGGGAACCCTAGATGTTGCATGTAATGCTATGAAGACTCCAAATATTGTTTTCAACACTGATTTACTGTTGATAACATTAATCAGTAGGTTAAGATCGAGCCAGCAAGAGGTTTGACAATTTTTCATTTCAAGGACTGTTGTGCTCACTTAGTGCTCTTTTTTTAACATCTCACATAGCAATAGCACTAACGATACAGTCGTCAATCAACCTGAATTGTCTTGCAGACAACATACCAAGTTAAGATCCATTTATCGCTGAAAGACTTTTTAGCTCATTCGATCCAAGGATTTAGTGGCTCACCAACTACTCCTAACTTTAACCGTCTATAGCTCGAGAACAAAGCGTCAAAGAATCAAGGATAAATAAGGACCTAAAAATTCAATGTTTTCTCCTTTGAACGGCAATCCTGCTGACACTTGAAAAAGGAACGACGATTTCTCAAATCAAACTTAGTTTAGATAGTAAGAAATGGCAGTTTTCTGCTACTCAAAAAACACATGTCCTTAAAATGTTGTCATTCATATCACGTTTATCAAGTTCAAAGACGGAGCTTGAGAGCTGACGTCCGACCACCACGATGACAGCAACGAACTCAACTGGTCCATTTACTCATTCAAAACCCGATGATTTTACCATCGTTAGCAACCTAAGTCTCAAAATGACTCCTAAAAGTGTAGAATAGCTACAGAACCTTCACATATGATTTCGGATGGGTTATATTGATGGATAATTCAAAATCAGCATTCAATGGCAAAAATTGAAGAAGAAAATGTAAAAATCTTAAGGTCGTCGGAAGCACCAACCCACAATTTCCCCCTGCTTTTAGGCTACTTTCACCCAAGTTATTTGAGTTTGGATGTAAATTAGTGTCAGATCCCCATCCATGGGCCCCATAAACCATATGGTATTTGGAAAGCATATTTAATAACCTTTCGAATGATGTATAAAGATCATGAATTTGGATAGCAGTTTGGAAATAATTTATACCTTTTCAAAGGCTACCTTTAAAAAACCCAATTTTCTCGGTAGCAACCTGAGTTCACACAATGATTCATAGACAGGTACGAATAGCTCAAGCCTCAAAGAACCTTTACATGCAACTTTTGATTGATTGGCTTGAGGTATTATTCAAAAATGACATGCATTAGCTTCAGAGTACAAAAATGCCTGAGAGAAATGCAAATTTTAGGGTTGTTGGAGGCAACAATAGGCCACCTAAACCAAACGATATCTGGCAATCTTATTTGCATTTCGCTTGAATCTCTTGAATGTGCAACAGCAATGCTTTGCAATTGTCCTCAAGTATGATGCCTTGATAGTTATCCCAAAAATAAATGGACACAACATGTTTTTAGCTGTAAAGTTTGTGTTCCTTATCACAGCATCGTCAAACAGGCGTCAATCAAAAGATCTCAAAGACCCAAGTTTGAAAATGGGGAGGAATTTGAACCATATCAATGATATTTTTCATATCAATATCAATCTTACATCATTTGAAAGCTTATTTCCTCTTGATTTCAAATATGCAATCCAATTTCTCGTAAATGTCTTCATTCTGGAAATAATTACCAAAGATTGAACCCTAGAATCGGTTACTCCCCGCAGCAAATCTATCTGTGACCTGCCTGTCAAATTTGGCTTATGACCTTAAAGGGACAAATGATATAAAAATGTGGTCTTTAGTTGTGCCATTACGAGGAGATGACACTACAGGTACGATACCAATGTTGAGTTCATCTCGTAGGAGGAGATGAACTCACTGGTGACTTCAAATTGATGCTGGTAAGATTTGAGGCGAAGAAGTTGCTAGAATTCCCAACCTTAAAACTCAGAATAGACCCAGAGTTCGCAATTACATTCAATCCGGGGCAAAAGATGTGATTCCCAGCAGTGCAGCGAGAAATCTACACCTCATCATTTTGTTGCAACTACAGGTACAAAGCAATTTCATGCGTTGCTGAGAGCAAAGCACGCTTTTGAGATTTCGATCCACATTAAATCGAGGCAAGTGATGTTTCTGGAAGAAGTTCAAAAGAACTGACGTCATTGTGAAAGGGGTCTATTGTCTCAACTGGTCTCAACTCTCAAACTCCGCTTCTTGAGATCTTTTGACTGATTACAAATCACCAACTAATCTTGTCTTATTACTGCCCCAAAGACTTATTTCCAAAAACTTAGCATTCTGGGTCCACTGTGCGTCGCAACCCAGACCCGACATTTGATGTGGAAAAGCTAGTACATTATCCAACAGTTTTTCATCGTCTGTAGCGTAGTTGTTGTTATTCTATCATTGCGCGTCTTTTGATATTGACCATGGGGTAGTCAGTCTCTTTTCGCTCACAATGGTATGGTACCTGTAGTGTTGCACAGAAAGGTATAGTTAAATGTGAAATACATTGTAAATTTTCATATATAAACAATAAAAAGAATTGAAAAAGATGGCACGGTCCAAATTGAACGTTTGAATGAACCTCGAAACAAGACGAGAAGGCGAAGAGCAAAGTTGTTTCATTAATCACTCTGAAGCTAAGACGGGCAAAGAAAATCCCAAACATCCTCTGCTAGATCAATTTTCGGGAATGCAAAAAATGCAAAAACTTGAGGTGCATACGAAACTAATCAGGGAAGGCATGGAGGCTCTAGGGGGATAGGTCAAATTTTGGCGTTTTCGGGTGTATGGTAGCCAATTTTTGGAAATTTGTATTCTTTTGGCTTATAAATACTCCCCATTGAATAGATCTAACACAAAACAACAAAGCAACAAAAAGTTTGTGCAAGAAATGTGTCAAATCTATTCATGAGTCAATACAATTAAACAAAAGGCAAACAGCGGTAAACTTTCAACACACGCCACAAAACATTTAGTTCTGTTGTTTTGTGTAAGATCTATTATTTGGTGAACCAAACAGCCCCAAGAAACATTTGATCCTTTTTGTTTCCATTTGAATGAATTGAGCAAAATCAGGCATGCCATATCTATTTACGACTGTATGAACTGTATCGAATCACATTATCTGTAGCACAAAGCCTATCGATGCGACGTTTTGAGAAGACTAATGGCGCTTGCAGAGAAATATGGAACGAGACAAATTTGCAAGAGTTTGCTGAAGACTGGATGTTGTAAATGAAATTTGGAGACATCTAAATGGAAAATGAAGTCAAATAGATCATTGAGTCGTTGGTAAGTGAATCATTTAGCTCAAGAATACAAACTAAGCCCTTTCGGGGTCAACGAATGAGTTTTAATCGGCAAGAAGCTTAGGCCCAGATCACATTTCTGGCAGAAATTGCTGAAAATCACCTGCGATTTTGAGATGTAATTGAAGGGACAGTCATTGGGTTATTGTTTAGGGCAATATCCATAATCGCTGAGATTTTTATCCTTATATCTCATTTGCTGCGACTTTTATCGATGTTTGAACGAATGTCAATATTCTTCGACTGGAAAATGACTGTACTCGTAATTTGGGCTCCAAATGAGATATTTTTCCAAGCTCGCTACAAACTGTAGAGGGGCATCCGTTCTACTTATTTATCACAGAAAATTCCATGTAATTATTGTAACTTAGTAGCCATTTCAACTTTCGTGGGGGTATTCAAGAACTGACTTCGAACGGCCAATTTTGTATTACGTGGTTGGAAAGGGGCTATTTGATTGGCTGACTACCGTGAAATTGGATGATTTCCGCGTGCTTCAGCAACCAGTAAGGATTTGATCTGTATGCTCTCCCTGTAGAGTGGGCGCAACGGCGACCAATTCTGTGTTTTGAGTTCTCAGATTTTGTGGAACCGTCTGGCATTGGCTGGACGATTTGACTGTTGTTTTCACTTGTGTTCAGAACGTATACTGGATGTAACAAACATTATTCTAAACTTGTTACAAGTAGATCACGCTGAACACCAGTAAGAATAAAACTTTAATCGTGCTTTCAATCACAGATGGTTCCACAAAATCTGAGAACTCAAAACACAGAATTGGTCGCCGTTGCGAAGACTCTACAGGGAGCTGTCTTCTCCTTTTCGCTCCTCCGCACTGACTGTAGAGTTTGCACGCAGGCTACCATCTCGTAGACCTTTAAAAATAGAGTATTTCTTGTAATGGTCATTTAATCTATTAGTATAGAATTGGTCAAGCTTTTTATGTTTGGATACCTATTCTCGTACATCCTTTCATAACACATAAAATGCCGTGATTCTGAAAATAATCATGATATCAAACATGCTCCCACTGCGATTATGGCAAAGTGCACAAAGTTCCTTGAATCAAGTCAGAGAAATCCGGCTACAATCAAAGCCGCTACAATCAGAGCTCAACACAACGGATTTCTTTGTGAATGTGTGTATTTTAAACAAAGGAGGGCTAATCTTCTTGACCTTCTACGGCCGTAGAAAGTCAGAGGATCATCAGCCATTCAAATTTCCTATTCTTTATATTGTCATTATCACCCAATCAAATGCGTGACAGACTGCCTTTAGGCCTTGTACCAATTTTTAATTTCTTAAGAGTCTTGTGAGAGTATGTTGGGTCTTGTACCCTTGTCGAAAACCATAAAGAATTGTCGATAAAAATGTGACAGGAAATTGTTTGAAAACATTTCTCTTGTTATCTTAAAAATTTCAATAAAAAAATATACAACGAATCAGAGTACATTTCAAGACTTCATCGATGTAAAAGTTCGGACCGCTATGAGATTATAAATACATTACAGTGATTCAAAATAATTCTCAACATCATATGGATACAAACATTGACATTACTTTATCTAAAGCAAATCTACGATGTGCAACAAAGAAAAGCTCAGGGGCCCATTTCTAAGGTTTGCACCTCAGGCACCTGCTTGAGGGTCGTGACTCTTTCTGCCAAGAAAACTTGAATTTCAAAATGGCCCCAGGGGTCAAAGCATAAC
Organism: Aurelia sp. 4 Dawson et al 2005; assembly: GCA_964019985.1. Classification (NCBI taxonomy): domain Eukaryota; kingdom Metazoa; phylum Cnidaria; class Scyphozoa; order Semaeostomeae; family Ulmaridae; genus Aurelia; species Aurelia sp. 4 Dawson et al 2005. Next base: position 6,718,731 of record OZ026509.1, read on the forward strand.
TCTAAATTAAATGCTCAGCAAAATACAGTAAAAACCCATCCTGTCATAGCTGACTGGCTCTATAACGATGAAACAAATAAATATGAACTTGTCTTTAACCGGGCTCTAATTTCTTATAAAGTTTATTGATTTCATATTATGGAATCCAAAGACTTGATTTGCTATATGGAGGCCCTGCGCCCTGTTAGTGCCCAGGCCTCCAGTTCAACTTCCTCGTTCGTTTTTGCGATTCACCAAGATGGCCGAGTTTGCAACGTGGCTGGTGAAAACTCGAAAAACGCGCTCACACCGACCAAAGAAACTTCAAATATCCGTACAGACAGCGAGGGAGACAAATCTCCTACACAAGACAACGATGATTTCTCTGGAAACACAGATGGTGGCAGGTTCTCCACCGGATTTTGCAGTGCAGGTGGAAGGACCACAGACACGAGCCAAGCAAGGCAGTCAAAGCAATCCAAAAAGGGGCTACATAGCACCCAGGCTAAATCAAAGGGGCTAAAACGCACCCTAACCCACAAGAAAACAACCAAGCGCAAAGCTGGTACATCAAAATATAGCGGGAAGAGGAAGAGACAGAGGAGAGTATTCCTCCTCTGATGGTTCCTCAAGCAGCTCCAGCAGCAGTAGTGATTCCTCGTCATCATCTGATGAGGAAAATGAAGCTTGGAAAATGACAAAATCGGAGGATAGAAACTCCTGGAAGTTGCCAAAGAAACTGGCAAAGTCATTTTCCCAAAGTATGAAAGAGCATTACACAGACATAGACCTCAGGGATAACGTCCTGGAGGGCTCACCACCCCCCACAAAAACATACCACCCACTCCGTGCCTAGACAGTACCATGGAGACTTACCTTGGGGAAGCAAAAGCTCCTTTTACTGCTGTGAATGACAAGGCTCTTGCCAGAATGTCGTCGAAAATCAGAGATGTAACAGGGCCATTAGACCGCTTATGGAAAACATGCCATAAAGGCCGGGTAAACAAGCGAAAATCAAAATTTATCAGAGAGCAACTTGACCAGTCGATGGTGCTACTTGCCCAGGCAGTTTCTTCAATCACTTTTCACCGCAAAAGGGCTATTCTCAACTCCATCTCAAGGAACAAAGAAAGAGCCCACATGTGGCTAAAGGAAAAATACTCAAAGTAGCTGAGGGAACCTACATTAGACCTATTTGGGGCCGACTTCCACAAGGCCGTGAAGAAAGATGCTAGGTCTGTTGACCTTTCTACCATTCGATACTTACGAATGCAGGCCAAGCAAAAAGCAACGCCCTCTTGAGGGGGCTCAACAACCAGAGCAAGGCATTCAAGCAGCGCTGTAGAGCACACTCTTGCATCAACCTCAGCAAGAGGATCAAGAAGTAAATATCTTACCAAAAGTGAGGAAAACTCCCATTTCCAACATAGAATTGAAGCCTCTAGCACAGACACATGTCCACCCATTGATACTAAGGCTACCAAACCCATCCAGGCAATCCCTCCCAATGGGGCGGGGGGAGACTGAAACATTTTCTCCCACAATGGGAAAAGCTCACAAGGGACCCGCAACTCCTAGGTTGGATAAGGGGCACAAAATTCCCCTGCTGGAAACGCCCTACCAATCAAAAGGTCCAGGCAAGCTTGTCATAAACAAGGAACAAAATGCAATTTTATCAAAAGAGGTGTCCAATATGTTGGAAATGGGTGTGATTCAAAAAGTAAATCATATAAAGGGGGAAATTATAAGCAATGTTTTCATGAAGAAGAAAAAGGAGAAATGCCAATACAGGCTGATAGTAAACTTAAAACCACTAAAATCCTTCATACCCCACGAAAAATTCAAAATGGAAACACTGAAAAATGTGAGGGATTTCTTGCAACCCGGAGACCTCATGATAAAAACAGATCTAAAACACGCGTACTACTTAGTGAATATGGCAAGCGAAAGCAGAAAGCTTCTCAGATTCACCTGGAACGGGACTCTTTACGAGTACACCTCCGTTGTATTTGGCTTGGGACCAGCTCCGGGGATGTTCACAAAACTGCTAAAAGTTCCCATAACTGTTCTGCGAAAAATGAACATCAGCATAGTGATATACATAAATGACATGTTAATTATTGCAGACTCGCAACAAGAAATGGAGCAGGCAAGGGACCCACCTCTATTCCTCCTGCAGCACATAGGGTTTGTGATAAACTGGGAGAAATCTTTTCTAGAACCAACCAAACAGATAGATTTTCTGGGGGTACAAATAGACTCAACAAACATGACATTCTCCATTCCGGAACCCAAGCTGAACAAAATAATTTCGTTTTGTCAGTCAACCCTACAAAACCCCTACATTTCGTTGAAAAACCTTGCCGTTGGAAACTAATGTCCACATCAGAGGTATTCTCCCCAGCACCCCTTCAAGTACGATACCTTCAAAATCTCCTGAGGGAAAATCTTAAAACCAAGTCGTACGAAGCAATGATTCATTTGTCAGCAAAAGCCCTATCAGAGTTACACTGGTGGAAGAAAACCTGGTCCTTCACAAACCTGGGGCTGGGGGCAGCATGCCAGGGAATATCAACGGGAGGAGCATGGTTACGAACAGAACAGAAATTACACATCAATGTCCAGGAGTTGATGGCAGCAGAGCTGGCAATCAAAACCTTCACAAAGGGGAGAGAAGTGACATCAATCCACTTAAGAGTGGACAATACCATTGCACTCCACTATCTCGCCAAATAGGGGGGGGGGACAAGGAGCCAGATATCAATAGAGATAACAAAGAGGATATGGGATTTTTTATTATGCAAAGGGTTCACGCTTACAGTAGAATATGTCACATCAGAACTGAATGTAATAGCAGACTGGGAGTCCAGGAACACCTGGGACTCCAGCGAATGGAAACTACGTCCCAAAATTTTCCAGCAAATATGCGAAAAATTGGGGAAGCCACAGATAGATCTGTTTGCTTCAAGAATATCTCACCAACTCCCAAGATACATGAGCAGGAAATCAGACCCTGGCAGCGAAGCCACAAATGCATTGCAGAGGGATTGGGGACACATGTTCCCATATGCGTTCACACCATTCAACTTGATGGGCCAAACCCTAAAGAAAGTGAAGAAACACAGTATAGACATGATTCTAGCGACACCAGTATGGGGGGGGGCACAACCCTGGTACCCCCCAACTATTAGGCATGACTTTTTGCAACCCAGTCATGCTACATCAAACAAAGACACTGTTATCAAATCCACAAGGAGGGACAAACCATCTGCTGAAAAACAATACCTTAAAAATGGCGGCATGGCTCATCTAAGGGAAACAATGCAAAATTCAGGCATTTTAAAGTCAGCTTCCAAACTTATTATAAGTGCCAGGAATTCAGGCACAAGAAGCAATTACAACACACACTGGCAACAATTCTCTAGCTGGTGTAGTGAAAAACGAATTGATCCATTTTGCTGCTCCTTGAATTACATGCTCAATTACCTAGCAGTTCTATTTTACAATAAGAAAGAATACAGAGCCATAAACAATTGCAGATCAGCCATTTCTGCATTCCATGAACCAATTAATGGTTTTCCAGTAGGTAAGCATCCACAGGTTACAGCATTGATAAAACGGATTTCCAAAGAAAGATCCCCTCTGTCAAAATACAGTTTTGTTTGGGATGTTGATCAAGTGTTAACTCCCAAAGATCTCACACAAAAACTTGTCACCTTAATAGGCCTGACAATCATATGTAGGAGCAGTGAGATACATGGCCTCACCTTATTGAGAATGAGCAAATCAACAACTCATATGAAATATTCTCAATAGCAAACAAGATCAACAAGGGAAAACTGACCCTCCAATAAAAATTCACTCTTCTCCAGAAAATGAAGCCCTTTGTCTAGTAAAATGTATAGATGCTGACCCTGAAATGACGAAGCCCTGGCGAAAGAACCTAGGGACAGAAACAAGAAATATGCTATGGCTAAGTTTAGCATCACCCCACAAACCAGTATCAAAACCTACCATCATCAGATGGATTATCTCAATTTTGAACAAGGCAGGCATAGAGACAAAAAGTTTTAAATCACATTCTGTAAAAGCAGCAAGCTCATCTAAGGTGGCTAAAGCAGGTTTATCAACAGCAGACATTTTGATAAGGGGAAACTGGAAGGGGGCATCTGTGTGGGAAAAACATTACCACAAAAGCATTGTTACACCAACTGAAAGGTTCACCACGACCTTGCTGGGAAAAGAGCAAGGTGGAAGACTTTGAATGAGGAGGATGAACTGGAGGTCCGGGCACTAACAGGGCACAGGGCCTCCATATAGCAAATTAAGTCTTAAGATTCCATAGTATGAAATTCACACATTTCATTAGGGCTGAAAGCCTGACAGGAAATTTGGACTTCATAAATTATGGAATCTTAAGACTTAATTTCCCACCTCCCACCCCAGAAGTTACCTTTCAGAGCACCATGATTGGCGTTGATATTTTTTCCTCAACAAAATTTTTTCTTCTTTCCAAAGGCAGCTCACACCTTTTTCTTCTTTCCAAAGGCAGGCAGCTTTGCGGGGTGAGTGGCCGAGTGGCTTATACAGTCTTCGTCAGGTGACTAAAGTTAAGCTTGGTCGAGTGAGGTCAGATTTCGGATGGGTGACCTCTGAGGCCTGACCTTGCAACTCAACTCGCCGTCCTTCGGAAGGGACGTTAAACTAGGGGTCCCATGCCTGGATGCGGCATGCACAGTGGGCCTAAATTAGCTTTCAGTAGCTAGAAATCCTGACAAGTCCACTAATTGAAAACAAAACAAACCTCAGAAGAGGGATAGGAAGAGGAAAGTAAAGGCATTTGATTCATACAAGAAATACCTGGAGATCGCACATCATTTTGTTTCCTTTTCTCTGACTTTTCTGCATCATTAAAGTGTCGGTATGAACCATGGAGATGGATAAACTGTAGTTCTAAACACCAACAGGGCACAGGGCCTCCATATAGCAAATTAAGTATTAAGGTTCCATAATTATGAAATCCAAAATTTCCTGTCAGGCTTTCAGCCCTAATGAAATTTGTGAATTTCCAATCACTTCGCCAGCAATTGGCTGGTGCGCATGCGCACTGACAAAAAACCATGTTGGGCTTCACTTTTCGGACAAATGAGCAGTACCATACGATGCAGCAGCTCTTTTAATTACACTTAGCATTTTTTGCTTTTTAAGCTAATTGTAACGTAGTGGTTAGCAGTTTAGGCAAAAATACTTTTTCGCATACAAAGTAACTAGATGCTGAAATCAGCAAGGTTAGTGCTGCGAAGGAAAAATTTGAAAATAAGAATTACAAGGATGTAATCTTTCTATTGATCAAATCTTCTACCAATGTGTTTTACCAATGTGATGATACAACTCAACAAAGCCCATATGGTCTTACGGCTAAGTATGCAACATTTGCTGACGTCAGCACTTGATCTCGTGACATAAACAAAACCAGTAGACCTTTTCAAAGAGGTCTGGGTCGGCGCGCTACTTTCTTGAGGATGGCGTATAAGCTACGTAGGGGAATCCCCTTCTCACTACAAAAGTTCAAATGCAGTTGCAGAGGGCAAAGTCTCCCACTGCAACTCCAGTTCGGCATCGAGGGGAGAGGATTCCCTCGTATTCGCCAATTTCCAGAAATGTAGCGCGCAGCCCTTGGCCTCTTTGAAGAGATCTATTGACCAGGGATTTATCCCTCCTGTTGACCTACCTATAATACTTGTGCTAAGTCTTTAGCACTTACAGTTTTCCAAATGTGTAAAGAGACCTAGTCATGATAGAGTTAAAAGGAGCAAAATTGGATGATTTCTAAAGCACTCCGAACGATAAGCTGCATTTAAAAAAACCGCCAAAATAAAATATGCGTTTTTGACAGGACACGATAAATCGTCTACTGGAAAAATTTGAAGATTTATGTGTTTATCTGCAGCTACGATCTTCAGTGAAATGCTAGTATTTTTTGAAAATTTGTTGGTCCTCAAATTATGGACCTATTTCTTAAAAAATCTCTTATATTTGGAGCGAAATTCCTAAGATGTTCAATTTCGAAAAACACTGAAAAAGGTGAAGAAAACGTTGAACAAATTTCTGTTGCCTCAACATGAATGGACAAGGAGAGAACATTTCCGTGGTGATTTGGGGGATTCAGAAATTGATTAAAACTCCATGCTTGTTTGAAATCCAACTCAATTTTCACAAATTCAGACACAATTTTAAAGATACAATAAACCCAATGTGCCCAATAAATGATGGCATAGAGGACACGGAACACTTTTTGCTGCTCTGCAGTTCTTTCACAGAGTATAGGCGCAGTCTTCTCGCTGGTGCTCACGATGTGCTCCAAACGCACGGATATTCCGAGTCTCTGAGCTCTAATATTTTACAGGTTCTTTTATACGGGGATAAAAACCTGCCTTTGGAGGCAAATGCTTTAATCCTGAACTTAACGATTAAGTTTATTTTGGAAACAGAACGCTTTGATTAATCTATCCATTTCCCTACGAATACCCCCATACCCCAACCCTATTTGTATTTAGTGTTGTTCGTAGTTAATTTTTGCGTAATAGTTTGAGGTAGCTTGCAACCAAGTAAGAAATTTTCTTTCCAACCTAAATCTTTGGGTTCGAAGAACGAACAAATTTTATCCAGGTTTCCAAGTCTCAGACTTGTTATATCTGGAATTACTTGGTAACAAGCTACCTACACTCAAAGTTTAATGCCGTATTTAATTGTATGTTGTTCGTTTATGTTTTTCGTTCCCTCGTTGTTTCTTTGCGTAAAGTTTCTTGTTTTGTCCTCGTTTTGTTTCATGTAACCAAGGGGTAGCCGTGTAATCTCGCTCCTCTTGGAATTGTCCCTGTAGTGTCGTAGAGTCATAATTAGAAAGTAAAGTAGAACGTAACTAATATTGTAAATTTTTTATCTGAATGTAAAAAAAAAGAAAAAAAAAATCCAACTGGTCGCTTCATTATTGTTTGCCTTTTAAACCCCTTGGCACAGGAATGCAGTACCTGAATAACAGTATAAATTCGATGAAACTTCACAACGAAAATACATTTCGTTATATCATTAAAAATATTTTTACGTTCTATCCAACATAGAACCAAAACTCGTGCATCAGATTACAATGATCAACTAGGCTTGCCACGCGACGCCTGCGGCGCCGCGCTGGCCCGCCGTCGTACCGAGTGATTCTTAGGAGAGGAATTTGCTGCCTGTTGTCATTGGTATCACATTATTCAACCGGCTCCAGAAAAGATGCTTTCTTTTGATACCCCGTTCAAGTAACAATAGGCGAGAACGATACTCCGAAAAATGGTACATCCCCATCGGCCCCCTGGGAGAACAATTGTCCCCCCATCACAACAGCGTCCCACGGCCCTGGACTGTACAGTAATTGGAACAGTTACCAAGTCCTTACCTTGTCTTTTGAGTTTACAATTGTTTTTACAATGATTTGGTGTAATACAGACTTGGTGCAAGTTTTGGTTTGTATTTGTTGCAATAAGATCAAATTATGTAATGTCCATTTCCTTCCTTCAAGGCGCTACGTCAGATGCATTAGTTAGCTGAGTGTTCTGTAATGTTGTAAGAACGATTAACCACCCCCCCTCCTATTACAGCAGCGATCTATGGCCCTGTGTTGAACGGTAATAGGACAATATTGTGAGTGCGAAGTATGCCATCTACCTGTTGCGTGAGATGTTACTAAATATTTGAAATATTTGAGAGCCCAGTTGCGGGAAGTAACTGAACTATATGTGTCCGGCATTAAAAATATAAGAAAAACACAAAAGGCATATGTGCAATTTTTGCCGTATTTTTATGGAAAACAAAAGGATTTAGGCCAAAAGCCTATGGCATTTGGGGGTGAAATGAACCTCGATTTCACAGGCCTTTCTCAGTTACCAGTCGTAGCAAAGCAGGATGGGAGGGGATATAAAACGAAGATGAGGGTTCACCGGAAACACTCTTTTCCCCCAGACCCTGACACAAAAAGTGCATATGCATTTGTCACGTCATCGTCTGTGTTGCAGGTAACTCTAGAATGCGGCAAGTTAGTCGCTAGCATTCTTCACATTCATTGTACAGTTTCAAAAAGAATGCTTCAAATGCCAAATAACACGGAAGACAAAAAGCAAAACTCGTGCATCAGATTATAATGATCAATTTCTAAATTATAACTGATCATTTTCTAAATTCCTAAATCACCACGAAAACAATCTCTCTTTGCACATCCATCCTAAGTCTTTAGAAAATTTGATAAATCGTTTTAAAGCGTTTTCAGTGTTTTCGAAATCGAAACTTTTAAGAAACTTGCTTACGGGTTCATGAATAGAAGACTAAATAATGTTCATGAAATACTAGAATCTAATTGAGGATCTTAGAAAAAGATTAACTCATAAATCGTTGAAATCGGTCCAGTAAATGATTGATCGTGGTCTGTCAAAAAGTGCATTGTTTATGTCAGAGCACCCGGTATAAGTCTTCTGAACAAATAAAAAGAAAGGTTTTGGAGCACCCGCTAAACTCAGGAATAGACCTTTCAACTATTCCAAGAAAAATTCGAGTCGAGCTAAATTTTTAAGGTCTCCTAGAATTTCTAAATTTTTACAATAGTGATAGAAGCTCTGACGCCACACGATCGAAGCTCCTGTATTGAAATGTAAAAAAGCACCGCTCAATCCAGGCTCTTTGGCGCTATTACCTATAAAAATGAATGTACCGTACCTAATTTAAAGCAAAAAAGTTGTGGACATTATTCAGCTCAATTGCCGCGTTCTAGGAGTATGCTTGAAACCTACTTTAGAACAGTTACGTATTACAGCTAAATATGATTAGGAATTAAAGTTCATTTCAAATGTCCGGTCACCTACTTGGTCTGAGGTATTAATTGTCTTCTTTCACTATCACTAGCAAGCTTATCAAAAATTAGGTATCAATCGAGACCTTGAAGGACGGAACTTGAATTTTAAGAAGAATTTTGTTTTGAGCTTAGTACAAGGGGTTTGCGTCTTGGGGGTTCTACTCAATACAGCAACGCTAGTTAATACTCTACTGCCTAGTCATAAGTTACCGCATGGTGACCCTTTCAAAGTACCCTGAAATTAGCAATGGATAAGCTCTAATGGAATTTAAGTTGATTCCTTTGATGATTTTAATGATAACACCATAATGGACATCTCACGATTTTGACACTTTCCGTTGCTACGTGCTTCAGACTCTGCTACCAAAATACAGTTGAAAATTGATAACTGGCACATGGTTAACTCAAGACATATGATATCTGGAGCAAGTTTACATTTCCCCTCATAAAACAAAGTACGGGTGAAGCTGCACACGCTGGACAAGACAAAGCATGATATCTGACGTCACTTCCGGCCTCTGTTACATGAAAGCTGTTACTTTAAGAGTATTGAACTCAAAGTTTCTTGGTTTTCAAAGTTTTCAAAGGCCGTGGACAAATCTGTTTACAAACTTAGGATGCAGCACAGCAGGTGGGCAGACGTTTTCGGAAATTTGACGTGTTCTTGGTTCTATGGCAATTTCGTTCAAAGATTTGGATTCCTCGATAGTTTTGACCTATTTGCCACGCTTTCAAAAATGTTGACCAATTAACGTTATATTTTCTCGTCTTGAACTTGGTCTGGTTGTTTCAAGAAGAAGAAAGTCAACTTTTCTTGACCTAAATATACCCAAAAATTTTTCTAAGCGCGATATTTTCTAAAATAAGGCAATAATCCTCACTTTGGAGATATAACGTAATGGATCATTTGCCAATTAGGAAAAGGGACTGAGGCGAGCGCGGCCAATTCCGACAGCCCTAGTAAAGGTCGAAAATCTGGGGAATCCTCTGCACTTCAGTAGACACGGCAAGCTGCACTGTTCGGTCTAGTCGCTGTGCAAAAGTTGAATGTTGTACTATCTATTTACCACCTCCAAGAGTTATTTGGTTCTTATCTAGTAAGGTAAGTGTTTCCCTCGATTTTCAAGACATTTTCTCATCCTTTCACTGATTTTGGAGTGTGCGTCGAGGCACTGTAATTCGACGAATTTCCCACTATCAAAAGGCGACTCAACTTTTAGGCCAAGTCAGCCGGAAAATTCTCCCTCTTCAATGGCCTTCACCGGGTACTGATCAAACCGTTGCTGCTTGTGAAATGGGCTCAAATGCTACGAAGCTTCATTTTGGACCCATTTAAGATGTTCAAACATTGTTCTTCGTCCACTAAATGGCAGACTATCTTCTCTTGCCATCCGATGAAATAGCTCCACTTCAAAGTAAATTTAACAACAAACTGCAAGTCCAAGGATTTTTAACTTTTGAAGGAAGATTCGAAAGACAATCTATGAATCTGGAAATTTTGAAAATCTATGATAATCTATGAAGCTTTCAAAATTATGTTGTTAATAGAACCTTGTAATTTGTTGTATATTATGTAATTGTTGTAGTTTTACTGTTGACTATTAGAAATTGCCAACATTAAATAATGATGAAATGAAAAAAATGAGAAATATCATTATTACTATTTGGAATTTGTAGAGTCAATCAGGATGGAAAAGTAACATGAATCACTAAACATGACAGACCCTTTATACCTAACTTCTTGCTGCACATTAATAATTGCAATTTGAATCTGCCCGAACAGGAAGGATAATTTCACATGAATGATTGACTTCCAAATAATGCCGTCTAGGGTGACATCAAAGAATAAAAGTCAAAGAAAATATTACAAAGACCTCTCTTTCCAAGAGCTCCATCTCATGAAGAATATGCTTGGTCAATTTGGTTTATTGTGCCTTCCAAATCAGCACAAATGAAAATTGATAATGCATCGTGTTGCACTGCAGCAAGGGTCTGGAAAATGTTGGATTTTTACCTGCTCAGAGAAAAGTCTGTGAATCAAAATTTTTTCGTCATTCCATCCTACCGCAAGCGTGTCCATTTTACTGAGTGGACCCTACTGCTATGCTAAGCTTACGAGTTTCTGAAAAATCATCAAAATGACAGTCATCGCAGTTGTCCAGAGCAAGAAATCATTTCAATTTCAATAGATAGCCTCCTCCTTTTACTTTGTCTGTCATTTTTTAGATACAGCTATTGCGTTATATCTTGATATTTCACTTTGCGACACTTGGGACGCTTGCTGACGCAATTTATCACATAATTTACTTTCGCGCCACAACTTTCTTGCAATAAAGGCCTGAAGTGACGTCAGAATTCAGGCTTGTTGTTGTCGGTACGTATAACAGGGTACCACAGCTGGACAACATCAGTCAGAAATTTTTTTGCCGGGTCTTACTGTACCTAATGTCGAATAAGAGGCTACTCCAAAAGATTCAATTGACACAAAAAAATGCATTTTAGCATTTCTCTGAATTTAAATGACACAGCAAAAGTTGGGGCTGCAGAATTCAAAGATAAAAATGTGGGCATTAGGGAAAAAAATACAAGCAGATGATAATGGTGTGGCCAATTAAACATTTTAACATTGCAAAAAGCTGCTTGCAAATCGTGAAAAGTGGTTTCAGACCTCACGTTTTCGTTTCCACGTCTCAATCTTATCAAACAAGTGCTCATTTAGTGAGTGTATTACTTCGTTTTCAGACAGCTTGTTTGTATCGTTAATTTGGTTTTCGCACGAAATATATCCTTCCTTTCAGGGTTTCATATCAATTTGTTTTCTCTTCAAGCATTTAGCAGTTTTCTCTCTCGTTACAGGTTTATATACCGGGTGTCCCAGAAAAAGGTAACAGATTTGATTAAGGCTAGCGTTAAGAATTTAGCTCTCGTCAATCGGAAGTGACCTTTAAACAAATGGTCTTTGTTTGCTGATTTTGAAACAATGAGAGTAGAAATTCTAATCTCGAAGGTCTAGATTTTTATCAATCTCCAAACCAGAGCTTTTGGGTTTTGGCCTAAGGTGTCACCACGCTTGTTGTGGAATCTCTTGAATCATAGCATAGTACACACAAGGAGCCTTTCGCTTTGGAAAATTTCTGAAAAGAATTCCAAATCGAACCGGACATTCAAACTCACCAATTATTTCCTAAATAGACATCTCTGTTCATTTTACAAAAGCTTCGAATTACATCTGCCGAAAAAATTATTGTTCATGAACATGATTCCCTCGAGTGTGAAAAAATCTTCCGCGTTTCAATAACATGCATTTGTTGTCATTAAAATTATTACGAAACAAGGCACTGCCATCTAGGCATGGAATTAATACCAAAAAATGAAAATTCGAGTATAAACTAAGAATCTTCATGGTGCCCTGAAAATTTTTCTGCATGTATCTGTACGAATCCTTTGGCAAAGATGTTCCCAACACATCAAATATTATTCTAGTATTTTTGCTAAGAATTAGATTCAGTTAGAATTTTTTTGTCTCACTATAAAAGACGAAATTCTGATGTTTTCCACTGTATTTGAGCCTAAAAATGCCTTACTCAACTTTGGAAAAAAGTCTTGTTTAGCTGAAGATATCAAAGATTTAACTTGCATTTTCGAAAAGAGTAGAAATGCATCGGTAGAATAAAAAATTGGAAAGAATAAAAATAAAAAATAAAAAAGGTTATTATAGAATTGTTATTACAGAATAAAAAAAGGTTTTTGAACATCGGTCTCCTCGTTGAGGATATATAGTAATTTTAATTTGTATGTTTTCATAGATGCCACAAGCATTAGGCCGGAAATGGTAATGTAAACAAAACTTGGCATCACAGGCCAACTTTAAAAATCATAACTCTGGACTCAAAACTCCGATTTGAGAAATTTTTGTTTTGTTCAATAGCATAGTGTCTCTTCCATATGATAAAATTATCAAATAGCTTATACTAGAATTTTCATTTTCTGGTATTAATTCCATGATTCTAAGAGCTGGATCACAGTGCAAGGAATGGTCGCTTGTATCTAAAGGACTAAACATCACGAAGATAAGATCACTGAAAGTGCTCACTCGTGTTCAGATCGTTTCTTTTCTGCAACAAGACCCACAAGACGAAGACTCAGGGTTTAAGTCATTTGTTTTCTGCGTCTTTCTTCACGACCTTAACAACTCAAACGACCTAGCGTGAACCAGGCCTTTATTCATTTTGACAGAAGAAAGATATTCCTTAGTGACTATATCTATTGATACGTTTGTCATGTGCGCAAAGCACACGGGCCATTTCGGACTTTCTACGTTATGCCTATCCTTGAGGAGATTCCCCAAAACAGTGCTTTTGTAGTTTCGGCCAAAACCTAAAAGCTCTGGTTTGGAGGTGAAGGCAAATCTGAACTTTCAAGATAAAAACGTATACTTTCAATGCTCCAATATCAACCAACAAGGTGTCTCTGTTCAAGTTAACTATCGAGGATTGGTCTGATGGTTATTTCTGATTGATTTGAGCAAAGTGCAGACAAGCTATTACAAAGTCTGCCTTATTTCCAAATCTTGCAAAATCTTTCAAATCTTTCCTGAGCTCTTGACAGTTCGCTAAGTGTAGATTGCCTTTCAAAGCATATACCGGAAGGGAGTGCATAACATATTTAGATGCCGGAAATGTGACGGATGGGCTTTTGATGCTACTTTTCGCTAAATATGGGTTCCTGTTCGATATATCCTTCCTATCTGTTGGCTGAAACATTGGCCACTGTTAAACGTTGGTCTTTCATCCACAAAAATGCGATAAAACGGTTGTTCCGAAGCATGCTGAAACTCTCGGAAGTGAGGTTTCTTAAAACTGGGCAAGAGACCCAGCCTGTACGAACATAAGTGAAAGGAAGGGAAATTGTGTAGCTCCGCTAAGTGCTTTTTGGCTTCTTACACTTTATTGTGCAAATGAAACTGTGATTCCGTCAATTAACATTATACCAACTGATTTCATACTTTCTTGGCTTTGGGGTCAAATGCCATACTTACAGTGTTAATCAATCTGTATCTCTGCATAAGATTGCGAGCCCTTGTGTGTTCATTGCGGATCTCTTCAGTGTGATTCGCAGGGAACCATCCTTTTTCACCACCAACCAAATGTTGTCCCTCGTACCAACCTCGAATAGAGAAATTGTATCATGGATTAATTTCAAATTCTTTGGTAAGGCAGGGGCGAAAACATTCAGTTAATTACTAGTAAGTTGCAAATTACAAATATGTGGCCCATAGCTGAATCATAGTATCTCTGAACCATAGATCATAGAAAGGGACATAGGAAGCGTCTCAAAGTTGGGGGGCACAACACTTCGAGGGCACTTCTTCCTAAAGAAGAAGGGGCCATTTTCTAAAAATGAAAAGGACACTTCTTTGTTTATTGCAAAATCTTGGGGGGTACGTGTCTTTAGTGCCCCCTACTACGTCTATGTATCTCTTTATAGAAGGGAAAAGAAACTCCTTTCCCATAATTGTATGAGCTCTTTCAACCGATCACCGACCAACCGATCACTTCTTGGAACGATTTGAAATGAATGGAATCAACACGTCAAGGAAAGGGGGACTTTAACTTCGAGAATGATTTTCATTCAAATTTGTTTTCATTGATTTATATTGAAGAAAAATACAAAAATATATTAGTTTGTTAAAAAAGGACGCTGTGGATTTTAGAAAGCATCGTAAAGAAGAAAAGCTCACTTGCCAACTTGGGGCGGTATGAAAATTCGAAGATGGAACTTTAAAGAATGTTAACACGCAAAGCTATTGGCCTCTAAAGCCGAGTTAAATTATAAAGACTTACCATCAGGTAACTTTCTTAACACTTTGATAACATCACCTTCCCTTAGAGTCAGTTCATCGGGTTGATCCGGTTGGTATGTGTGAATCGCTCTTACTTGAGGACAGTCTACAACGAACGATATGGAAAAATTTACGCACATTATGTGGTGGGGGAGATTTGCATAGGAAGGAAGCGATGTAGGTAGGTAGATAGGTAGGTAGGTAGGTAGGTAGGTATCTATGGACGCTATTTGTGCCAAAAGTGTAACAATAGGAAGGGACATAGGAAGCCAAAAGTGTAACAATAGGATAGCAAAGAATAATAAGAAGTATATCATAGAAATTCAGATTGCGACAGAAGAGAACAGTCCAGTATTAAGAGCAAAGACGATCCAAGGAATGCAGCTGATAACTCTAAATCTCCAAAATGTATCAACAGTTGATAACTCAATTGAAGGAAATCTGACAGGAGAACAAGTTTTATTAGAGTACAAGGAAGTTCTTAGAGGCGAGGGACGGTTCAGTGATGTGTTAGACCTTCAAATTGACCCCAATATGACTCCTGTGCTGGTACCACCAAGGAAACCACCCATAGCTTTCAAAGCAAACTACAAGCAAGAGCTAGATAAGCTGACGAAATTGGGCATAATCAAACAAGTGGTAGAGCCTACAGATTGAGTTTCAGCAACAGTCATGATGTTGAAGCCAAATTAGAGATTGCGTCTTTGTTTAGAACCTAAGGTCGTGGCCAAAAGTTCAAGTCCAAATTTTGTAAACAACCGTTCTTGGGGTAACGAAATGGAACCCTAGCGCTTTGCCTTGGAGTTAGTTTAGGACGACTTCTTTGTAGATTCCGAAGTTCGATGCTGTTTTATAAATTACTGCGCCATTTTGCTATGAAGTCACACTGAAGTCCATAGAAATTCTCTTAAATTCCAGTGGTTGTACCGAAAAGGGATGTGACCTGAACATTGTGTTACTCAGCTGGATTTTACATCAATCTATGCGAAATTCATTTCCATGATTAGTTTGCAAAATATCGAAACCCTGCGAAGAACATTGCTTCAGGGAAAAAGGTAGTAGACAGCCTTTAGCCTGAAGCTTTGGCCAATAGTTGACCATGATTGGCAAAGGGTGAAAAAAATATTGTGATTATCGTGTAAGAGTCTTTGATATTCGATAATTCCAATAGCAAAGGAAATATTGAAAATCAATTTGAATAACTATGCAATTTGTTGCTTCAAATAAAAAATAAAGTGCTGGTCTTAAATTTTTGGGGAAAGCTTTGGACTGAAGGCTCTCTACTTCCATTTTCCATGAGGAAATAGTTTTCACAAGGTTTCGACATTCTTCAAACTAATCATAGAAATGAATTGTGCATAGATTAATGTAAAATACAGATAAGTAACACAGTTTTCGGGTCACACCTCTTTTCGGCAGAACCACTGGAATTTCCGATAATTTCTATAGATTTCATTGTGACATCATAGCAAAATGGCGCAGATATTAAAAAAACAACATCCAAATTCGAAATCTACGTGGAAAGTTGACCTAAACAACTCCAAGAGAGTAAGTCAGGTAGAGCGCTAGGGTTCCATTTCGTTACTCTAAGAAAATTTGTTGATAAAAACGTGGTCTTAAACTTTTGGCCACGACTGTAAGCAACTAAACAAAGCTTTAAAGAGAAGCCACTATCCACTCCCAGTAATAGAGGAGGTGCTACCAGATCTGTCCAAAGCAAAATTCTTCTCAATAGTAGATGTGACAACTGGGTTCTGGCATGTGCCAATGGATGAAGAAAGTAGCAAATTGACAACATTCGAAACACCATTGGGTAGAAGATGTGGCTGAAGATGCCATTTGAAATTTCCGTAGCCCCAGAAGAATTTCAGACAAGCTAAGTGACTCTGTACTGGGCCTAAATGGTGTGAAGACAATAGCAAATGACATAATTGTGTTTGGGGTGTGAAAGATTCCAAAGATGAAGCTACGAAAGATCATGATCGTAATTCCAAAGCATCGCCAGAGAGATTTTTGCAAAGAAACATAAAGCTCAATGAAGAGAAGATGAAATTCAAAGTTCCAGAGTTAAAGTACAAAGGTCATGTCATTTCAGAGGAAGGTCTCAAACCAGATCCTAAGAAAATCGAAGCAACTACAGGGATGCCACCACCAGAGGATAAACAACAACTTCGTAGATTCATAGGTATGGCAAATTACCTCTAGAAGTTTGCACCACGCCTTTCTCAAGTAACTGCGCCACTGAGGATGCTTTTGAAAGATAACATAGAATTCAAATGGGACACTGCCATTCATAGCAAATGTATTACAAAAGTGAAGAAGATTATCACGGAAGCACCTGTTCTAAAGCTCTACGATCCAACTGATGAAGTCACAAAGCAATGTGATTCTTCACAATATGGACTAGGTGCCTGTCTAATGCAAAATGGACATCCCATAGCCTATGCCTCAAGATCAATGACTAGTACTGAGTCCAGTTATGCTTAGATAGAAAAAGAACTTCTTGCAATAGTTTTTGGAGCTGAGAGGTTTGAAAACTACCTGTATGGCAGGAAATTTACAGATGAAAAGTGACCACAAACCCCTGGAAGCAATCATGAAGAAGAGTGTGTCAAGTGCACCAAACGCCCACAAAGAATGATCCTTCGTTTGCAGGGATTTGACTTTGACATTATCTACAAGAAAGGTTCTAAAATGTTCCTAGCAGATATGTTAAGCAGATTTAATGTCACGAGTGACAAAGATAGTGATAGAGATACAGTGTGTGATGCTTTCATGGTAGATGAAGAAAGATCTAAAGTAGAAAGAGCAATAGAGAGCATTAATATGTTGCAATATCAATCTGTTTCACATGAAGGGTTTAAGAAAGTTCAGAGAGCAACAGAGCAAAGCAAAGAGATGCCTGAGTTAAGAAGATTAATCTAGAAGGGATGGCCAGAAGAGATAGCTCAAGTTCCTGAGTCGATGAGATGTTACTACAGTTTCAGAGAGGAACTTATCTGTCAAGAAGGTCTTATCTTCAAGGTGATAGATTAGTGATCCCCAAAGCTCTGAGAGAAGACACGATGCAAAGAATACACCGTTGTCACTTAGGAGTACAGAGTTGTCTTCGTAGAGGGAGAGAAGTAATGTATTGGCCGCGAATGAATCAAGAGGTTAAGAAATTTGTCAGTGACTATGGTCCACCTTACAATTCTAAAGAGTTTGCAGAGTTTAGTAAAGAATACGAGTTTCAGCATAAAACTAGCTCTCCAAGATATCCACAATCAAATGGGAAGGCAGGGAATGCAGCAAAAATAGCGAAAAACGTCCTACAAAAGGCGAACTATGCTAGATGAGATCCTAATTTAGAACTTTTAGCCTATCGTAATAGCCAACGGAAGGAATAGGAAGTTCCATATCACAGAGATTATTTTGAAGGAGAACAAGGACACTAGCACCAACCAGCGAAAAGTTGTTGCAGCCAAAGACAGGGAGACAGAACAGAGAAAAATATGATCATGACACAGGAGCTAAAGCTATAAAAGAGTTAAAACCAGCAGATGTTGTTAGAATAAAGATCCAATATAAAGATAAATAATGGGTTAAAGCCAAAGTAGCTGAAAAAGTAGATCCTAGGTGTTATAAGACCAGAACCGAGGACGAAATTTTGTATAGGCGTAACAGGAGACATGTCATGGAGATAAAAGAGAAGTTTAATGAGAAACTGAATGAGTATCCAACATCAAAGATGGATATAGGAAGCAAGAACACTGTCTATGAAAGGAAATCAAGTCAGTTTAGCAATAAAACACTGTCAATAATGAGAATACTGTTAGTATTAACAGAACAACGTATTAACAGCGAAAATCCCAAGGTTATTACTACGAGAAGTGGACGAACTGTAAGAAGATTAAGAAGATCACAGTATAATCAAGCATAGACCGACAAAGAAGTTGCGAATGTTTGTGTTGATGAAGGAACAAAGACATAATACACCAATTGCATATCCGCAGTCTCGATTTCGGGAGGGGGTCTGGGGCTACATTTTGGGCGAAACTTTCAATGTGGATTTGTATGTATCTATACAAGTGGTTGCTGCGCTCACAAGTTCAGGAAAGTTTCGAGAGTTTTCTTGTTTATTTATCGTCAAGTGTAGTTTGTAATCTTGGGAACAGCTTTTTTAAAGCTCTTGTAAGTACTTAGCTCTTGCAGGCTATGCAAACCACTCATAATTTAGGAAGAACGCGGTTATTGTTTGGCCCAGCTGTAAGAGAAGAGGGTTAATGGGAATTGTGAAGTGGTGGGCTGCACAAACAGCCGACACAAGATCAAGGTTTGGGAGAAGAAGGACTGCCATGAACACCCTGGGCAAGTACACAAAGACTGCCCATGCCTTCCGCCATTTCATTTGCACATTTTCCCAAGTAAGCTGCTGAATTCAGAGAACGTAAGGAATGGATACGAGTTATCAAGCGAACACGTAAGGGGAATAAAGAATGGACCCCAGGCCAGAGCGATATGGTTTGCTCAAAACATTTTGTAGACGGGCGACCAACTCTGAAAAATCCTAGCCCTTCTTTGGAGTCAGGTTACGAAAAACCAGCTAGAAGGGCGAGAAGAGTAGGGTAAGGTGGGGTAATTTGGGTCTACGAGGTAATTTGGGTCTATTTGCTTTTTCGCCTTTAAAGCGATCATAAGTTGAAAATTTCGATTCATGACTCCATGGGTGTCGAAATCTATACTTTCAGGAGTTGTCTATGTGGTGTCAAAGAATCATTTGATAATTTCTAGTGCTTCAGTTTCCTGATTTTCACCGGCCTAAGCTTTTATCATGATCTGACAGCGTAGGAAACTTTCGATTTACGCCAACTTGCAACTTCTTTCATCAACAAATGAATGCATCGTCAATTCATTGTTTGTGTTGGTCTTTGAGGGAGCCCCTTTTACCACCATGAGGCAGGACGCCGTACAAATCTCTCTGGTTCTGTCTTGAGCACGAACATGAAATATTAGAGCTCATGATTCCATTTTCAGTTGACTAACTTCTTCCTACGATATGCCAAACTTTAAGTTGAAATGTCTAGCATGCAGCTAGAGTGAATAGAGATCATTAGGTTCATAAACATTTTCTCTGTCTTCCATCAAACGTTGGAACTTTTTTGGGACACCCAGTAGTTAGCAGTGAAATATAAAATAAAAAGCGCAAAAGACCAAATTGATGCCTACTCTCTGAAGATGTTGTCACTATATAATATTACGGTCTGGCCGCAGGCCACTGAAGAGACATCAAGAAGCAGGAATCACTGTGAAAGACAAAGAAACAACAACAAATGAAGAATCGACGAAACAAGTCGACGAAACCAAACAGACATAAACTCGCGACCACGAGCAGCAACTCGACGATCTGACGTGAAATCAAACGACCTACGTCGCACAACAAAAGCAACAACAACAACAACAAAAACAACAGAAAAAGGAACAGCAACGACACTACAACACATCAAAGAAAACAACGAAATCAATCTGATGTGAAATCAAACGATATAAGTTAAACAACATAAGCAACAACAACAACAAAAACAACAACAACAGCAACACTACAGAAACAAGGAAATCAATCTGATGTGAAATCAAACGACATAAACATCAACAGCAACAACAAAGCAAACAACATAACACGGGGCAAACATCTGACTACTAATGAAACATAACGGAATCAAATAAAATCAACAACAACAACAATAACAACAACAAGACTGTAAAGACACACAACCGACGTCATAGGGCAAGGAATCCCATAACAACAACACATCAAAACGACAACATCGCACAGCAAACAACGCCAATGCACAAAACCGAACCGAACTGAATGAACAGGGTAAAGGTACACCCGAGGTGGCTTAGATTCAGGGAATCAGCCACTGACATGAAAGCACCGTAAATAAAATTGGAAAAGCGAAGCTTGAAGAACGATGAAAGAAGATCTGACGTCAAAAGACAAAACACAAAACACAACACCAAGAAACGAGAACCGACCCCTCCAACGACCATGACTCAACTGAAAGCAACGAAAACGAGACCAGCAACAAAGACAACATACGACAAGAACATTTTAATCTCATAAGGACAAAATTTTGTTTTTGTTTGTTTGTTTGTAATCTTGTTTTGATTCGATATTTTAATCTAGCTATACATATATATATAGATATACATATACAACTAATCTAAATCGAAATTAATCTACTATATTACAAGTGAAAGGAAATGACTAAAAGGAAATAAATACTTACAAAGCTAAATACTAAGAACAATTTGGATTTGAATGGATAGAATTTACAGGGTATGATTATATTTACAAGCGTTGCATTTACAAGAAGGACCATCCCATTGTTTTATCATACGTTTGAAGCTGTTGAGATTGTCAGCTGATTTTATTTCATTTGGCAAACAGTTCCAGATCTGAGGTCCAATGGCTTTTAGACTCTTGGAACCGAAAGTCACTTGATTTGGTCGAAAATGATTTAAATTGTTCGGATTCCGTGAAGGATGCTTTGAAGTTCTTGAACTAAAAATACTTTGCATAAAAGATGGATTTAAATTTTTGATTGTCTTGAATATTTCGATACAGAGGGTTCTCTGACGAGCGACTTGCATTGTGCACTTCTGTGACCTAATAAGAAGATCATCGTAGGAACTTTTATGATCATTGTACAAAAATCTTAGCGCGCGTTCCTGTATCCTTTCAATTTTTTGAAGCGATTTTGAAGACGAAAAGTACCAAACTAAAGGACAATAGTTGAAATTCGAATACACGAAACTTTGAACCAAAACTTCTTTTTCAGCAAAACCAATAAATGACTTAAGACGCTTAAGAACGTTCAGTTGTGCTGCAGCTTTTTTACAAAGGTTTGATATATGTGGATCAAAGTTCAATTTGTAATCTAGTGTAACACCTAGGAGTTTAACAGTCTCTTCAGATTTGATAGAATGTCCTTGAAAGTCAAGATTTATGCCACAAGTATTTGTCTGGTCTTTTTTAACAAAAAGTGCATGGAATTTGTTCGGGTTCGCAATCATTTCATTTTGTTCCAGCCATGACAAAGCCCTCTCTGCTTCATTTTCCAAAACCTTGACAAGATCTGGCAAGGTCTTGGAAAAGAAAGCTAGCGTGTTGTCATCAGCATAATTATACATGGTTGCTTGTTTTATAAAAGAGAAAAGATCATTTATATAGAAATTGAAAAGTATAGGACCTAAAACTGATCCCTGTGGTACTCCTGATACAATTTCTTGAAAAGAACTGTAGACGTTATTTATTCGGACACTCTGCTTCCGTTTTTTAAGGTAGTAATAGACAAGAACCAGGGCATTTTCATCAAAACCATATGCATGGAGTTTAGCTATAATCAAGTCATGCGGGATGCAATCAAAAGCTTTTGACAGATCCATCAAAACGGACCCTACAATAAAGTTGTTGTCAAGCTTAGATTTCCACTCTTCTATAAGTTTAATCAAAACATGCTGTGTACTGTAAGCTGTTCTATAAGCTGCAATGAAAACGGAGAGAGTCTTATCAAGGAAGGGGCTGAGCTGTTCCTTTAAAATTTTTTCAAAAATTTTGGAAAAAGTGTTGAGTATACTGACTGGACGATAATTTCTCTCCACAGTACGAACGGGTTCACCTTTGTCTAAAGGGCAAACTGCAGCTGTTTTTGCGTTCTGGGGAAATTTGAAATTTCGAATGCTGCAATTGATGGCGTTAGTAAGAGGCACAGCCAAATCATCGCTAGCCAAAGAAACAAGCTTCGGTGGAATTTGATCAACACATGTTGATTTACTGCCGTCGAGCATTTTCAGTTGGAGCCATACATCTCTAGCAGCAATCTCATTGAAAGAAAAGGATTGAAAAGTATGCTCAGGGTCTTGAACTATAGCTAAAATACTTGGATGATCCTTGTATTTATTAAGAATTAACCTGACAATTTCTCGATCATCATCAATTGAATTCGTATTGGCAATGCTGGTAGGCTTCTTACCGGAAGTATTTTCAACAATATTGATGTAATAATCATTAAAAGTCTCACACAAATCATGATCATCAGTGACTATTTTGTCATCTTTGACCAGGGAAATATCGGTACCAGCTAGAACACCCTTATTTGAGAGAAAAGGTTTTACCAGATCCCAGAAAGCTTTATTGGACATGAGACCATTGCTTGTAACTCTCTTGAAGTGATTCTTTATGGCTTTTTTACGGAGAGTAACACAGCGATTTCGTTGCTTCTTGAATGCTACTTCATTTTGCTTTGACGGGTGTTTAGTTAATCTGCGTTTAAGCCTAGCACGAGTGTACATAGCTTTTCTCAGCTCTGGGTTCATGAAGGGTGCATCGTTTCCCCTTAGAAACTTAGTTTTAATAGGAGCATGCTTGTCCACTATGTTACGGAAAGTATTGGTTAGGTGGTCGTAGGATTTATCCGGGTTAGCCCCGTCGCATTCAAATTGGGCATACTTTACATCGCTCAAAAAATTCTCTGGCACAAACTTTTTGTAGCTGCGATATTTTATTTGCTTCGGTTTTAGTCTAGGCACAGTTGATTTCATAGTGGTAGCTACAAGACCATGATAGTCACTTAGACCTGTTTCGAAGACAGAGGTTTTCTGGAAGGACCTTGGTCGATTCGTTAAAATAACATCAATTGATGAGCTATGATTCTTAGTGAAACAAGTTTTCGACGTCACCAGATTGGATAGTCCAAACACATCACAGAAAGAAACTAGTTTGTCAAAACCGGGATCTGTTTTATTTTGAGTATCAATATTGATATCGCCCATTACAATGACGTTATCATACCGATCCAGTGCACGATTTAAAGACGTGGACAGATCTGAGAAAAATGTTTCTATGCTAGCATTTGGGGGACGGTAAATACTATAAATGATCCATTTCTTTTTTGCGACTACGAGTTCAGAACACAATAGCTCAAGAGATGGGACTTCAAAATTGGGCAACCTATTACAAATAATGCCATTCCTCGAGTATTGCATAAGACCTCCTCCAAATTCAGACCTATCCAAACGAATTGGACTTTTGTAATTATCAATAACAAACGATTCAGTTTCAAAATCCGAGTTTAATTTTGTTTCTTCTATGAGTAATACATCAGGCAAACATCTTTCAGCAATCATTCTGAGATCAGTGATTTTATTGCGAAAGTAACACTTGCAAATTAATTGACCTTATACCAACATACAACTAACTATAAATAGAGGTTGATGCCTCGAGTTAATCAGTTGCTTTGAAGATCCCCTATTGGGCGAAACTAGTTAGCACTGAAATATAAAATAAAAAGCGCAAGAGACCAAATTGATGCCTGCGCTCAGAAAATGTTGTCCCTCTTCTTCTCTGCGACTGTTCACCATCTAAAATTTACAATATACTAACTAACGAACAAATCAATTTGCAAGACTATAGTGCAAGGAGCATGACAATACATTGCAACCCTGCAACTATTACACTTAACATTACACTACGTTGTTACACTACTCACTAATAACAAACTGTAGTTACAATTTACATAAATTCTACTTAACATAGATGCCAATACTAACAACAATAAACGTGCTAAAGATACTAACACACATAAAAGAAAATAATCTAACAGGAACTACACGAAGGAAAAAAAGAACCGCAACAGTGACCACTCCACACAACGAACCGTCAGAGAACTCGTAAATCAATCTGGATCGTCGTTAAACAAGGGGTCTGAGAACTGAAAATTAGATTTTTTACTGTTTCATTTGGAGTCCCTGTTGAGCAGGGATACAAGGGACTTGTTGTCTAAGTCCAATAAGGAGCCAAAAATGAACAGCAGCGTCAACAGACAATTT
The DNA here is from genome assembly GCA_964019985.1 of Aurelia sp. 4 Dawson et al 2005. NCBI lineage: Eukaryota > Metazoa > Cnidaria > Scyphozoa > Semaeostomeae > Ulmaridae > Aurelia > Aurelia sp. 4 Dawson et al 2005. Next base: position 6,743,312 of record OZ026509.1, read on the forward strand.
GAAGTATATGGACTTAAGGAATTCGATGGGAAAAATAAAGGAAAAAATCTGATCCCAGATGAGATGAAGCATGAAACTTCTGGAGCTCAATATGGGAAATTCCAGTAGAGCGTAACAATCAGCTTGAGTGGTGAAAGAAATCAAAGATGAGATGACGGGATTAAACCATAAAACAAGACGTAGAAACTGAATGAGGAAAGATGAAGGAAATGATGGAGTGCAAGGCTTCTGGCTCAAGGACTTAAATGGACTCGACAACAGAATCCCTGAGCAATTCAATGAAACAATTAGAGCTGGTGTTGTGCCGACATGGATGGCAACAGGCAGGACACCTTTGCGTGCGAAAGAAATTTTAAAAGACAATGCTGTGGACAGCTATAAACCGATATCACGTCTACCACCCATGTGGAAAGTGTTCACAGGGATAGCTGCACATCAAATTTACAAGTAGCTATAGCGAAGAGAGACAGTTGATCCCAGATGAGCAAAAGGGGTAAAAGAAAGGCAAGGGGCACAGAATATTAGTAACTTGTCGACAAGACCATTAAAAATAATTGTAAAAGAAGACATACAAACCCTCCAACGCACGGATTGATTATCGCATAATTTGTGATATGATACCACATTCGTGGATAATAGAATTTATTAACATGATTGGAGTTGCAGAGAACCGCTAAGAGCTATTACCAAGAAGCATGCCTGGTTGGTAAAAGATGTTAACAAGGAAGAAAGAAGAATTGTGGGATTAGCCATTCAGAGAGGGCGACAGCCTGTCCCACGCTATTTGTGATTTGTCTTTTACCAATGTCGATGGTCATGAGAAAATGTAATGCTGCAGATTAAGAGGAAAAAAGGAAAGTAAATAACCTCCTTTTCATGGTTGATTAAGAGTTGTTTGTTAAGGATGAGATCAGACTGAATTGCTGCTAGGTCTCGTGAGTCTTTTCTGTATGAAGTTTAGAGTTCAGAGGCGTGGACTGGATGTTGTATTGAAAAGGGGCAAAGCTGTGAAAAGAGATGGCATATAACTGCCAAACGATGAAACAATCAAAAGTGCTGGTATGGAAGGATATAAACATCTCGCTATGCTAATCTGAAATAAGGTTCAGAAATCTGGAATGAACTTGGCAGCGACGCCAAGCAAGCTCCCTCTCTATCTTCCTTTAAGAACATTTGAAAGAATTGTGATAATTAATTTCTTTTAAATCAGATTAGTAGATGGGCATTTTGAGATATTTAAAGGCACGTTCTCCATGAAAAAAATCTTCTTACCGACGGGGCTACCTTCGACAAAGAACTTCAAACTGAAAAACATTGAAAACGGGTCAACACAGATTTTCTAAAAGGCTCTAATGATAGGCGCGAGGTCTCTGTGTGTATTCACAAATTCCACAAAAATCTAAAGATCATAAAAAAGCCGCCCAACCTAGATTCAGTTGCAGAATACATGAAGGATTTACCATATGGAGCTTAGCTCACAAAAATAAGCAATATGCAATAATGAGGGATTAGTTTTACGCAACAAGATTATAAACGGTTGCATAACTTAGCATATAACAACCTTAATCAAACAGCAGGAGTACAGACGTGACAAAAAAGGGTGATCGGATAACTAGGATTTTAGTCCATTGCCACATTCCTGGGAATCGAAGTAACATTATTGACAAATCACTTACCCCATTCTTCATAAATTTTCTCTCCATCTTTATCGCAAACGGGTTTCGGCGGGGTTAAAGCGTCAAGCCATCGAATTTTTTCGGTTCTATAAGAAAGTTACATTGCATTAAGAAATGCATTGTCTTTTCTACATATACTCTGGAAGCTGCACACTAAAGAAGAATTTGTCAATGCCAATGCTCCAAACTCAGTGTTCGAGAGAATAAACTACAGTGGCCATTCCTGATAATGAAGAAAGGCCCCAGAAATCTTTACCGAAGACATATCAAAAGAAATCAGGGGGTGACGATATCTTTCATCGATTGCAATCCTTTTCGCGCATTGTCAAGGGTGCAGTCCAACAAAGTTTTCCCAAGAGAGAAGTCACCAAACTCGCTTCGCTTCTCTAGCATTCATTATCATCCCCTATCCAGGATTCAGCTTTCGTGCCGACGGACTTGTGATAGGTGTCTGAAAAATACTCTTGATTGAAAGTCACCAAAGTTCGATAACAAGGCCGAATTTCTTTTCTTGCCAAGCTTTCAAAGACCGAAATAGTTTCCAAGGTACAGCTGATCTTGTGGATGGTTCGAATATAACCAAACTTAGCTCTTCCTAGGGCTGCCTGTATGAAGCATACTGCACAAAAGATCTGATGATCACAAAAGAAACTTTTGATGTGATAAGCCCATAGATGGTCATGAATGCCAGAAAGAAACGCAAACTGTCATTTGCAGACATACAAGACAACGAAATATCTTAAAATAACGACCAACCCGCAAGATGTACGATATTCCTTAAATGGCATAGCTCGCAGTAGGAGTTTTTAACTCGTAATACAACCTTAAAGTATCGAAAGCAAAAATTTGATCGCTTTAAAACATTTAAGTAATTGAAAAAGGAGATCAAGTAGAGGATTTTACGAAAGTGTGATAATTGAGCTTTGTAATTCTTTAAAAAGGAGTACTTTTCTGGAACTCCTTGCACATAATACCTTGATAATCAACCTCCATTAGAGAGCTTTGCTGTTCTAGGACTGGGGATGATTTAAAAACTACCTTTTCGAAGAAACACTGTTGTTGATTTTGGGATCTTTACTGCAGTGTTGCATTCTTCCTATTTCAAGCCCAGGGCTCCTGAATGGCTAATTTACACCACAGGCTCTGAGCTGCTCCGGTGCGCCACTTGTGATAGGAGATCTAAACTTAGTCTTGTTCATTGATACAAATGCAAAAGGAAAATTTTCATTACTTCGAAAATTTGCAGTCTATCTTGGTTAAAGCAATATTAGTGTTCTAACTGTAATCCCCTCTTTCACTCCTCAACCCCGGAGAGACCGATTCAGGATAAAGTAGGGATTAATCATTATGGACTAACTTGCCTTAAGATTCGCTCATTTTACTGCTCTCTACTATCCGCTAGCAGGCGCACTGGACGGCTGAGCAGCTTGACCCAGTCTGCACCTTCAGCTCATCCCTTTGCACAACTGGATTGTTTCAGGTTTGAGCAAACTGCTTCCTTCATGAGCCACCAATCTGGTACGCGGTCTTCTTGAAAGCAACGTACGAGTAAAGCTGCCTGTCACTGCTTTTACAAGAGTTAGCACTGCATCATTCAGCGACAGGTGGAACAAATCCCGCAGGAACTCGAGGGCATCGGGAGCCATTGCTCCCCTCCAGTCAATCGCCAATTCTTCTTATACCACAGTTTCCGAGCCCGTAAAATTCCTCACTCAAGATGCAATTTCAGGCAAGTCATAATACTTATCCTTCCTGCAACAACATTCGCTCTGATTTGCGTTGTCGGCAACGATGGTGACATCTACGACCCATGAATATTCTTCATCCATGTCACGCGCTCCGGCTTTCAGATAACAGTTTCAATTGGTATGACAGGCTCTGTTCTCACATCCAACGTTTAGACCCATTAAGTCTACTGGCAAGAAAGTTGCATATGGTACAACATGGTCACCTGATACTACTTACTCGTTTTCGGCAAGGCAAACATAACGCGTCGTCTTTCCTTGGTGATTTTCAAGTAGTATGAGTGTAAACATGAACTTGCTTGACGGTACGGCAACTAATCCAGGTTTCAATGTGTCTCCAGTTGGCACATATTCATCATCAATATGTATCATTCCCCTGGCGCAGTAGTCCACTACCTTGAAATTATTTTCACTGAAACGAGAACATATTCGTGATGTTTATACCAATAAAATACTAATACAATAAACTTTACGGTAGCATACGTCTCTACGAAAAACTCAAAAACTGTGTAAGCCTGTGGAGTACAAACGTCAAACACAATAGGGAGGCAGAGAGACAAGAAGATTCTAAAATGAGAATGAATTGTGGACAAAGACAAGCACAGATGAATATTATGGGAGAGAAAATAAAGAAGATCCTCAAAAAAGCACCAAACAGGATGGCGCTTGGACTAGATAGTAATAATGATAATAATGACAAATTGTCAGATACCATAAAACGTTTCGATTAAAATCTTCTTCAGTATAAAAACTTTACATAGCAGCCGAGAATTTATAGACAATACGTTTTTTTACTCCTAAAATTATTTACATGATGATAATGCTCTATTCACAATAAATTTGTCTGAAAAACATAATGCCTGACAACTGACAAACAATAGAATTGTTGCCAATTTGCACAAGATTAGTTATTTCTGTAGTGTCCTTTGTGAATTAGAAAAGAGATTGGGAGCTCCAAAACCTATACTGGTAACTTTGAGGCTCCCCCAAGTGACCCTCCGAAAGATTCGTATATTGTTTGACTCTTTTTTTTATAGCAGTAGCTGAATCCCAGATGATAAAACAATAAACTTTTTTCTGTGTCCTCAGTAAATTTGAGAAAATACTGGAAGCTCTTTAAACTCATACTGAATCCTTTGAGGCTACACTGGCAACCTTGCAGCTCCCCCAAGTGACCCCTTCCCCCCTTACAGAACAGCACGTTGCTTAACTTCCATTTTTAGCAATAGCTGGAGCCTGCGCGAAGCCACAAAAGGCAAACACAAAGCAGACGCCAGCATAACCTCTTGGGACAATCAAATGCAACTGCAGAATCTAAGCCGTTCCGCACGCAAACATGTCCAATTCCACATCTGCAGTGCTTTCACCGAGACCCTTTGGCGCAAAAGTTTCAAGTCGATATTGCCAAAACAACTCTCCTTCGAAGCGAAAAACATTATCTGCCCCATCTATGATATTGCTCCCAACCTGAAAATTTCCGTTGAGTCCGTTTAACAAAAAAATTACTGAAAAAAAGCTTGTGGAGCAGGTTTCCCTTTAACAAAAGAATTTTCGTTGTAAACAACGAAACTTCTCTTGATAAGGGGAAACCTGTTCCACAAGGAAGTTTTTTCAGTCATTCTTTTGTCATTTTTTTTGTCAGTCATTTTCAGTCATCTTTTAACAGAAACAGAACAACGCATTTCATATCACCCTTGGTTAAACTCCTATGGGACTTCTCTATGCAGACCAAGGGCGATATGAAATTCGTGGTTCTGTTTAAAAAGGATGTAGTTCTGTTTGAAAAGGAAGCTTTCATATTTCATATTTGAATCTTTTAAGGAGGGTAGCCCTTCGGCAGAAGCCGTTTTTCAAGGGGCCCTCCGATAAAAACTTAATTACAATATACCGATAAAAATAATAAGTCACTAATATATAAAAACCATAATTTAAAAGCCTATTTACAATTAAACAATATATACAATGGAGAGTAAAAGTTAACCCATTATTGATTTCCTAAAACCATTCAGGGAGGATGCCGTTTTAGACTCAGCAGGAAGGCTATTCCATAGTTTAGCTCCCCGGAAAGAGAAGCATTTTTGCCCATTTGCTGAATTTTTCTCTGGCAACCTTAAATCAGTCTCAGTGTCCCGGAGATTGCGGGAGGAGCAAGCAGAGTTTTTGGTGAACAGGTTACACAGGTATTGTGGAGCCAGATCATTGAGCGACTTGAAGACCATTGTTTTAGACTCATTACCAATGAGTTCTTCAATGGTCTTCCAGCCCAACTCTACAATAAGTGGTCTGCTAGGGGTGTCAAAACTGCTCTTTGTAATGATTCTAGCAGCACGATTTTGGAGCTTCTGCAACTGGCTGATGTCTGTAGATCCAGCACAACCCCAGACAGAACAACAGTATCGAAAGTGGGGCTCAACAATACCGGTGTAAAGAGTTTTCAAACTAGCCAAAGGCAGAAAGTATTTAGCGTGTCTCAAAAAGCCGATCGCCCGGGAGACCTTCATACAAACTGCCTTAATTTGCTCTTTCCAGTCTAAAGAGCAATCGATCTGCAGTCCAAGGTACTTTGTCGTTTGAACTACTTCGAGTTCATTGTCGCGTATTTTTAGTTCCAAGGCTTCACTTCGACTTTTGAGAGAGTTCTGTTTCTGCTTGGTGGATATGAGCATTGAATGAGTTTTTGCCACATTCAAAGAAAGCTTATTGCCTTGCAGCCAAGTCTCCAGTTTCCTCAGATCGCTATTAATAGCCTCATTCAGCCGAGTCAAATCGTGAGACTGATGACAAAGACTGGTATCATCAGCATACATAGTCACAGAGGAAGCTTGTACAGCCTGAGGAAGATCATTGATACAGATGAGGAAGAGAAGAGGGCCAAGGCATGAACCCTGTGGGACTCCCACTTCTAAATCCCCAACATCTGAATCAACACCGTTCACCCTACAGAATTGCTTGCGGTTGGATAGGAAAGACCTAAACCAAGACAGCTCTCGCTGCAGAACGCCATAAAGTTCGAGCTTTTTACAGAGAATATCATGGTCGACCGTATCAAATGCCTTTTTCAGGTCAATAAATACTAATCCCACGAGCTGCGAGGGAAAATCCGCTGTGGAGGAGGGCGAGCGAAGCGAGCGAGGGAAGAAGAGAAAAGATGGGTCAGACGCTGTGATATTTCTTGTTCGGGATACTATCAGCGAAAGTCTTTCAGATATTCTCCTGAAGAGCCAGACGCCTGTCGAAGCGCTATGGAGTCTGCGCAGTATCGATCTCAGGGTCATCGCCCTTCATCCTTCTTTTGTTGATTCGCGCATGCCTCAAAACGCTTCGCTCGTCCCATTGATCAGCAAGCCACTCAGAGTTAACGCCGTTTCCTTTGTGATTCACAAAAGGGGGAATTCGCAGTATCCCGATCAATTTCCTCAGATGCGCGAATCTTGGAAGCGCGTTATAAAAATTTACCAAATATGGTGAATGGTCGTGACAGTTTATTTTTGGCTGTAAGGGGGTCGCTTCGAAAGAATTTGGCGCCTGATTCAAACACAAACCAAGATGGCAGCACAGTGGTCCACTGCAAGGTAAATGAAAATGTTTCCTTTTTGCTCCTTTTAGAGGCAAGAAGATGCAATTTTCTTTATTTTGTCTTCGGCTCGGCAGATTCTCGGCAGCTCACCATCTGGATGGAGCTGAATATTTGCTCAAAGGCTTCCAAATGTTGCTCAACAAGAAAGAAAGAAACCAGCCCAACAAGAAAGTTCAAATCTATTCACAGCGAATTTCAATTCGAGCAACAAATGAAAAATTATACAAGAATCGCTCCAACAACGAATGATCTTGGGGCAATTGAAACGACGAAAAGCCTCATTGGCCATATTGTAACTAACGCCCTAGCTATATCATTGAAGTAGCTACATTAGAAACCAGTTTTACTGATCATTTCTTTGTTTTGCTAGAAGGAAGATTAAAGCTAGGTCTCGGCTTAGTAAAAAGTTCAGTTTCGTCGAAAACAGAAGCTTGTCGAATTACGACGAAAACCTTTTCTTGGCTGATTTGCAGTCAATGAAGTGGACAGATGTTTTCTATACAAATGACCCTGCACGTATGGTGGACACCTTTTCTTGTATTTTCAGCTCTGTCCTGGATGTTCATGCTCCCTTAAAGCACAGGAGAATTTCTAAGAAATCTACTCCTTGGATTACACCAAAGTATAGCAGCTAATGAGGGAGCGTGACAAACTCAAAAGAAAACAAGGGCTACGAAGGATAACACTCTTTGACCTCGTTATAAAGTATTGCGTAACGAAGCAACGTATGAACTGCGCAGTTGTGCCCAGGAATTTTATCACACAATGATTGAAAAAAACTCCAATAACCCCAAAGAGATGTGGAGGACAATAAACAAAGTATTGAATAAGGACTCTCCATCTTCTTTCTCTGCTGTGAATTTCCAAGGCCAAAGATTAGACCGTCTAAACAAAATAGCTGAAGCATTTAATGAGCATTTTGTAGCTATAGGTTAAAAACTTTTAAGTAGTATAGAACAAAAGCCAGACGACAAACCGAAATATTTGGAAGAAAATAGCTAAAATTCACCGAAGTTTCAATTCAAACAGGTTGACGCTAGTTATGTCAGGAAGGTTGTCTTGGGCATAAAAAACTCAAAATCGCCTGGGCCTGACAAAATTCCCACGAAGCTTTTGAGAGATGCAATTGAATATATTTGTCAACAGTTAGCAATGATATTCAAAGCATCTCTTGAGACGGGGATCTTTCCTGACATATGGAAACTAGCGCGCGTTACCCCGATATACAAGTCTGGCCGAAAGTCAAACTTATCAAATTACAGGCCGAAATCTGTTCTCTCTTTTCTCTCTCGGCTACTTGAGAGGTTGGCGCATGACCAGCTCTATGACTTCTGTTGGACAAATGAAACTTGGTACGAAAATTCGAGCACGCCGTGTTTTAACACGGGTCTAGCCTTTTAAATGCGTTTTTAGTGGTTGTTTAAAACGACTTAAAGTCGGTAACTCACGAATTCTGGAAGGCATATCATTCCAGGCTTTCAAAGATGCATAATCAAAACTTTTTTTGAAAAATTCTGTCCTGCACCTAGGGATCTGCAGATCCTGATAATGTCTCATATTGGACGTAGAAAAACATGATATGGGCAGGTATCTATCTAAAAGGTTTTCTCCTATCTACAAATCTCCTAATCTCCTATCTAGAGGGTCTCTCCTATCTACAAAATGGCTCCACCGAAGATAGATCTAACTATAGACCTATTTCTGTGCTTCCTGTAGTCTCACGATTATTTGAAAAGATAGTCTTCGATCAGGTATATAATTATTTTACTGAGAATGAATTTTTCTACTCAGACCAGTCGGGTTTCAGATTATTTCACTCCGTATTGACATGCTTACTGAAGTGTACAAATGACTGGTATCTAAATTTTGACAAGGGACTCTTTTCTGGAGTCACTTTCATCGACTTAAAGAAAGCCTTTGACACAGTGGATCACGATATTCTCATAGCTAAGCTGCGTTTCTATGGAGCTGAAGGCGTGGAGCTCGACTGGTTCATATCATACCTAAGTAATAGGAAGCAATGCTGTAAGGTAAATGGCAAAACTTCTGAAATACAAGACATCCAGTGTGGAGTTCCTCAGGGCTCTTGCCTTGGTCCACTCTTATTTTTGATCTATATCAATGACTTGCCGTTTGCCTTACAAAGAACTAAGGTCACAATGTATGCAGATGATACAAGCATTTCCTATTCTTCGAAATCTGTCTCTGACCTGTGCAATGCCATCAACTCAGATCTTCAGAATCTTAGTTCGTGGCTTCAGGGGAATAAATTGTCTCTTAATGTGGCTAAAACTCAGAGCATGATCCTTGGTACTGTGCCAAACCTCAGAAGATTAGATAGCAATGATTCAAACAGTTTTCCCCTCTTTCAAATAAATGGCGATGAGATCGAATCCACTGGAAGTATAAAATATCTTGGGGTTCAAATCGATCCGTCATTAAACTGGAAAGAGCAAATCAACGTTGCAATCGGTAAGATTTCAAGAGGAATTGGAATGCTCAAGTATGCTAAGAGATATCTTTCTGAAATACTTTCTGAAGGCAGGCAAAACTTTAGCCACCCCAGGAACTTCCACTAAAACGTATTGGACCTTGATCAATACTGTTCTAAACAAGGCTAAGATTCCAATAATACCACCACTTTTGGAGAATGGGCTATTTGTGACTGATCTTAGTGAAAAGGCTCAGTTATTCAATGACTATTTCATACTCCAGTGTACGACGATTGACACAGGCAGTGTAATTCCAGAACATAACCCCTTAAACTCTACTCTGATAGATACCTTCGTTATCTCTGAGGAAAAGATACTAAATATCATACGAGCACTCAATCCTAATAAGGCACATGGATGGGATGAAATATCTGTGAGAATGATAAAACTAAGTGATACTGGATTGGTTGCTCCATTAAAGATAATATTCACAAATTGCCTTAGGTGTGGTCTTTTCCCCCAAATATGGAAGCATGCTAACGTTGTGCCTGTTCACAAAAAGAACCAAAAAAATTTGAAAGGAAACTACCGTCCTATTTCACTTCTTCCAATTTTTGGGAAGGTACTTGAAAAGCTCATTTACGATTCCCTATTTTCTCATCTTGTGTCATCCGAATTACTTAACCCAAATCAATCAGGTTTTCGTCCAGGTGATTCAACAGTCAACCAGTTAATTTCCATCACGCACACAATTTTTAAAGCACTTGATTGTAACCCCCCACTTGATGTTCGCTCTGTGTACCTTGATATTTCCAAAGCATTTGACAGGGTTTGGCATGATGGTCTTATCTTTAAATTGAAGAGATGTGGCGTCTCAGGAAATCTTCTCGCTCTTATCAAAAGTTTTCTTAAAGATAGAAAACAGCGAACTGTTTTAAATGGGCAGAGTTCTTCTTGGGGAGATGTTTCGGCAGGAGTGCCCCAGGGCTCCATTCTAGGGCCCTTATTCTTCCTTGTGTACATAAATGACCTAACCGAAGACTTGAAGTGCAATGTTAAGCTCTTCGCTGATGATACGTCATTATTCACGGTCGTGAGCGATCCTACTTCAGCTGCCAATGACATGAACCATGACTTGGAGTTGATAAGACAGTGGGCTCATGACTGGAGGATGTCGTTTAATCCTGATCCTCAAAAACAAGCTGTGGAACTAATATTTTCAAGAAAAAAGATTAAAGCTGATCATCCAGACATTTCCTTTAACAACGCACCAGTAATGAAAGTAGATGAACATAAACATTTAGGAATTACACTAGATTCAAATTTATCGTTTTCTGCCCATATCAAATCAGCTATCTCGAAATCAAGAAAGGGTATTGGCTTGCTGAAATATCTCTCCAAATATCTGCCCAGGCATACCCTGAACGAGTTATATAAGCTCTATGTACGACCTCACCTTGACTACGGGGATGTTATTTACCATATCCCGGAGAAAGGATGTCAGTTCAGTGGAAGCGTAATCTTAACGACCTTTATGGAAAAGTTAGAATCTGTCCAGTATTCAGCTGCGCGAGCAATTACGGGAACATGGAGAGGAACATCACGTGAAAAGCTGTACGCAGAACTTGGATGGGAATCGCTAAGCGGCCGAAGATGGAGCAGACGCCTAACTTTGTTCTACAAGATCATTAATAATCTAACTCCGGTTTATACTAAGGACCCAATCCCACCGCTTCAACAGTTTCAATACTCTCTTCGCAACCAGGATGTCATTGGGCGAATAAAGGCCAGAACAGAAAAATTCAAATCTAGTTTCTATCCTCATTGCTTGTCTGAATGGAATGAACTTGATTCTGAGATTAGACTTGCACCGTCTGTTGCCGTTTTTAAGAAGAAGCTTTTATCAATAATCAGACCCCCTGTAAGATCTATCTTTGGCATTCATGACCCAGAAGGTCTATCCTATCTTACTCAACTCAGGGTTGGTCTCAGCAAATTGAATTTTCACAAATTCAGGCATAATTTTAGGGATACAATAAACCCAATGTGCCCTACAAACGATGGTATCGAGGATACAGAACGCTTCTTGTTGCTTTGCCCTTCCTTTGCAATACCACGCAGAGATCTTCTCGCTGGAGTTTTTGCTTTATTACGACCATTTGGATATACAAACGTCCAAAACGATGTTCTCATGCAGATCTTATTGTATGGTGACAAAAACTTTCCCAATGAACTCAATAAAAATATACTGCTGCTAACTCTACAGTTTATTCACAAATCTGGTCGAATTGATTAGAAAATTGCAAACTCCGTTCTAAGCCATAAAACCACAACTACCATTTCCCATTTAAGTAAACGTGTATTTCTTTTCTTTGTTTTTGTTTTCTTTTATTTCGTTTTTCTTTTACTGGTATACTAAAGGTCTGTCTCAAATTGGATGCCAGGCGATATCTGTCATAATGGTTTATTACTCATTCAATCACTTTAGTTGTTTAATCGCAGGCATTTCTCGTTGTGGCATGAAATTTGAGACAGAGTAGTTTTAATCTCTATGTTCAATTGGTCTCGGGGTAGTCTTAGCCTCTTGCTCCTCGGGGTATCGTTCTAGTAGTATTGTATAGTCGTATAGTAATTTTGTAAAGTAGTGTAGTTTGTAAATTTACATTGTAATTTTTTGAATGATATAAAAAAAAAAAAAAAGATATCTTTCACTGCAAACCATACAAAGGATGTACTTCAGCATAGTAGAGTCGCACTTTAGATACTGCTGCTCTGTCTTGGGGTTGTGCTGGTGATACCGCTCTAAGAAAATTGCAAAAGCTACAAAATCGGGTAGCTCGTGTCGTGACAAACAGTCCCTTTGACCATGCATCGCTGCCATTAATATCAAAACTAGGATGGTTAACAGTTAACGTGCTGATTGACTTCGAGACAGCCTGCATGGTATATAAAGCCTTGCATGGGCTTGCACCTCCCTATATGAAGTCGATGTTTCAAAAATTGTCCGAGTCTTGCAATCGGACTTTACGTAATACCAGCACTGACCTCAGGATTCCTTTTTGTAAAACCTCAAATGGGCAGCGAAGCTTTTCGTATCGAGGGGTTACTGTTTGGAATCAATTAAGCCTTGAAATAAAAACTGCTCCTTCGCTAGCTGCTTTCAAGACGAAATTAAAATCTTTTTTGAAAGATCAAAGAAGCTGATGATCGAAATCAACATCAGCCACATTTTTGACTCCAGAGTCACCTTTCTTTTTATACTTTTCTTTCTTATATATTGGATTTTAATCTTAATTAATTCATGTAATTAAGTAAGTTAGGGTTTTAAAGCAGGGCACATTGTAAAACAGTAGATACCATAGTTACTGAATGTATTTACCCTGTGAAAATAAATGAAAATGAATGAATGAATGAATGAATGAATGAATGAATGAATGAATGAATGAATGAATGAATGAATGAATGAATGAATGAACTTCAACTGGTTAAATTTTACGATAATCCTGTATATAGTTTCCAATTTCTTTTGTAACCCTATTACGTTGCTTGGCATAAAGCGACCACATTTCAGGATTTCCAGTTGCAATTTTTTCCAGTCTATCCCGAGTTGCCATTGATTTCGTGAGACTCGGAGTAAGTGGAGAAAGACTTATGTGATGTTTTGGCTTGTTTTGGCTGCAATGCTGCAATGCGGCAATGCAGTGCTGATTTATGTGATTTTACCCTGAAGTTTAACTCGATGACAATGAACTTTAACTCGTCATGCTCACACCAGAGGCTAGGGAAATGAGACCGAACTTAGCCGCCAATATCTCCGGTATTGCGGGGATATTTGAAAATGCAAGCGGTAGAAATTTCGAATACCCATTTATCTTTGAAAAGATTAGCATAGAGCTCAAATCTTTCAAAAAGGAGGGAGTAAAATTCTATTACATTTTCTTTGAATTAAAGTGCTTGAAAGGAACTTCAAGTAATTCGCAATAAATTTGCCGTGGCAATTTCTTGATACCTTGACTACTTTCAAAATGGTGGCATTTATTAAATTTGGGGCTGTGACGTCATCAAATTTATAAATCCTTAACCAGAAGAGCAACAGATGTCTGCTTGCAACCATGTTGTAGACCTTCATTAACTATGGTTATCTTGAAGATCATATCAATTTCTCTCGATTAATTTATGATTTACGATGATTTTAATTTATTCAAAATTTTCGATGAATTTTTGCAAAATAAGTCAAAATGCCGTCATTTTGAAAATAATCAATATATCAAAACATTGCCACGGTAGATTTACAGCAAATTACCCAAAGTTTCTTACAAGCACATGAATTCAAAGAGAAATGAGATACAATTTTACATCCACCTTTTTAAAGATTTGAAAGATTTGAGCCGTATGCTGAAAAGATTGTTGTTTTGGCTTGCTATGACAAAGCACCGCATGCAACAATTAGGAAATTGTATGACATTTTCTCGCAGCTCGGTTTATCCATGGCGGCCAGGGCTCGCTTCAACGCAAAATTCTATCGTTTTTCAAGCGCTTTGATTGGCTAACGACAGGCAACAACAGAACCGCAGATTGGCCAAAACATTATTCATCCTTGCTCACAGGAAGCCTTTACAGAGCTTGTGCAAACAACTGCAATGTCAGCTTTCGATTAGGTGACATCATATATGGCAATGCATCTAAGTCTGGTGAAGACAAGATACAGAAATTTCAAAATTTTGCAACCAGAGTTATCACTATTCTGAAATGATTGGAATACCAAACAATTCAATCAAGGTCTCAACAGAGTCATGCTTGGGAGGAAATGCATAAGAATGGAAGTACCTCCGTATTTGCAACACATGCTTATCAAAAACAATCAGATTCATCGCTATGCCACTGCACATCAACAGGATGAACAATTGCTTTGGATAAAAATATTTTCTTAGTGTAGCGTAGTAGATTATAACTTGTTGCCAATTGATGTGATAAATGAAGAAATTAAATCAAATTTTAAAGAAGGAGTAACTAACTTTTGTAAAAGCTAGGCTTTGATCTTTTTTCTATTCATGATAAATCAAAATTAAACTTAAATATATTAACACTGTACCGCCCTTGGTGTAAGAAGACACAAGGTCATCTGGCCTACACCAAGAACGGCACTTAAATTTTTCAAATACCCCTTCAAAAGTAAGGAAAAACAGCAATACGGAGCAAAAATTAAAGAAAGAAAGAAAGAAAGAAAGTAAGTAAGAGAGAAAGAAAGAAAGAAAGGGACTGGCAGTTCCACACCAAACTCAAACAATGCTATGGGTTTAGATATCACAGGTCTAACATCAGTTTTGTACCATCACATCGAAACTGATGGTACAGTGACGATGGAATTAAAGCATATGGGAGCATTTGGATGGTTTGGTGTGGAACTGTATAGAAGATAGAAAGGAAAGCCGCTAGATAATTGTGTTATGCCAACTTTATGTCGTTCTGATCAACTGATACTAACATGCCACCCAAGCGACAGGACAAAGAAACCCTATCCCCTCACCTAGGCAGCACGCCAGTACCAACAATCAATTTAACCTGTTTGTTTTCTGATGTACTCAATCGTTGCTTTGATCTCATTAAGCTTTATTTGTACGGTTCCTTACTAATTACCAAGAGTGACCCAATAGACACTAAGAGTAAGTTATGATTATTAAAATCTTATCTATTTACTTATTCATTTAAGTTTTCTCCAATGGCACGGCGAAGGATCTTGTATGGATCCGTGTTTGTTATTATAACATATCATGAACACAGAGCTCCTTTCAAAAACCACCAAAAACGAGTAAACACAATGAGAAAATTTTCCTTTGTCACTCAAATATGCTCATGTACTTCTTCCTCTTGGGAGAACGTAAACTTGGGAAGACTTTTTCCTCCTCCCAAGAAAATAAAACATGCGAAGGCTTTTTAAAGTCATTGCCATAAAGTAAAAAATTAAACAAATTTACTCGTGACTTAGCACGTCTTGTTCAGGTACCAAATTTGCTTTACACAAACATCAGTACGTGTAAGGGATGAAGCTAGTTACCTTTTCATTTTTGTGACCAATAACATATCATTGAAGAGAAACAGGTAAATTCTGTAATATCTTCCACCACGAAGCAATGACTTAAAAGCACGGATTTTCTTTTCACCTTCTAAGCATGCTAGCTCGCCTCGTCGAAGTAGCCATCTTGATGAAGAAACGATGGGTATTGGCTGAAAGAAATTATGGAATAGAGACAAAATAACTTAATGTAGATATATATGAGGATTTGGAGAGGTGACGGCAGAAGGCAGCAAATTTTTTTAAGTGTTCTGATAAATGCTGATCTGTTAGAGATCTTCAAGGAATTGGCCTCTTGCCATTTTCCCTTCCGTGCACAACACAAGTCAAATCAAGAGACCCTTATGAAATGGGTGACTCTTCTCCACATTCCATCCACTGCAGCGGAGAAGAAAAAGAAGGAGCTGCGAGAGGTTCACATTCCCTATCTCTAAAACGATTCTGACACCTTTCAATAAATCAAGAGACATTTCAAATATGAACCTAGAATGATTGGCTTTAGAGGGCAATAACCAGGGAGGTAAGAAAATTATGTAGGAAAGAAGGAGCAGACTTTTCGATGCTATATCATGGACGAAAGTTTCCGAATCTTCGGCACACGCGAGAGCTTGTCAAAACTTACAGTCTCGATTCTTTGGAAGGCTACGTTTAGTAAAGGATGAAAATACATATACAAATTACTACATCAAACAAAACTACCTTACCTTGACTTTGAAAGATAACATCTGTTGGATAAAATACATTTCTTCAATCCTCTCCATTTTGCGTGCGCCCTCGTTACATTCTCTAACAACCTGTGAAACGAATTTGCAAAATAAACAAACACAGTAACCATGCCATATATTAATGGATAATGTAGATAGACCCACGTGTTATTCCTGTGAGTATCATTTCATTTTTGACTTACAGAGTGACATCAACGGTATAGGCAGTAAATCCTGTCCGTACAAACTTACTGTCATAGTGCAAGTAGTTGTTCTCGGACTGATTGAGTATAGATTCGAAACGACACATTGATCTAAATCGATAGTCGGTATGGTGATCAGATCATGACATCTAGCAGTTAAGAATTATTTGTTTCTATGGCATTGATGCAAAGTTGTGCGATAGGTTGGAACAACAACCAATCAAATTATCAATCGTAGAATGAAAACGACGATGAGAAAAGACATTTTGTGTTGAAAAGACTTTGACAATCCATTTATATTAAGGAAAAATTTTTGACAATCCAGTTGAGAATCCACGATTAAAGAAGAACTTGACAATCCAGTTGAAAATCCATGATTAGAGAAAAGTTTGATTGTCCAGTTGAACTAATTTTCAATTGACATAAAACTAATTTTCACCTGGACTGTCGAACTTTTCTCTAATCGTGGATTTTCAACTGGATTGTCAAATTTCTCTTTAATCATGGATTTTCAACTGGATTGTCAGATCTTACTTTAATATAACTGGATTGTCAAAGTCCTTTCACCAAAAGAGGTCTTTTCTAATCGTCGTATCCAGTATCTATTCTACAATTTACAATAAAGCTGCGTTTCCCGGAATTATCATCAACCAAGTTATTGGTAGCAGCTACGTCAGGCCTGCCCTGTACACAAGAAGAATTCTCAAATTGTGGAGATCACAGAGACAGGTACGTTTCTTGTCGTTGACATCGAAATAACTTGATAACTTATTGATTTATGACTACTTATGACAATCTACTTTCTATTTGAAACAAAAATTTTCAATCGAGGCATATAGTTCATGGTAGCAACGCAGCTTCGTACAGTATTTAAAACACCCTCAAATCAGAAACAGGACTTTCCTGTGCTGCAAAAGCGATTGTTTCCCCCGCGGTTTGCCTCGGGCTATCAATGGAGGTGACGAGCAGTGAAAAGCAAAAGACAACTTAATCCTTGATTCAATTTGGTTCTATTTCAATAGCGAAAATGACAGCTTATGCTTTACGATAGAAATGCGTAAATGCCTGCATAAAAGGCTCAACTGAGGTTGCACACTGTTTTGATTATCACCGAGGATGCCTAGCAATATTGAATTTTCGAGCATATTTCTGTGATGAATACTGCACAAATTACCAAATAACACGAATTTTACACCCTTTCCAGCTTTAATATAATTCTGAAATACTTTTTAGTGATGACAAGTCGTGATGAAGTAGTGATGAAAAGTCGTTTAGAGTTAGGCCAATAGGACCTGGTGTGAGCAAAATTTCAGCTTTAAATTTTCAAAAAGTAAGCATAAATTACATTGGTTGCATTTCACTTAAAAACATTTCAACCAGATATTCCCTATAAACAATATCTCCAGATTTGTTCTCGTTGTGAACTATAGGCAACTGTTTTTCAAAGCTTTCAGATTGTTGCTACCATGTTCAAGCCGTTCGGCTTCTTGTTTGTTTTAAATTTGGTGCTTAAAGCTACCTATCAAGCAGCCTCCTGCTTTGCTGCCTAAGAAGCTTTTGATATGCAGTTTTCTTTTTGTAGCGTTCGGGTACGTTTTCGTTTCTGCTTTCTCATTTTTACGTCGTTTTTCAGACCACAGAAGCCTTACCTTGTTTAATAAGTTTCTGAATGATCTCACCCCAGTGTAAACAAATGATCCACTTCCACCTCAACAACCGTTGCAAACTTTCTACGCAACCAAGATGCCATTGGTGATTAAATGTAAGAACAGAAAAATTCCAATGAAGCTTCTAGACATGACCCTGAATTTAGACTTGCACAGTCTGTTGCTATCTTTAAGAAGAAACTCCTATAAACAATTTGACCCCTGTAAATTCCTTTCTTGTTTTTCATGAAACCATACGTATATCTGACCTTAGACCTGACCTTAGACAATTGAGGGTTTGTCTCAGCAAACAAAACTTTCACAATTATTCATTTCATTTTAAATTCTTTATACAGGGTAAAGTTTACAATGATAAAATTGATTTACAAACTGCAATGTAATTATAGGGATACCATCAACACGTTTTGCCCTACGAACGATGGCATCGAGGATACGGAACACTTTTTGCTGCTCTCCCCTTCTTGTGAAATACCACGCAGAGATCTCATCATTGGAGTCTTAGCTCTATTACGACCACACGGATACATCAATAATTCAAATAAGACTTTCATGCGCGTTTTATTGTATGGTGACAAGGACCTCCCTAATAACCTTAATAAAAGCATACCTCTTTTAACTTTACAACTTATCCACCAAACTGGTTGACTTGACTAAGCTCCTGGACCACCGTAGCCCCCTGTATCATATTTTTGTTGTTGTACGTATGTGTATTGTTTGTTTCCTTTTGCTTTTGTTTTGTATCCATTAGTAGTCTTAACTTTTATGATACGGCCGCAGGGTAGACACAGCTTCCTCTTAGTCCTTGTGGTATCATCATATTAGTAAAGTAGGGTAATTTTGTAGGTAGCGTAAATACAATCTTTGCCAAAACTCTTGACAAAAATCACATAGTTTTGCTCTTCTTACCATCTCCCCCTTATGATGTTGCTTCCTTGTGCAATTACGAAGTGCTTTAGAAAGCAACAAAGCAGCCGAATTGCTTTTCTTCATGCCTGTTATAATATTTTTAAACCAACATTGATCAGGAGGTAAGGGGGCGAAAAAGGTGAGATTAAGTTTCCTGCGATGCATTTTGCATGGTTAGTCCGATGAATAAGGAGCAAAATGAAGTTTTATTCAAGGTGTCTTGGCAAGGATTGCAGCAACATATTATTCCAAGTTTTATTGGAGTCAATGTATATATATATAAATATAAGTTTTCAATTAGCGTACCGTAGGATCTCTTCAATTATGGCACCTGTGGAAAACATTGCTATCAAACCAAAGCTTCCGGCATTGTAACACGTTGTAACGAGTAACTCTCAGGGAGGGATGAGGGGCGCTCAGGTTCATTGAAAATAACAAACGTTATTACAATACCTTGTGAATGGCACTCAATGCGCTATCAGTTTTGTGGAATTCTTCACTACCTGGCTCGCAATGATGACAAACTGCCTGAAAGCAGAAATGATCTTCACAAAAATTGAGATTTAAAAGACTTACATGAAGATATGCTTCCTCAATAGGAAAGCTAACATGATTGAGGGGGGGGGGACTGGGTCATAGGAAAACTTTTCAGATACATTTTGGGCAATTAATTTCATCGTGAATTTGAAGCCAGCAGATTTGTAGAGTTCAATTTATCGTTCCTGAAAGCCATGTGGCAGCAATTTACCAGAAAAATATTGCTCTCCCCAGACCCTTTTTCTAAATGTCAAAATGGTTTGTGTTCGCACAAGGAACACTAAACACTTGTTGCTCAATTGAAAATGTCATCAATAGTAACCTAGTGAAGCTAAATTCATGGTCGGCCGGCATTTGCTAGATCTTGCCTTATATCCCAGGAGGACGAAGGTCATGGTTCTTAACACACAGCAATTAAAGCGTCACCACAACCTCGTTGATTTAAACCCTGCATACAAAATTAAACAACAGCAAATTAAATGTAAAAAGTCAGCAAAGTTACGTGGTGTCATCTTAGACCAGAACCTTAAAAAGCACGGAAAAATGTAACATTATCCTGTTATGGAAGTCTCTCTATACTAAGAAATTCAAGAACATTATTTGGCTGAAATCGAAGAAGCAAGTCGCTGGGCTGCTACTCTTATCGAAAATGGATTATGCTGATGTTGTATTTCGACCTATTTCATTGAAATTACTAAAAAATACAAAAAGTGGCATGCAGCTGCAAAATTTTGTCCTCAGCTGTTACGTTAAAGAACACGATGCTGTTACACTCGGCTGGTTGCCTATACAGGAGAGAAAGAACTGGCAAGTTGTAAAGCTGGCTTTTAAACATATATCAGATTGATCATTTTCCTTCACCGGGCTATTCAAATTTAACATTGAGCTGTTACAGTAACATAGCGGTAATAAAGCCGTGAGAACAAAAGATATAGCAGCTCAAATTCAACAGTAAGGGGACACTTCTTCCGTAGGTTCTGCTTTTACCGGTTGACTCTTTTTATAATTGCAAAATGACTTTCAGCTGACTTTGGAGGAGGTACAATTGATACCATTGGCCATATTTCGTTTGGGATGTTTGCCGACGTTCTAGAAAAACATAGCAGGAGAAGCTTTCCATGCATTTAATAGCCATGGCTTTGAAAGCTAAAGCTTATTTACCTAACTTATGATTTGAAACCAGTAATCGTTTCAATAAAGGTTCTTTCTTTTCAGACATTGTTTGTTTATGTAGCAGAATGCCTTGACATGTTTCTTTAAAAATCACAAAACTGTTCAAAATTTTCAAGTATACAACTTACATCTACAAGCAGTGGCAATCTTGTTATTCGCTGCATTGGTAGCATTAAAAATGATTGCATGGAGAGCCCTTGTGATCTTGTCGAGGACTCCAATTTTCCAAGGAGATCGCAAAAGTCTTGATTTTCGTTTCTGGGGAAGACAATAGAGAACCAAGATAAGCAGTTCAATCAATACACAATAACGAAAGGTTATACTCCATTGAAACGAAATTGCCACTTCATATCTTCTACATGCACCTGGGTCACCTTCTTTAACTGGTCATTGTCATCATTATCATGATACTATATCATACACGATGCCCAAAAGTACTGAAAATGATCGTAAAAGTCAGTCAAATTCTCTGAGATTGGAGATGAGCGGAAATGAAAAGAGATCTTTTTGTAGTGACTTGGTGAGTAAGAAATGGATTGGTTATGATCTGCTACGTAAGCGGTAGTTGGACGGCAGGCCTCATTGTGATCCAGCCCAGCAGAAATCGTGATATTAATACAACAAATCAAAATGATAGAATAAGGTATCTTATGGTCTCATCATAAACAGGAGACGTGAAACTATCAAACAAAACAAACAATATTGAAATTGAAGTTGCAAATCCAAAAATATTTTGACTAAATGAAGTACTGTGGTTTACATGATCGTTTTTGGCCTTTGTTTTGTGGCATCGATGAAAATATATGAGTTTAATTTCCAATATTTTTTCGATGAATCCTTCGATTTTCTACATTTTTTTCTCTTATTCCTAAACAGCCTGTCTTTTCATCGTGGCATATGACGTTCACACAAAGAAAACAACAAAAATCAGCGCAGTTTTGTCCTTTATGGCGGAGACAAATATCTAAGAATTCGGACATTGCTAATGAATCGTGCATATTTGTGCGGGAAAAATTAATGGCAGATACCATGCACGAAGCTTTGAAGAGATAGCTCTGGCATCGGCTTGCTTTCACTTGTGATTAACCTCTTTTAGTTTCTTGTTACGAAACAATCGCAAATATGACACTTCCATCTAATTTGTCTTCATCTTTCTAGTTATTGCTCACTGTTGCTATGGTATGCATCTCTCTGCAGCTTCATCATTGGTCAATGAGCTCATAAGAATATTTCCATTGTATAGCTACCTCTTCATTCAGGGTAGCAGGTGAGTCAAAAAAAATTCAAAACGTCCAGTTTCTTAGCTACGGACTAGATTTCTTAAAACTAATTATCACTGTATGGTAACATGCTAACTCAGATAGCAAACATTCGTTGGTCAAATTTTCATTTTCATTCATAAGTGATTTGACAAATGGGTTTCACCTCAGAATCGCTCAAAAGGATCTATACTTCTGGGACAAATCTCCACTATGTAAGCTCCACAGTGACCCCGAAAAAGATTAAAATTGAGCGTAATTAGGCTATCCTATTAACTCGTTTATCGGTTGTGTACAGAGCCAGTCCAGCTCTTGTCAGGCCCTTCAGATCTAAGACATAATAAATTCGGTCGACTTTTTGTGGAAGCGTGTCACATCATATTATCGCTTTTTACACCGAGCATGTTTCTAATCTCTCTATTTCAAGTCAACTCGAAGGCTAATTGTTTCTCCCACTTGGACGGGGGTAATGAGCGACGGCTCACGTGACTACTACTTTTTACCACTTTTAATGTTACATACAAAAAAATGTTAATACGTAAAAAACGCCATATCCCACACTCTTCATTACATTTAGGAATTTCTTGTAACAACTTTTCTGAGGATTTTCAGTACCGCCATTCTGCATAATTTGCAAATTCGAGCAACCATTGTTGGCCTGCTTTCTTGGATAATAGAAATGGAAAATTTTAAGCGATAGTAACCATCTTTAAGCAATCTGAAGAATCGGATGAACTTCCAGATTTAAACTATTTCTTTTTTTAACTCGACCGGTACAGAGAGTCTCTGTTTTCTCCACATTTAGAGAGGTAAATATCACTTCATATCGAGGGCCCCAAAAAGTACTACGGTTTATAAAAATCCCTAAAAATTGGTTATCAAGCCTTTACGCATACACATTTCTTCATTCGGCATGAAAAACACTCGTGATAATTACATTTCACCGTGTCAGCTAATGCCGAATGAAACAAAATCTACGTATGACTGGGATCTGAATGACAACAGATTTCTTTTCATTGCGCTTGAGTAGCGCAATGGGGTCTTGGAGAGCCTGTTGACACAAAGATCTCGGTTCGATCCTGTGTATGAGCACATTTTAATTCTCCAATTGTGGCAGCCCACTCGTGATAACCAGGGGATCATATCAGCAGCCACGGACTGGTATGATACATGCGACCAGAGGAAAAACAATACTTCCAAAACCAAAAAGAACATTTAACATCTGCACCTACAATCCACGAACAATCAATGACCTTAATAGCTACTCATTAGACACAATGCTCCATGAACTCAACAACATAAACTGGGACATTATCGGATTTTCAGAAACAAAAGTGAAAGAAAGCAAGATCGAAATTCACCAAGCAACTGGCCACAAGCTGTTCTTTTCTAGCAATGAGACTTCACGATCAAACGGCGTCGGCTTTCTTGTAAACAAAACCTGTCTACCTCTATTAGATGGCTATCAACCAATTTCTGACAGACTTGCTCTCCTATCCCTGAAAGGAAGATTCTCAAGGCTGGTCTTTATACAGTGCTATTTTCCAACGTCATCTCATCCAGTCGAAGAAATCCTGGAACTTTATGATAATATTCAATCCATTATCAATGACATCCCGAAGAGAGACCACCTTTTCATCATGGGGGACTCCAAATGTAAATTAGGCCAACTGCACGATACCTTACCTTCCGCAATTGGCAAACATACCCTGTGTACTGCAAATACCAGAGGAGAACTCCTTGCCCAATTCTGCGTGAAAAATAATCTGCTAGTCACCAACACCATGTTTCAAAAGAAGAATCTCTTTACCTGGACATACCTGATGGTAAGACTAGAAACCAAATAGACTTCATCCTTTCAAGAAAACCATCAGTGAGACTAAATGTGCTAGATAGTTCCGCACTACATTCCCCCGACATATCAGACCATCGTATAATACGAACGAAAATCAGACTGAATTTCTCATGGCCAAAGAGGAAACAGTCTATTCCAAAACCTGACATAGAGCAACTCAAGCAACCAGAAGTTGCTGCACGCTTCCAAATACTCTTGCAGAATCGTTTTACTGGTCTTGAATCAGAAACCGACTCGGAAAACATATACAACACCATATGCAACAGTATAAACGATGCCTCCAAGGAAACACTGCCCAGGAACACTGAGCCCATTCCAGAATGGATGTCGCAGCAAACTAAGCTGGCAATTTCTAATAAACACAAAATCAGAGTATCCTTGAGTACCACCTCATTCAGTAAACTGATATATCATGCAAATGCAACAAACAGGAAAAAGATATACTGAGGCTTTGCGCAAAGTTTGGCACCCACATTAGCACATAACAGAGTACAACTCATCATGTCAAAATGATGTAAGCACCACGGTAATGAGCTAAATCAAAGGGAAGAACTTTCACGCAGTACCTAAAAAAATTGTGATAGCTAAACGGTTCAACTAACCTCTGCTACCATGTAGTGGATTTTCCTTCGGCCCATAAACACGACTAAACCATATGTATCATTCCCTTAAAATGCAATGCAACTAATTTTCGATATCAATAATTTTCGACCAAAATATCAACACAAGGAATGTCAAGTCATTCAGAGTTGTTCAGAGTTTCTCCTTACTGCCTCAGCTCTGATTCCCCGACAAATAATTAGAAGAAATACGCTCACCAACATGCCGTCATCGGTTGGGCTAGGGTCGACGCTTGACTTGCGGCCTGGCCTATCTTGACGTCACTTGAACGCGTTCGGTTTTATCTTGCGTCTTGTACTCTCATCAAGATAGGAATCAAATGTTTTAGCCGAATTTTGCTCGTGGCCTATGACCGGAGATCGCCAAAACCTCATTTTTACGGACCAATCAAATGGCGAATAAGTGGGGAAGACAAAAGAAACGTGCGAAGATTTTTCTAAATTTTACCTACCCTCGTAAAACGCAACCAGGACAAAAAACTGCTTGGAATTTCCCGAATTTTTTTTGAAGAAATCTACTCTCCATACATTTGGGCATTCAAGTTTGGATGCCGGTTAAAATATCTCCCGATTCCAAGGAGTTATGGCGCCTCAAACTCGCGACCTTTGTTCGTTTTCAGCATTTCTGAGCTTCTAGCATTCTTAGTACTCAATTTAATCCTAAAAGGTCTTCTAAAACGTACCTGAAACATCACTAATTCCCATAAAGTCGATACAGTGGGGTTGGGGACCTTTTCTTGCTTCTTAGATGAGCAAATCTGACACGCTTTCTATGGGGTCCGAAATATGGCCTAGCTCTAAAATGTGCTAAATTACATTTTTGAGTAAGAAATTTCAAGAGTACCCACCTCTCTTCGTTTGTTCAAGGCATCCTGTAGTTCTTTGTATCTACCAGACTGTGCTTGGTTTCTATTTGACGATTTTCTTTCACGAATAATTCTGTAAGTTGCACATAAAAATCCGTTAACTTTGTTTCTTCGCCCAGGCACTTATCGGTGTCATCACGAATCACAACATGTGATCACGTGGTACGTGATGTTTTGACATCTTCCCGCCTCTTCCCCAGACCTCGCAGTGTTGTGATTCGTGATGACACCGATGAGTGCCTGGGCGAAAAAACAAAGTAAACGGATTTTCATTTGCGACTTATTCAAGTATTTGTGCAAGAAAATCGTCAAATAGAAACCAAGAACAGTCTGGTAGATACACAGAACTACAGGATGCCTTAAACAAACGAAGAGAGGTGGGTACTCTTGAAATTTCTAACTCAAAAATGTAATTAAGCACATTTTAGAGGTAGGCCAAATTTCGGACCCCATAGAAAGCGTGTCAGATTTGCTCATCTACGAAGCAAGAAAAGGTCCCCAACCCCACTGTATCAACTTTATGGGAATGAGTGATGTTTCAGGTACGTTTTAGAAGACCTTTTAGGATTAAATTGAGTACTAAGAATGCTAGAAGCTCAGAAATGCTGAAAACGAACAAAGGTCGCGAGTTTGAGGCGCCATAACTCCTTGGAATCGGGAGATATTTTAACCGGCATCCAAACTTGAATGCCCAAATGTATGGAGAGTAGATTTCTTCAAAAAAAATTCGGGAAATTCCAAGCAGTTTTTTGACCTGGTTGCGTTTTATTATGGTAGGTAAAATTCAGAAAAATCTTCACACGTTTCTTTTGTCTTCCCCACTTATTCACCATTTGATTGGTCCGTAAAATTGAGGTTCTGGCGACTTTCGGTCATAGGCCACGAGCAAAATTCGGCTAAAACATTTGATTCCTATCTTACTCTTATCAAAACATAACTGACTCCTCTTCAACTCTGTCTTGCAATGATATTTTTGAGCTCCTAAGGGAACCGAGAGAGGCGCACACCACCAAAACACAGAGGAAAAACATTTACGACTGGAAAGGTTAATGAACTGTCTCAAAGGACATAACGAACTGGGGATCTCCTGAGTCGCATTGACCTCCACATTGCTTGTCGTTAGTTGATAGTCTGGGACTAAATTGGTTAAGGGGGCGTGAAAGCTTACTTTTAACTTTTAAACAACAACCTCCTAGAAAGGGGAGGCAGAGCATAAGAAGCCGCTTTTCTTCGCGAACCAACCCGTAATCTAGTTACCCGCTGTAGAGAGCACTTGGGAATCAACAAAACAGGTCAAAGATGAAAAGTAACTGTTCTGCCATTGGGGACCACATTTCTAAGTCCGGCCATTTCATTTTAATTTTTTTCATTTAACACATTTGCATCCCTTGAAGATTTTGATATTCTCAGCAAAACTGAGAATTCTTTGGACCTTCTTATTCACGAAAGTCTCGTAAACCTTTGGGATCACCCTTCCGTTAATTCCCAGCAATCCTCAATCCCCCTGGTACTGTTCCGAGTTGTTTGTCTCCATTTTCTACCAGTATTACCGGTTTTACCGGTTTCCTCATTTGTTTTTCTCCCCTTTTTGCATACACGTATCCTTTTATGGCAATTTTGCCCCCTTTTTGGACTATTCCCAATACATGATTACGCTAAAGATGGCGGATGTTGTTTTCACGCAAGTAATGCCGGGAAAAAGTTCCACAGTTACAACCAGTTCAACTAGCAACGCGCTTCCAGACAAAGCTGTGGTAAAAGGCTGAACGAAAAAAAACCGGAGAAAATTTAGGCCAGTCGAAGATATGATGGTAAGTGAAGTCATTTTTCAGCTAATCACGAAGATGGTAATTGTTTGTTTATCTTTGTACTCTACTTCGTTGGTGTTTATTGTATTTGGAAAATGATCACTGATGTCGACAAGGTTTAACTGCATTGTCCCGTCTTGTTCAAGCAGTGGCAAGAAAGCTGAGAGAAAGAGTATTATCTTACATAGTTCCTAAGGGCCAGAAAACTCTTGCACAATGGATAAAAAATATCGAGCCACATTTCGCGAGTGAAATGTTGATGAAAGATTGGACAAAGAAAAGATTAAATAGGATTTGCTCGTTACATTTTAAAAATGGGATAAAGGTGGGAGACAGCAGTGTTCCAACAGTTTTTGAAGCGAAAGAGACTGAAAATGATAGAGGAAATAAAATTGCTGCTGAATCCCAAGAGACTATGGACATAGACCATGATAACGAATCACTTGATGAAAAAGAAAGTAAAAAGGAGTGCAATGAGATAGACTGTTCTGCAAAAAACGACAAGCTATCCGAAGATAATATTAATGCTACAGAAGACAACAAAGAGAACCTCTCAGACCGAAATGTAACAGATGGAAGCAGCCAGATGATTACTTCCCGAAAGTGCCACGACATGCCAAGTCAGACAACTGACCGAGAAAAGGCAATTTCTGAGGAGGCAATAAAGGCCGTAAGAAAGTTCAGCATAGAAAATATAAAAGATGATGATGATAAAATACGACGCCACACAAACTTGCCAGATTACGAGTCATTCATCGCATTGTACAATTTTATTCGGCTGAAAGATGGATTTCAATTGAATTACAAAAATAACAAAAAAGATAATGTTGCCAGGAATGCTTCTACCTTCAGAAAAGGACACCCCAGAACTCTCTCGGATAAAGATGAGCTTTTCCTTACCTTGTGTAGGTTAAGAAAAGGCTTGCATGAAGATGACTTGGCTGAAAGATTCTGCATTTCTATCACCTCTGTTTCTGAAATCTTTCTCATCTGGATTGATCGCCTTGATTACTGCCTTGCTTCCTTTGATCAGATTCCTGGGCTTGATGATCGGCTTGCAGCTTTGCATCCAGAAAGTTTAAAGGCTTTGAAGATGTAGATCTCATCATTGACTGCACCAAGATTTTTACGGAAAGGCCGTCGGATCCAGTTGCTCAAAGTGCTCTTTGGTCAGAGTATAAATCGCACAATACAGGAACAGTTCTGATCGCTCTCTCGCCAATCGGTTATCCACGGTTCATTTCTGATGTGTTTCCTGGTAGCATCTCAGACGACGAGATCACACTGCAAAGTGGTATACTTTCTCTCGCTCGGAGAAACAAGAGATGGCTCGCAGATAAGGGATGGCAGATTGATGGTGATAAGTATGGTTTGATGATCGAAACACCAGATCGCTTGCAAGGCAAATCTCAGTTTTCTGAGGCTGAAGATAGGTCCAGTCGAAGAATATCACGTCTGCGGATTCATGTTGAACATCTAATTCGCAGGATAAAAGTTAAGCAGATCTTAGACTCGATGCCCATCCGCTATGGAAACATTTCTTCAAAATTAGTACAGGTTTGTGCACGACTGACAGCTTTCCTCGCACCTCTTATAAACGATCTTGATTCGAACAGCAAGTGTGACCCATGATTTGCAAGATGAATGAAGACACGTGACATTGCACCACTTATCAGCAGTTTAAACATCGAATGCCGGGGGAAAGGGGTGAAACGGTTGGAAAAAAGGGTGCCTGCCATGTTAAAGATTGGGCTTAAAAGTCCTAGGGGGTTACTTCATAGATCAAGCACCCTTGTACGTGCTTCCCAATAGGGTATCATTTTAGAAAAAAGATACAGGGCAGAACTATACGTTTTGCATTTTGGACCAGGAGCGGAACGTCAATAAAGGCCCTTTTTCCAGGATGGATGGAGAATTTTATTAAGACACTAAAATGCGAGCAACACTAGCAATCTTGCTGCATCTTATTCCAGAGGCGGTCGTTAAACCAGTGTTGTGCTTTCCAATCCTTTGTTCCTAAGTTTTGTCTATTGCATGCACATCCCCGTTGTTTTCCTCCAAGATAGACGCCCAGCGCTTAGTTTGGGAAACAAGATATCGCATATCCTTGTTCACGATAATCCCATTGCAAACCCTTCCTTTTGAGCCAGCCTTTATAAATTAATTCACTGAGACCTTTGATCAATGAATCCGATCAACGATTATGAATCCGTATATTTTTATCGGTGTCAGATGAAAGCAACGAGAAGCGCAAATACCTGCTTCTATAATGTTTACAGTATTGTGTGACCTTTCCATAACCAATTTTTGAAAAGTACCTTCATCTTCCCAAGAAAGATCGTGGTGGCCTTTACACTGCCGTATCGCTAATGACCATGGCCCCAGTGGCTCAGTGTTCGATAAAAAAGGTGCGCCAGAAAGGTTAAAATGTCATGTCTGAAATTTGCAATGTTAAATGTTTGCGATGTTATTTAAGAATCAAAATGAGTGATAAAGAAACTGTGAAATTCGGAGATATATGGCATTCGTTATAATTTGTTTGATAACTATCATGAAACACATTAAACTTAATTCAGAAGGTCTTTTCTTCCGTGTTGTCGGCAATACAAACTAAGTCGAGAATTACATCGTGATTTTCTTCATCATCGAATTGAGTGCAGCACTCTTCATTCCTACTTCAGACATTTTTGAGTACCATCAATTTCTCCATATAGAGATTTCTTAACAATTCTTACTATTTCGTTACCTGATTTTTTTCCATTCTTGATACGCCTTAGTTGAAAAAGTTACAAGTTGCTAAAATTTACAGATAGCAAATATCCGAAAAATATAGGAGCGAGCGATGCAATATTTCAATCTTGATGAGGAGGAGAAATTTGGTTTCGATTTATAATTACTAGCTAAAAATTTTACAGCGAGGAAATTTAAGGTAAAACACGTGTTTTTAACAGAAGTCCTTTGTAAGAAACTCAACTGTCACATCGCCGAAAATTAAGAAACTCCAGCATTTGGAAAATATAGTGGAAGCAATTACTCATTTTGACAAAGGAAATCCTCAGCCTATTTGTACTTGATTTTCACTTGTTCCTTATATCACACTGCTCGAGGAAAGTACTTTTATAAAGGACTGGAAATGCTAAACAAACTTTGTTTTGAAATGTTCCAGAGGGCACAGGTAGTGAACAAGGATATTGCTATGGAGCCTTCAAGAAACTTGTAAGAAGCATGATTACGCAAAACTGAAATCCGTAAAAAGCTTTCAGAACTTTCCAAAAATCTTAGTTTTTTTTATAAAAGTACATGTAAATTAGTCCTTTAAAAACAATATATATTTGTCTATTTCCGGAACTAAAAGAACAAGAAAATTCATAAATTTTGCTTCTACCTTTGAGAGACAAGGGAGGACGACCGGGACGACCGAGACGACCGCCGTTCCACAATATTTTTTCCCTTTTCATAATCTTATAAAAACACGACGGCTAAACAAGTACAACTACGCAGCTACATAATTACACAACTACAACAGATTACGAAAAACGATGCCACAAGGAGAACGGAAATACGTAGCAACCCTGGGCCATTTAACATATAAATATAAACAAAATTAATATAAATCTAAAGCTACATTTACAAAGAAGAGATATGTCCATGTATTGGGGGGGGGGGGTTGCAACAGGAATTTAAAAGCGCTTGGTTGCATGAATGAATTTCAGGGTAGCCTCTATGAGTCGTTTATTAACGTCAGGTGGTAACCTTTCATTGCCATACAGAATGAATTCAACTAACAATTCATTTGAGAGGCTAGAGATGGCACTAGGAGGCGACATTTCATTGAAACCATTGAGAAACTCGCGTCTAGGTTCTTCATAAGATTGGCAAAACAGCAGGTAATGTTCCGTATCCTCGACACCATCGTTTGCAGGACACATCGGGTCTATTGTATCACTAAAATTATGCCTAAATTTGTGAAAATTTAGTTTACTGAGACCGACTCTTACCTGTGTAAGAATAGCCATACCTTTGGGGTCATGAATCCCGTATGCAGGTTTTGAAGGAGACCGAATCAGAGCTGGTATCTTTGATTTAAAAACACTTCGCGAAGGTGCCTGTCTAACTTCAGGAAGGAGCTTGTCCCACTCGTTCAAACAATTTGGTAAAAGCTATTTATAAATCTCTCTGTTCTCGCCCTTATTTGCCCAATGACATGTTGCTCACGAAGAGAGCACGTAGAATGTTCAAGTTGGGTTATAGGATGCCTTGTATACTCTGGCAAAACTGGAGACAAACCACGTGACAAAATTTCGAATCTAAGGGGGTGGTCACTTTTAATCCTGGGCACTAGGGCGAAGGATAATTTCGCACAATTCGAGAAAATTTCATACCCATCTTGAACATAGAAACAGTTTTCGTACCCCACCATCTTTCAGCAAAATGGTACAATACCCCATCCAGAAGTTTCGTGCATAAAACATATTTCTATGGAAAGATACCATGTTCTCCCAGGTGATTTTCAAACTGCTCAAGTGATTCATCATTTCCAAACTGTTAATTTTTGTTCAAATCTTTGATCAATTAATTCATTCAAAATTTTTTTAAGCTATATAGTATTGTACCCCATAAAAATTGCTCTTAATATTTCGTACCCCCACGAAATAGTGGAAGAAAGATTCATACCCCTGCCAAAAATCCTCCGCCCTGAATGTTCTATGGCACGCAGCTGAAAAGCAAATTAGTTTATTCTTCCATTTTTTCAGGAATGAATACATGCTTTGTTTGCTTTGCTAAATCATTTGCCAACTTCTGATTGGCAACATGGATTCAAAGTTTGGGACCACTCCATCCATTGAAGCCAATCTTCCAACGGACTCTTTGGCAATCTTCTTTGGCAATGTCGAACGATACATGTTCTAATGCAACAACCGAATCGCAAACTGCCATCAAGGCCTGAATGAAAACGTCATCTCTTTCAATGTAAAACATTGAGAAATTGCTGGATTCTGGTAAGAAAGACAGAAGAATGGCTCCTTTTACGCAAGGCATGCAACACATCTGAAACTGACATTGAAGAATGTGACAACCATTGATTCGCTGCAGAGGGGTGCTTGAACCCCTGACAAATGTTTTTATTTCAATGATGCAATTACCCTTCAACTCGATCACATTGCCTTGAATGTCATGCATTAGGTATGAAAAAGTGTCAAAAATACGATCTGGAGAAGCACCGTATCTATATCTACTTGGATTTTATGGATGTAAAACAAAAGAGCTCTCTGCAAGCAGTAACCCAGAAGATCTCTGAAATGCATTCGCCGCAATGGGCTCGAAAGACTTTCCTCACTCAAAATTAGCTAGATGCTTGCTAGGCTCTTGGATCTTTTCCTTCACATAGAAGCAAGCAGATTCAAATTCCTTCCTTCCAGTGAGACCAACTAATGATGATATTTAATGATGTTATCTTGTCAACTCTTGCAGCAAACCATTCACAGGAACCCTGTTTCTGCGTTACTTCGAGGACAGGATCTTGGATTTCATCTTCTTCATCATGATAAACTTGTTTCTTTAGAATCATGCTTAAAATGCTTGGTGAAGAAGAGTTTTTCAGGTCGGTTGCAAGTTTCAGGAAATTTTCAGTATCGAGTGGTGGCTCTTTTGCTGGTTTTGACGAGAAATTAGAAGAGATCTGTTTTGGCAATTTCGTTTACATCCTCCTGAAAGATCCCTAGCTATCTGTGGGCGCTTGAACGTTATGTCCTGCAATGGTTTTTGTTTCAACCTTTCTTTCTCGGGATCTTGTTCAGCCTTCAGTGCAGGTAAGCTCAATTGTTGCTTTATTTGAGTGCATGTTAAGGGCTTCGGAAGTGTGCCCTTTTTTCAAGGACACAATCAACAAATTTGTATCCAAGTGCTCCAATGTGCTTGCAGTAGCCCCTTTTGCCGGCAGGACAGTTGTAATCTCTAGCCTGCAGTATTTTACCATTTTCCAGCGAATATACAATGATGCAACGGTAAAGTCCTCGACCTTCATTAATTCACTTCGATGACTTCATTGCAGGTCTTGTGTAGCCCTCGAACAATATATATCTTTCTTTAACAATCATGACCTGCATTGGTCTTTCACTCGTTTCAAATTTCTGGGTTTTCGAGAACACATATCATTTTTCCTGATTTCCTGATTCCCCTGATTATCTTGTTTTCTTATCCTTTTTACAAAATAACACTCGATGTCAGAATAAGAAATTTTTCCCACGGGTACAGCTTGAATATTCAGAGTCCAGTTCTCATTGACTGATTCTGGAGGACTTTCAGTTATACTTGTGACTTCAATTTGAGCTTGATCAAGTGTACCATTCAAAATGCTCTGTATGTGTTTGCCTTCATCGGGGTCTTTCAGTCTTGACAGGTTCCAGCCAAATTCAATGTAAAGTTTAACTCTGAAAAATAAAGGTCTGGTTACGTGTTATGTTCAGTGCTTAAAAATCTAAGAGAAAAAGCAACGAGGAACGAAGAAAAAAGGGGGTCATACAACATACTAACGAATTTAAGAATACGCACGTAAATTTAAGCAAACCTTGATTGTGAATCGTATTTACTTGCTTACTTTTAATACTTACTTTTGTTGTAGTTCTCTCAGCGATAGGTTACAAATTCTCCATGCATTTCTGTACTCCAGCCATCTAATGGCACCTTATTTCGTCATTTGCTCGATGTCACCAGTCCACCTTGCACCAGGAATATCTTCTTCGCAAAGTTTTACGTTGAAATAATCGATACGGTTTTAAGCAGAATTCAAAAATTATTAAACAATTACCATTAGCTGAAAAATGACCTCACTTACTATCATATCTTTGACTGGCCTAAATTTTCTCAGGTTGTTTTCGTTCAGCGTTTTACGACAGCTTTATCTGGAAGCGCGTTGCTAGTTGAACTGGTTTTAACTATGGAACTTTTTCCTTGCATTACTTGCGTGAAAACAACATCCGCCATCTTTAGCGTAATCGTGTATTCCCACTAGCGCGTGTATCTTATGTATTTAATCGCAATTCCACTCAGTCAACTTGCTGAGGATGGACATAAGAAGGTTCGAAACGTACTAATTAATTATGGCTTAGCCACTCGATTGATGTCTCCTGATTTGTGTCGATACTGATTTGAAGATGGACTTATCAACTTTCTATTATTAATATGAAATATCACATGGATTGTCAATTGATTCACGCCCGACAACCCCCACTAACGTGTGACGTCACATTGAATCCTCGAAGCTGTCAAGGCTGGTGGAGGTCATGTGATTTTTGCGCGCCTTTTTCCCAGTTTCATCACGCGTACACACCAAAAAAACATTTCATTTTTGTAAGATCTGACATTGAGCGTGTTTAGTGATAAAAACCGTGCAAAAATGGAAGATTTTGATGATTTGGAAGCAGAGAAACAAGCGATGTGGCTGCTAGCAGGTAAGCAAATCCTCTTCGATTTCACGAAAATCTCAATGGTCCAGAAATGCAACTAAACATCAATATTTGACTTTCTTATCCATCTGTTGTGATATTCCAGAGATGTTTGACTTTTTTGGAAGAACAGGCTTCCCAAACTTAATTTTTCCTTTGTTTGGGATATTTCGAAATGAAATTACACATTTTCAAGAAACGTTTAATCTTAAGACTCCCTTCAGATTTTTCTTTCGTTTGGTAAGACGAAATTCATGATTTTCATTCAGGGTTCTTTTCTCGAGAAGTGACGAGTTTATTTCAAAAGCGAAGTATCCTATACCATGCAAAATTTCATTTTCTTTCATTTGATATGGAACTTTGCATCTTTTTGGCTTCCGTTTAAGATCCTTTGAATTAGGCGCGGATCAACTTCGGTTTGCAACTCCATTAGTTTTGTTAGGCCAACAAGTCTCCACTTAGACTTTCTGTCTCTTTCTCCGTCATAAGTTCTCTATTTGATCGATAAGTTAGCATTTTCTGGAACGACATTAATACTTTCTTCCAAAAACTAATTAAATTGTGATTCTGTAGCATTTTCTGAACCCAAAGTTGCATTCCACCTGCATGTTGAATAGCTGCAATTCCGTTCGTCCAATTTTACCAAAATTTCACTTTCTCATTCAAAGCCAATTTTCTTCCAAATGCTACGCCCTATGAGAAAGAAACCCTACCTACGCCATGCAAAATTCAAATCTCTTTCTTTTGAGCTAAAGTTTGGTATGTTTTTTGTTGTTGTTATGAAACCTATAAAAAAGGCGTCGACCAACTATGAATTTTGTACCCGTTATTTTGGTTAGGCCAGTCTGGCTCCATTTCCATTTTTCAACGTTTTCGCGACTTTCTGCTGCCTTGGCATCCAATTTTTATTTTATCTTATCTCACTATATCTATATTTCCATGCAGAAATCACCACTCCCATGAAATTTTGGCTTTGCCTTGTTTCTAGGGTTTCTTTCAACTTGCACGCCATTCAGTTGCTTACCGCTTCGTCAAACTTTACGGAAATTGATCTGATTCATTAGGAGTGTATTTTCTTGCAGAAATGACAAGTTATAGAATAAAGAAATGTCCTAAACCATGCAAAAATATCTGCCTTTCTCATGATTTAAAATATAACTTGCTTATTATTGGAGTTTGTGAGCCTATCAACTAGGCGATGGCCTGGTTTATCTCTTGTCCCTTTCATTTTGGTTAGGCCAGTCAGTCTCCACTTCAACATTTTATACCCTCTCACGGCTCCGAAGTGTTCTCTTAGCCTACCGTTCATGGATATATCATCCATCAGCTTACAGCTGCATATACAATATGAAAATCATAGATTGTGTAAGTAGTAGTGTCATATTTTGGAAAATTCAGTCCTGTAAGAAGAAATTTCTCTTCTCGAAGCGGCTCGTCGACCTGTTTGATGTAAGAAAGGTTTTGCTAAATAAGGGTGAACCAACACCATACATGGGGTTTACCAGAACAATTTATGACCGGTCTTCAAAAACACTGGATACCCGATCATTTCAACTTTTGGAATGAAAATAAATCTCTGATAAATTTGCTTCAAGTTTTGCTGAGGTTGGTTGACACAGGTCATATTTTTCTTTCGCAAAAATCAGGCCAAAGTTCGAGAAAATTTATGATCCTATAGAAACACTATTACCATTAGAACGAGTTTACGGAAGTCGAATGATGGGTTGTCGGGCGTGTTTATCATGATTGAATATGAGCAAATGGACATCATGTTTTTTGTCGTTGTACTAGCCCTAAGATTAAGTCAAGTCACCAAATCGGTCCAAATTACGATTTATCGTGGCCTTTCACAGCCGGTAGAGAAGACAAACTGACTCAAAATGGGCTATTCTTCCTGGGGTTGTGCTTTCAATGCAAGCTTCAACTTCTGAGGTCCGCTCTTCACTGTTTTTATGTGCGAAGAATGAGCACATTATGGGAAGGGGCAGATTTTGAATAGGAAGGAAGATAGCGAGGTAGGTGGGTAGGTAGGTAGGTATCTACGGATGCTTTTCGTGCCAAAAGTTTAACAATAGGTAGGCATACCTGAAATAGTTTGACCATTGAAGTTGTCATCAGAGCCTGATAATTTCGAACTTTTATCTGGCAACTTGAAGGCGACATTTATGATGAAAATTAGCTGCTAACAAAGTTAAGTGAGTGCAGCTCAGAACAGTAAGATTTTTATTATTATTATTATTATTTATGTACATTTGTTGCTCACTAAATGTCAGTGGTAGTGTGTTCTCGGGGTTTGGCATCAACAAGATTTCTCAAATCTCGAGAACCTTTCTCAGAATCCTGGCAGAATGTAAGATCACAGTTTTCTGCAACTCAGTAACCCTTGTCTCTATTCCAATGTCCTCCAATCTCTTCTTCAGTTTCTTTGATGTTGTTCCAAGTGTTCCTATGACTATTGGGATGACTATCACCCTCATACCCCACAGCTTTTTTATCTCTCGTGCAAGGTCTTGATATTTTTCGATCTTTCCTACCTCCTTGGAGTTTACTCTCGAATCATAGGGAATGGCAAAGTCTATGATTTTAGCAAACTTTGTTTCTTTGTCTATCACAATCATATCAGGACGCCTAGCCTCAATCACATGGTCAGTTTGGATGTTAAAGTCCCACAATATCTTGTATCTCTCATTTTCTTGTACTGCTTCTGGCTGATGTTCGTACCACTTTGGCTTTACTTCGATCCCATTTTTACGACACACCTCCCAATGGATTAGTTTTCCAACCCAGTCATGTCGACGCTTGTACTCTTTCTGAGCCAACTTGCTGCATTCGCTAATGATATGGTTCACTGTCTCGTCTACCTGTCCACACATTCTGCATTTACTTTCTTCTTGTGTTTTGTCTATCTTTGCTTTAATGACATTTGTGCGTATTGCTTGTTCTTGTGCTGCCATTATCATTGACTCCGTTCCTCTTTTAATTCCTGTATTTCTAAGCCAATTCCATTTATCATTGCCTGCTTCATTTTCTGTCTGTCTTAAAAACTGCCCATGTAAGGTCTTTTCCTTCCAAGCTTGACATCTTTCATTCTTTTTCCGCAACTTATATTCAGTTTCGCTATCTCCTTCATATTCATTTGCCGCTCTAGCTGCTGTTAGTAACCGTTCATTACTGTTACATAAATATCTCTCGAGACCAATAACTGCGAGGTTTATGACATCTTCCACATTAAGCAATCCTCTTCCACCTTCTTTTCTTGGGATGTACAATCTGTCAACATTGCTTTTTGGGTGCAGTCCCCCGTGCATTGTCAATAGCTTTCTTGTTTTTCTATCTAACTGATGAATCTCTTCCTTCGTCCAGCCTAGAAATACTGCAGAATATCTCAGCAAAGGTATTGCCCAGGTATTTATCGCATTAATAACATTTTGTCCATTCAGCTTTGTTTCTAGTAGCTTTCTAACTCTTCGTTTGTATTCATTCCCAACCTTCTCTTTCATTTTCTTTTGCTTAATCTGATCTGCCTGCAGTAT
Source organism: Aurelia sp. 4 Dawson et al 2005 (assembly GCA_964019985.1). Taxonomy (NCBI): domain Eukaryota; kingdom Metazoa; phylum Cnidaria; class Scyphozoa; order Semaeostomeae; family Ulmaridae; genus Aurelia; species Aurelia sp. 4 Dawson et al 2005. The sequence continues at coordinate 6,781,391 of OZ026509.1, forward strand.
ACCGAGGTATTTGTATTCTTCATTCTCATTCAAAGATCTCATCTTTCTGTTATCGGGCAACTTTATTCCTTCTGACTTTACAACTTTTCCCCTTTTCAATACTAGTATGGCGCACTTCTCAATACCAAATTCCATCTTAATATCGTTGCTGAAGATACGCACCGTCTGGATCAGAGAGTCAAGCGTTTTCTCTGTTTTGCTGTACAATTTCAAGTCATCCATACATAACAAATGGTTTATCTTTTCTTTAGAACTAGCGAATTCGTATCCTGGAGTTGCTCTTCTCAATATATGGGTCAGTGGTATGAGTATGATTACAAACAATAGAGGCGACAATGAATCTCCCTGGAATATCCCTCTCTCAATCTTCACTTCACCAAGAACGTCATTTCCATATGTCAGCTCAACTTTCCAGGATTTTATGCTTTCTTTAACAATTCTTCTAATCTCTTCATTTACACCTAGATTTTCCAGACACTCCAAAATCCATGAATGGGGAACTAAATCATATGCCTTTCGATAGTCAATCCATGCCATCGCCAGATTCTTATTTCTTCTCTTAACCTCCTGTAGCAGCATTCTGTCGATGTATAACAAGTCTCCAGTTCCTCGGAATCCCTTTCTGCAGCTCTTTTGCTCTTCTGGTAGTAATGATCTTTGTTCAAGAAAAGTGTATGTCTCTTCTGCAATTATTCCAGTAAGGATTTTCCATGCCAGTGGCAAGCATGTTATTGGCCTGTAATTGCTGGGATCATTTCCTTTAGCTGGATCCTTCTGTATCAACACTGTCTTCCCTTTTGTCATCCACTCTGGCACTTTTCCTGCTTTTAAGCAATCTGCAAGGTTGTCCTTCAAGCTCTTGTGCATGCTCGTAAAGTATTTGAACCAGTATCCTTGAACCATATCTGGTCCGGGTGCCTTCCAATTCGGCAACCTTTGTAAAAACTTTCTTATTTTCTCTTCAGTAATTTCAATCATTCCTTGTTGTTCTTGCCTTTCCATCTCCTTTCTAAAATCTTGCAGCCACTTTGCCTCCTTATTATGATCCACTTTCTTGCTCCAGATTGAAGACCAGAAGTCCCTAGCTTGCTCTGATTGAGGTGCTTGGCTCTCCTTTTGCTTTTCACCACAGTCAACATTCTGATAGAATCTTTTCTGGTTATTTTGAAACGTTCTATTTTGCTGGTATTGGCTTATTCGATCACTGTACCGTTTAATTTTAGCAGTCTTTGCTGCTATTCTCTGCTTGATCTCTTCCCTAGCAACACCAAATCCTTTCTGTTTTATCTTATAACGATTCTGCAAACAATGTGTATGTTTCTGTTTGATTCTTTCCCCCTGGATCATTGCATTCACTCTTCCAAGATCCCGATTCAAATCAGTAATTTGCTGTTCCAGTCTTCGTTTCCACCAGGGCTGTTTTCTTGTATAGTTTTCTTTCCGTTTTATTCCTACCATTTCATTCACAATCACGGAGCCACCATAAATAAGGTCGTTTGTTGACGTGATATCTGTTGTTACAATCTTGCCTAACACAGCATTCACGGCTTGTACAGCATTTCTCAGTTTACTTCTTTCAATACCTCTCAATGGCGGAAGTCTCATTCTATCTCTTTTCAAAATCTCCTCTATCTTCTCAATAATTTCTACCTCTTTTGGTGAAACGATACTTCCTTCTACTAACTGCAATTTTCCATTTAACCTGACCGTTTCTTCTGTATGCATTTGTGCATCAGCATTGGTTTCGTTTAGCACCTCCGTCTCCTGGTACTCACTATCACCTACTTCGTTCAATGGTTCCCCCTCATCTGTCATTCTTTTATCTCTTCCATTTCCAAATCACTCAGCCATTTTCTCTTTCGAATCTGGTTAGCCTGATCAACGAGTCGTTGTTCAGTAACCGGAAACTTGTCCATTTGAAGCCATAGTTGCAACATCCTTTTTCGGTATCCATTCTTAGATGGAACACTTTCATAATAACATTTCATAACCATTCTGTTATCGTTTTGGGTCCACTTCCTTCGTCTTGTCACTGCAGCAGTAGCTTGATGACGACCGGGCCTATGCTGCTGTACCATGGAGCACCTGCCGGGCGAGAAACTTTCACATTCAGCTCCAGTCTCATTGACGCCGTTATTTGAACCAATTTGATTATCCATTTACACTCATTTGAGGATAGTGAATTTTAGGTTGCACCACCACCAGTGTGTTTATCGAGAACACCATCTCTAGGAGGGTTGCCAACCAAGGCTAAAGAGTCCCTCCCACCCATGAGACAGACTAGCCCCCGCCGGACGCCAACCCGGTATTTCAAGGCCTCGGGGAGAGCTAACAGGTACTACACCTTGCTCAAGGGTGACCTGGAGGTAGTTGCGGCAAAGGGTAACCTCATTCCCCCACGTCGAAACTCCACAACCGGATGCAGTTTCAAGTCATACCCAGGACCTAAATTATTATTATTATTATTATTATTATTATTATTATTATTATTATTATTATTATTATTATTATTATTATTATTATTACTATTATTCTTATTATTATTATTATTATTATTGTTATTATTATTATTATTATTATTATTATTATTATTATTATTATTATTATTATTATTATTATTATTATTATTATTATTATTATTATTATTATTATTATTATTATTATTGCAAAATTGAAAGAACAGAATGTCATCATTAAACACCTTGTTGCAAACTGTAGAAAATCTTTGATTGACAAGTGGCATCTTATGACATCCAGAATGCCAAAGAATATTTACAGCTTCTGCAGAAGAGCCTAAATATTCTCGCTTCCAAATAAGAGTAACCTCAAAAGATGGAAGGTGGCCAACGATAATCTTTGTACACACTGCCAAAAGGCTCAAACGCAGCTTTATGTCTTGTCAAACTGTTCTGCTGCTCTGACGCAAGGCAGATATACCTGGAGGCACAATTCGGTTCTGTTGACAATAGCTCACTATCTGGCCCCGCTTGTTGGCCATGCTATCAATCTTTTTGTGGATATTGATGGCTACAGAAATCCAACTATGTGTTTCAGAACAATGAGACCTGACGTTGTCTTGGTGGATCACGACAAAATGATAGTAATGGAACTCACAGTGTGTTTCGAAACAAATTCGATCAAGTCAAGAGAATATAAAAAACGAAGATACAAGGAACTAAAGGACGATTCTCTAATTCACTGTAACAAGTTTGAAATAATTTTCATTGAAATCACAACCTTAGGATTTGTTACGAATAATATTGATGGACAGACAAAGTTTGCGAAGAAGAATAACATCAACTACACGAGACTTATACGTAAATGTATGGAAAGTGCATTACGTGCATTCTACTACATCTTCTGCATGAGGAATAAGGACTGGGTGACCCCAGAACTTTTGTATTTTTACTAAGTACCTGGTGTTCTCGCTAAGCTTTGATCTAGGACCTTTCCCACATTGACCTTGCACTGTAAGTGAACAATGTTTTGGGATCTACCTAATATGTTGCTGTAGAAAATTTTAACTATTACTTTTAAACTTGCTTGTAGTATAACAGTATTATTAAAATTTCATCTTGTACTTTAACTTCCTTTAGATTTTTGAATGAAAAGATTATTATTATTATTGAAGCAAAATAGCTACAGTTAAATAGCCTACAATAAGGACCATCAAATATTGTTGGTCCTAAAAATGAGCAACACCTTCCATACAAAAAAAAACAGTCAATATCTAATCTTAGTGTTGGACGAGTCCTGAAAGTACTTTTCGAACCATGCTTTCACTGTCCATTAATACGGTTGTCTGCATCTCTGCTACTGCTTTCTCAGCTAATTTCTTTCGTTCTAAGCGTTCGTTAAATACTCTTTCAACATCACGCAATACTTCTTTCATACCGCCACCAAGAGCACCAATGACAACAGGAATTATAGCTATATCATATCCTGGTCTTCTCTCTCTTAATTCAAATGCAAGTTGTCGATATTTTGTCACTTTCTCATTTCTTTTAGCTGCTATATTTGCCTGCTGCGGACATGCCATATCGCATATCCAAATCTTATTTCTTTCCTTGTCCTCCAATACCAGATCTGGTCTCCTGGATGTTGTTGTTTTACGTAAGTTGAACTCAAAATCCCAGACTAACTTGGCACGACTGTTTTCCAAGACTTGTCCTCTCAGCCAATTTTCCATATACCACTTTGTTTCTTTTCCTACCAACCCGTATTCTTTTGCCCATGCAATAGCCATTACCATTAACGCTCTATTGTGCCGTGCCAAGTACTCACTGTTGGCTATCGTCTTACATCCAGCAACAAGGTGCTCAACAGTTTCATTGAATTCACCACATAATCGACATCTTCCATTTTCCATTAGCCCCCTTGCCACCTTCCATCCTCTTGTCTCCACCATTTGCTCAATCAGTGTCATTATTGATGCTGTCTTTCTTGGTGTCAATCTTTGTTTTAGCCAAAGATGGCATTCCTGTTCTTGTCGTCTATACATACAACTTTGTAATTCTTTCTGTTCGTAAGAATCCTGTCTTTTCTTTTCCACACCCTTCTTCAATTCTGCCTTCACTTTCTTCCATGTTGGCTTCCATTCTAATTCCAATATTTCTCCCTCTAGCTTTACACTATTCTCTACGAATTCTAATGTCTTATCAATTTCCATCATTGCTTTTACTGCTTCGTCAATGATTGTGTTAGTTTCTTTTATTGTTTCTCTATGCCATGCTGCCTGAATCCATTTATTATTTGACTTGCACATATAACAAGCGACTCTTGTTCTTGTTTCTGCATACACATCTCTCATAGACTTCAGTCCCCTTCCGCCTTGGTCTCTCTTTAGATATAATCGTTCATCACTTGCTTGCCTCCCTAACATGTCGTTCTTCCTCAATTCCCTTTTAACAATTTGATCCAGCTCATTCAGTTCACCTTTTGTCATTTTGCATACATTCATTGGATAAGCTGCCACTGGAACAATCTTAGAATTAATTGCTTGTATCAAGTTTTCATCATTTAGTTCGGATTTCATTAGTAGTTTCAGCCTCTTTGTCATTATTATTATTATTATTGTTATTATTATTATTATTATTATTATTATTATCTATTCATTTAGAGTATGCGTATAATGGATAGCTATAAAATAAAGCTAATTCAAGCCTACTGCAAAGTAAAATTGTTTCAAAATAAAAGAAAAATACATATATATCTAACATAAGGATTAATTCATCACAATACACACATACATATTTTTACAATGTTTTTTCAGAAATTTCTAGTTTTTACAATGCAACGCATTTATCCTTTTAAGAACCCAACCTGAGCCACGAAAGGTCTACACAGTCTACAGTTACATCCCTCTCCTTTCCAGGTTTTTATTCTCCTCTTAAAGGTGGACAGGGTATCTGATTGTTTCATGTCATTGGGAAGTGCCTGCCATAATCTATTCCCTAGAAACGAGATCGTCTCTAAGCCATACCAAGTAGTGCGCGCTTGTGGCAGCGGTAGATTATGGCAGCTTCTTAACCCGTACGTACTGCGCTTTTCAACAAAGATCTCGTTGATGAAAGTAGGATTGCGTTCCCATTTTGTTTTATAAATTTCAGTCATCAGCAACTGTAAATTTCTTGTGTGGATTGTGACCGCATTGTCTCTCAGTAACATTGTCTCTGAGTAACAACATCTGATCTCATATCTTTGTAAGTTATCCGCAATGCCCGTTCGTGAATACGATTGACTTTGTTATTAAGTATTCTATTGCAGAACATCCAAACAAGAGGACAGTAGTTGAACTGGGACAACATGAATGCCCTAATTATTCTCTTTAGTTGGTCAGTGTCAAGAAAATGAGAGATTCTCGAGAGAGCATGTAGCTTTTGCCCAGCCTTTTTGCAAATGGACTTTACTTGCTGTTTAAAGCATAATGTTTTGTACAGAATCACTCCAAGCAACTTTTTCTTCCTTGCTCTCTTTAATCCTCACACTTCCGATATTTAAAGAAATATCATTACTTTTATCTCCAAAGATCATCAGATGGCATTTGTCCTCATTCAACTTCATACAGTTGTTCGGAAACCATTCTGCAATTTTAAGGGCATCACTCTCTAATGTTGAGACAATCGTCTGCCAACCTGTACTCACTACCATTCACCAGGAATTTGAATGATTCTTCCCACTTGAAATAATATGCAAGTGTAATTGTTTTCCCTCCGGATCCATCAAGCGGTTTTACAAAGCAAGCGTTTGAAAATTCGACCCTCCTCCAGCCTTAACTCTTGAAAAGGGCGGAAATTTATCAGCGGGAGGAGATTGTTTTTAGGTTGATCGATAGACCGCCCTTTGAAGCATGTCGGAGTAAAGAATTCTCTGGAAACTGTATGTTTACGAAATTCTATATTTTGGGGCAGAAGTCTAATACCCCATGTAATGTACAACGATGAGTAACTGGCTGAGACAGAAAAAAGCAAATGATTCGTCCCACATCCTAATAGTGAATATGATCAATGGAGGTAACGTGTTCACTTCGTGTCGAAGAATTCCATCTGTAAACTCCAATAGACCCACTTTCAGTTCTCAGATTCATAGCTTTCACGTTCCAGACTTCTCCCTCTTCATTAGCGATTATCAAAAGAATACAAAATAAAACAGCAACAAACAAGCAGTGTCCTATTTGACAATACCACTCTATGGATAGCCTACGCGTAGACCCATTATCCCTAAAGAAGAAAGGTGGAAGAGACAATCGTCTGCCAACCTGTACTCACTACCATTCACCAGGAATTTGAATTTGAAATTGAATGATTCTTCCCACTTAAAATAATATGCAAGTGCTATTGTTTTCCCTCCGGATTCATCAAGCGGTCTTTTGGAATAATAGGTCTACGCGTAGGCTACTCTATGAACAGCACAGAAATTCATTCTCGCCCCAATATTTTACTTACACCGGAATTCTTCGCACATCCATATAGGGTCCCTATTTTTAAAACGAATGAGCGTCTGGAATTCTCGAATACATCAGCTCATGGCGGAATACTGGAACCCTAGCAAGCCTTGAAAGCTGGAAAAATTATGATTCCTTGTTTTGTAGCTCAAAAAGTATAGAAGCAGCATGCAACTACAGCTACATGTGTTCATTGGTGAACGTTACAACTCTACCAAAATCTAAACAGCTGAATTTCTGTTGCACTAGGGTTAAGGTACAAGGCATTTACCATTCTTTAGGCCTCAGATTCTAATCTTCTTTGCCTTTTCTACAAATACATCCATCGAATCTATGTTAATAAGATGCTACAATGAATTAAAACAAGAGCATTATAAGAAATACAAAACATATCACTTACACGAGTGTCATCAGCGTCCTTTCTTGGTAAACTTGATTTGAGCAGTACTTCACGTAGCATTCGAAATATTTCGTGGCCTATGGATCACAGGTATGATTTTACATCTCAGCACGGTTCTGCAAACCATGATTTAACAACATAACAACTGATCAACGATTCTACTTCAGATCTAACATCCGAACTGACAACAAAGAGGTATTCGGATCGTCAAATTCAGTTCTTCGTTGTGACAGATCGGCTGCATAAGGGTGAATTTCAATATCTATCGGATGAGTCAAAAACAAGTTTCTCTGTTTGGCGGGCTGTGGATTAAAGCACGTGGCAGATATTTAAAACGAAACTTGTAATCGATCACTCTCAGGTCAACTTCGATGAGAAAACTTTGTTTGGCAAAATCACTCCTCCTTAAGATTAAGAATTAGAAAGATGTCTTAAAGCGGCATGCTTGGGAGGGAGAATTCCATGTTTCCACTGTGGCGCAGGATTTACTTGCAATTGAAATCAAAATCATATTTCTGAAACTGACAATTGCATAGGATTTAAATTTCAATGCTAACTAAATCATGGACCAGAACTGAATGAACGTGGAAATATTTATTCCCAGACAAATCCCTAACAGCCATTTTTCCAACATTTGAGTTTATAGACGAGTGACTCTTTACCAAACAAAAGTTTCTCAGCTGACTTCAGTTTTGAATATCGGCCAACTACATTTTATTCCACTTTGACTTAACTGGTATAAAGACTTATCTAGCATAATAATATGCAAATCAAGGTTTCTGACTCTATTCGAAATCCGAATCTCTTGAAATATTCGAACTTGCCACGAATGATCAATTCAATTGTTTCCTTCGACGATGTCTATCTTGCGATAAACTACTAGTTTTCTATGTTATGGTTGCCATAGAATTTTGCACCCCGAGGCATCGTTCCTTTAGTCAAGTAAAGTGGTTTCTTCAAATAATAGCTAGTATTGTAAAATATTTGATTGAGTGAAAACTATCCTACTGGGTGAGTAAAAAAAGAATTCTAGTTTGGAAGCCCACAGCTGCATAGAAATCAAGACAATAACAGTGGCAAATATGTCACTCAATAGTGAACATATTCAAATATATTCTAAATTTTACCTGACTGACATTGCCCACTCCGTTCTGAACTTAAAAGGAAGTTTCTCGAGAAAGCCGTTCCAAGAAACCTCCAAATGCTATATAAAATCACGACCAAACTTCTCGCAAGTGGCCTATGCCTTACCGCACTGGCTTGTACATACTTTAGCACATTCTATTCCCTTGGGCGAACGAACACGTGATTCCTGGGGGCAAAACAACATCATTCTAAACAAATTGCTCTGTGCAATAAGTTAAGAGCAGTCTGTCCGCTATCGTTCACAGTTCATTTTCACTTTACCTAAATTTCTGCATAATTAAGTCTCTACATTGAAGTCCTTTGACAAAGCAAATCTGCGCACAATTGTGGAATATACTATGGGAGCGGGGCTCTTTATCACCTTATTTCAATTCGTCGACTGCGCTTAAAAAGATTCGATCTTAAAAAAGCCTAAAAAGAGGGCCTAAATGCCGTAAGTAAGAAAACAGACAATCTGTAGCAAGTGCCGTAGGAAAAGTTAGCCCCAATGATAATGCCATAACCTCATGTGTACGTAAAATAAATAATACCAGAATCCTATTTTGTTGTTTCATTACTTTACTTTACAATTTAAACGGCATAAATAGAGAACGGCATAAATAGAGAACGGCATAAATAGAGAACGGCATAAATCCTTCATATTCTCAAATCAAAACTCCATCAATCCAGCCTTTGGCTGGCACTTCTTTTTCTTTCGAAAACGAGGCGATAACGCAAAAGGAGCCAAATTGAACGGAAGAGAGAGATGGGTCAGTTATGCAGTGTTTATTCGTAACTTAAGGCTTGCAACCCTGCTCCTTTCATGTATCGGACCGTGGCCGCATCGAATCGGAATGAAATTGTTACCAATTTGGAAAGTGATCTCAGTAGATTTCTGGAATGGATTACAAATAATAAAATGGTTGCAAACCCAAAAAAATTACAGTCTATGTTCCTAGGCTTCAAAGGCCAGAGAAGACTGCGACTTAATACCAATGAGAACAAATTATCTGCAACAAATCATGTTAAATTGCTAGGGATTGAAGTTGACAACAAACTCTTTAACTTGTCTCTATCTTTAGGCCTTTTCCCTGACTGTTGGAAGATAGCAAGGGTTGCACCAGTATTTAATGATGGTCCTGCCGATGAAAGCTTTAACTATCGCCCAATTTCTGTTCTACCGGTTGTCTCTCGCCTTTTTGAGAAACTAATTTATAACCAGCTGTACCACTACCTGGATTCCAACAAACTCATTTTCGGTAAACAATCAGCTTACAGATAGTTGCACTCTGTTCTGTCATGTTTGCTTGAGTGCACTAATGATTGGTACTTGAATTTAGAGGGTGGTAAGTACACTGCAGTTACCTTTGTGGACCTCAAAAATGCTTTTGACACGGTAAATCATGAAATATTATTGCAAAAACTTGAGCTTTACGGTATTCATAATAAAGAAATGAAATGGTTCCGCTCTTATTTAACGAATAGAAAGCAGTGTTGTAAGGTAAATAGGAAGATTTCGAATATAGAATCTATAACCTGTGGAGTACCGCAGGGGTGCTGTCTAGGGCCTCTGTTATATATCATATATATCAATGACCTCCATCTACAGATGATATGTATGCTGATGACACAAGCCTTACGTTTGCGTCGGATTCGGTTACGCATATTAACGACTGCGTCTATGACAACCTGAGTAACCTTAAATCCTGGCTATAAGGAAATGAATTGTCCCTGGATGTTGCTAAGACTAATAGTCTTGTAGTTGGCAGCAGAAAGCGACTGAAAGACATAAGTGATGATAGAGTAGCAAAGCCCTCTTTCGTAGTAGGCGAGGAGAATGTTTCCATGGTAGAAAATATAAAATACCTCGGGGTAATTGTTGATAAAAATCTGAGCTGGGACGAGCAAATTTCAGCAGTGACGAAAAAGTTTCACGTGGATTAGGGATGCTACGTTTTTCCAAAAAGTATGTGCCCATTGTTAATGTACAAAAAATGTAAAGAAGTTTGGTGGAACCATACTTCAGATACAGCTGCCCGGTATGGGGAGTTGCCGGTAGCAATGCTATCAATAGGCTGCAAAAACTCCAAAATAGGGCGGCAAGAATCGTCACAAACAGTGCTTATGATGCTTTTGCCCTACCCATAATCAGAAAACTTGGTTGGCCCACCATCAATGAGCTTATCGAATCAGAAACCTTGAAGATGGTGTATAAATCGGTAAACAACCAAGCTCCCTTTTACCTTACAGAAATGTTTGTCAGGCTGTCCGATGCATGCAAGAGAGAACTTCACAATACTAAAACAGATTTGGCCATTCCTCTTCGCAAATCGGCTCTCGGCCAGAAATGCTTTTCATATAAGGGTGCTAAATTATGGAACAATCTTTCGGTTGAAGCCAAATCATCAAAATCTAATGAGATATTCAAAAAACGTATCAACAATGCCAGCATCAAATGCTGATTCTCTCTGTCACGTTATAGTTAGAAGCACTTTAATTTGTTTATAAGATAATTTTCTAAATAACGCTTTCTAATTATGTATGCTTTTCTTAGTTTTGTATTTATGCGCACGGCCCACTGTAAATCAGTCCTTTGACTGACGTGGCCACCGTGCTTAAAGAATTTAAAATCAAATCAAATCAAATCAAATCAAATCAAATCCAATCAAATCAACAAATTAAAGCTTAACAAGCATGTTAAAACGCTATGTTCAAAAGTCAACAAGAAAATCAGCGCCTTTTCTAGGATTAATACGTAATATTTCTAGGGAACTGGCATTAACAATTTGCAACGAAGTTCCCTTATCGAACTTCATTTATTGCCCTTTGATCTAGCTATTGTGCAACAAAGGTGCATACAAAGAGATTGAGCGCGCACACAAACGTGCTCTTCGGATCCTCTATAAAGACTACGAATGTCCCTTTGAAACATTGCTCACTCGAAGTGGCAGTTTTTGTATACATGATAGAAGCTTGCAGAACTTAATGACAGAAATCTACAAGTCCATGAATCATCTTAACACATCGCTTGTTTGGGAATTTCCTGAAAAGAAGCATGTAACTTATGATCTAAGAATACAAGATCTTCGCAAACTGCCGAAAACAAAGACACAAGGCTATGGGCAAGAATCACTGTCCTTTAGAGGTAATCACTGTTCTTAAAAGTCGTAATAAATTTAGAGGTATCACTGTCACTTTCGATACTGCTGTTCCGTCTGGGGCTGCGCCGCTTTAACTGAAATTAATCAGTTGCAAAAGCTTCAAAACCGCGCTGCTAGGATAATAACAAATAGCAGCTTTGATGCCCCAGGCGGACCTCTTATCGAAGAGATGGGGTGGAAGACCATTGACGAAATAATTACGTGTGAATCTAAGACAATGGTTTTTAAGTCTCTGAATCAACTGGCTCCAGAATACCTTTGTGGCCTTTTCACTCGAAATTCGCTCTGCTCATCATATAGCCTTCGTAATACGGGGACTGACCTAAGGTTACCGAAGAAAAGGTCATCAAATGGCCAGAGATGTTTCTCATATAGAGGTGCAAAATTATGGAATGGCCTGTCAGCCGAGTCAAAGCAGGCAACCTCCTTGTATAATTTCAAGAAAACTATTTAAAAAGTGATCCCTTTCATTTTGATTTTAGGTTTGAATTTTTCACTTCATTGTAAATAGGTTTTGAACATTGTAAATAAGGTTTTATAGTTTAATTTATTTAATAGCTTTTTACTTTCTTTTCTGAATTGTAATTAAAATGTTTTTATCGGCGGGCCCCTTGAAAATCAACTTGTTGAAGGGCAACCCCCCTTAAATATAAAAAATGAAAATGAAAATGAAAATGAATGAAATGAAGCCTTGGAACTGAAGATACGCGGCAATGAACTTGAAGCAGTTGAAAAGAAGAAGTACCTTGGGGTACCAATCGATTGCTGTTTGGATCGGAGAAAACAAATTAAGGCAGTTTCTACTAAGGTCTCCAGGGCGATCGGCTTTTTAAGATATGCTAGATCCTTTCTACCTCTGCCGAGTTTAAAAACTACTTACACAGGTATTGTTGAGACCCACATTCGATACTGTTGTTCTCTCTAGGGTCGTGCTGGATCTACATACATCAACCAGCTGCAAAAGCTCCAAAATCGTGCTGCTAGAATCATTACAAATAGCAGCTTTGATATCCAAAGCATACCACTCATTGCAGAGTTGGGCTGGCAGACCATAGACCCTTTCGCAATTTATAAAAAGGGACTGGTGAGAGCGCGGCCCGTTCTGACAGCCTTAGTAACAAGCGGGAGACCCGGGGAATCTTGTATCTGTATGATCATAGGGAGGACAAATCCCTCAAAACTCTCAAACTTTCAGCGGCTGTAGCGTGAAAACTACAACTCCGATTGGGAAACGAATTTCAGCAACCGCCATAATTGTGGGTTTGTCGTCCCGATGGTGGGGTGTCGACACCGCATCTCTGCGCATGCGCCTGGGATTAACCCTTTTTAGTCCCCATTTTGCAGTTTCCTATCGATTCCTATTAAAAAATTACTCATTTTCAATTGGCTATTCAAAATATCAAAAACATGTGAGAGGCAGGTGAAGTGTTGACAAGGGGTAATGGACCACGGCGCATCCGAATTTTGGGGTTTCGAGAATCTCCTTTCTCTTGGCAACTAAGGCATCTCTTTCGGAAACAACTTTGTTCAAAAGGATCTTTATCTCTTCGTTATTGTAGAGGACATCCAGATTGTGCTCAGTCGCTGACACATTTTGAATTGCAAAAGGGCAGAGCTTTTTAACATCTCCGATCAAAGCTCTTTGTTGAGCAGCAGTTGCTTTCTTCCGTGATTCGAGCTTTGTCGGGTGTACTAACTCCATCCACTTAATTTTATCTCCAGGTTAATTGCTCGGAGAATTTTTCGGTTACTGTTTTCGCAACTGTTTCTGATGACATTTTCCAGCTTTCCTGTGAACCATCTATTTCTTGCCCTAGACCTTTCAACCCCCCCTCCCCCTCTTAGACGCACAGCAGGGAATTCTGGATCCTCAAGCACTGCATCTTCCCATATCTGATGGTAATTAAATCTGCTCAAGGCTCGTTAAAAATCATTGAGCATAGATCTCAGTTGAATTGGATCAATGGTCGGCCTCTGCATAACTGCGATTATCGGAGCACAGTAGTCGAACAACTTCCGATACAGTTTCAGGAAATATAAGAATTCAATCTGCTGAATGTGAATGCCTAGAACTCTGGCTGTTGCTCGAGTTTCAGGCTTCTCATTTGTATTATTGGCGATGGCAAACAGAAAATTCCCAATGGCCTCGTAATGCGTATCAATTGATGTGACGGCTGTACGCAACTGTAGATACGAACAATAGATACACAATAATCTCATAAACAATGGGATTCGATAAACCTATTTTATCAGTTGGTAATCCTACTTTATCAAATTAGTCGTTGATAAATTGAGTTTATCACTTTGATAAACCCAGTTTATCAAAAAATTGTTGATAATCCCAGTTCATCAGTTGATAAACCTAATTTATCAAAGTGATGATACTAGTTTATCAGTGATAAACTAGGTTTATCAGATTTTTGTGATTTTCGCGTGCCATAGAAGTGGTTTGAAAGACATAAAGGATTCCAGTCGTTAAGGATTAGCAGTTAATTATCCTTGTCTCGAATTGAATGGAGGGCAGACACCATAGCCCTGTCCACATTACGCAGACTAACCTAGGTTCGCCCCAGATTCTAGCTAACCCAGTTTTGATTTTTGTAGCGTGGACAAACCTAACCTGGGTTCGCCCTGGGTTAAATGAACCTACCTTTCGAGGTGGGTTCGACCTTAGTTGAACCCAGCTTAGCGTCCCAGAAACCAGTGTGGATAGAAACTTGGGGCGAACCTGGGTTTGTTTCTTTTGACGCATGCGCTTCACGGAAATAAACAAATTGAGCGCCATTTTCAATGCTCTTCTTCTTCTTCTTCTTATTTCTTATTTAATCACGACATCCATTCAGTATCAAAAAGTATAACAAAAAATAGTATGCTTAATAATAGATATAAAAGCCAGTACTGTTCTTCCATGGATTCGTGCAAAAACATATTTTTCCTCAGCTTAGAAAATGACTTTTTAGCCCATTCTTAAACCGGGTAAGTGTGCTAGACTCTCTTATGTGTGTTGGAATAGAATTCCAAGTTTTTAGACCAGTATAATTGAAAATTTTTCTACTGAAGTCTAGATTTAGCCTTGGGATTTGGAGATCAGTTTTATTTCTTGTATCATACTTGCTTATCGAGGATCTTTCAGCAAATTTATCGTGCAGACTGTCAGGACATATCTTGTTAATTATCTTCTACATCAGAACCGACCGGTCAAATTGAAACATCTGATCGATGCCAAATGTGGGTCGAATCAAAGAGTCCTTTATTTTCGATCCTTGAATGATTTCAAATGCACGATTTTGTAGTCTCTGAAGGGCTGTTATTTTAGTTTCCGATAAGCTCCCCCATACTACGTCAGCATAGCGAAGATGACTCTCAACAAGCGCTTTGTACGCTTGAAAAAGCATTGATTGTGGGAGGATGCCCTTAAGTTTCTTCATTGCTGCAAGGCCCCCAGCAACCTTTTTCTTAACTGATTCATACTGTTCTTCCCAACCTAAAGTATCGTCAACTATTACCCCAAGACATTTTGTTTTGTCAACCTGCTTAATTTTTTCTCGATTTATGAATACTTGCGGTAATAATTCTCTACTTTTCCTTCTACAAGGATGATCTAGTATCATGTATTCTGTTTTGGTGGGATTGAGACTGAGTTTGTTAATCCTCATCCATTCTGCGATGTTTAATAACTCAGCTTGTGCTTTTTCTATAAGCTCTGCTTGGTTGTTTGAGGATATTGTTATCTCAGTATCATCTGCGTACATGTTGGCTCTTGAGTGTTCGAGACAGTGCTCAAAATCATTTAGATAAATGATAAAGAGCAGCGGTCCCAAGCATGAACCTTGGGGGATCCCACACTCTATTTCCATAATATCAGATACTTGACCATCAATGGAACAGTACTGGCTTCTGTTAGTTAAATAGGATTTAAACCAGTTGTTCTCAATACCTGTTATTCCATATTTTGCTAATTTACTGATGAGTATCTCATGATCCACGGTTTCAAATGCCTTTTTCAAGTCGAGAAAAAGAGCAAAGTTAGCTTTGTTGTTGTCGATATTTGAATACCAATGATCTGAGACACCAATCAGTGAGATAATTGTAGAATGAAGCTTACGGAAAGCGAACTGATTCTGCGTTATTTTTTGTTAGATTGGAGGAAATCAATAAGTTGGTCATGTGCAATCTTTTCAAATAACTTAGATAGCACTGACAAAATTGAAATTGGCCTGTAGTTATTCGTATCATCTTTGGCACCTGATTTATAAATTGGTGTAATTCGTGCTATTTTCCAACGGTTGGGGAAGTCCCTAGCCTTAAAGAGCTGTTAAAGATCATCGTTAGTGGTTTACAAAGAAATTCAGCAGCGTCTTTCAAAATTGCCGTTTGTATTTTGTCAGGACCAGCAGATTTTCCTTGTTTTAGATTTTGGATATATTTCAGAACTGTTCTTTCATTTACTTGTTTGAACTGCAAGACTGTTTCTTCTGTAGGATTATTAAGATGACAGAGAGGATCATCGCCCGGTTTAACTTCGATTCTATGAGCAAGTCTCGGACCGACATTAACAAAGTGGCCATTTAGGACATTGGCAATTTGCTTTGAATCAAAAACTGTTTTGCTGCCATCCCTGACTTGCATAATAATTAGGGGCCTTATCTAGCACCTTATTTATGGTTCTCCACATGTTTTTTGGATTTTCCTTGCTTTCATTAATCAAAGATTGGTAGTGTAATCTTATAGAGGATCTAATAGTGTTTGTCACCTTGTTTCGCAAAGATTTATAAGATTTGAGAAGTTTGGGGCTTTTTATGGAGTTTTTCTTGGCCCTATCCCTCTCTTCCATAAGTCTTTTTATTTGTGGTGTAATCCACGGTGCAGGTTGATTTCTAATCTGTTGTCTCCTAATTGGTGCATGTGCATTTAGTAAGCCATCAAAGATCTCGCGGAATTTATCAACCATTAGATGTGGTGTTTCAGAGAACGGAGATAGCACTAGCTCCCAATTCACTTCCTTTATGTCGTTTAAGAATTTTGCTTTATCGTAATTTCTTAAACTTCGTGTTTCAAGAATTTTTGATTTTTTAGACCTAATCCTCCAGGCGTTCACTTTCCGTATGGCATATATCAGATAATGGTCTACCATGCCCGATTTTATGACCCCAGAACTAAGAATATACCTTGATTTGTTTGTTGAGGAATGGTCTATAAGCGTGTACTGGTATGGTGTTCACTCTATTTAGTAGCTCTTACAGCAACCCTTGAGTGATCCTTTATCAGTTGCTCAAGTTGATATTCATTATAAAGTTGTTTTAACAGCTTAGTGTTTCTATTTTTGGGATCCTTAAAGTCACAGTTGGTATCTCCGCACAAGATTATTTCCTTATCTTCCCTTTCGAGCTGCCTTAAAATTTCCCTTAGGCTATCAAACGATGTTTTATCTGTGTCTGGTGTCGGTGGCTTATGTTTTATCTGTGTCTTCAGCTCTTCCTTGGCTTTAACGTAACTGATTCCGATCATATCATGGATACTACCAACTTAACGAAACTGGCTGCAAATCGTGGACTAACATGGAGTCGAGAAGAAGTCATTGCATTAATTGCCATATGGGTTGACGAGAAAATTCAAGAGCAGCTGGATAACTGCACGAGAAAGAAGTCGGTATTCGGTCTTTAGTCGGTCCAGACGAGCTTTTCGTGCACTTTCCTTTTTCTTTAAGATGAATGATACTGCCGTTATCAGCATTTTCAACAGCAAAATGAGTTTCATGCTACGATGAACACTGCTTTCTGCAAAGAAATAACTTTCTGTGCCCCAGTATGGAATTGAGGTGATGTGCACTGCTGCACATGTGCCGTGCACAAAGGCTTCCTCAAGTGCATAAGTTGGTGCACACCTCCAATTTTTGGTCTAGGTGCACATAAGATATTCCATTATATTAATGGCTCACTCTGCTCGCCAGGTGCACAATCGCAACCTTCCGTTCTGCTGCGCTGTGCACAAATATCCTACATTCCATACTGGTCTGTGCCAGCCATCTTGAAAATGTTCAGAGGATCTTGGCTTCTGGGCATGAGTATACTTATTTATTTCATATATTTCATATTTTCATATTTCATATTTAATTCTTTTAAGGAGGGTTGCCCTTCAACTAGTTGATTTTCAAGGGGCCTTATCTGACCTGGGTTCGCCCCAGGTTGTGTCCACACAGTAAAATGGAAAACTTACGTGTGGGTAAAACAGTGTTCGTCCCAGGTTAGAGATAACCCGGGGCGAACCCAGGTTAATTTGTGTAGTGTGGACAGGGCTCATGGTATTTATTACGTCATTCTATGAATTTGAGAGCAGAAAGCGGCTCCTTGGTTGCATAAACTTCCTTGGCGCAGTGACCTGATTTTACTTGAGAAAGAAATGTTATTACAGTAATATAATAATAATAATAATAATAATAATAATAATAATAATAATAATAATAATAATAATAATAATAATAATAATAATAATAATAATAATAATAATAATAATAATAATAATAATAATAATAATAATAATAATAATAATAATAATAAAAAAATAATAATAATAAAAGCACTTATATTGCGCCATATCTCCACAGGGCTCATAGGCACATTACAATCAAAAACACTAAGACTAATTAAAATACGATTTAAAAATACAAAAAGTTTACAATAATTCATTTAAAACCTAACTTAAACAATCCATTCAATAAAAATACTGTTCAAATAAATGGGTCTTCAAACGAGATTTAAAAGTTTCAACTGTTGTACAAGCTCTAACCGAATAGGGGAGTCTGTTCCAAAGGAAAGGGGCAACATTTACGAAGGCACGATCACCAGCAGTTGCTAATCTGGTCTTTCCTACTTCTAATAGCAGATCATCACATGCAGATCTAGTGCAACGAAAAGCCTTACGCAGTTTCAACAATTCTTTTAGATATTTTGGAGCTAGATCTTTTAAACATTTAAAAGTTAACAGAAGTATTTTGTATTGTATTCTACTTGTAATAGGCAACCAATGCAGTTGCTTCAACACCGGTGTTATGTGACAGCGTTTGCGTTCACCCTTTAATATTCTTGCTGCAGCATTCTGAACATTTTGTAGCTTTTGTAATTCGCGTGATGGTAATCCATATAACAGAGAATTGTTACAGTCAAGTCTTGACATGACAAAGGCATGAATAGCTTTTTCCGCAGCCTCCTTGGTAAGGAATCGTCGAGCAAGGCTAATGTTGTGCAGATGATATCTAGCTGCTTTGCACACTACGCTCACGTGTGATTTCAGTGTCAAATTTGTGTCGAAAATAACGCTAATACCACTACCCGCCGCCCCTGGTTGTAATGACTCTTTTCTTAGAGAGCCCCCTGAAATCCAACTTGTTGAAGGGCAACCCTCCTTCAAAGAAAAATATATGAACATGAAATAAGAAATATAACACTTTCCTCTCTGCATCAGAATTCCACCGACAGATTAAAACCTGCATATCAGAAATCAGACCCAATGTCTACAAGCATTAAAGATGCCAATATTTTCGGAGCACTTGGCGTTACTACAAATATTTTGGAATGACTAACACTTGGTACTTACGTATTCAACTACGATGTCGCTAATTGAAGATATGATGAAATTCTCTTCTTGCTTACCCCGCAAACTGTGAAGAAACCTAAAAAAGGATAGAATATCTTTCTTACAATTGCATTTAGCACTGAAAATAAATGACAGAAGTTGGTGCAGTCGTCTCATTCTATTCTTTAAGTCCATCAATACAGTTGCTCCCGAATTTCGAATTTCGAAGCGAATAAATGCAAGAACAGAACTTTTTGAGTCAAGTTTCTATCCCAAATCTTTAAAAGAATAGACCATTCTTCCTTCTGAGATCAGGGAATCACCTACAGTACGCTCATTCAAAACACAATCCTTCCTCTCATCCTCCCTACCTGGAAACCTTTTTCATAGAATTTATGATCCAAAAGGTGTCACCATCCTCACCCAGCTATGTGTAGGTCTCAGAAAGCTACTTATTCAAAAATTCAATCAAAACCATCACGAACACAGTTGATCTAATGTGTCTAATCAATCATGGGATTAAGCATTCTGAACACTTCTTGCTGTAATGCAAAGCATATGATAATCAAAGGCGTGATCTCCTATGCACGATTAACGAAGCACCTTAAACCTGCCAAATCCCCGAGGGGCTACTATAAATATTTTGGGTACGGGTACGTGCCATCGGGAAGGGTATCGATTTTCACGATTTTGGTATAAGGAACGGTATCGATTTTCACGATTTTGGTATAAGGAACGGTATCGATTTTCGCAATTTTCGCAATTGGTATAGGGTCGGGTATGCATTTTCGGAAAATTGGTATAAAGTCCGGTATATATTCTAGATAAATTGGTATAAAGTCGGGTATACATTTTGGAAAAATTGGTATAAGGAACGGGTATGTGTTTGAAACTCGATGGCACGTCCCCGTCCGAAATCTGGTCAAGTACCCCCCCCCCCCGGGGGGCCAAATCAAACCCTTGTGCAAATTTTGTATGGTGATAAAAGACTTTCTCGCGACCAAAATAAACAAATTTTGGAATCAATGCTAAAAATCATTGATTTTTAGTCACTTTATAACACAATAAATGCATAGTAGATTTATCTACAATCCTGATCATATGTGTTGAGAACTGTTGGAAAATCTCTAAATTTTCCATTTACTGACCCTAGTTGGAAATCTCTAGATTTTCCATTTAGTGACCCCCCGCTCCCCCATTTCAATGTGGTTTGTGGTAATATCATAAAGTCGGATACCTGCCATGACCACTGATCATAAAAAAACAACATTGAGATGGGGGAGGGGGAAATGTAAATTATTTGACTCTATTTTAGTAGTAAGGTCTAAAAAAAAGCGAGAAGTCTTCTTTTCTCAAAACCTCATATCCACCATTGCCTGAGGGTAGATTTTTTGTGGTCAATGGAACCAACATAGTGTGCAATTTTAACAAGTAGAAGCAAAAATCACAAAAACCTGATAAACCTAGCTAGTCACTGATAAACTAAGATTATCACTTTGACAGTTAGGTTCATCGCGATAAACTAGGTTTATCGACTAATAAACTGAGATTATCAATATCTTTTTGATAAACTGGGTTCATCAAATTGATAAACTCAGTATATCAGCCACAAATTTGATAAACTAGGATTATCAACTGATAAACTAGGCTTATCGAATTCAATTTAAAAGGAGGCGCTTTAAACGTGGGTGCTAATTGTGATGATTGACTCTCGTGTGTCTCGTGTGGCATCAAATACATGATCGTCGAGCATAAATCTCACTCGGTCCAAGTTCATCAACAAATTTGAAGCTCCTTCCTTTTGAAGCTCCAATATCATTGTGATCTGCTATGATACAGACTGATAATGAACTTTAACCCCATAGTGGTTGGGCTATTTGACAGTCCTACTTTGGTTGGGGGGGGGGCAAAAAGCTCCCCACCACCTAACTCTTCAATGGTAATAGTTAGAGAAACCAAATTTGGTTTGCTAATAGCCTCAGGCATGTACTTTCTGTAAATATAAATATTAACCTTCAATTAGCTATCGTTTTTGCTCACATCAGCAATTTCCTTTGTGTAGTCAAGACAAGCGGCAAAATTGGTCAAAATCAAGAAAATCGCGACAAAATTGAATTTGGAGCACATTTTTCAGCCAAACATGATAATTATGATAGACTGCATCAAATAATACTACATTACAAAAATTTGCAAAATATTCCGCTTCTGCCCCATTTTTCACGATAATTGAGATTTGAAAATTTGCGATTTTTCCAGGGTCAGTCCCAGAAAATCGTCTCCCACCCCCACATTTTTTGAAAATATTTTGGTGAAACTTTTTAAGAAGTTGCAAAATAAGTAGTTGCAACGAGTCAACAAGTTTCATAGCTTTAAAATTCTTCCTGGCAGAGTGATACCAAAATAGGGTTAATGTTCAATAACTTCTGCTTTCTTCATTGCAAAACTGTGGCTACAGTGGCTAGAGGGGAGCGTTCGTACCGTGTCGGTAAAGGCATTTTCCCTCAGGAGAATTTCTGTTTCCAATAAACGCGCCAACACATGTCATATTTGATTACACGCGGGTAGCGGGACTTTATGGCACACCTCATAAACAAAGGAATTCAATAAACCATGTTTATCAGTTGATAATCCTAGGGCGTATTCTTTTGGGAATCTTCTGAAAAAGGTAGACTTGGTAGAAGATAAAATCCCATTCAATTGGTACCCTTCTACCGAAAATGGTAGACTTCGCAGACTTCAGATCACTTTTATGAAAGCCCATTCTTTTGGTCATTCTGCTTTCGGTAGACTTCCGAGAGATTTTTGACGCATTCTTTTGGGCTCTTCTGAAAACGGTAGAGATCCGAGGCTTCGGAAACCTTCTGCTCCTGAAGCAGGCAAACTTTTGAAAGATCCCAGGGAGCCTTGTTTCGTGAATGGAAGTTTTCAAAAACATTCGAAAAAACAATGGTACTTCGCAGATTCTTTTCTCTTGGGATTGGCATAACAAAAATACATTGCGTTGCAATGGTTTCAATTCGCTCGGTCGAACAACAACATTCGAATTCTCATTTTTTTCAGCATTCCATTCCCATTCTTTTGGCATTTTTCTCTGCGAAGTCTGCCAACCCAACCGTTTTCAGAATGCGTATTCTGAAAATTATGATAATAATGATAATAATAATAATAATAATAATAATAATAATAATAATAATAATAATAATAATAATAATAATAATAACAACAATAATAAATAATAATAATAATGATAATAGAAGAGAAAAACGAGACTGCTAAAATTCCAAACGTTTCGATCTAAAATCTTCC
The DNA here is from genome assembly GCA_964019985.1 of Aurelia sp. 4 Dawson et al 2005. Classification (NCBI taxonomy): domain Eukaryota; kingdom Metazoa; phylum Cnidaria; class Scyphozoa; order Semaeostomeae; family Ulmaridae; genus Aurelia; species Aurelia sp. 4 Dawson et al 2005. Next base: position 6,803,898 of record OZ026509.1, read on the forward strand.
TCAGTGCTTTACAACTATTAATATTATTATTATGAAAACCAAACCACCTTTCAACAAAAACAGAAAATGAAATATAGAAGAAGAAGATTTTAAATCGAAACGTCAGTTTTAAAAACAGTTTTATTTTCTATAATATTATTATTATTATCAAATACGACATGGCCTAATGCCAGAGCCACACATGCCAACTGTCAAACTCTAACAAAGAGTCTCAGACAGCAAGCACTTTCCTTAAGATATGAGCTGTTCCGAGTAATGCTGATTTTTGAAATACTTTGATGTTATGCTTGATGTCGAGCTCCTTTAAATTCTCTCCAAGTTTCTTTGCGATCGAACCTAACGCACCAATAACAATAGGGATGACTTTAGTCTTTGTTTTCCACATTCGTTCCAGTTCCACCTTCAGTTCCGCATAATTCATTATTATTATTATTATCATTATTATTATTTATTATTATTATCATTATTATTATTATTATTATTATTATTATTATTATTATTATTATTATTATTATTATTATTATTATTATTATTATTATTGATATTATTATTATTATCATTATCATTATTACTATTATTATTATCATTATTGTTATGGTTCGTACTGTTAAACTCACATTTTAGACACCAGAGCACAAGATTATATTTGGTATTCATTGATTTTGTGGATGCATTTGGCAGTGTTAGACATGACTTTATATTTGAAACCCTGAAAGAGTTTAGAGTTCCACTGATGTACTACTGCATTATTGAAAATCTTTACAAGAATTCATCATTTGAAGTGATTTATGGCCATAAAATGTCAAAAAGGTTTCACATCGTAAGGGGCACCAAAACAGGTGACCCCTTGAGTGCTCTTCTATTCATCATGGTTATTGATCGTGTCTGTAAGCCTATGGTAACTGCTGCAATCTTAGAAAGTAATATAAGGGATGAGGTGTATTTGAATCCAATGCCAGTTCAAGCGTTTGCTGATGATATTGCATTAGCTGCAAATAATTTAAGTGTGATAAAAAGTATGATTGGGGCGGCTGAATCAAAAATGGACAAAGCTGGTCTTCAGGTTAAGCATGAGAAATATGCTGTATTCTATGGCCGTCGTTCGGGAAACAATTGGTACAAGGGTAAAGAAAATGCTACCCCTGAAGTAGAAATAAGTCTAACAGACTACCTGTGTATCAACGTGATAAGCCATATCATTACCTCGGTAAATCAACGTCAATTGTCGGCGAAGATGCAAAACAAATAACAGACATAGTTGACACGTATAAAGATCTGGTAACTAAAATCAAATCTTCTGATTTACCCCTAGCTCTAAAGGGAAGTGCTATGAACAATCTTGCTCTTGCAAAAATAGTACACCATTTCTATAATTCTAGACTGAGTGTGAAGCAATTGGACCAGCTAGACAATATAATAACTGACGCAGTTCGTGAACTATTTTCCCTCTACAAGTCCACAACACGAATTGTGATATTCCTCCCCCGAGAAAATGGTGGTCTTGGCATTAAGCATATTTCCGATGTCTATAGATCAACACGTTTAGCCTTTCTTATTGCAATGCTAAATCATGACGTCGTGCATTTTAAGCACATTGCGAGGTCATCTCTCGAGCTAGACACGAAAAAGAGAGGAGTCAGGCCAATGGATGGTGCGAATAATTTCCTTGGATATGAATTAACTGATGATGGATTCTTGGCTTGTGACACAAATTTCGGTTGTCAGTCCGACTGGCCAGATAAGGTAAGATATGCAAGAAGCTTGAACGTTGATATCAAGTACGTGAATGACGAGGCGATGGTTCTTATTAAAGGAGCATGGTGTGACAATCAGTGTGATCTTCAAAAGAAGCTGTATCAGCTCTGTGTTGAAAGAGATATCGAGGCTTCAAAGGAATTAACTGTGCAAGGATGTTATCTCAATCTTGAAAATGTTCATATAAAATCGTCACACTCGATCTATTATAATTGGAAAGTTGATGATGCTCTTGTGATTTTTACAACCAAAGCGATACTTAGTATTCTTCCTACCAACTTTACCCTTCACCTGTGGAATGGAGATCACAACCCAGAATGCCCATTCTGTCACAGACATACTGAGTCCGTAGCTCACATGTTAAACGGTTCCAAAGAGTTTAAGAATTTCTATTCACGTCGTCATGATCGAATTGTGAATAAGATTGCAGAATTCATGAAGGAAAATAAGCCACGGGCAAGAATTTCATCCAACTTGTTGGCAGAAACCATATTTCCAGAATTTCAAGAAGAGATTAAGCAGATTGTTCATCGCAAACCAGGCATAGTCATTCTTAATCGTCTACAGAGGCAATGTACAATAGTGGAAATAACTGTTTGTTATGATTTATATTTGGAAAATGCCTATGAAGAGAAAGTTAGAAGATATAAGAAGTTATGTGATTATCTGGAGAGAAATGGATTCTCAGTGCAGCTGGTCGTTCTTTGTATTGGTTCTCTTGGTTGTGTAAAAAGTGACGTATGGAAGGGATTGAGAAATTTCTCCCAAAGTAAAGAAAATATGAAGAATGTCATGAAATGGTGTTCGATATCGTGTATAATTGGAGGAAGCTATATCAGGAGGAGCAGAATTAAAAAGTTATTGGTAGTAAACGGATATTAGCTGATACATTCCTGGGAATACGGCAACACACCAGTTTTTAAGCAGTTTTTTGCTTAGCATCTTGGCCAAGTAGTAGTTATGGTTCGTACTGTTACACTCAGTGTTACACTGGTAGTTTTGTCCCTTAGATCTGGTTACAACCAGTAACCTCAGGTCTAAGGGTTCTTCTCATTAGTTCTTCTCCTTTTTTGAAGTCCAAGTTCCAAATTCTACAGTTCCAAAGTTCTTCGTAATATTCTTGCAGTTCCAAGAAGCGTTCTTTTCTGCAATGCCTCTTTTTTGATGTTAATAGCAATTTTCTTTATCCACATGTCTCATTTTTTTTAAATTATGCCCAGTCCACCAACAATAATCGGGATGACTTCAGTTTCTTCATTCCCCAAAGGGCTGCAATCTCTCGCCTGAGGTCTTGGTATTTTTCTACCTTTTCTTGCTCTTTATTCCCTACTCGCACATCATTCGGAACAGCTATGTCAATGATCTTGCATTCCTTTTTTTTCTTCTGAACAACTACAATATCAGGTCTTCGGCTTTGAATTAAGTGGTCACATTGAATGGTAAAGTCCTAAAGTATCTTGGCTTCTTCATTCTCTAACACACTTTGTGGCTCATGCTCATACCATTTCTTTTCTCTTTCGAGTCCATACATACCACATAGTTCCCAATGAATAATTTGCGCAACACTGTCATGTCTTGCCTTGTATTGTTTCTGAGCAAGCTTACTATATTCGCTAACGAGATGAGCAATGCAGGTGAGCAATTATTAGTATTATTATGTCTGTTTGTCCTTATTTACAACCAGTTCCAATTTGAAAGTGTTTCCACCCCCATTTGTGGGGTAAGGTATCACTGTTTGCATTGTGTCCAAATCTTCATTAATTCCATGGTTTCACTAGTTCATTAAGAATCTTCTTGCTGCATAGCACGTTTCCAATACTTTTATCTGTTGCATCGTTTGTATCTTTTGTATCTTTTGTATAATAATAATAATAATAATAATAATAATAATAATAATAATAATAATAATAATAATAATAATAATAATAATAATAATAATAATAATAATAATAATAATTATTATTATTATTATTATTATTATTATTACTATTATTGTTGTTATTATCATTATTATCATTATCATCATTATTATTATCATTATTATTATCAATACTGGATTATACTATATTGGATTATATTAGGAACTACGAAGACTTTTCAATCGAAACGTTTTTAAAGAAAACAGTTGTGTTTTTACATTATTATTGATATTTTTATTACATATTTAAAAGAACGATGCAAGGAAGGAAGCCAAGTATGAAGAACTATCTCACAGGTATGACGATGAATATGATGAGGTAAATCTTGTAATTCATTTTTAACCATAATGTCCAGCATTGGTATAGGAGAAAAAAGCTCAACATATAAAAAAACGGTAAAAAAGTTCAACATATATATAATAATATATAAAAACTTAAGGTGTGGTTATTATATATTTTGCCGCAGGAATAAACAATGGACAGAACAATCATTACTCCAGCTCTAGACGATTTTAATTGCTAGTGAACAATTCATTTTCCTTTAGGGAACAATTTGAACTTTTAAACATGTAATTTGAACTTTTAGGCATCTTTCCTTTTCCTTGGTATCCAGCAGTTGTATCTCTGCCTGTTATTAGAGAGGAAGTAGACTGGTATAGTATTAGTAGTTTTAAATTATGTTGAAAATATATGAAGTTTCCATCATCATTACTATTATTTCTGAAAACTGGCTTTCAGCGCCTAGTAGCGCAGAAGCAGAGTTTGCTCAAACCAAATCCAATCATGATCAGAACAGTATAAGACAAGACTAGATTTCCTTCTAATCCATTTCTTACATACTTTTCACTTGTGCTTTTGATCATCGATAATCCTCCAAACAGGAATCGATACTGTTGCTTGTCTATGATGGATTCCTCGGGAGGAACATCTGGCTTCACTGTAAATTCACTCATGAAATGATTCACGAGTATGTTCAAGCTCTTCAAGTACGATGCCTCTGATGTTATTACTTCGAACATGGCCTGGAAAGGAAATATTCTAAGAGCAAAAGACCTTCCAAAAGGCGTGTCATCAGTAAATATTTGCAATCTACAGTGTAAGAAATTACAATTCAAGTATTAAAGTGCAAAAAATCTATTTTCATTGATTTTCAAGTTGACTAAACGACAGAAATTTAGCAATAAAAGAAAAAACTATAACGGGTGTCCCAAAATGATGTATCATCGCTTGAATGTCAAAGCCAATGAAGCGATTTCCAAATTTTTTGCAACGCTAAATCGCACTCGAAGATGTTTGTTGTGGTATTACGACGATGTTTTCATGTTAAAAAAGGTCGATAAACCTGTTCAAATTCAAATCTTACATGGCAGCATGCGAAAGAAACAGCCTATTTTACCAGTCAACATTTTAGATGTGATACAATGAGCTAAACTTGTGTTTCGTTCAGAATATACGAATTCTTTAAGCCCCAAAACATATCTCTCTTCAATATTCTGCAAAATGCTACCGAGAATTCAATAGCGATAGCAATATTCAATAGGAAGCAACAACTGATGAGGCAAGGAGGACTTCATGGAAAACTAACATTTTACAGATACTCAAGAGACATGTGTTTTAGGATCTGAAGACTTCGTATGCTCTGAACGACATATAAGTTTAGCCCTCCGTGTCTAGTATCTAGTATCTAGAACGTTTACTGGAAAAGTAGGCCATTTTCTCCATGCCATCTAAGGCTTGAACTTGAGCAAGTTTATCTACACGTTGGGTACAAAAGTATGGAAACGGTGGCCTAAAACATGGCGGCAAAGATGTCCTATGGCCTGTGGGCCTCGCAACAACATGGAGATTTTCTCCCTAACTTAGACCTCAATCTAAAATCCTGTGGCGGGAAAATATTCGTCATTTCGTCTTCTGTTTATCAGACCAACAAGAAAAAGTTCCTAAGAAACGATTCATGAATTTCGAAGCGAAAACTTCGAAATAGTGTTGTTGTTTTGAGCTGCACGAAATGGAGGAGATATAACATTCAAAAGTTGTCAAAACATTAGTTTGGTTCCATGAAGAAATGGCTGAATGGCTTCATTTTATACTGCCTTTACTGGAAATTTTTATCTTAAATCACAGTTTTGGGAAAAATCTAGCAATTTTCATAATTTTGGCTGTAAACTCAAGGCAAGCTGTGAGCAGGTAAGTGACATTATTCTCCTTTATGCAATGCTCTCATTTTCATTTTCATGTTCATTCTCAAATTGAAAAAAATGTTATTTTGTTTATTTCTGGTTTATTCTTGTTGACTGAGGCATCAAAGGTTCGAGGTGAAGCCATTGCAAGGCAATAATGGAAAAGTGAAGCCATTGCACAGCTTGCCTTCAGTTTACAGCCAAAGTCCTGAAAATTTCTCGATTATTCCTTAAAGTTTGATTTAAAGTCAAAATGTCCACTAAAAGCAACGTAAAATGAAGCCATGTAGCCAACTCTTCATTGATCCAGATTTCACGTTTTGTGTAATTAATGTGAAAAAATGAATTTCGTAGAATTCCGCCGAATGTATTTTTTCCTTATTCCCCATACTCTGAAGCATATAAAAGTGCAAACAATTTTCAAATCAAGCAACAGGAGCCCGAGAAAACATTTCTTAAAGTTATGCCTAAATGGGGTAGTGTTAGCTTCTTGCTAGACCAGACAAAGTCACAAGATAGTATGAATCTTCAAATTACCACTTCATCGCTTGTACAAGCCCGATTTGAAAAATCTTTTTTAGTTTGGTAGATTGAGCCCTGTAGAATACTACGTAAATCAGTTGATCAATGATTATGGCTTTAGAATGTGGAAATTTTGTAAATTCATAAAGGCAACCAACTATTGAAAACCACGTCGCCTGAATTATCAAACCCGATTTCAACACTGAATACAAAAATCTATGTTTCAGAAAACTTTGAAAACCTGTTTTAAAATGGACTTCAGCCCATTGCTGACACTCTTGCCAAAGTGCTAAGTAGAGGCTCCACGTATAAAATTTTTGCGATTTTTTTACGAAGTCAGGTGGAGACGGGTTTTTTTGACAAATTTCGTCAACAACTGTCATTGCAATGCTGGCAAGGAAGAATGCTTGACAAGACAACATTTTCGATCACTTCAAAACAAGAAGTAAGAAAAATACTGGTCATTCAGTGGATCTAATTTTCGCACTTCCTGCGTTTTCCAATGCCACCCACCTGTTTTTAATTCATTCGTCAGAGTAATGAAGGATAGTTTAAAGTGTATAACAGTAATGAGCAAAGTTTATTTCATCCAAAGTCTGTCTCAAATTTGATGTCACTTGAAAATGCCCGTGAATATAGAAAAATTGGACAGGTTTCCATGGGTATATTTTCCATTTTCGGAAATCTCACCTTACATCTCATTTGAGAAAGACTTTGATAATCAAGCAACAAAATCTGCTTACGTAAACATCTTCTCGTGACATGTCATGACCACTGTAACACTGTAACACAGTGGTAGAAGCCTGGTTGGCGCAGTGTTGGTAAAGATATGACACTACGCTCATCCATGATTTCGCTAAGAAAGGGGTATATTTGAACCAAAATCATAGGACCAGGATCTCAAAACAAGGGGCATTTCGTTCCAGAAACTACCCTAAGATGGCTAAATGCTGATTGAATGGAGACCCTGGAAAATAGTGAATTTTACCTGGCATGAAAACAATTTTATACCCTAAGTTTTATGGGGTTTCTCCTATTTTTCAATGAATCATGTCAGTAAAATCGATGGCAATACAGTGCAAACATCGCAAAACTTCCTCTCAGAGCCATTATTTCTACCGTACATTTCTTTATGGTTCAGGGATATTCCTCTGAAAGTTTGTTACCTTGGTATTTTCCATGAAAAGGGGTCTTTTGCAAATTAGATAATCAGAGAAAAAGGCATTCTACAAAATAGTATGGACGACCGTGGTGTACCCCTACTAATGAATTGCACCCACCGGGGGTTAGAACAAGAACAAAGTTCTAGTGTGACCAGACTTTAATGAAATTACTTTTTACGTAAAAAACTTTCCTTTTGATCCTAGCAATAGTCGTTCCTGACATGCTTAGTGTATGCACTATAGAAATAGATTTGTGTACTCAACATATTTATTATTCAAATGAATGAATCAGTGAATGAATGAATAAACAAAAAACAAGTGAATGGCGTTGGAAAACGTGAAAAACGCAAAAATTATATTCATGGAATGACCAATATTTCCTGTTTACTTCTTGTTCTTGAAATGATGGAAAATCTTATCTTGTCAAGCATCCATCCTTGCCTGCATGGAAATGATAGTTATTAACAAAATTTTTCCAAAAAACCCATCCTCGCTTGACTTCGTAAAAAAATTGTGAAAATTTTATACGCGGAGTCTCTACTTAGAACTTTGGCAAGAGTGTCAGCAATAGGTTGAAGTCCATTTTAAAAAAGGTTTTCAAAGTTTTCTTAAACATAGGTTTTTTGTATTCAGTGTTGAAATTGGGTCTGATAATTCAGGCGACGTTGTTTTCAATAGTTGGTTGCCATTATAAATTCACAAAATTTCCACATTCTAAAGCCATAATCATTGATCAACTGATTTACGTAGTATTCTACAGGGTACTTTGAAACCTTACGTAGTATTCTACAGGGTACAGGGTAAAGATTTTTCAAATCGGGCTCGTACAAGCGATGAAATGGTAATTTGAAGATTCATGCTATCTTGTGACTTTGTCTGGTCTAGCAAGAAGCTTACACTACCCCATTTAGGCCTAACGTCGAGAAATGTTTTCTCGGGCTCCTGTTGGTTGATTGTAAAATTGTTTGCGTTCTTATGTGCTTCAACGTATGGAGAACAAGGGAAAAATACATTCGGCGGAATTTTAAAAAGTTCATTTTTTCGCATTAATTACATGGCGTGGATCACAGTGGCTCGGTGTTTATGGAGCTGATGGGAAGTAGACTGACGACGTGATTCCTTGTATTCGTTCATTATTTTCAATCTGATATTTCAATTTCACTCATACAAAGGACTCACTTCCACATAGATTCTGAGCAGGGATTAATTAATTTTGCATTCGAATGCCTCGTTCCAAGTTCTGTTAAAATCGAACGTTTCGATATCAAAATCATATCGAATAACCGGAGGTAAATACAATTCAATTTTGGCTGGATGGCAACCATCAAGCCAATATTAAAATGGCGGCGGTAAAGGAGAGAAGTTTCGAAGAAAATTTCAACTCAACTATTATTCATGCTGAGAAACACCATTCAAGGCCACAGGTAGACACATTTGGCGAGTCAGACATTGAATAAGGATCAGGAGTGGATATTGGTTAATTTTGCACCGCTGACAGCCATATATTTCCTGAGGTAGGCCTAAGATTGTTTTCAATTTTACAGTATGTTTCAATCTGCTACTCTGACTGAGCTGATTGTTCTTTTCCCATTTTAAGATATCATTGTCACTGTTGCAAACCAGTGAAAGATACAGTTCTAGGACTGGTGCTTTGATATTTGACATTTTCTCACTTCATTTTTTACATTTTCATTTTCTGATTTTATGCAGTCGAAAAGATGATGCACCTTCTTTGCCATATTTTTTTGAAACAAACCCTGGAATACAACTGATGAAGAAGAGTTAGACTAGGTGCAGGCAAGATTCGATCTGAAACATCTTCAGTGTCTGCAGAAATGATGCAAGTCATTAATAATTACAAGGAAAAGTGGTAGTTTGTGAAGATCGTTGGTTAGGCTGCAGATGTATGATAGCCCCTGATGAGTACTAGATTACTCATCTGAATAAATCAATCCAATAGATGGATGAAATCATTTAAAAAATATTTTGGGTTGAGTCTGCAAGAAACAAAGCAGAAATAATGGCCCAGGCGAAGTTAACATATATCTGTTCTGTTATTGATTACTGTGACTTTTTGGCCAAAAATGATGGATGTGCAGGCATCTTTAGCTTGTATTTTATCAGTTTTATATTGTAATTGGATTTCGACTTGCTTGCAAATGTATTCGCTTTTGATAACCAATATGCCACTTTACGGGGCTGCAGGGTATTTGTTGGTTTGTACTCTATGGTATTTTAACAAGACACTAACAATTTGGGTAAATCGAGAAAAAAGCAAATTAAAACGGTTTGGTCACTTGATGAGGTTAGACGAGAACACGCCCGCACGAAAAGCGTTAAGAGTAGCATTGATAGAGTCCAAAAGAACGGGAGGACCCAAGCTTACATGGATTGAAATGAATAGGAAGCAATTGCAAGCAATAAATTTGACATGGGAAGAGACAAGTCACCTGACAAAGGCTCGCAAAAAAATGGAAGGATATTTTGAAAGGACAGAGGGCAGGGATGATGGCACTGTGGGGTCTGATGCCGGGGATTTCTGGCTCTTGAACAATGTTGTCCGAAAGAATTTTTTCTTCATTTTTCTACCTTTTGGCAACATAATTTTCATATTGCTCAGACTCTCATGGTGGCATCAGCATTGCTGCTCTACGAGATGTAAATCTTAGAAAGTGTTAAGTGGCTTTGCCACGTCATATCGCTTATGCATGGATGCTCTGGGAAATGGAGAAATCGTTAAAGAAGACCAGGGGCAGCGTATTGCCAAGTACAAATAGAAGTCTTGATGGGAATGCGAGCGAAGCGAGCAAAAATGTTTGAAAGTGATTAATTTAATCTATATTCTGTCCTAAATGGAGGAATACACATGTAAAAGTTGAATAGTTGCCTAAGTCAAGATGTCTTTAAGTGGGATTTGTAAATTGCAGTTCAAATGATTTGTCGACCGGAAATTAATGTGCAGATTTCTGGAATTTTCTCAATTTGCGACTGAGTGTAACTTTTACTTGAATAGCCGACTGAGATTTTGCTACGGGGGGAGCAGCACCCCTGTTATCCCCAAAGTAGCTACGGCCCTGGGGATTCATGACCCAATAGGTTTATCGTATCTTGCCCAAAGAAGAGTCGGTCTCAGTAGATTAAATTTTCAAGAATTCATGCATGATTTTAGGGATACCGTGAGCCCAATGTGTCTAACAAACGATGGCATTGAGGATATGTAGCACATTTTGTTGCTCGTCCTTCATTTGACATTTTATGAAGAGATCTTTTCGCTGGAGTTTCAAATCTATTACGACCATTTGCTCAAATCAAGGGCTTTTCAAACAACAACGCTCTGATACAACTCTTATTCTAAGGCGATAAAGACCTTTCAGGTGACTTTGATAAAGATACACTCCAATTGACCCTAAATTTTATCCAAAAACTGGTCGGTTCGGGTAAGATAACTTCAGGCTTTGGTATACACTACGTAGATACTAAGTCCAAATCTTCTTCATTTTCTTTCAAATTTTTGTAAGTCTGTTTCACATTGGATGTAAGGCGACTCTAGTGTGAACCAGAATTGATCCAAGCAAACTCAAAATTTTCAAATCCGATATATTGCGACAGCACAGGTGCGGGATTATGGAGCCATGGGGACTCTGGGGGGTCAGTAGCGGTGACAGTTGTTGTCGGTGGTGTTCCCTCGGCCGGGGTTTCTGCAGTTCAACATTATCTCCTGTGCTGGCCTGACTGCCGATGTGAAACAGATCCTAGTATGTATCCGTATTTCGTCGTATTTAATAGTTTATGTGTAGCTCTTTGTAACTGTCATTTTCTGTAACTGTTTTTGTCTTTTTCAGTAATTTAGTTTACTGTTTTATGAAATGACCCTTGCGAAAGTCATGGGTTCTTGCTTCCCTGGTCATCATCCTTTGTTATGTAGTCCAGTAGTTTGTGAGGATAGTTGTTAGCATCTCGTTCTTGTGTAAACTATTATACTGTGGTGTCTCAAAAAACTACCCCTTTTTTGACTAAATAAGGGAACGCAACCGTAAGATATTGGGACTTTTTGACTTCATAGGCATATATGTTGATCTTCAAATGCACATACCTTGCATATAAAATCGTCCTCCGAACACAGGAGATGTGAGTTCACAAAGTCGAATTTAAGAATGCACTGGAAACCAGAGGTTTTGTAAAAGGGCCTAGCCACGATTTGATATCACAGGCATATTGCGAAAGTATTTAAACTTTGACCTTTTACCTTTTCTTTTGAAAAGAATTGTACCTTGAAATGCTTCAATGGCTCTACAAATAATTATCTCCTTGAGGAATCAATCCGTGCATCGCATTCCATCACAAGGGACAAAGAAGAGGGAAAGGAACACAGGCACGCTCATTTTAGAGATATGGCATGACTCTACATCATTCTCACCTCATTTTTATCATGTTCGCTTAATCACGGCGCTATCCACGAGTCTTTATTCTTTTCAAAAGTGAAAAAACTGAAAGTTAAAATTTAAAACAGGTACTTTGGAAAATATCCATGGTGCAAATCATGGCTAGGCCCTGTTTCAAAACCTCTGGTTTCGGGTGCACTGTAGATTTTTACTTTGCAAGCTTGTATCTCCGGTGTTTTGTGGACGATCCTCAAAGGCAAGGTGAATCCAAGTTGAAGATTTATACGTTTAGTAATAATATCCTATCACTTTTTTTATTCATAATAAATTAACATTAAAAGAAACTGAAATACATTAATACTGTACCGCTCTTGGTGTAAGAAGACACAAGGTCATCTGGCCTACACCAAGAACGGCACTTACAATTTTCAAATACAACTTCAAAACTAAAGAAAACTACTGGGAAGAGGAAAAGAAAACAGGAATACGAAGCAAAAAATTAAAGGAGATAAAGGGACTGGCAGTTCCACACCAAACTCAAACCATGCTATGTGTCTAACCCTTGTGTCGTAGGTCTAACATCAGTTTTGTACCATCACATCGAAACTGATGGTACAATGAAGATGGCAGTAAAGCACTATGGGAGCATTTGGATTGTTTGGTGTGGAATTGTATAGAAGATAGAAAGAAGAGCTGCTAGATGATTGTGTTATGCCAAATTCATTTCGTGCTGACCCACAGATACTAACATGCCACCCATTAACCTGTTTGTTTTTTCGATGTATTCAATCGTTGCTTCAAATATTATCCTGTTGTCAATCATATTCATATTAGAACTGCCATAAAGAAGCAAGTTGCACAATATTTCTGAATCTAGGTTTGCGATATCAATACCCGACACTTCAGTGACAGTGCCAAAGAGATCCTCTCGCAATTGATTAAAGCGGGGGCAATCCTATCGCTTCGTTCCTATTTTCAGTCAAAAGGGGGTACTTTTTTGAGACAACTGGTATTGAATAAAAAAATAATGCAGCTATGGCCCTAGACAAGCTATATACCTAAACATGTAAAAAAACTCTGGAGGGACATCCCTAAAACTGATCGATCAAAAATAAATACAACTGAAGTAATGTAGCAACCAATTAAGTCAATGTAAGGGTACTAAAAGTTCACCTCAAACGAGCAAAGGCTCCAAATCTTTGATTGGCTGACGCACGGACACAAATTAAAAAATTTTCACACCTTGAAAGCCAATGCCGTTTGAGAATTTGTAATCACATCACGGGAAACGCCCCCTTTTGGCCAGCTTTTACCCCTTCCCTCAAAAAAGCCCGGTGTAAAATCTGTTGCAAAATTTTCTAAATCTTTTTTCTCGTACGTGTTCAGCAAGCCTGCGAGCACATTTTGCTCGCAAACTTTTCTGATATTCCGAATATTCATGAAATTACGCCACGTTGAAATCGATGCAAGCATTGTTAAGGTCTAAACATAGGTTAAGAAGAAAGGAAGAAGCAAATATTTCGGAGATAACAGCAACTTGACATTCAAGAACAGCAAGTCATCGATTTAAAAAATCCTTAGTCACGTTGGCCTAGTTTGGTCCAGGGATAAAGGCAAAGTTTGTGGTTCGTTTTACGAAGAATGCAAATCAACACTTACCGAGAGCTGCCCAGAATGCTTATCAATCCATACTCCATTTGCTTTGTATGCAGACAAACAATTACGCAGTAAAGTAACCACAAAATCCTTCTCCTTACAGCCTCAACCCTCTACACTCAACACTTACTATTCTTGTCTTCAAAACAATTTCATGACGAAGAAAGTGAAATTGACATCTTCATAAAACGGCGCGAAAACAACTCGTCACGTGGGGGGGGGGCTCAACAGTTCCTGACATGTTTGCAAGGTGGAACGATTTGTTTCCTCAGAGGGGAGAATAAACTTTTGTCAATTGAGAATTTTGGCCAATGTTTCCAATGCTTGCTGCTGTCACAGAGCACTGGTTCCTCGCCTTGCTCAAAATTAATTCGACAGAGGACTTCAAGAAAGACCACAGTCGTTAAAAAATGATACATCTTAGCATGTTTGTGTAAGCTCTGCACTGTGTTGGTTGAAACATTTTGCAACTCATGAAGAAATAGAACTGTTTCTCTACCTCGAATCGACCTATGATCACAGCTGGTAGGGTTTCTTTTTGCTGGAAGAGGCTACTAGAATTTCAAAGACAGTTTCTAAAATATGAAAAAAGCATATTGTCCTAATTTTGGTTGTTGTCTGACCAAGTATTGCTATCAGATGACTAGGAAGTTCTTGCTATTTTGAAAGAAATGTACGCCGAAATCCATACACGGGGAATGTTTGATTTAAATACAGTAATCACACACAGGTGATCGGTAACTGACACAAAGTTCAATATGAGACCACATCACATTTGTCCGACTGTTTTGAAACTTCTCAATATCTACAAAAAATTTAAATCAGTGAAATTCAAGTAGCCAAAATATTCAAATTCATCATAGGCAAGGAAGAGAGGGTCAATCTATTTTTGACAAGAAGCTTGGTTCTTGGCTTCACAGCAACATTTCTTGTACTATAGGTTATTTTCAATTTGTGACGTACCGGGTGACCCAGAAAAAAGTGAGCCGACGCGATCCATTATAGAAAAACAACTGAAAGACGGATTGAGATGATTCAAACGCAGTTCTGTCGCTGAAATGCTACGCTACTTTATGAGTATTTTTCGCAATTTTTTTAAGCACGGTAGATTTCCAGAATTAAGGACTTCGAGGAAAATGGCGAGCTTGAAATCGTGAAAAAGTCGCAAAAAACAGGGGATCAATTTCAAGCATTCATTTCATTTCATTTTAAAATATTTATACTGGTATAAGTTTCATATAATATATACATGTTTTTCAAACTGACCAGTTTAAAATAAAAAACTAAAGGAAAAGAGGCTAAACAAAGGACAAAAGTAATTTATTTACCTAATTTACAATATAATACACAATAATACCTAATTTACAATAAAATATAACAGAAATGAAATAGAAGTTAAACTTACACCGCCCTCTATATTTGTTCATTGAAAGTTTTCAGGGAGGGTGCCAATTTTGCTTCTCTTTGTAAACTGTTCCAAAGTTTTGCTCCGCGATATGAAAAAGCCTTTTGGCCATTAGCAGTTTTTAGTAGCGGTAACCTAAGATCAGTTTCTGTCGAACGCAAAGTCCTTTCTCTATCATCTGAATATTTTGTAAATAGTTTTGTCATGTAGGCTGGGGCAAGCGAATTCAAAGACTTATAAACTAGAGTGGCGGTCTCTTTTCTTGTGATATTACTGATAGTCGGCCAGCCAAGATTCTGAACTAGTGGAGCAGCAGAAGCATCGTAAGGGCTATTTGTTACGATTCTTGCAGCTCTGTTTTGAATTTTTTGCAAGATGTTAATTTTTGAATTACTACAGCAGCCCCAAACAGAGCAACAGTAACTTAACTGGGGCTCGACAATCCCTCTGTACATTTTGTTGAGCACATCAGATGGAAGATATTTTTTAGAATACTTAAGTAGTCCAAGGGCTCGATTAGCCTTGGTCTTGATAGTATCGACATGTTTGTCCCAGTTAAGTTGACTATCTACTTGAACACCTAAGTATTTTGCATTGGCAATCATTTCAATTTCCTGATCACCTATTGAAAAAGATGGTTGAGCATCAGGCTGGCTTTCTATCTTACGAATGTTTGGTCCAGAGCCTATGATAAGCGACTGCGTTTTCACAACGTTCAAAGAAAGTTTGTTTGCATGCAGCCAATCCTGTAGCTTCAGAAGATCTAAATTTAAGTCATTTTTCAGGTCACCAATGCTTTTTGAAGAGAGCGAGATGGTCGTATCATCAGCATACATGCTTACATGAGCCTTTAGAAGGGAAAAGGGCAGGTCATTGATGTATATCAGGAACAACAGTGGACCAAGACAAGAGCCTTGAGGAACTCCACAATTTATTCCCTTCACATCAGAAGAAGAGCCATTTATCCTGCAAAATTGTTTACGATTATCCAGGTATGATTTAAACCAGTCATGCTCCAGGCCAGTCACTCCATACATTTTAAGTTTTTCCAATAGGATTTCATGATCTACCGTATCGAAGGCCTTTTTTCAAGTCAATAAAAATGAGGCCAGTGTATTTTCCTTTATCTATATTCAGGTACCAATCATTGGTGCTAGCCATAAGGGCTGTGGCAACCGAGTGTAAGAGTCGAAAACCAGACTGATGCTCGTATAGTGATTTATTCGCGTCCAGGTATTCATAAAACTGATTGAAAATCAATTTATCGAACAGTCTAGATATGAAAGGAAGAACGGATATTGGCCGATAGTTGGACCTATCGTCCTTTGCTCCACTCTTGAAGATGGGTGCAATACGAGCTATTTTCCAGTCCTCCGGAAATTTTCCTGCAAACAATGATTTATTGAAGAGATCACACAAGGACCCGCCTACAACTGGCAAAGCAATCTTCAAATAAAAGCTCGCAATGCCATCGTGGCCTGAACCATGCGATGTCATGCGAAGCCACTTCACTTCATGAAAACAATGAGGAGCGTGTTCTACTTCAGGCTGGAAATAGGCATCTCGGTCGAAAGTTTCTGGCGAGCGTTGCTGGTCGCTAGGTACCTAAAGCATTTGGTATTAATTTGCCTTGTGGCTCATGGATTTTCAAAGGTGTTAAATTTTCCACGCAAATCGAAATCTTTAAGAATTGTTTGCAGAAAAAGCAGGAATATCCTTGTCCCTTGAGAAAAAGAATATTTAGGTACCCAGGAACAATGAACTTGCTTTGAAAATTTTCGAATGAGTTGCCTATTCCCAGCCTGAAATAAAGCACGTTCCTCGTTGTTTTGAAGATCTGAAATGACTGTAAATCGATCCCCCTGTTTTTGACGACTTTTCCAGGATTTCAAGCTTGCCATTTTCTTCAAAATCCTGAATTATGGAAATTTACCTTGCTTAAAAAAATTGCGAAAAATACTCATAATGTAGTGTAGTCTTTCAACGACAGAACTACGTTTGAATCATCTCAATCGGTCCCTTGGTTGTTTTTCTATAACGGATCGCGTCGGGTCACTTTTTTCTGGGTCACCCGGTAGAAATTCATTGAGGACCATTCACATGACCATTCATATACACGTTTTGTTTTTGTAGGAAACTAAGAACTTTGGATGTGTAGCCTAACCAATGGTTACACATTACTCCAGTATCTCGCGATTTATATGATGGAACAAGTGAAAATAAAGTGAAAATGTGCCAAAGATTTTACTTTACAAAATTAGATAGTTTTCCCAGTATTAGACTTTCTTAATTTTTGCCGATCTGAGAGTTGAATTTCGTATAATGTAGTTTCTTAATACAAAGAAATATGTGAACCTTTTCAGTCCAGAGACATACAAAAAAACAACTTAATAATAAAGAAAAATCACGATTCTAGTATTGAAAACATCCGACTTAATACATAAAGCAAACAAAGTTTGAACTGACGAAAATCATCAGAAATGTTTGGTGTCAAACCAGATGTGAAGACTCACTTGTTTGAAGCTTACACCATAATGGGAGCAGGAACATAGTGGACTAATGGAAAAACTACAACCATGCCCTAAGTGCCGATAATCCCATGTTCCACAGATGCCAGCTTGGTCGATTTTCCGTAGGGATATGAATGAAGGCAGCAGTTTGGTGAATTGATTGAAAGTAGGTTCGAGGATTTTTTGGGGGCTTGCAAATATCGTTCATGATTGCATTTTTCAGTTTTGTCAGTTGTGACGAAGAATACTGACACTATGTATCACAATATGATGATAACCAAATGAATCACACACCATTCTACCATACTGGTACGCGTTCTAATTGTTCCTTCGACCAAAATTCGATAATGGGAGCCAGTTTGATTTTTTTTCCAAATTTCTATCAAAATCTCTTGTAAACACAACATATTCCCTTTTCCAAGGAAGCAAATACAGAATTGTTGAGCTTCCCTCCCCCACGTGACGAGTTGTTTTCGCGCCGTTTTATAAAGATGTCAATTTCACTTTCTTCGTCATGAAATTGTTTTGAAGACAAGAATTGCAAGTGTTGGGTGTAGGGAGTTGAGGCTGTAAGGAGAAGGATTTTACTATTACTTTACTGCGTAATTGTTTGTCTGCATACACTAAGCAAATGGAGTATGGATTGATAAGCATTCTGGGCAGCTCTCGGTAAGTTTTGATTTGCATTCTTCGTAAAACGAACCACAAACTTTGCCTTTATCCCTGGACCAAACTAGGCCAACGTGACTAAGGATTTTTTAAATTGATGACGTGCTGTTCTTGAATGTCAAGTTGCTGTTATCTACGAAATATTTGCTTCTTCCCTTCTTCTTAACCTATGTTTAGACCTTACAAACGCTTGCATCGATTTCAACGTGGCGTAATTTCATGAATATTCGGAATATCAGAAAAGTTTGCGAGCAAAATGTGCTCGCAGGCTTGCTGAACACGTACGAGAAAAAAGATTTAGAAAATTTTGCAACAGATTTTACACCGGGCTTTTCTAGAGGGAAGGGGTAAAAACTGCCCAAAAGGGGGCGTTTCCCGTCATGTGATTACAAATTCTCGAACGACATTGGCATTCAAGGTGTGAAAATTTTTAGGGTATGTCTGCGCGTCAGCCAATCAAAGATTTGGAGCCTTTGCTCCTCAAACGACCGCTTATTTCTCAAGGAGTCAGAAAGCGGCGATTTAACTGGCTGATAAGCATGAAATTGGATTATTTCCGCATGCCCTAACAACCAGTAAGGATTTGAGCCTTCACTCGATCCAATGCAATAATATGAAAGTGCAACAACATTGCAAGGTAATACTAATACCTAACAAGGACAGATTTTGTTTTGAATCAAACAGCACGTTTGTTTACTTCCGGCCGATTAACTACTGACACTACGAAATCTAACATCACGTGACGCACAGTGATTTCAGGAAAATTTGGAAGCTTTGAGGATAAATACAAAAATAACCTTCTCCGAGAAGTTATGGCGTGCAAGTGGATTTTAGACCAATCATAAATATTTTTCCATTTTTAGAGAGAATATAAGCCCTTCTAAACTTCTATCACTTAAATTTTTGATATTCAACTTTGATCGAGAGAAAGTTGAGCTTGAACAACGCCTTAAGATTACGGTAATGACTAGCGTTCTACGTCAAGCAGAAAGATATTTCCTTGACTGACTCTTTAGTCTGTTGCAAAAAGACAAAGGATATTGATTCGTAGACGACTCCATACATATCTGCATGAAATTTTTTGTGCTGAACAACGATCAAAAGGGGCAGTACCTCTAACGACACCGAGAGGGGTTATCTAAAGCACAACAGTCATATGAAGGGCCAAATTTCTGAATTAAACTCAACAAGAAACCCCTACCAATAAGGTCACAAAGAAGATGTTTGGTCACAAGGTACTCTCAAATTCTTCAGTTCTATGATGAACCAAAATTAGATAAGTCCAAAATTCGATAGGTCGCATGTGAACAAACGAACTTACCAAGTATGAATTGATTATTTCCACAAGTTTGAACAGCAAAATCTTTAACGTGCTACAGTATTGATGAAATGTCTACTCCACTCACCTTCTGATCTGCATTGGATCAAAACTGGTTATGCCCGAAAATAGGACTTTTGTGCACAAACAAGTCGATTTCTTGTCCTCAGATAATTCTTTTTCAGTTGATTGAAGGATAGTTGGGAAGTAGAAAACAGCATGGAGTTTGATGTAGGGGTCAGGTCAAGTGAACTGTGCAACTCATTTATTCTCTTTCCCTTCACTTGACCTGACCCTATCATCAAAATTTTATGTTGTTGTCTATTTCCCGACTTTCTCTCAATCAACCAAAAAAATTATCTAAGGACAAGAAATCGACTAATTTGTGCCAACAATGTTATTTTTCAGACATAACCAGTTTTGAGCTATTGCAGATCAAAATGTGAGAGGAGTAGACATTTTATCAACACTGTAGCGCGTTAAAGATTTTGCTGTTCAAACTTGTGGAAATACTCAATTTATTCTTGGTAAGTCCGGCATAGGTTCCAAATCTGTAAATTGGTGTAAAAAGGAGGGTGTAAAATTCAATGACCTATTTCTTTAAACTGAATGGGTTGAAAGAAACTTTAGCCACTATTCTATGTTTCTACCGTAGGACATTTCAGAAATCTTGTCAAATCTGTTTGTCAAAATTACAGCCCTTTTTATGTTTCAGCTTATTTTATGGTGTGACGGCATCAAATTTCTAAATCACAAACAAGAAGAGTGAAAGAGATTTGCTTCGTACCATATTGCAGGCATCCATAAACTATGGTTTTCTTGAAAATCATTTGATCTTTCGTCAACAGGTTTAGAAATCACGATAGTCTTAAGTTTTTTCGAAAATTTTCTTGAATTATTAAAAAAGAAGGAAAGTATTGTAATTCTGAAAGTATTGAAGATTTTAGATAAGCCCAACGGCAGATTTACTGTAAAATAGTTCAAGTTTCTTTGAAGCCGTTCAGCTCAAAGAAATAGATCATAGAATTTTACACCCTGCTTTTTAAAGATTTGAAACCTATGCTGTTAAGTTCGTTTGTTCACATGCAACCTATCGAATTTGGGACTTATCCAATTTTGGCTCATCATAGAACTGAAACACTTGTAAATACCTTGTGACCGAACGTTTTGCTTGTGACCTTATTGGGAGGGGTTTCTTATTGAGTTTACTTCAGGAATTTGGCCCTTCAGATGACTGTAGTGCTTTAGGTAACCCTATCGGTGTCGTAGGAGATACTGCCCTTTTGATCGTTGTTCAGAATTAAAAATTTCATGCAGATGTGTATGGAGTCGTCTACGAAGCAATATTTTTTGCCTCCTTACAACAGACTAAAGAGTCAGTCAAGGAAATATCTTTCTGCTGGACCTAGAGTGCTAGTCATCACCGTAATTTTAAGGCGTTGTTCAAACTCAATTTTCTCTCGATCAAAGTTGAATATCAAAAATCTAAGTGACGGTGGTTTAGAAGACCTTGTAGTCTCTCAGAAAATGGAAAAATACTTAATATTGGTCTAAAATCCACTTACACGACATAAGTTTTGGAGGGAGGGTATTTTGGTATTTATCCCTACAGCTTCCAATTTTGCGTGAAATCACAGTGCGTCAAGTGATGTTAGATTGTGTAGTGTTATTGGTTAATCGACCAGATATAAACAAACGTGCTGACTGGTTCAAAACAAAATCTGTCCTTGTTCTAATACCTCTCTTTCTTCTACCAGTCCCTAGGATTCTCGTACCAAGGATGTTTCTACCTTTCTTAGTGACAAAATACCAAATAAGCGATCATTGAGAGGTCTTACCTCCTGCCTTTTTTTCTCGCGTGGTTCAAGGTCAGTCAAGACTCCACTGTTGCGAACTGAGGGTAACTGACACCACAAAACACGTTGACCAGATTCAATTCCGCCTGTGCTATATTCACTGAATACATCGTCCTCTATGTAACCTTTCTCGCTTTTTCTTCGCATTTCTGACAGTACATCAGCTGCATAAACTTGATACAGTGGCTCTATAGATGAAAAAACTTATTTTTGTTTATACGGTCTTATGACAAGCTACGTAAAGTAAAAAAAAAATGCTAATGACATATCCTTGTTAACGTTTGCCTGAGAAGCCATCGACGCTGCACAACACAAGAACCGTAATTATTTTATGTGATGGAAATTAGATTACTTAGCTTTTCCCGTCTCTTATTTTGCTGTTTCGTGGTATTCTTAGAACATTGTGTAACCTTTCCGTCTAGAATTTGCTTATGATTGGTTTCTATGGGCACGGTGACGATTGAAGGTTCTTTCATCAGACGATTATCGAAATAGAGGATTGCGCTAAAGATGGTGGTGAGGAATTTTTTACCAAGATGCATTGCGTTCAAATTATGAATCTTTAACGATTCTATGGGAATTCGATTAAAGTGCGCAATGCATCTCGGTAAAAAATTCATCGCCGCCATCTTTAGCGCAATCCTCTATTTCGATCATCGTCTGATGAAAAAACCTTCAAGCGCAAGCGATGTAGAGGTTGCTCTTTTCATCAGTTCCCAAAATATCAGGTCTTCAGCATGCATCAGTTACCATTACGGGTGATGAATAGGAGTTGCTTTACATTCAACTCAATAAACTTTGATTGATTTAGCAATACTGAATTGTGTCTCCATGTATAACGATTTAAGCATTGTGAACATCCAGCTACGGTATGTTTTACTGCTTGATTCCCTCAACAGAAAGTAAAGCTTGTGCTTGTGTTTGTACCCTTATCGCGCTAGATTAGATATGCAGGCTATGGAGTTGTTGATGTATCTTTCTGTGAAGAAGAAGATATTTCTTGGGAGACGATGTTGTGTCTCACTGGATATGCTTCTCCTCCTACGAAGGCACCTAAGGTATGGAGAGTGCGAAGAAGGGTTCGCTGTGTGCGCAGCAGGAGTACACTATCCTTACAAGCCGTCATTGAGGGAGGTGGGCGGGTCGATTGTTGGCTTCCTTCAGGCTGGTTGTTGGTGTAAGAGAGCAGTAAAAGGCGTGCCTTTGGCTATATAAAGAATTTTTATCCCTTGGGACAATTTGTACAATAGAATTTCCTTTGAGTTCCCTGGGATCCGGGATTTCATACGGTGAGAAAAGGGATCATGACTTCTGTGCACTATTGTAGAGGAATCAATATCATTTGCCTTTTTGCAACAGACTAAAAAGTCAGTCAAAGAAATATCTTTCTGCCAGGGCTAAAATAAGTTCTTATCGACAATGTACAAATCAGAGAAACGCCCTAAATGTTGCACTAAACGACAATATTCCTCTTACAAAATCTTACAGCAGAAGGTTAATATGGAGGAATCTTTAAACGATCAAAGTCAACAAATATCGATAGTTTGAAAGACTGCTGCCAAACCTGGTCGATAAACAAAGAATTTCGGACGAAATGAAAGTGTTCTTTTGTTCTGTTGAGGAGAAAATTACCCGCTGATATTGATATTACCTCTAAGCCGCTTCTGCTTGGAGAAAGAAGTGCAAAAACAATGACCAAAATCGCAAAACCAAAGAAAAGCTTTGTTTCTTATTATTGCATTTCCAGTAGTTTCTAGTAGTGTACTGAAAATATCTAACGACTCTATTGAAACCAGCACCTTTCTCCATACTTGTAAAACTGCCCAAAATTGAGTTACTCCTATTTACAATGGAAGGAAAACTCAGAAAAATTGAATTCTAGGCCCGATTCTGTACTACCTGTCATTACTTAGCTATTTCAGAAACGTATCTTTGACCAGTTGTACCAATACGTGAAGGAGAATAGATCTCTATCGCCAGATCAGTCTGGATTCAAAGCTCTAAATTTATAACTTTCTTGCTGAAAAACAAACATTATTGGTATAATGGTATGAATAAGGGACTTTTCACTGACATGAAGTTCATTGATTTCAAAAAATTTCTGATACGGTGTACCATGAAATCCTTCGGAACAAAACCAGGGCGCTGTGGTGTACAAGGTTGAGAGCTATCATGGTAAAGTCCTATCATGCCAGTAGAAAACAGCATTGTCGACTATTGTAGACTGTCAAGATAGGAGTTCCAAAAGGCTCTTGTCTTGGTCTATTCAAATCTTTAGTCTACATAAATGACCTCCCTTGAGCATACAGCTCCTACCCTTGCTGGTTGCTGAAGCACGCAGAAATAATTCAATTTCACGGTATTCAGCCAATCAAATAGCTCCTTGATACCACGTGATATCAAATTGGCCGTTCAAAGTGAATTCTTGAGTACACTCACGAAAGTTGAATAGCTACTAAGTTACAAAGATTACATGGAATTTTCTTTGGTAAATCGGTAGAAGGGATGCCCCTCTACAGTTTGCAGCGTGCTTGGAAAAGTACCTCATTTGGAGATGAAATTACATTCATTTTACGGTCGAAGAATATTGACATTTGTTCAAACATCGATAAAAGTCACTGTAAATGAGATATAATCATGAATAGATTTGATAAAGATAGGAATCAAATGTTTTAGCAGATTTTTGCTCGTGGCCCATGGCCGGAAACCTTTAAAGCCTCATTTTCACGGACCAATCAAACGGCAAATAAGCATGGAAGACAGAAGAAATGTGTGAAAATTTTTCTCAACTTTACCTACCCTCATAAAACGCAACCAGGACAAAAAACTGCCGGAAATTTCCCGGATTTTTTTGAAGGAATCTATTCGCCAGATGTTTGGGTAAACAGATTTGGATGCCGGTTTGAATATCTCATGGTTTCTCGAAGTTATGGCCTTTCCAAAACCGATGAGGCGATCAACCTTAAGCAATAGAGATTCTGGGTAGAAACAATGGCAATAACAATAGTGATTGTTTTAAAAACGATCCCAGAGCGGCAAATATTTACGTTTCCAATTGTTCTTGCTATTGTCCTTCCACCGCAGTTTCTTTGGTTCAAGACTGAATGCTTTTCGATTTCTATGTGAACTGAAGAAATTTGCTTCGGTTAGTTCACACATTTCAAGTCATATGGCAATACTCTTGAGAAATTTCTGTATTATACTATTCTTTGCATTCATGGCATACGTTTCCATGGTTCAAAATTAGTAATGAAATTGAAAGGAGGTTTTATTATTATTATTATTATTATTATTATCAATTTATTTCAAGTTGGCAACTTACATAGCTATGTGAAATTAAAAAGCTAATTCAAGCCAACAAATTAAATACAATGTTACATAAATATATACAGGGAAAACAAGTCAATAAAATTACAAAAATTCATATCAATGTACAAAGTTCATATTAAA
Source organism: Aurelia sp. 4 Dawson et al 2005 (assembly GCA_964019985.1). Taxonomy (NCBI): domain Eukaryota; kingdom Metazoa; phylum Cnidaria; class Scyphozoa; order Semaeostomeae; family Ulmaridae; genus Aurelia; species Aurelia sp. 4 Dawson et al 2005. The sequence goes on from OZ026509.1 coordinate 6,828,683, forward strand.
AATGGTGTAAAACTATAAAAAGCCGAGCCGAGGAATATACTGCCTGCAAAGTCTGCAGTCGCAGTCTTCATTGGTCCAATATTTGATTTTATTCTTAAATTGTTGCACAGAATTTGAATCCTTGATTTCCTGTGGAAGATACTGCCAAATACGCTGCCCTCTGTATCGAATTGTTTCAGTACCACAATTAACTGTATGTACCATAGGAAGTAAAAATGTATTGGTATTTCTCAGATTATATCTAACACTTCTTTTCAAAAAAATTTCGTCCATAAAACTGGGGTTTAAATTATTTATAGTTTTGAACATTTCAGTCATTAGCAATTGCACATTTTTCTGGTGTATTGTTACAGATCTATCTTTTTCCAACAAAGATTCGAAGCTGGAAGCATAGTCTTTATATGCAATTCGTAAGGCTCTTTCATGCAGTCTATTGATCTTGTTATTCATTTTTCTGCTATGGAACATCCATACCAAAGGACAGTATTGGAACTGGCTAGTTACAAATGCTCTCATTAACAGTCTTAATTTATCAGTTCCTAGATATGTGGACATGCGTGACAACGCAAATAGTTTTTTTCCAGCCTTTTTACAAATATTGCTGACAGGCTTTTCAAAGTTGAGATTTGAATCAATCAAAACCCCTAAAAGTTTCTCTTCTTGTGAATTATTGACAGTACAGTTGCCAATATTTATGCCTACATCTTTATTTGTTCTTTCACCAAAAATCATAAAATGGCATTTATCTTCGTTAAGTTTCGTGTAGTTATTTCGAAACCATTCAATTATGATTTTGGAGTCATTTTCTAACCTGGAGACTACATTTTCTAGACGCGTATCGCACGTATAAATGGTTGTATCGTCCGCATAGTTACATATATCTGTCTCCTGAATCGACAACAGAAGGTCATTGATGTAGATATTGAAAAAGAGAGGTCCAAGGACGGATCCTTGGGGAACACCAAGCTGAAGATGCTTATAGCTACTGAAAGATCCATTGATTTTTACTCTTTGTTGCCGATTTTCCAGATAGCTGTGGACAAGCAATAAAGCGTCACGACTAAATCCGTATGCATGTAACTTAGCGATCAGTAAGTCATGTCAAATACAGTCGAAGGCCTTTGAAAGGTCCATGAATATGGCTCCAACTTTTCCACCCTTGTCGAGGCACGTTCTCCATTTTTCAATTGTCCGTATCAATGCATGTTGAGCATTATAGCCCTTACGAAAGCCACAAAGCAGACATGATAAATACTGAGACATATAAGTTGATATTTTCATATTTATCAAGAGGTTTTATCACCTGACTTAGAGTGGCGTAAACAAGGTTTGGCAAGTCTCGTCCGACGTTGCCTATCGCAAAACGCTATATCTCCACCAAACTGTGAGGTATTTAAACCGGCATCCAAACCTGGATACCCAAACATCTGGTGAGTAGATATCTTCAAAAAAATTCGGGAAATTTCCAGCAGTTTTCTTTCCTGGTTGGGTTTTATGAAGGTAGGTAAAGTTGAGAAAAATTTTCACACATTTCATCTGTCTTCCTCGCTTATTCGCCGTCTGATTGGTCCGTTGAAATGAGGCTTTGAAGGTTTCCGGCCATGGGCCACGAGCAAAAATTGGCTAAAACATTTGATTCCTATCTTGATTTGATACATTTCTTGCACAATTTTCTTGTTGTTTTGTTGTTTTGCGTAAGATCCATTCATTGGTGAACCAAACAACCAAAAAATGTCTTATCCGTTTTGTTTCCATTTGAATGAATTGAGTAAAATCAGGCATGCCATATCTACTCACGAGTCAATCGAATCGCTTTACCTGTACCACGATGGACAGAGCGGAAACGAGGCGCGCCTGCGCATTAAAAGTTTCCAAAATCGAAAGATGGAAGACAACAACTCATGCCATCGAAAGTCTGATCGAGGAAAACAGATTAAAAGTTCTCGATTGTAAAATGCTTACTTGTGGCAATTTATGGACGGAAAATATTGATTACTTGTTATACATCTTGTTCAGTTTTCTTTCGTCTTTCTTTTAACGGCAAATACTTTCACGTAAACAAAATTTCTTACGCAAAAATGAGGGGATGAAATGGTTGGTCACATCACAGCAGCGACAATTTCGAAACTATTCATGTCACAAAAGTTCGAAAGATAAGGCCGTTTTGCAGCTGACAAGGAATTTTATTTTTTCAACTTGTACTTTGGGGATGCCTCCATCATATATCAAGAGTTCCCGTAAATCAAAGGTTGTTCTTGCTCGCTACACCGTGACAAAATTTAAGTTTCATTAATTCTGAAACTTTTCAACGCCCTCGAAAATTCTACAACGATGTTAATTCAAAGCAGCAACCAGAGTTTGTTGAAAGTGCTTGAAATTACTTACCAATGAATGAATTTTTGTTCGAACTAGTTGCAAAATTGGTTTATCCTCCAAACACACGAGTTTTTGTCACAAACTGACCATCATTTATGCTCAAGACTGGCGATATTTACAGCAAATCCAGAATTCTTGCCTAAAACTACTTCTTTTCTTTTTGTAGTCGCTGGAGATATTTCAAATCGTCACCAAACTCCACTGACGTATAAAGGACTTGAGAATGATGTAAAGGATGTAATCTTAGTATTTAAAAATCAAAAGCGTGAAGCCTCCGGAAAAGAATCGGCTTCTCTGCATCTTCCACTTGCCAACGCAATCGAAAAATTGCAAGAACTTCGCAAGGAGAAGGTGCCAGCTCTCTGATGTGACACTGCGACAATTTCAAGCAACAGAGGTTGACAATTTCCAGTTTCACAAAGGTTTCATCGTCATTTTCATTAAAGGTATTGAAAGCAGCCAAGTAAACAAATATTTTCAAAATGAATGAAATTTGTAGTATTTGAAATAACAGACAAATGTCATAATGAGATGGGAAATGATCTTATATTCTGCCCAAAAATTAAGAAACATTATAAAAAGATATCAAGAAACTTCATACCAATGACCATTCTAGTTTCTTGAAAAGTCGTTAAGTCTACCTAGCTTTACGACTTTTCATATTTTTTCCAATGGATCTAATAGCTTTTGCATATTAGGCACACGAAATATTCTTAGCATGAAATTAATCGTGTCCTCGCATGGTAGGCTTTGGCACAACCTTTAGCAGACTTGCTTTGAAAACAGCTGATAATTTAGGATTGCTTTGATAGATGCCACATTGTGCAGCAAGTTGGTTTTTGTGTTGCTTTGTACGGTCAAAAATGACATGACATGGATCACCGTGACCTGCTACATCAGAGTTTCAGAATTTAGGAAACTCATTAAAAGTATTTGCGTGCAATAATGTCTTGACACTGGAGGAATTTGCAACCCATCCTGGACTTGATTTACTTATTTCAAAAAATGTGCAGTTTGAATCATTTCCCAGCTATTGTCACATGCCCTTGCAATTTAGCCCTTCTTCAAAAATCCAACGAGTAGACACATGATCCTAAAAAATAATGGGTCTCACATAGGCTACGGTTCAGGCACCAAAAAAAAAAATTTATGTGTATCACTTAAATTGAGAAAAAGAGGCCATAGTACTAAGAGTTTCTTAAATTAACAAGAAATTTTGTCCAAGTACTAAACGCTTCTTATTTGGTTTCTTATTTTTTGAATGCAGAATTATCAATGTGGTTGCTAAAACTGCTGCATATTTGTTTAATATTGCTCAATATTGCTCAAGAACAAAGTTTTATTGCTATAATATCCATTTTTTGATTTTCAACAGTTTCCTAAGGCTTCTCAGACATAGTACAACAGTTTCTTAAAATTTTGGCTATCTTTGTACAAGTTTCTTATACACCTTTTCTTATAAAAACACGTATTGAAAAAATTTACAAATATTGCCTATGATCATCGTTTTCTTGCCAAGACACTCCAGCAGCAGTTGTAGATCTAACCATTTTAGGGCCATTTTAACTTGATTTGTCTGTGTTTCCAACCAAAAGAATCGAGAACCAAAGAGGAAGGATGAAAATATGAGCTGCTAAGGAGTGAGGATGGAGGTAGGAACAGAGGAAAGAAGCTTTGAAATGTTCTGAAACAATAAAAACCAATATCCCTTCTTTAGGAGCTGGATGGAAAGATATCACAATAGGCGTATCCTTGTCCTGTTTGTCTCAGGATTTCAGGAAATGATCACCTCACAGGCACGAGGCATCGTATGAATTATTCCAGAGGTAGAGCCTCCCTCTCCTCTCTCTTTCTTCCTTTTCCCTAAGTTCTTTGGCTCTGAAGGCACCATACGATAGATGATTTGAATCAATTTTCCTAACTTCCAGAACAAACTAGAAGGTCAATAGGCCTAAGAAAGAGTCCTGACTTTTTGCCTATATCATCGCATTTCATCGCCTTTTAGTGGCTTTCCAGCGGCTTTTTATTGCCAGCCTATCCTTAAAGGCAGTCTGTCCCCTATTGTTCTGACCTTAGAAACGGCTCTATTTACCTTATTTACGTTGGAGTGAAATTCATGCATCACTGAGTCTCTATGACCTTGATTTCTTTGGATAAAGCGAATTAGCACCAACTTGTGTGGAGTGTACAACAGAAATCCTTATCGAGTTTATTTTCATTCTTCAAAGGGGACAGACTGCCTTTAAGATGTTTTCCATTTATCTGGTCTCAACACGACAGTATTTGCCCCCTCTTGCCCCTTGTAGGACCTGGCTCACGTGGATTCAGCTTGAAACATTGAAAATGTGATCATCTGTTGAAACATGTTCGATAGTTTAACAGGAGGAAAACATAAACTTAAGCAAGAGAGATTTAATTCAAAAACTGCAACCTAGTAGACTTACAAATACTTTTGAGAAGGCTTAATTGGTCAGTACAGTGGTTTCGTCCCTTTCTCTTAATTTTTCAAAAAAACCTGATTTCTGAGTTGGTGGTAATCACAAATGCATTATAAATCAAAATCCTTTTCTCTTCTTGAGATCCGTCATTTATTTCAACTGCTGTAGCTATATCTCAGTCATTTCGAAAATATTTTTTTTGACTGCTTTCAAAAACTTTCATGAAAATATCGATGAAACCTTTGTGAAACTGGAAATTGGCAACATATGCTGTTCGAAATTCGAATGCAGTGTCACAGTGTCGCATCAGAGAGAGCTGGCGCCTTCTCCTTGCGAAGTTCTTGCAACTTTCCGATTGCGTTGGCAAGCAGAAGATGTAGAGAAGCAGATTCTTTTCCGGAGGCTTCACGCTTTTGATTTTTAAATACTAAGATTACATCCTTTACATCATTCTCACGTCCTTTGTACGTCGGTGGATTTTGGTGACGATTTGAAATATCTCCAGCGCCGCGACTACAAAGATCAAAGAAGTAATTTTAGGCAAGAATTCTGGATTTACTGTAAATATCGCCAGTCTTGAGCATAAATGATGGTCAGTTTGCGACTAAAACTCATGCTTTTGGAGGATAAACCAATTTTGCAACTAGTTCGAACAAAAATTCATTCATTGGTAAGTAATTTCAAGCACTTTCAACAAAGTCTGGTTGCTGCTTTGAATGCATATCACTGTAGAATTTCGAGGAATTGAAAAGTTTCAGAATTAATGAAACTTAAATTTTGTCACGGTGTAGCGAGCAAGAACAACCTTGGATTTACGGGAACCCTTGATATATGGGGGAGGCATCCCCAAAGTACAAGTTGAAAAAATAAAATTCCTTACCAACTGCAAACCGGCCTTATCTGGGCCTTATCTGTTGAACTTTTGTGAAATGAATAATTTCGAAATTGTCGCTGCTGAGATGTGACCAACCATTTCATCCCTTCATTTTCGCGTAAGAAATTTTGTTTACGTGAATGTTTTTGCCGTTAAAAGAAAGACGAAAGAAAACTGAACAAGAAGTGTACGGTGTTATCAATATTTTCCATGCATAAATCGCTGTAACGAAGCATTTTAGGATTGAAAACATTTATTTTTTTTCGTCGATCAGAATTTCGACGGCGTGACTTGTTGCCTTCCATCCTTCGATTTTCGAACTTTTAGTGCGCACGCGTGCATCGTTTCCGCTCTGTCAGCACAATGCTTATCGAAGCGACGTTTTTGAGGAGATTAATGGCGCTTGCAGAGAAATATGAAACGAGACAAATTTGCAAGGATTAGCTCTCGAGACTGGATGATTTTAAAGAAATTTGGAAACATTTAAATAGAAAAGAAAGTAAAATTGATTCTTGACTCGTTGGTAAGTGAATCATTTAGCTCAATGTTAGGGGAAACGAATGAGTTTTAATCGGTAAGAAGTTTAGGCCAAGATTATGTTTCTAGCAAAAATCGCTTAAAATCACCTGCGAATTTTGAATAATTCCCAAAACGAGGCTGTTAATCGACGTGGTGTATTGAAGGGGCAGTGCTTGGGTTATTGCTTAGGGCAATACCCATGATCGCTGAGATTTTTATCTTTATATCTCATTTGTATTGACTTTGATCGAAGTTTGAACGAATGTCAATATTCTTCAACAGGTAAATGAAAGTAGTTTCGGCTCCAAATGAGATATTTCTTCAAGCACACTACAAACTGTGGAAGGGCACCCCTTCTACCGATTTCTCAAAGAAAATTCCATGGAATTATTATAACTTAGTAGCCATTTAAACTTTCGTGAGGGTACTCAGGTATTCACTTCGAACGGCCAATCTGGTATCACGTGGTTGGAAAGGGGCCATTTGATTGGCTGAATACCGTGAAATTGGACGATTTCCGCGTGCTTCAGCTACCACTAAGGCTTCGACTTGTATGCTCCTCCTTTGCATCGAAAAGAACTCAAAAGTGGCTATGTATGCTGATGGTACACGTCTTTCAATTGTTTGAAAGGCACTACTCAGTTGATTAAAGGACTAAGGAAACGAAGGTCGATAAAGAACCAGGGCAACTTGATACGTTGCTAAGATGGAACAAAACATCTCTTAAAGAAATAAAATTCACTCAATGTCGAATGAGACCAACGAAAAGTGTGAAGATTTTTCTAAATTTTACCTACCTCTATGAAACGAAAGTAGGAAAGAAAACTGCTTGAAATTTCCCGACTTTTTGAAGAAATCTATTTGCCTGGATCCGAATGTTCAAAACTCCGAATAAGTTAACGCAGGATTAGATTCAAATCTAGGTTTACCAACTTATTCCCCGATTTGCTAATCGGCGTATTAGGAAGCGTTGTCGGAAGGCATGTTACAGTTGCGATTAGCTAATCTCCGATTAAGCGTTCCTAATCCTCGGTTAACGTTTGTTGATGATTTGAAACATGGCGGCAAACCAAATAGCGAAGCTGCAAAGGAACGAAAAGCGAGGAAAGCAAATGTTACATCGTCTGTAACTCGTCATGCTGACAGAGCAAGTCGACGAAAATGTTCATGTCTTAAACTCCAAATTCACAGACAGTTTGACAAACGCCAAGAAAAATGAAATTTTGGGAATCCGACGGGGGGGGGGGGGTAACTTCCACATGTGGAGCGACGGGTATGTGCCGCCCATAAGCATGGGTTTAGAACCTCGAAAATCCTTACATATGGGTCTCATGATTTAAATTTCCACTAGAAATGGGTAGTTTTTGGACTTGTGACGAGAAAGGTTGTCGACTTTAGTATTTCCAACATTGGATTCTTATCTTTTTAGCTCTGAAACGTGGGTGGTCGCAACTTTACCGTCATATTGTGCATTTAAAGTGAAGTGAAACTTGATTTCTGGGATGTTCGACAGGCTTTGCCTCCCAAAACTCCATAAAGATAGGTATGGAAATTGACCAAAAATCCGTAAATATGGGTCTTCCCTTAAATTACTGGGCGGCACGTCCCCGTTATCCAAAAACTCGAGTTATCCCCCCGGGGGCTGGGAAATTGCATTTTTCGATACAGTTGTTAAAAAAATGTTGTTTCATTGCCAAAATACACAAAAAGACCTACAATTTCATCAATATTCAATTTTGAGAAGAAAACAGCTCCCAACGCATGCCAGACAGAAAAAGTGTCACTATATTTCTTGCTAGCCAGGAAAGGAGACCAAAATTTCGCGGAAAATACGTCGATTGGGCTCCTGTGCTCCAAATCTTAGTAAAGAGAATCTTTTTTACATCATTAGGTCACAGGGATATTGTCATCTGTGCCCCTACAAAACTTGATTTGGAAATTTGAATGTTTCCAACGTTCTGAAAATGCAATCAGGAGAAAGCGCTTATGCCTCAAAATTCCGTTTACTAAAGTCCGTTCCAAATTAGATGTCACCTGAGATTCGCGATAACGCAAATTTCCTTTCCAAAGCAATTCTATCGTTGCTATTGGCGGGCATTTCCAGGAGACATCTAGTTTCAGTTGAGATAGACCACAAATCAAAATACGAATGCAGGTAGATCGTAAATCTTTTATAGTAGTCGGTATCTTTTATCTCAGATTGAAACACTCGAATCAAATAAACGTCCATCTCTAAAAATTCACGAGTATCACAGATCAAAGTCTGCTGATTTTGGAAAACATGTGCCAATTTAAGGCGAGGTACATAGGTAAAGTGTGCCAAAAGTACGTTTACGGAATTAAGTTGCACATCCAAGCAGTGATCCAGAAGAAATCCTTTACAGAAAACAACGTACCACATTTGGGTTTCCACGATTCAAAGACCTACCCCTTTGCATACTTGTTTTAATATTTGGGTCCTATAGATGAGTGATTTCCCAAACAAAATTTTCGTTTTCTTTCTCAACAACGCAAGTTTCAAGTATTACTGTCAAGCTTCTGCCAATATAGCCTTAAATCTAGAAGTTTCAGGGATACTATCATTGTTGACAAATTTTCAGTAAATCAAGGAAAGAAATGCAAAGTGCGAAAGGTACCCTTTGTACTCATTTTACTCTTGTCACAGAAAAAGATGATTTAGCTTTAGCAGCCAAACAATATGAATTCAACCACGACATTTTAATTTTTTTGGCACCTTAGAATATAAGAACGTGGCAAATATACTCGAACCATTCAAGACTTCTTTATGCAGTTAGCTTGTAGCTAAATAGTAGCTAAAATCAGAGACGGAACTTCGCTAAGTAGTAGCTAAAATCAGAGACGGAACTTAATCGGGCCTTTCAATTCATGTATGGTGCAAGAAACATAATCTTTAACTGCATGAAGCACTTCTCAATTAGCATTAACATAATACCTCTCGAGAATGATGCCTTTATCGAATAAAGCACCTCAAAAAAGTTTTGTATTAATGGAAAAGCTAAAAGAACATCTTATTGGAACAAAAGTCGCAAAATAAACTCAGTTTTCAGTTTCACCCAATCGTAGTCTATTCACTTTCTTGACCCATGGACCCCCTACGATTTAAACTACCCCCCAAAACTTGAGACTAGCAGCGCATGCCAAAGTAGCTCACAGCTGCATCAGGTATCATCACAGGTCACCTGTTTAAAGGTAATATTGCAGAAAACGGAAGAAACAGACTAAAATCATGTATTTCGACCCTCGACCCCTTATATTTTGAAAATGCCCGCCCCCCGTAATCGCCCAAGAAGAGCAGAAAATGGATCTGTTCTCGATGGACGCAGTTCTACCACAGTAATTCTTGAACTGACTAAAAATCGATCCACTATAAGAAAGAAATTTGGAAAGTTAAATATACTCTTACCATCACTGAGGTCCTCGTATTCATCTTCTGGTTGCTGGGTTTCTGCATTCAATCTATGATCTGTAAAAATAAGTTTGCAGCGAAATTATAAGACAATGCAGAACAGTATAGTCACGATATTGTTGCTGCAACAACAAAAACAACAATATTTACATCATCATCATCATTAACATTATTTAAAGTTGGGTTTAATCTAGTACATGATACTAATTCATTCCAACTGTAAAGTAAACTATTTGATAATATACAAAATGTGCTGCATATATTAAATAAACATAAACAAAAACTTTATAAACATAGTCTGCAGGTGCAATTGTCATCAGTCCATGATTTCATTTGATTCTTAAATGCTTCAAGGGATGGACTTTGCTTGAAATTGTCACTAAGTGTGTTCCAAAAGAGACTTCCTCTGAAAGAAAGTGACTCCGCGCCATAACGTTTCCTGTTCTATGGAAGTTTACACAGATCTTTACTTCTTACGTCATGCATTACATCTTTCCTCTCGTGAAATTCCCATAGATATGAGGGGCATAGTTTTTTGGTTCATTCATTCATTCATTCATTCATTCATTCATTCATTCATTTCATTCATTTTAACTTCTTTATACAGGGTAAAAACATTCAGTTGCTAAGAATTAACTGCTTTACAATGTGCCCTGTCAAAATACAAAAGAAAACAAAAGCAAAAAGAAAAATTATCTAATCAATATTCTCCTAATACAAGTTAATACGTTGAAAAGCCCCATGCTAAATAGTCCTATCGAAAAGAAAAAGAAATTAAATTGCAACAGAAAGGAAAATCGATAGAATTTATTCTTGATGCAAGGAAGAGTGTAAAGTTTGCTTTATAATCCTTCCTTTAGTTTTAATTTAAAATTTGATAGCGAGGGAGATAGTTTGATTTGGTGATCTAGCCCATTCCAAACGGCCGCCCCTCGATATGCAAATGACTTTTGTCCATTGTTAGTTCTAAATAAAGGAAGTTTTAAGTCAGTTTCTGTGTTTCTTAGCGTCCTTTTTGCCTGTTCACGCTGTCTTTGAAACATTTGGGCCATACAATTTGGGCAAAGTTGATACACAGATTTGAAAACAGTAGTTGCCGTTTCAAACCTGATAGGCGAGAATAAACCAAACTCTTTGACTGTTAGCCAGCCCAGCCCTTTAATCTGAGGCAAGGAGTGCGCATCATCAGCACTATTCGTCACAATACGGGCTGCACGATTTTGGAGAATCTGCAGTCTTTTTAAGACTGTCTCGGTGCAACATCCCCATACCGTGCAACAGTATCGTAAATAGGGCTCGACTATACTTCTGTACATGGTTTTTACTGTACTGAGTGGGACGTACCTCTTTGCATATCTCAGCATCCCTATCCCTCGCGAAATCTTCGTGGCAATAATGTTGATATATTCCTTCCAACTTAATGATTTGTCTATTTGTATTCCCAGGTACTTAGCTTCGTTTATCATTGGGACAACTTCGTCATCAAAGCTCAGCAGCAAAATTCCAACAAGGAAAAATCCCCTTTTATCCGGGGATAGTAAGATAAATCAGCATTCTAAAATCTTTAGGTTCAAGGATGTTGATGAAGTACAGATACGCAGAGCAATGAAAAGCCTCAAGACATCAAATGGATTTGGTTTAGACGATATTTCAAGTTATTTTTTGAAAGTCGGTATGCCTGTCCTAGCTAGTTCATTGAGTACCATTCTTAATAATTCTTTGAGGTGTGGTGTATTTCCTAATTGTTGGAAAACAGCAAGGATTGCACCTATCTTCAAAGATGGCCCTGAAAATATAAAATCTAATTACCGTCCAATTTCGGTTCTACCAACGGTTTCGCATTTATTTGATAAAGTTTTGTATGGCCAACTTTACCAATACCTGCATGAAAATAAGTTGCTTTACTTGCACCAATCTGGGTTCCGATCATTACACTCTTGTGTCACATGTCTACTCAAGAGCACGAATGATTGGTACACAAACATTGACAGAGGCAATGTCAATGCGGTCGTTTTCATCGACCTAAAAAAGGCTTTCGACACTGTAGACCGTAGCATCCTGCTAGAAAAGTTGTCACTTTATGGCATAAGGGGTATTGAACTTGAGTGGTTCAGATCCTATCTTAATGGGAGACAGCAATGCTGTAAGGTGAATGGGCACATATCAAAAATTGAAAGTATTCGATATGGAGTTCCCCAAGGGTCTTGCTTGGGACCACTTCTCTTTTTGATTTACATTCTTTTTGACTTGTAGATTTCAGTAATTAATTTCTGGAGATTTTTAACATGGATAGTTTGGCTGTTATCTCGGCTCAATATTAGCTGGAAAGAAGATTCATAGTCCTGGTAGAGTATTCGCAGACAACGTTTATGTGCTCTATTTATTTCATCGTTTGCAGCATCACTGCAAAAAAGCCATACCAGTAGTCGGTCACACAGCGAGGCCCAAATGGGAAATGGTGTTCACTTTATTTGGAAACCTGCTTTTAGATCAAAATTTGATGCTGAAAACGATGGTGCCGACCGATTTTTGAAAAATGGTGCCCAAAATTCCATAATGGCTACCTGAAAATTCAATATGGCTGCCATACTATTTCTTCACAAATAATACACTTTTCCTGTAGTAAGAGTGCTGTTTAGGTTGTTTTTTGTGCTTAAAATGTTGAAAGAAGCAATATCTTTTATTTTTTGTGTTAAAATTCAAAATGGCGGCTTTTAAAATCCAAGATGGCTGCCGTATTAGTTGATCCTTTGCAAATTGGCATTGTTGGTTCTTGCTAAAGATTAAATGATCAGTGAATCATTTTCCTGCATTAAACATGCTCACTAATCAAATTTAAAAGTTGGAACATTCAGATTTGTATCCTCTTCCCGACCATATCCCCCCTACATCCCCAATTTATTCGACCCAAACAAGTAAGAACTTTACTAGATATTCAAGCTACCAGGTTCCTTTATCAGAAAATGACGATGTACTTACAATGATCGAAAAAACAACGAAAAAGCTTCGATAGAAGTCTGGGGCGAGTAGACGACCCATTTTGGCGCGAAAGGAAACTTGATGCTGACGTGATCGTCATGGTAATTTGGTTTTTGTTGAGTTATAGGTGCATTGCTCTTTACATATCGAGCAGCCTAAAGCTGATGTTAAACAGCTATAATAAATTTTGGAATGTAACTAGAAATGAAGAATCAACGAAGTAATGCTTCAAGATCGAATCAAGTACGTATTTGGTATTGTTCAGTCAGTTTACAGCTAAAACATTGCGATGGATGAAAGCCATGATCAGTCAACACAGCATGAGTCGACAGATGCAAGGCCACAAGCTGGCCTTCCTGAACCACAATTTTGCTCTCTACCTGTCTACAAAGGTCGTATTACATGTCAAATCTGCTTTGAAAGTGTTCAAAAGAAGAACCTCAAACGTGGCAAAAAATTTGAAAGGCTATCCGACTGGAGTAATTTTAGTTCTTTTGCAAGAAAATGGGCAAAGACAGGTCATGAATTCAACAAGGTTTTCCAAATGGTGGAATGGAATTCTACAGGAGAAAAATGGGCTCATAAAGCATGCAAAGGGAAATTTTTCAAAGAGCAGTACTTGGTGTCACAAGATCAGTTGCTTGAGACTGATGAAACTCGCGAGAATGAAGAGTCCTTTGTGGCCTATGGAAATCAGAATGAATGCAACGTAAATGAGGATGAGCAAAGGAGGAGAAGTGACAGGTAAAAATATCGGTATGAATCATCTTGGCAAAGTGATGACATGAAGAGATGCATAATATGTAATGAAGACAAAAGGATAAAAGGAAGACTCGTCGATGTGCAAACTATTACGATTACAGAAAAAGCCGAAAAGACTTTGAAAGAATTTGCCGAGATTCATGTTAAGTCCAACAATCAAAAGTATATTGATGGGGCAAGAAGAATTTTATTGACATTGTCAACAAGCTCTCTCTTGGCCGCAGATGTTGCTTACCACAAAAAGCTCTGTTATGAACCATTCAGAAGCCCTGTTTGGAAGAAGACGAAAGAAAAGGACGCTGGCAGTAACTATACTGTAGAGGAAGAATGGGCCTTCAATGAAATTTGCCAGCTTATTGAGATACACATTCTTGCTCGCAAAGAGGTGTACTCCTTGGCACAACTAAGAAATTGCTACGATCAAATACGATCAGACAAAGGCCTTCCTTTGAGTAGAAGCATTGACATGAAGCAAAAGCTACTTGATAAGTTTGGCTCCGCTTTGCAGTTTATAAGACCCGAGAACTCAAGCAAAAAATCTGAGTATGTCTTGCCCTCTGGCTTACAGTTTACTGCCAATTGCATCACAGCTTCTAAAGATGGAGGAGGGATACCAACATCTGTGGCAGTTAAAAATGTTGCAAAAGCCATACACGAATCAGTCAAGTGCAAGGATTCCTTACCTTGGCCACCAACGCCACAGGATATCCTAGAATCAAAAAGGGTAGTTGATACTCACCTTCACAACCTACTTGGGTGGATAGTCCAACCAAATGCCACTCTAAATGACAACGGTTTGGTATCTCTGTCTAAATCAAAAGCAAGTAAAATTATGCAGCTGGCTCAGAATATTGAATCTCTCATGCCAAATGCAAAGCCATCACTTGATCAAGCTTTACTTTCATTGACAATGCATCGAAAAACTGGATCTAGTGCAGTAGTAAATACCTTGCATCATCTTGGACATGGCATTTCGTATACAGAAACAGTTTTCATTGAAGATAAATGGGCAGAATGGGGAAGAAATTGCTCCTCTGACATACCATCAAACATCTTGAGAGGCCTGCCAACCACACATGTTGCTGACAATATTGATTGGAAAAACAAGGAGCTGAGTGGTTACAATGAAACTCACAACACCAATTCAATACTTATTCAACATAAGATCAGAAGCGATGCACTTGACAGAGCCCAAGTATCTTTGAAGCCTAGCTATGATTTTGTTAGGAAGCACCACCGATCTTTCAAATCGCAGCCAGTAACACTTCCAGAGTTCATTGGTTCTAAGCGAAGTGCTTGCAAAACATTTCCTAATCAAGATGATAGCACCCACGAGGAGTATGAATTATCTTCGAAGAAGAATATGTGTTGGGCACTTTGCCGTTACAAGTCTGCTGCATCGTCAACGAGCCAGACAATTCCAGGTTGGAGTGGATTTCAAGAGAAGACAACAGATACTCCATCACGGAAACTCATTGTAGGATATTTACCAGCAATCACTGCATCGCCAACCAACATGAACGTGATTCTTGGTATTTTGAACAGAACTGTGAAATGTATGAAGGAGCTGCATCTTAGCTACATTTTCTTAGAAGTTGATCAAGCCATATACAGCAAAGTCTTGCAAGTAATGTTTAAATACGAGAGTGAAGGACGACACGACTTTGACAAGGTGATCGTACGAATGGGGGGCTTCCATGTGATAATTTGTATGCTAAGGACAATATACAGTCGATTCAAAGGGTCAGGAATTGTTGAACTCCTTTCAGAGGCAGGTGTTGGCGCTGAGGGGACAATAAAAGCTGCAATGAAGGGATCAAATGTCAAGCAAGGTGTTCGATATTACAAGTTACTTTTTGAAGCCCTTCTGAGAACAAAACTTGCTGATACAGAGAAAAGAAAGGAACAACAGAGACAGATGCAAGCTCAAAATACCAGCAAAGGGAATGTCTTCACAGTGGAAGACCCAGCAGAAGACAGCACTCTTCATGAGGCCATTGACGCTACCTGCAACAATATGACCGAGACGAATGTCAATAAAGTCATTTTCCATCCTGACATGAAGGTAGATACATCATCAACAGGAGATATGGCTGCTTGGATGGACTCTTTAATTGAAATGATTGATTTGCTGCTGAACACTATTCATTTTCAACGTATAGGAAATTGGGAAGGCTATCTGCAAGCAATAGATGAGTTTTTGCCATGGTGTTTCGCTCTCAATAGACAAAACTATGCACGAAACCTGAGTTACTTCTACGCTGACATGAGAGCACTTAGCAACAGCAACCCTTCTGCCTACAGCTATCTCGAAGAGGGTGGATTCAGCGGGTCACTTGGTAGTGCAAAGCATTCTCAGCTTCCGATGGATCAAATTATAGAAATGACAATAAACAGATTTTCCAAAGAGACAGGTGGTTTATCAGGGCAAACCGAAAACAAAGGTGCAAGCGAGAGATGGATGCGAATTAATCACTATATCGCTGCTCTTAAACAACATCTTGAAACGAAAGTAAGAAAGGCAAAGAGTTCAAGTCATTTAGAACTGGGTTCAAAGCGAATGCAAAAAGATGAAGCAGACGTCCAGCGCATAGTAGAGGGACTGAACTCTTGGATTCCTGAATTGTGGTCTCAGCAGCAGCCTCTGGTCAATATCTGTAATGGCGTATTAGCAACTGATGAGATGACTGAAAATGTAAAATCCACGAAACGTCGAGGAGTGGAGGCAAGGAAACAATTCGTTGAGCGTTTCACCCTTCCAACGCAGAGCACCATAACAAATGAAGAACTTGCAGCGTTGGGGGAGCCCGCAGCAGCAGACGAATTGCCTGTGCAGTCATCAATGGAAAGACCTCCGCTTTCATACCACGATCCCATTAAGAAACAAGCCGTAATAACGTTTGAGAACCAAGTACAAAGAAAGAAGACAGCGTCTATTCCTGAAGATGAAGGAAAGTCATTTGCAGCCATACTGGCAGAGTATGATTCCAAGAAGCTAGATCTGCACGAAATAATGCATTGGCCAATTACAAGCAAGCCATGGTCTCTTTGCAACGACAAAGGTGACAGTAGAGGATCTTCTAAATCATTATTTAGAAACAATCTGCAACTACTGTCTCCTACAGAAGCAACAGCAATCCCTCCAGAAGACATCGAATGTTGTATTGTTGACGCAATGCGAATAGTGAGGATAATACCAATCAATGACTTGAATCCACCTACTTTTAAATCGTGGGCTGAGAGGTTAGCATGTCATCTCAGAGCTCTTCCTGGAAATACCATCCATGTGGTTTTTGATGATTACGACAAGGATCCTTTGTGCTTGTCAAAGGGACGCTTGGATTCAGGAAAGGAGAGGAAAATATCAGATATCAGTCAGAAACTACCAAAGCTCAAAGAATGGAACACATTTTTAACAAGCGACAAAAACAAACTCCAGCTAACACATCTTTTGGCTGACTACCTACTTTCAAAGGAATCATTGCTGGAGAAAGATCTATTCGTAACCAAAGGAAGCCAATGTTTCTTCAGAGCAAAAGAAACAGATTCTTGGGATTGTGTACCAAGCCTTTGTAGCAGTCACAAAGAGGCTGATCCACGATTAGCGCTCCATGCAGTGTATGCAAGCTCAAATCATAATGGCGTATGTGTCGTAGCTGACGATACTGATGTATACATACTGCTTCTTTATGTCTCAAGAAGATGTACCAGTAGCCTCTACTTCAGGCAAGGCGTCATGTCAACAAAGCAAGGTGTCACCTACCATGACATAAAATCACTTGCAACATTCCTTGGTGAGAGCATATGTGAATCTTTGCCAGCTTTCCACGCATTGACAGGATGTGACTACACCATGCCCTTCTTTGGGAGATCGAAATTCAGTATATTCAAGAGGCTTTTAAAAGATCCAACATCGTGTGACCTTCTTTCGAGTCTCCATTCTCAAGAAGCAGATGAAGAGCAACTGGTCGATTTTGTGTTGCACATTGTTTATAGCAGACCTCAGAAAGAAAAAGTTCCAGGTGATAGCAGATATTCGATGTTGTTTAGTGGAAAGAGCAAAAGTAAAAAAAAGTTTACATCGACGAAAAATCTACCTCCTGACATTAAATCACTAAGGATGAAGTTCAAGCGAGCCAATCTGGTGACCCATTCCATGGTGAACTGTCTGGATATTGGATATGAGCAGCTTGACCCCACAGCTTATGGATGGGAAAGAAAAGATGAGGGGCTGCGGCCAAAATGGTTTGAGGGCAATGCGTTGCCAGCAGAACAGGACCTTTCTGAAATGCTCCAAGCATCTGAGCTGGATGATATCGAGAGCAATGATGATACTGAAAGCAGCGAAGAGAGGGGAATAGCAGGAGAGCAGCAGTCAGATGAAAAAGGGGAGGAGAGTGACACAGACAATGACAATGCAGCATCAGAAGGTGATGAATCAGAGTATGAAGAAGATGACTGGACAGGGCTCTAAAACTTCAATATTGGTATGTGAACATTTACTGTTTATTGCCACGAACATGTTTCTGTCCAAACGTGCTCCCGGGGGAGCGGGTGGGGTTGAATTACTCCCACTTAAAGTTGAACTACAGTGCGACTCAGATGTGCAAAATGACCCCTATCTGCAATTCGATGTTTCACCCATATGGCTAACTCATCGTTTGTAGAAAAATTGGGAAATATTGGTCCATGTTAGAGGTGTATCAGCCCTTTTAACGAGTGAAACCTATGCCAAGGGCTTCATTGCTAAAAGCCCTAAATTTATAGAGTTTCCCTAACAAGATGAGACCGATTTGGGAGACTCGCTCAGTGGTTTCAAGAATTAAGTTCCCCCCGGGACCATGTTTACAATGCTATTTTTTGGGTAACTGATCAAAGGTATGTGTTCCTGAGCAATTATTTTCACACCGTAATTTTTAAACCTTTTCTGTTGCCGGTTTTTGCAGAAACAGCCGGACAAATCTAGAACGTAAGACCATTTTAAAAAGGATCAACTAATACGGCAGCCATCTTGGATTTTAAAAGGCGCCATTTTAAATTTTAACAAAAAAGATTAAAAATATTGTTTCTATTAACGTTTTAAGCACAAAAAACAACCTGAACAGCACTCTTACTACTGGAAAAGGGTATTATTTGTGAAGAAATAGTATGGCAGCCATATTGAATTTTCAGGTAGCCATTATGGAATTTTGGGCACCATTTTTCAAAAATCGGTCGGCACCATCGTTTTCAGCATCAAATTTTGGTCTAAAAGCAGGTTTCCAAATAAAGTGAACACCATTTCCCATTTGGGCCTCGCTGTGTGACCGACTACAGGGGGCAGTAATTGAAATTCGATAGGATTATGGTGTTACAGATTTTCGTAGCTTGAGCTGGCGATAGATATGTATTTAACTTTGCAAAAACGCTAATTTTCTGATTAACCTTTGAACAGAGTCTGTGTATGTGTTTATTTAACTTAAGCTTGTTATCATTCTGTATGCCTAGGAGTATCACCGTGTCTGTAGTAGGTAATTTTTTTCCTCCTACGCTAAGGCGGAGGCACCTTTCATGTTTTAGACCAAGGAACATAATCTGGAATTTTTCAGGATTTGCTATCATTCCATTTTTTGAGAACCAGTCTAACAGTAGGCCTAGGTCATTTTCCAATTTGATCACAATTTCTTGTATAGTATTGCCACATGCAAATATGGCATTATCATCGGCAAAGTTGCACATCTCGGATTCTAGGCTCATCATGATCATCATGATCATCATGATCATCCTCATATCATCATCACCATTATGATCATCATCATCATCATCGTAATCATAGTCATCATCATCAACATCATGGTTATCATCATCATATCATCATCACCATCATCATCATCATCATCATCATCATCATCATCATCATCATCATCATCATCATCATCATCATCATCATCATCATCATCATCATTATCATCATCAAGTATTCTAAAAATAAAAACAATAAAAAAACAATAGCTAAGTAACAGCTCATTAAGTCATACTTTATACCATTTTTGCAATATGTAAAACGAATTGAAAAAGAAAAATTTGCAATGTACATATGAATATAGACTTGCCTAAAGTCTCATCCATTATCTTATCCGGGTCTACTCGGTCGCGTAAAAGTGGAGCGAGAGGAGCAGGTAGCGGATGAGACTTTTTTTCTTTTTTTATACACAATCTAAAAATTTACAATTTAACGAAACATATTTACATTAACGATATCATTGGGAGCATGATAGGCATGGCTACCCTAAATGATCTTTAACAAACAACAAAATAGAGACACTAAAGGCTATACCAAAGTTCTGTTCCCTTCATAGGGAGAAACAGATCTCAGAGGTTGGATAACACTTTTGCCGGATCAAAAATCAAAAATTGACAGGTTTTTGGTATAGTCTTTAGTAACATAGATATATTTACAATACATTTATGATATTATAACAAGGTTAAAGATTAATAGAGAAGGATGAGATAAAAGATTAATGTACCTAGTTGCATTGGTGGTGCTACAAAAAGCGCTCTGATGAATGAATGAATTTTAGCGTTGATTCCAAAATTTGTCTGTTTTGGTCATGAGTAAAACTTTTATCACCATACAACATTATTTGCACAAGGGTTTTATTTGGCAGGTTTAAGATGTTGTGTAGTTGGAATACTTCGTTAACGGTGTCAAGGAGATCACGCCTCCGATCTTCGTATGCATGGCATTGCAGCAAGAAGTGTTCAGTATCCTCTATTCCATCATTAATCAGACACATTGGGTTAACTGTGTCACGAAAGTTATGGTTGAATTTGTGAGAATTTAGCTTACTGAGGCCTACACGCAGCTGGGTGAGGATTGCAACGCCTTTTGGATCATAAATTCCATGAATAGGTTTTTGAGTGGGGCGGATGAGAGAGGAAAGTCTGTTTTTGAATGAGCTTACTGTAGGTAATTCTCTGATCTCAGAAGCAAGGCTGTTCCATTCTTTTAAGCAGTTTGGATAGAAACTTGACTCAAAGCGCTCCGTTCTTGCATTTATTCGCCCAGCTACAGCCTGATTTCTAAGGGCATAATTTGACCAACGAATTGGTGGAATAGGATGTCTTGTATATTCAGGTGCAAGTTCGTTGATGAACTTATAGAAGAGAACGAGACGCCTGCTCCCCCTTCTGTCATTCAATGATTCCCAACCAAGTTCCTCGTATATTTTGTCTCTTGAAGTACCTTTCCACGCGCCAGTTATAGCTAAGCCAGCAGAATACTGGACGGACTCAAGTCGCTCCATCAGGCGATGTAAGGTGACTTCATGGCTAAAGTCACCTGGATGAGACTTGCAAGCATTGGAGATTTATGAATAAGTAATGAGATTTTTAATTGGTAGCGGTCAGGATTCAGACCGCCGCGGTAGCCTTTGAAGTTGTATCTGGCCAGTCAAAAACGCTGCAACAAGATATAATATTGGGTTTAGTGTACGGTAAACAGGAATCTCGGACAAGAGTAAACAGTAACTTTACCTTCTTTGATAAAATTGACTATTATGCTGTTAAGGCTAAAAATGAAGGCAAAGCATTAATAATACTTGGGGATTTTAATGTAAAAATAGGAGATAATATAAAAGGGAACCACCCTAAAATAACTACAGGGGGCAAAAAGCTAATGAAAATAGTAAATAAGAGAAAATTAAACGTACTGAACACCAGTGATAAATGCCAAGGGCTTTGGACAAGGGTTTCAACTACTGACAAGAATAATGTAAATAAGAAGGCAATACTTGACTATGCATTGGTTAATCAAAAAGGCTTTGATAAATTTGATAAAATGATCATTGATGAAGATAGGAGATATGTTCTAGAAAGAGTGGGGAAATATAGTATCAAGGAATCAGATCATAATACAATGGTGCTTGACTTTAATTTCAAGAAAAAAGATGTGGCTAGCCAAAATTCGAAAAAGGAACGAGGGCACTGGGTCTTATCAAATGACTCCCTTATGGATTTTGATAGACAAGTGAAAACTAGCAAAATAGGAAGTGTTTGGGATCAAAACAAACCAGTAAATGTACTGTATAAGGAGTGGAAAAGGAAATTATATAAAATTATGGGAAAATGCTTCAAGAAAAGGTACAACAGAACAACGAAGCACCATTTAGCAGCGAGGGCATGTAGGGAACTGAGAAAGAAGAAAGTAGAGTTAAAACAGAAACTAAGTGAAGCTATAAAAAATGAGGACAATTTAAAGGAAACTGTTTTAAAAATAAGAATCAAACACCTGAATAAAAAACTGGTGAGGACAGAAAATGAGAGTAAAGATATTAGGATGAAGGCAAACATTGAAAAGTTAAGTGGGATTGCAGTGCAAAGTTCAGATTTCTATAAGATAAGAGCCAAAATCTTAGGAAGAAAAGCAGATTGCCCAACTGCGGTAATCAATGAACAAGGAAAGGAACTAGTTGAACAAAAAGAAATCCTTGAAGAGCATGAAACCTATTTTGAGAAATTACTCACCAATCGAGAGCCAGATGATAAGTATAAAAATCATGTAAAATCTGTTGAAAAGCTGTTTTCTAAAGTGATCCAATCCCAGAAAGGACAAAGGAGGAAATATGATGCCCCTTTTGAAATGTGGGAATTGGAAAAAGTACTTAAAAGCCTGAAAGTAAAGAAATCTCCTGGGGTTGATTCCATAAGTAATGAAATTTATACAAGTTCAGGGTATGAGTTCAAAAGTTCTGTGCTGAAAGCAATCAACAAGGTTTTTACTACTGGTCAACCCCCAAAGGATTGGAGGAAAATAATTGTTAGAACAATTTATAAGAAAAAAGGGAACAGAAAGGTACTAAAAAACTGGAGAGGAATATTTCTAACAGTAAGCATTAGTAAAATCTATGAAAAATTAATGCTTAACAGACAGATTAGTGTTATTGAGAAAGGATTTTCAGAGGCAGCCGCAGGAGGAAGAAAGGACAGGTCAACATTAGATCATTTATTCATTTGGCAAGCAATAAATGACTATTACAAATATCTAAAATGTTCAGTGAAGTTTGTTTATTTGGACCTGGAGAAAGCTTTTGATAAGCTGTGGCTAAAGTCTTGCATTATAGATATGTTTAGAAGTGGGGTAAAGGGAAACTTTCTTACAAACGTTTATGAATTAAATAATGAAGGATACATTCAAATCCATACGCCTAGTGGAATTACAGGGGAGGTTAAAATTAAAGAAAACTTGAAACAAGGAACTATCTTGGCAGCCCCCATTTGTGCCAATCATATTGACAAAAGTATGCAAATGGTAAAGAAAGAAAACTTGGGGATTAATTTTGGGAACATTTTGATACCTCCACTGCTCTATCAGGATGATATATTGATTGCTTCCGTATCTCATAAAAAAATGCAGGAAATGGTAACTATTGCTGAAGAATTTCAAAAGAAAAACCTCCTGAATTTTAACTTGGATAAAAGTGAACAAATGGTAATGCAGTATAGCAAAAGTAAACAAGTTCAAAATGAAACTTTAATTTTAAATGGCCAAGTCATTAAAGAAGTAGAGTCATATAAGTATCTTGGGGACTTGAAAAACACCAAAGGAACCTTGGACTTGTGCATCAATAAACGAATAAACTCTGCTATGGGGGTTATTAATGAAATAAAATTCCTTGTTAGGCAAGAGGCACTCAAAAAACAAAGTTTTGCAGTCAGTATAAAGTTGATTGAAGCAATTTTGATACCCAAAGTTCTGTACGCATGCGAAACATGGACTAATTTAACTAAGAAGCAAATTAAAGACCTAGAAAAATTGCAAAAAGATGCTGTAACAATAACTAACTCTCTACCCCAATCAATGCCATATGATGGAATAGTCCTTGAATGTGGCTTGATGCCTATGGAATTCAGAATTAAAGAGAAAAGATTAATATACTTCCATAAGATTCTAAACATGAATGAAAGTAGATTGACCAAGAAAGTTTATGAAGAGCAAAAAAGGCTACATTTCCCAAACTGTTGGTATAAAGAAGTAATTAGTGACCTAAAAATGATTGATATTAACCTAAAAGAATGTCAGATCAAAAACCTAACCAAAGAGCAATGGAAGAAAATTGTTAAAGAAAAAATGGTCAAAATCATAGAGACTAATATTAAAGATAATAAGAAAACTAAACTTAGATTTATCAAGGGTAGTAAGTTTGAAATGAAAGAGTATCTGAGGTGTGAAGAAGCCTCATCACTGCTGAAACTAAAACTAAACATGGTTGACCTAAGAGCAAACTACAAAGGAAAATACACTGATTCTCTTTGCAGGAGATGTGGGTTCCATGAGGAATATATTGAACACATATGGGATTGTCCATGTTTTTATCGAAAACCCAAGGTAAAAAAGACTTGTTTAGATGCAAATAAATCCGAAGTGTTGAAAAATATCAACAAAACCCTTCAAAAATTTCTTGCCCAGGGATAAAGGAATTTATAAAAGTGATGACTTGCTAAAACTTAGCATCAGCTAGTGTTACCCAATTGGGTAACTGCTCCGAAATGGGGATTTGGCTTCAATTTATTTATTTATTTATAACACAATAGGAAGTCGATCTTGGGAGAGAGATGCATTTTGAACAGGGGGATTCTTTATATGCGAAGCGTTTTGATATGGCGAAAGCTGGATGCACAAAGCAGCAATTCTGCAAAGATTTCTACCCAAAAGAAGTCCGAAGTATTTGCAAAACACAAGTCTTGAAGATCAAATAGTTTCACCCTGGGTAATGTCTGTGCAGTACAGTGGAGGCTGTTCAGTACAGTGGAGGGCTAACATCAGTACAGCAGAGGGATAACATGATTTTTGTGGGGGTACAACATCAGTACAGTGGAGGCTGTTCAGTACGGTGGAGGGCTAGCATCAGTACAGTGGAGGGGTAACATGATTTTTGTGGGGGTACAACATCAGTACAGTGGAGGCTGTTCAGTACGGTGGAGGGCTAGCATCAGTACAGTGGAAGGATAACATGATTTTTGTGGGGGTGCAACATCAGTACAGTGGAGGCTGTTCAGTACGGTGGAGGGCTAGCATCAGTACAGTGGAGGGATAACATGATTTTTGTGGGGGTACAACATCAGTACAGTGGAGGCTGTTCAGTACGGTGGAGGGCTAGCATCAGTACAGTGGAGGGATAACATGATTTTTGTGGGGGTACAACATCAGTACAGTGGAGGCTGTTCAGTACGGTGGAGGGCTAGCATCAGTACAGTGGAGGGATAACATGATTTTTGTGGGGGTACAACATCAGTACAGTGGAGGCTGTTCAGTACGGTGGAGGGCTAACATCAGTACAGTGGAGGGATAACATGATTTTTGTGGGGGTACAACATCAGTACAGTGGAGGCTGTTCAGTACGGTGGAGGGCTAACATCAGTACAGTGGAGGGATAACATGATTTTTGTGGGGGTACAACATCAGTACAGTGGAGGCTGTTCAGTACGGTGGAGGGATAACATCAGTACAGTGGAGGGATAACATGAAGATTGTGGAGGTACAACATTGAGTACAGTGGAGGCTATTCAGCACAGTGGGGGGCTAACATCAGTACAGTGAAGGCTGTGCACTACGGTGGAGGGCTAACATCAGTACAGTGGAGGGATAGCATGATGAGTGTGGGGGGGGGGGTCTAACATCAGTACAGTGGAGGCTATTCAGTACGGTGGAGGGCTGGCATCAGTACAATGGAGGGATAACATGAAGATTGTGGGGGTACAACATTGAGTACAGTGGAGGCTATTCAGCACAGTGGGGGGGCTAACATCAGTAGAGTGGAGACTGTGCAGTACGGTGGAGGGCTAACATCAGTACAGTGGAGGGATAACATCAGTACAGTGGGAGACTTTTAAGTAGTTTAGGGGAAAGTTCATGCGATGTTTTGATATTTTTGGACCTCTGAAAACTATTTGCAACAATATGCAGTATAAGCTCGGTAAGATAAATGGACGAAAAATTTAAATCGTTTCTACTGAAGGCACCTTCGAAGAAAATAGGTGGCCCGGCCAGTTCCTTCGATAAGTATCTGGAAACTGTTAAAGTTCCTATTGAGCCAGGCTCTGACACAAGCTCTCGTGATGGAGATGACGATTATTTCTTGCAATTCGGGAAAACTGAAGAAGATAAAGAGGTCTGACGCTGTTTATTTCCATTTAACATTTCTGGCTTTCAAGACATAGAATTAGATCTTGAAGATGCAGGTTGTGATGAAGTGACATGAGATTATTTTGCTAATGTTAGTGGGGACTTTGAATTAAGTTTCCTAAATTCTTGCTTCCCCTAGATCCCATCAAGATCAAAACAATGTATAACCTCCACTGTACTGAAAAGCCTCCACTGTACTCAATGCTATGTCTCCACTGTACTGATGTTAGCCCTCCACCGTACTTGGCAACCTCCACTGTACTGATGCTAGTCCCCCCCCCCCAACAGTACTGATGCTAGCCCTCCACCGTACTGAACAGCCTCCATTGTACTGACATTACCCGGGGTGAGTTTGGCTTGTTACAAGGAAGGGATATCGTGTCACAACCAACGGTCCAAGTAGCCCAGGAAAGTCTATTTCATATTATCGACACCAACAATTTCACCCAATGCAAATCTGAAATATTTTGAACTGTTCATCTCTGGTCGAATGTTGCTTCAAACGGTTGTGAATGTACACTCATAGTCGTGTGTTGCTTCAAATGGTTGTGTGTGTACATTCACCAAAAAAATCTACAGTTGCTAA
This sequence comes from Aurelia sp. 4 Dawson et al 2005, assembly GCA_964019985.1. Classification (NCBI taxonomy): domain Eukaryota; kingdom Metazoa; phylum Cnidaria; class Scyphozoa; order Semaeostomeae; family Ulmaridae; genus Aurelia; species Aurelia sp. 4 Dawson et al 2005. The sequence goes on from OZ026509.1 coordinate 6,854,807, forward strand.
CTACAGAAATTTATAAGACCAAACATGACCTTAATCCTAAATTCATTGGTGAAATCTTTGTCGAGAAGAACATCTCATATAGCCTGAGACGTAATGACCACATGTCAGTACCAATTCCACGCACAAATGCGTATGGTATAGAGACAGTCAGGTACACTGGGCACAAACTCTGGCAATCGTTGCCGCTAGAAATAAAAGAGTCTCATACCCTGACAGAATTTAAGAGGAAAATAAAACAACATCATTTCAGCGATTGCAACTGTAGATTATGCAAGACCTATGTAAATGATTTAGGATTTTTATAAAAAACATGTAAATAGGATTATTCAGTTTCACTTCTGTTAAATGGTTGGCCTTAATTAGTTTTTTAGCTATTTTTATCATGCCAACCTTAAATAAATAAATTATTATTATTATTATTATTATTATTATTATCATTATTATTATTATTATTATTATTATTATTATTATTATTATTATTATTATTATTATTATTATTATTATTATTATTATTATTATTATTATTATTATTATTATTATTATTATTATTATTATTATTATTATTATTATTATTATTATTATTATTATTATTATTATTATTATTATTATTTATTTATTTATTTGAGCCATTAGGTATTTTTCATGAATCTTACAAAACTCTTGTTTATTTCGAATTATTTATAATGAAAACATCTCATCCCTAAAACTAGTTACATAAAGTAATATACAAGATAAAAGTTCGTATATGCCACTCTCCAAATTGGGCATGACAAAATACATTTTACCGCTGCTAAAGTCCAAAACCTTACATCATTGTAACCTTAAATTGAAAAGTCCTTTAAAATACCAGGAGATCTGGATCTAGCCAGTCTTTGTCCTTCTTACAAAAAAGATAGTATGTTGATCGAATGCAAATATTGATTGCTGTTCTAATTACGTTTGTTGCATTTACTTTTGGAACTCCTATACTTGTTAATGCATTGAGTAGATTTTGTCCAGACTCGTTTTTACCGATTAGTCCAAGAGCGCTCATACTCAGATTTACGAAACTAGCGTTTTTGTATCTGGCATTCAAGTCTTGAAGCGTTTCATCATAGCAGGTCTGTTTCCTTTCACTGTTCTCCTTTACTTTTGTTATGAATCCACACTTTAATTCAACCACGACGACATTTTCCTTGCGGTGGACTAATATCAGGTCAGGCCTTTTTAATGATCTTGTTACTGAAGTTGGACAAGCATACCCTGGAAGATCAGCATATATTTGGACATCTTTTAAGCCTACAAGTGCTTTCGTGATGTTGGCGAGGATGGAATTATGACGCCACGTATAACGCCCTTGTTGTAGATGTACTTTACAGCCAGAGACGACATGCATTAGAGACTGGGCATTACTGTTACAAGCAAGCAAGTGTCACTTGATGCTTTCCCCCACATGGTCATGTTTTTAAGTGTCGGCAGGGTATTGTTCAGATACCGCACTGAGAAGTTGTAGATGTTAGCTGGTAGGATATCTCTGGTCTGTGTCCAAAGACTTTTGAATATCTCTGAGCCATGTGACCACATCAGTTTCACTATGTATCCTTGGTATTCTAATTCATCTGAAATTCTTGCTATTTGCTGAGATCTAACAGCTTTTGTTACTTCCTTTGAGTTTTCATGGGTGTCATATTGAATATTTGTTTCAGCTGTTGCTTGGTGTAAAAATCTTACGTCATGATTTGGAGACTTTTTTAGACAATTTCGGCGGGTATTTTGGCACTGCATAATATAATATAATATCATTTATAATAATAATATTATGTTTATTACTTAACGTTTTACCCCTTTCCCTGGCGTTTTTCCAGCATAAAAGGGAAACTAATGACTGAAATGTGGCGAAACTTCGTTGTGCAAACTGTTAAAACATGGTCATAAACACAATTTGAAAGCTTCCTACTAAGACAATCGTGTCGTCGGTCAAACAGAATATTCAACGAGCTCTATGGCATTCAATGATCAAGACCCAATATTCAATAGACCTTTATGACAAGCAAGTAATCCCTTTTCAATTTAAACTTCAATTTTAAAACTTCAAACTTCAATTCAAATTTCAAAACCGAATGGTGAAAATAGCATCACTGCAATAAATACGTGGGCAGTGTCATTACTAAGATACTCTGCTGCTTTCTTGAAATGGACAAGGGAAGAATTAAGATCCATAGACAGACAGACAAGAAAGATGATGACCATGTACAGAGCCCTACACCCAAGAGACAGTGCTGATAGGCTGTACCTGCCCAGGAAGGAAGGAGGAAGAGGACTTATTTTGAAAGAAGATTGTGTTGATATTGCAAAACTAAGTCTCAAGGAATACGCAATGAGAAACAAAGAGAAATTATATCAGCAGCCAGGGGAAACGTAACGAAAGAGGTAGACAGTGCAAAAGATTACAAGAAAAGGCGAAAGGAAGAGAGCGAAACAAGTTTCTGGGAATAGGAACTTCACGGACAGCATTCAATAACACTTTTACCACCATAGGCCAAGAACTTGCGGAAAAAATCGAAACTAAAGAATCCGATAACCCATTAAAATACGTAATTGATGAAGGGCCTTCCAGTTTCAGTTTCAGTTTCAGTTTCAGTTTTCATTTAACAAATATACCTAAGTACATTTCAATACAATAACTAACATTACCTAAATTAAAATAAATAAGAAAATAATACATACTACACAACAACAAGAACATGGACAACCACTAAATAAATTAACATAATAGGAAAACATTACTTAACATTATGTACTTAGATATATTAGTCTAAGGAGGAGCTCTCAAGTAGATAAACTAATCGAGAGAGAGCCCCCCCCCCCCCATCTAAAAACTAAAAAAGAAAAACAAAATTTTTTCACTAAAAAAAACGGAAGAAAAGAAAACCAGAATAGCTCCAAAGAATGATTTACTCTTTATTGAGTTAGGAATTAGAGGTCATAGCCATTAATGAGGAATTCTTTCAATTTTGACTTGAAGATATTAAAAGAAACTGACATTTTGATAAAAGTTGGAATACCATTCCAGAGTTTGGCACCAAGATATTTTATTGATCTAAGACCATACAGAAATGTATTTCTTATGGACTGAAAGATGTCACCCCCAGCTGCCTGACGAGTTTCATGGCTATGAACAGTGTTACTGAACTGGAAATAGTTCTGAAAATGAGAAGGTGAGAGACCATTTAGAGATTTGTAAACAAATTTGAGAATTTCATGATTAATCATATCATTTAGTTTCAGAATTTTCAGGGAATGGAAGGTTGGTGTTGAGGAAGAGAGGAGAGGCTGAAAAGAGATAGACCTTAGTACTTTCTTCTGCAATAAGAAAAGAGGTGCAAGATATGTATCATAGGAGAGTCCCCAAGTTGATGAACCATAACTTAGAAAAGAAGAGAATATGGAATAGTAGAGATTTTTCAGAATGTCAAGTGGAAGGTAGTGTCTGATCTTAAAGAAGATCCCAGTTGTGCTTGAAAGTTTCTTAGTTAGTTCAGTAATATGAAATTTCCAAGAGAGATGCTCATCCATCAGGACACCTTAAAAATTTAACATACCTAGCTCTAGCAACTGGTTTTTTGCCAAATCTAATTTGGATATCATTAGGCAATTTCCTCCTAGATGAGTGAAATACAACAAAATTTGTTTTCTCAATGTTTAGAGCTAGCTTATTTATCTCCAGCCATGACTTTACTTTCAGCAGCTCTTTGTTTATTTTTTCCTTAAGCTTTATTATGTTTTCAGATTCATAGTAGATATTTGTATCATCAGCAAACAAGAAGAATGAGAGAACTTTGGATACATCAGGAAGGTCATTGATATAAATTAGAAAAAGCAACGGGCCAAGTACAGAACCTTGAGGGACACCACATGTAATGCCCCCTAGTTGAGAAGAATGATTGTTGACTGAAACATACTGCTGTCTACCTGTCAGGTAGGATTGAAACCAAAGGAGTGAGGTGCCTCTGATCCCATAGTGACTCAGTTTTTGTAGTAAGATGGTATGGTTAACAGTATCAAAGGCTTTTTGCAGGTCAATGAAGATTCCACAGCCCACTCTGTTTGAGTCAAGTGTATACTTTATTCTTTCACTTAAACTTATCAGTGCATGATCAGTAGAGTGTCCATTACGGAATCCAAATTGCATTTGAAACAGAATTTCATGAAGTTCTAAGAAATTGTACAAGCGTTGGTGCATAAGCTTTTCAAAGATCTTACTGAAAATTGATAGTAATGATATGGGTCTATAATTTGAGTTCTTTGAAGCATCACCTTTCTTAAACATAGGGATAACCTTAGCAATCTTTAACTTTTCAGGAAAGGTACCATTTTGAAATGAGTCATTGATGATCTGAGAGAGTTGTACAGGGATGTGAGGGTCAAGAATTTTCAATAATTTAACTGGAATGATATTAGGCCAAGTAGACTTGTTTTTCTTGAGTGACTGGATTATAGAAGATACCTCATCTGGGACAGTGGGAGATATAAAAAAGCTCTTATTGTTGGGGGCATTTAGATACTTAAGAGCAGAATTTGGATTTCTTGGGATTTTACTTGTGATTTTATTGGCAACATTGAGAAAATAGTTATTGAAGTTACTACCAATCATATCAGGATCAGTTATTTTACACCCATTCTTATCAGTTAAATTGTTGATTGAATGTTCACTATCATTTGCTTTCATTTTTATAACATTTCTAATTCCTTGCCATAGCAATTTCATATTCGATTTATTTTCTGTAAAATAGTTTTGAAAGTACTTTGTTTTGCTAGTCTTTTGTTCATTAACAACACGATTTCGAAATTGTTTGTCAAAGGAGTAAATTTCAAGAGAGTCAGTTTGTTTGAATTGTTGAAAGAGCTTGTCCCTGATTCTCATCATCTGCAGAATTTGACTGTTGATCCAAGGTTTGTTCCTGAGTTTCAGGGTTTTTTTGTTTCATTTCTTTTTGGGGCAGTGTTTATTAACTATATGACTGAGATTTCCTAAAAATTCATCAAATTTGCTATCTACATTCTGCTCTGCAGAATCCAAAAATCCAAAATCCATATTCTGATACTCATTAAGAAACTGGGATTGATCAAAATTTTTATAATCATAAACAAGATGGGAACTATTGGTGAAATCAGGTGCAGAGTTTTTAAGAATAGAAAACTGAGGGAAGTGATCTGAGATTTGGATCAGAATATTTCCACTTGTGACTTTACTTGATACATCATTAGAGAAGATATTGTCAATTAGGGTTGATGTTGAGTCAGTAACTCTTCTTGGTTGGAGTATCAGAGGCTGTAGATGGTTGGTAAAGAAGGTATTTATAAAGTCACTTGTGGGTGTATGATTTTCATAATTAAGTAGATTAATATTAAAGTCACCCATTACAAATACAAGTTTATTTTCATTTTCAATCTTAGTCATGGTTTCTTGCATGTGGTCATTGAATTTATTAATCTCAGAGCTTGGATGTCGATAGGCGCAACAACGTAAGATGTTTTTAGATTTTGTGTTCTGAATTTCAATCCACACAGTCTCAAAATCAGATGTAGAGGTACTCAGGTCTAATCTTTTATCAGCTTTTAGATTAGACTTCACATATATACCAACCCCACCAGCAGCACTTTGTGAAGGTGTGTTGTGAAATTTGTATCCAGGAATATCAGTATTTGTAGAAATAGGAGAATCAACAGTATCTTTGGTTTCAGAGAGACCTATGATTTCAAAGTCAGCACCAGTGTTTGTTATAAGAGAAAAAAATTCATCAAAATGTAGTTGAAGACTCCTTATGTTCATGTAAAAGAGTGAAATATCCTTAGCAGATGTTTCAATAGACTGAAACTCTTGAACATTGTAGTACTTACAATCAATGTCAGGCTCAATATTCTCATCTATATCATGGTCAGAAAGGTTTGGAAGATTTTGCAATTTAGACAGAATTTGCAGAGATGGAAGTAAATCAACTAATGAGGGTAGATCAGTAACGTTAGTTCCTAGCAGAACATCATCAGTTTCTAGGGTGAAGGGAAAAATCTGGGAATATCTCTGTATTGTACAAGGGACACAGGTCCAATTGGTAGTTGCCATTAGGGATTCATATTCAGCAGGTGAAATGTCATTGCATTTGATGTGAATGTAGTTTCTACATTGACAGCAAAGAAGAGCTTTTTGGTTCTTATGAACACTTTTAATACAAATACTACATCGGTTATTACTAGGAACTGTGTTAGCATCTTTGAGTCTTTCAACAATTAACTCAATCAAATTCTCATTTGAGACCATCTGGTTTAAATTCCACAGCCCCTCATTTCGAATTTCACCCGGTTGATCCAAGCACTATTGAAAAAGAAATCAAGAAGCTGAAATGCTCCAAGTCTGCAGGATATGATAAAGTTTCTGTGAAGTTAGTAAAATATGCAGCAGGAATTTTATGTAAGCCGCTAGCTGCCATATTCATCTCTTCATTTGAAATGGGTGTTTTTCCTGACATTTGGAAAATAGCAAGGGTAGCCTCTAATTTCAAGTCTGGTTCGAAGAACGACATAGGCAATTACAGGCCTATATCCGTGTTATCTGTTTTCTCGAGGTTGTTAGAAAAACTACAATCTTGGCCAAAATACTTGGACAAGTCACAAAATTGCACTTCTTCAGTCTTTGATTACGTGCCGCCCGCTCCCTCCATTTCAATGCTGCTTGAATCAAACGCCATTTGACCATCTCAACATTGAATTAGGGGGGAAGGGGGATTAGAAGGTCCTAAACATAAGTTTGTGCGTCGATATTTTAGAAAACATCGTGAAAACACCGAAATTTGCCTATGTCCCAGCTTATTTTGACCAGGATTGTCTGAAAATGGTTGTTAACAGATAATGACTCACAGCTTGAGAATCCATAGAGATTTTCGCGTTCAATTTTACCATTATCATCCCTAACACAAGAAGTAACTTCTCACAGATTTATGCCGAAAAGGCCATTGTTTGCTAAATTTGCTGGGCACTAACTTCAATGTGGGCGTGGCAAAATTGTTGCACTTTACACACACATACAGATTCCTATATGAAACATGAGAAACATTAGGGTTCTAAGCTTTCTTCCACTATCGTCGGATGGTATACTCTGCTGCTCTTTTGAATGTGACTAATTGATGCTAGAAAAGCTTTAGGGGCATTGTCTGAGGTCCGACTTCTTATGATTCCTCGGTTCTCCCAACGGCGCTCCACAGGAAACGCCCCATAATTCTGAGATAAGTTACGCTTTTTTGGTAAATTCGTTTGATTCCACATTAGAACATCAGAGTCTTCCTATTCATACAAAAAACCTGGTATAAATCACGTGGAAAGGGAAAATCCCACGGTTACCCAAAAATAAAAAACAAAACTTAGAATAAACAATTCCGGATAAGTTGCTTATGAACTTGATGGGTAATCGTGCAAAATCGTACTTCGTGAAACATCCTACCGAGATGTGCCAAATCCAAAAATAAGTTTAAAAGCCCCCTTAATATCTGACAGTCACGACCATCGAATACAACAATAGAATACATAGTTACCACATGATGCTCAGAAATATCAACCAATTAGCATCAACCTCAAGGGCGTAAGAAAACCCTATAAAACTCGAAGGGAGAGGCCAGACTGCTCAATGATTTCAAAACGCCGAAAGGAAGACCCCACCCACCTCTCCCTTTCATCATTTGGAAATTATCCACCGTTATTTCATCATCTGGACTTCCTACCGGTGGCCTACAATAATGACTAGAGTATCGAGTGATTAAGGCGTCTACAATTAGAAACTGTATATCCGAAATGCGACTGCGACTCCACGGCGCTGAGTGTATCCCTGATACTCTCGATCCCAGTCGACATCGCATCCTACATTAATTTTGGACTTGTTAAAAATTCTAAAACCATCGTTGAGCGATCCGATATAAAAAATAAAGCTAGGGTGGGCATGGCCGACACTTCTCATATTCTAAGTGTGTGCACAAACAGGCCACCTTATTTTCGCTAACCACTGAGTATGGTAGCATAAGGCGTTAGGTTGTTTGAACCCGAACCATACTGAGCAGGGTATACTCTATTAAGTATAGAGTGTAGGTAAACTCTTAAGTATAGAGCTGTAGGTTTCATATCTTACTTCCAGTGAATGTGGTAAAACTCTATTGAGTATAGAGTTTGGGCGAAGCTAGGCAGGTTGTGTAGGTGATTTGTCGGCCATGCCTCCTTCCAAGTCGTTTTTAATACACAGAGTTTTCACTCTTGCCACTGTCGCATTTCCAAGAACCCCATTTACACCAGTACAGTATCTACCTTAGCATGTTAGTTAATAACACTGTCTTTTCCTGATGAATAATTGTCAAAAACAGACTTCCCTTCTCTACAGTTCCTTACAGGGCAACGATGAAGGAGAAATAGAAATTAATTGGCATGAGAAGGACCCAGAGGGAACCCATTGCTACACCATCTATCTGATCATATAGCTGATCATTAAAAATGAAATGACTTTCTTTCTCCGCTAATTCAAGGAGGTTCTTAAACTGAATCTTAGTAAAGAAGCAATCCTCGAACCTAAGTGCGTCTGTTTTTCTGAAAAGAGTATCAGTGATAATGGTAATCGTCTCATCAAGAGGTATATTAGTAAACAAGCTAGACACATCAAAGCTAGCCATTACAGCTTTGTTATCTGATTTAAAGCTGGTGATTTCTTTCACAAACGACAAAGAACTGCGAACAGTATACTGATTAACCGTCAAAGGTCACTTCATACACGATTTCGAGCTTCTCTTTCACCTTCTTCCTGTCCATTGCTCGTAAATTTACTGATTCCGGTGAACTAGGGTTTTCCATCGTATCCTTAATCAAATTCAGAATTTCCGTTTCCTCGTCAATGACAGTCTCACCAATTGCAAAGTCAATATCTGCTCGATCTGTATTGCGTCCTTCACCTCTGAGGTTATTATTAAATATTTCTTCACCGTGTTTATTCATGTCATTATTTTCCTGACTCATACCTTTATTTTCTTCCATCACTTTTTCCCGCTCAATCTCTTCTAATTCAACATTGGATAAAAAGTTGTTGTTCTTGATAGCTCTCACTTGATCAGCTAGTCTTTGTTCAGATACATTAGAAACACCAATTTCTTGCCATTCAGCAAACATTCTTTTCCGATATCCTCTCTTCGATGGTTCAGTTTCTCTCTTCTATAATGGTCTTCGCTGAGTAAGATTTGTAGCATCAGTCTAAATAGATCATAAATTGAATACCAAGACGGGGACTTGCTTCAAGGCGAAATTTCGATAAAAGGCGCTTCAGAATTCCCACTTGTGACAGTGGTGGCGCCAGGGAAGGGCCGTCGAAAGCATCTAGCCCTCCCGTCGGAGGACATTTTGGGTTTTTGTCAGAGAAAATTTGGCAAATAATGTACGGCAACTGCATTATTCACACATTTCGGCCCTCCTATTGGAAGCTCCAGCCTCTCTATTATTATTATTGTTATCATAAATTTATTTTAAGTTGGCAACTTACTTAGCTATGTAAAACTAAAAAAGCTAATTCAAGCCAACAAATGAATACAATGTTACATGAATATATACAAGGAAAACAAGTCAACAAAATTACAAAATTCATATCAATTTACAAAGTTCACATTAAAAAATGGTGTAAAACTATAAAAAGCCGAGCCGAGGAATATACTGCCTGCAAAGTCTGCAGTCGCAGCCTTCGTTGTTCCAATCTTTGATTTTATTCTTAAATTGTTGCACAGAATTTGAATCCTTGATTTCCTGTGGAAGAGAGTGCCAAATACGCTGCCCTCTGTATTGGATTGTTTCCGTACCGTAATTAACTGTATGTACCATAGGAAGTAAAAATGTATTGGCATTTCTGAAATTATACCGGGAGTCGCAAAAAAAATTCCGGCGTTTGATTAAACGCAGAGAAAAAATTTTGAATCTGGAAATTTCTAATAAATCTAGTTAAATGCTAGACATTTCAACTTAAAATTTGACATATAGTAAGAAGAAATTAGTAACCTGAAAATGGAATTATGAGCTCTGACATTCCATGTTTATGTTCAAAGTAAAACCAGAGAGATCGTACGCCTTTCTTCATCGTCGCAGTGAAGAGGGAATCTCCGGATGGGCAACAGACGAAGAACAAGAGTTCTGCTCATTGAGAACATTCAAATCAAAGTCTGGAAATCGAATCTAATAGGGAATAGGTCTCGAGCGAACATACAAAGTTTGTACTTTTTACAACTCAATTCAAGATGCACGAAGCCGGAGAATGAAATGTTGCATTGTATGGCATGTCGAACAAGGAACTGAGAACTATCTTAATTAAAGAAAAGAACTGTGAAACTGTGTAATAGTGAAACTCCCATTTGAAATTCCCAGTTGACGTAAGGCAACAATAAAAGCAGCAAACAGTTTGTCCCAAGAGAGTCCACGAAATGATTTCGGGCAGGTGCCACTTCACGGCAATGAAAAAGCATTAAAAGCTAGCAGTAGAATTTCTGCACGGTCGGCAAATTCCACAGACTAGAAAATAGCCTTTATTTTGAATGTCCTCAGTGATTAGAAACCTTGCCACTTTGTCAAGGAATGAAAGCATCGTCAACTCAGTGTATGTGTTGGTCTTTGAGGGAGTCCCCTTTTACCACCATGAGGCAGGAAGCCGTACAAATCTCTCTGGTTTTGTCTTGAGCATGAACATGAAATGTTAGAGCTCATAATTCCATTTTCAGGTGACTAATTTTTTCCGACGATATGCCAAACTTCAAGCTGAAATGTGCAGCATGTAACTAGAGTGAATAGAAATCGTTAGGCTTATAGACATTGTCTCTGTGTTCCATCAAACTTCGGAACTTTTTTTTGGGACACCCGGTAGGTGATACTTCTTTTCAAGAAAATTTCATCCATAAAGCTGGGGTTTCAATTATTTGTAGTTTTGAACATTTCAGTCATTAGCAATTGCACATTTCTCTGGTGTATTGTTACAGATCTATCTTTTCTAATAATGATATGAAGCTGGAAGTATAGTCTTTATATGCAATTCGTAAGGCTCTTTCATGCAGTCTATTGATCTTGTTATTCATTTTTCTGCTATGGAACATCCATACCAAAGGACAGTATTGGAACTGGCTAGTTACGAATGCCTTCATCAAAAGTCTTAATTTGTCAGTTCCAAGATACGTGAACATGCGTGACAAGGCAAATAGTTTGTTGCCAGCCTTTTCACAAATATTGCTTACATGCTCTTCAAAGTTGAGATTTGAATCAATCAACACCCTTTAAAGTTCTCTTCTTGTGAATTATCGACGGTACAGTTACCAATAGTTATGCTGACGTCTTGATTTGTTCTTTCACCAAAAATCATAAAGTGGCATTTGTCTTCGTTAAGTTTCATGTAATTATTTCCAAACCATTCAATTATGATTTTGGAGTCATTTTCTAACATGGAGATTACATTTTCGAGACGAATATCGCATGTATAAATGGTTATATCATCTGCATAGTTAAATATATCTGTCTCTTGAATCGATAACAGAAGGTCATTGATGTAGATATTGAAAAAGAGAGGTCCTTTGAAAGGTCCATGAATATAGCTCCACCTTTTCCACCCTTGTCGAGGCACGTTCACCATTTTTCAATTGCTCGTATCAATGCATGTTGTGCATTGTAGCCCTTGCGAAATCCGCAAAGCAGAGATGATAAATACTGAGACACATGTGCTGATATTTGACTACCCATGAGCCTTTCAAACACCTTTGACACTGTTGGGAGAACACTGATAGGTCTGTAAATACCCTTGAAGGTTTTGACCTCCTTTTTGAAAAGAGAAGATAAATCGGATAATTTCAATTCATCAGGAAAGGAAGAATGTTCTATTGAGTAATTAAATATGATTTGCAAGGGCTCAGAAACTATTTCTGACTCGGATTTCAACAACTTTGGAGGGATACTCTTGAAAGGGGTTGCTTTAGAGGGGTTTAGCTCACTAATCCCATTATTGATATTTTGGAAGGAGCCACCCCTGATTGGAAGGAAGGAGCTGGAGGAGGAAGGAGGAAGGAGGTTAGTTCCAATTACTCTGTTGGAAGGAGCCACCCATAATTGTGAAAATACCAGTTTATATTTCTCGAAGACAGCTCACTGTAGACGAAAGAGGCCTTCCCATTGCAAAATTTTCAAAGCAGAGCTTGGAAAAAGCCTAGACATGGCTTCTTTGTCAAGTTCCTCTTTAGACGAAAGAGGCCTTCCCATTGCAAATCTTTCAAAGCAGAGCTTGGAAAAAGTCTAGACATGGCTTCTTTGTCAAGTCATCATATTTTTGTGTTTGTCGTTCTGTCTTATTCGCTTGTCAATGAAAAAGTTTGAGACTGACTTCTGCTCCGAGCCTTGAATCTCAAAAGGAATTCCTGCGCCCCCATAAAAATTTTAAACGAAGCTTCGTGAAACCTTTCATATATTTAGAAATTACTCAAATACATCTTGAGCAACATGAAACAAGCAACAAGTAGGATGGAGTACACACGTGCTACCTAGTTATTTCTCGGATTGAAAGAAATAACTATCGTAAGAATTGTTACGGGGTCTGTTACAACCATTTTCGTCATTTTCAATACAAAGTAAAGCCTAAAATATTGCAGTCTGAGATATCTTTTCTTGATGTAAAGAAAGGGGCCCAAGAGACCATTGCTGACGGGCCCGTTCGGGCCCAAACCCCATAAAACGACTTGCCTGTCCATCCCTCCCTTCTAGACAATCCAGTCTTTTTCATATGAAATAGTTATGGCACCATCTTTGACTTACTCGTTGCGTTGTTGGGACCATTGATGAGGAAACGGTTTCGAAAGAAAACTGTACCCTGATGTCAATCAGGATGCTCTAACAAGCAATACGTGACATTCCAAGATGTTTCGCTCAACTTTTCGGTCGTAGAATTAAGATTGCTTTGCCGGAAGGCTGTTTTGATAACTGAGGTCTTACAAGTGCCTTGAAAGTAGCACCCAAGACTCTCGGGACCGGATTTCAAAGTTTTGGGACCGAATATCCAAAATTATTGGGGGAGTGTCTCACCAACTCAACGCCGCAATGATATGCGCCCCTGTTCATCGGGACAAGCAAATTTTCATTTGGCCTCTAAGACGTCCTTTCCAATGCAATCCAGCCTTCCACCATTTCCATTCAAGCACATCCAGCGTCAAAGAGCGTGCAGTGTTGTCCCGCAGCGTTAGGTCGTGTTACATCCTAGGAGTTTGTTATGTGACATGATCGGAATAAGTTGGAAGACAAATAAAGGCATCTTGCTTCGATACAAAACAAAGTACGAAGTTAATAATCTAACAAGGCGTGGTTATAACGGTGGTTTCATAGGGCAACCATAATTACTACATGTTTAAAATTTGTGTCAGGACATGTATCAGGACGTCTCTCTGGTAACAAGGTCATCAAGACCTACATTTAAAGTGTGTTGCTTTTCTATGCCATCCTTTTGAATACCTAATTGCAAATAAAAGCCTGGTGCCCAAAACCTAGAAAGAAATTTCCCTTTGACTAGTTATTCGATATTCCCAACTCTCTTTCGATGAGATGCATAAATATTCCCAGAAGTAAACACAGCATTTTGATACTCGAGATGTACGATAAAAGTTTTGGAGGGCTCAAAAAGATGCATTGATTTTTTAACGAAAGTCACAAAAATTATTCACTTTGATCGTGATCGGGCCCTTCCTATTTCTAGATATTGCCTATGCAGAGAACACATCCGTTGCAATCGTAGAAACTATATCACAAGTTTGAAACTTGAAAATAAGAAACAAATCAAGAGACTTTTGCCACTAATATGCGGAAATTTTCATGTGAAATCAAATAAATTTCAAAGCTCTGTGCGGATCTAAGTTTATGAAGTAAAAAGAGAATGCGCATACTACTTACTTGGCATTGTGGAGAAAGCCTCGGCAGGCTGAAAAGAGAGAGAGAGAGAAATATCAGCTAGATGTACCTATAAGCAATGCTGCCGATAAGGAATAGGCACAGTTACAGATGAGATGTGTCATATGATGATACAACGCACAAGCACACTTCTTCTTCTTAACTAGTCTACCTGTCATTCACTTTCGCACTACCGCTTGTCCCAAGAAACAGTACAAGCAATTGGACGGTTCCTATGAAGCAGCCTTGATTTAAAAGTTTCTCCTTTTCTGTTTACGGTGAACGCGCCCGACAAAACCTTTCTCGAGGAGTTTTGTCTCGTTTTGATGCCCCTATTCAAATGTATAGGAAAATGATCGGAAGTGATCATGTTTGATGACTTTGAAAGGTTCTTGCGGGAACGAGATGTTACATTTCCGTGTGAATTCAAATTCTATAAGATAGTGGATTTATTTAAGAAACATTCAAAACTAACTTTGATTTGATTCAAATTCCTTGGTAACTTAGAGAGTTTGGACAAGAGTGGTGTCCTCTTTTGAGAAAGATGGTCTTATTCTGAACGAAGCGATAAATCACCAGACAGTTCACTTGTGATCCATTTTACCACTAGTGAGGGACAATATCTGGGTTTCTTGTTCGAGATGCGTTCATGTTTTTGCAAAAACCGGCCAGAAAGAAACACACGAAAGAAGCAGAGCATCCACTTGTTTAGGCCACAACTTCGAAAGGGGAAATTTTGGATGTTTATGGATCAAGAACTAAATTTCGTCTTTAATGGACAGATGGAGAACACATGATAGACAATATCTTATTTGTTCTAGACAGTGAGATATAGGTTAACAACTCAATATGGAGAGTTTGTAACTTCTGAAATTTTTCTAGGAACACCTCTTGTTTTGAAAATATAAACTCTAAAAATGACAAACAAAGTACAAGGAGGATGCCGTCTATTGAAAATGAAATGATTACTTCCGACGGATAACTGCAATGACTGTTATTTTGATGATTTTCAGAAACTCACAAGCAAGCATAGCAATAGGATTCACAAAATAAAATGGGCACACTGGGGGTAAAATGGAATTACAAAAAATAAACGTTCTAAAAATCTTGATTCACAGACTTTTCTCTGAACAGGTACAAATTCAATGTTTTTAAGATTTCAAAATTTCAACTAATTCACCCCTTGCTTACCCATTTTACACCTGCTGCAGTGTAACACGACTTATTATCAATTTTCCTTTCTGCTGATTTTGAAGGCGCAATAAAGCTTCATTGATTTGAGTATATTCTTCATGAGATGCAGCTCTTGAAAAGAGAAGTCTTTGCAATGTTTTCTTTAACATTTACTCTTTGATATCGTTGAAATGGCATTATTTGGAACTCTATCATTCTCATAAAACTATTCTTCTTCCTGTTCTGGCAGATTAAAATGCCAATCACTAATGTGCAGCAAGAAGCTAGGTATAAAAGCTCTGTTATGTTTAGTAATTCATGTTACCTTTCCTTCCTGAGCGACACTAAAAATGCTAAATAGCAATCACGATAGCTCAAAACATTTTGACATAGGCTTTGGTCTGGAGGGAAGAAGGGATATCAAACTTCAAAATTACTAGAAAGAGCTATCAAGAAGCTTTGGCCAAAGAAAATTTTGGTCATAAGGCGTGCAGTTATTCTTACGTACATACATACATATACATACATACATTGATTATTTGGTAATGCAGGTTTACTTACAGGCAACTAACGTTAATGTGGACCTGCAGCTACAAGCAAAAAGAAGCTTTACAGTCGTGGCCAAAAGTTTAAGACCACATTTTTGTCGACCACTTTTCTAGGGGTAACTTGTTGGGGATACGTGGTAGTCCCCCTATTGCCTCCTCCCTTTGTTTTAGGGTCAACTTGACAGCCAATCAGCGCGGGGACTATGAACGCATGCGCTGTACACATCACTTGATCATTCAAATATCTGCAGTCGTTTCGAAGATCGTTGCAGTGAGAGCAAGTAGTAAGGAAAGATTCTCAGCTCGATTTACGGCAAACTTTGCTTATGTTTTATCAATTCTTGACTGCACTTGTGTTTGATATTTGCCTGCAAGATTTCATGACCGATCGTTCTGGAAGCTTGGTACAGAAGTAAATGTCAAGTGGTTGATCTAGCGTGGATAGATAAATTGGCATAAGCCAAATATCAGCGCTTTGAGCATTGCTGTCGGAAGACCAGTTATCATATCTGGATTTGCTGCATTGGCAAACTTTTACGAACCAATCCGATTAGACACAAAAATCCAAACTAAGCTGGGTAGGTTTATGCCATTTACTTATCAGTTCAAATCATTTCTTTGCCAAGCTTCCATGAAACGATATCGTGAGGGGTTTTGAAAACTGTTATTATTGTTTCTCCATCGAAAATTGATTGTTCTGTGGTGGATGTGGACTGTGGTTTCCTGCAAACGTCTTACTACCGGTTGCCTTTCAAATGACTAAAGATTCGCGATGAAAATAGTGACATTACGTAATCAAATCGACAAAATTTTACACACTACGCATGCATTCATAGTCCTTGAGGTGATGTCCACTGCCTCGTCAACTTGAGCTCGCACGTATCCCCAACAATAACGAAATGGAACCCTAGCGCTCTCTGCCTGATTTACTCTCTTGGAGATAGTTCAGGACAACTTTCTGTGTAGATTCCAAAATTCGAGGCTGTCTTTTAAAATTCTGTGCCATTTTGCTATGAGGTCTCACTGAAAGCTACAGAAATTCTCGGAAATTCCAATGGTTCTGCCGAAAAGGGGTGTGACCCGAAAATTGCGTTACTCAGCTGGATTTTACATCAATCTATGCACAATTCATTTCTACGCTTAGTTTGCAAAATATCTAAAATTTACGAAAAATATTGCTTCAGGAAATGGCAGTAGATCACCTTCAGCCCAAAGCTTTGGCCAAAAGTTTAAGACCACGATTGGCAAAGGGTGAAAAAAAATTTTGTGATTATTATGATTCGAATAGCAAAGGAAATATTGAAAATCAGTTCGAATAACGATGCAATTTGTTGCTTCAAACTAAAAATAAAGTGCTGGTCTTAAACTTTTGGCCAAAGCTTTGGATTTAGGGCTCTCTACTACCATTTTCCCTGAAGCAATATTTTTTGCAAGATTTCGATATTTTGCAAACTAATCATAGAAATAAATTGCGCATAGTTTAATGCAAAATACAGCTAAGTAACACCATTTTCGGGTCACACCTCTTTTCAGTACCGGGTGAGTCAATAAAAACGCCCGGCGTTTGAAAAAATCCTGGTCCCTGAATATCAAAGCAATGAAATTGAAAACTGTCTTATTTTATCTCCGATATGTCAAATTAGGTCCAGTAATTTACCCGGTTTTAATCGGCCATTCCTTCCCGTCTAAATAGGAGATTTTCTGTAGAAAGCCCCTTTCGAAAACCTGCAAAAACAAGCAAGCAAAATTTCCCTTTGTTCTCCTTCCTGACTATAATGACTCTTTAATGTGTACATGTATTTTGTCCTAATGAGAGAGTGGAATCCCCCTGAATGAGTTATTCGCGCTAGGGGGAAGACTTTCCAACCCGTCAAAACGAAAGCACGTGCTACAGCGTGCTGAAAGTCATCGCTGTAAGCTTAACACATTAGGTACTTTTGCTTGCAATTTTGGCATGTTTTTTAAGGTTTCTCAAAGGGGCTCATTTTAGAAAATCGCTTACAGAATCTGAAGGAAGTGACCGATTTTAGTCAGGAAAATTTCTAAAAATATTTGAACATGTTAGCAATTCAATCAGGTACTGCAAAATATCACTGCTTACATACTGAGGGAGCAGTAGCCTCTCAAACGCCGGGCGTGTTTTTTGACTCACCCGGTAGAACCACTAGAATTTCAAAGAATTTCTATAGGATTCATTGTGACATCATGGCAAAATGGCGCAGAAATTCAAAAAAAAACATCGAAGTTCGGAAGCTGCATAGAAAGTTGACCTAAATTTACTCCATAAGAGTAAATCAGGCAGAGCGCTGGGTCCCATTTCGCTACTCCAAGAAAAGTTCTTGACTAAAACGTGGTCTTGAACTTTTGGCCACGACTGTATTGACTTTTTATAAATAAAAAGTGGAAAAAGAAGGGATTAAAATAATTAAAAGTGTTTTCCGTGTCAAAAGTACCTAAAATCTTTGTTCTTATTATTAATAATACAGGCCTCTATTCCAAATGAATGCTGGTTTAATATCTTTCTGTATTCTTTTATCTTGTTTTTGAAAGTTGTTATATTTGCTTGACTCTTCATGTTATTGTTAAATTGAGTTCCAAAGGACTCCATCAATATACTTGAATGAATTCCGTCCAATTTCTTTCTTGCACCTTATGACTTCAACTTGAAGAGGGTTTAACAAATTTGTTTTTCGTTCACTACATTGTTCATAAATTTGTTTGGGCATGTTTTGTAATAAATTCTATGAATCCACATCATTACCAACTGTTTTGAAGTAAATCTCTTCTTGGATTTTCATTGGTAAATAACGACGTCTTTTCAGCTCTTTCATTTTGCCACTGAAACTGTTTTTAACTTTGGTCAGTTGCTTTTCCAGGTAAGGTTGTCATCAATGATTATTCCTTAGCTTGTGCTTTGCTTAGCATAGATGATAAATGAAGTACCATATAAGATGGGTCATTTTTCACTTTTTCATTTTCATTTCATTTAACAATCATCCTAAATACAATACAACAACTATAAATACAATAAATAACTCTAAATACATGAAAATCAAAATCTACATACAAAGGAAAAACAATGAAAATAAAGATTACATAAGAAACGCTACAATTTGTACTTAGGAAGATTGTCCAAGGAGGAGTCCTCAAAGTAGATAGACTAATCGAGAGAGGGCCCCCCCCCATAAAAGAAAACTAAAAAGAATTTTTTTTAGTAAGCATAAAACCAGATGACGAAAAACAGAGTAAGTAAATTCAGAAGGCAATAATCACAATTTTAGGAATTTCTTCAACTTTGACCTGAAGATGACAATCCGACCAATTTGGAAAGCAAGGAGAAAAAATCACAATCAATGATTAAAGAGAATAGCCATTTATGAGGAATTCCTTCAGTTTTGATTTGAAAATATTGATGGAAGTTGACATTTTAATAAAAGTTGGAATGTCATTCCAGAGTTTCACACCAAGATACTTTATTGATCTAAGACCATACAAAAATGTATTCCTTGATGGTTGGAAAATGTCACCTCTAATTGCCTGACGTGTTCCGTGGTTGTGAACCATGTTACTGAGCTGAAAATAGTTGTGAAAATGAGAAGGTGAAAGATGATTGATAGATTTGAAAACAAATTTCAAAATTTCCTGATGAATCATATCCTTCAGTTTGAGAATTTTCAATGAAGCAAATATTGGTGTTGAAGGAGATGCGCAGGGTTGAAGGGAGATAGACCTCAATACTTTTTTCTGCACTAAAAACAGAGTTTCCAGATAGGTATCATAGGAAAGACCCCAAGTTGTTGAGCCATAACACAGAAATGAGGAGAAAATGGAATAACAAAGATTTTTCAAAACATCCAGGGGAAGAAAATGCCTGATCTTAAAGAAGATGCCGCATGTTCTTGAGAGTTTCTTAGTTAGTTCAGAAATATGATATTTCCAGGATAGATTTTCATCCATCAAAAGGCCTAAAAATTTAACATATCTGGATCTTGAGACAGGCTTCTTGCCAAATTTTATACTAATTTGTTCAGGAAATTTCTTTCTAGGTGAGTGGAATATGACAAAGTTTGTTTTCTCAATGTTAAGCTCGTAAAGGACCAACAAATTTCTTTGGAGATAGAATCATTGCCTCTGCCCTGCCTGCATGAACTGTTAGCTGGTTCCTGTTGCACCAGTCAAGAACTGATAGCCATGCACTGGCATTGAGGCTATCTACTACTTCTTCAATGTTATCACCTGTACAGCATACTGTAGTATCATCAGCAAACATAAAATACTTCCCGTCTTGTTATAGAGTCAAGTAAGTCATTCACGTGAATTGAGAACAGACGTGGACCTAGTAATGAGCCCTGAGGTACTCCAAATTCTATCTCTCTGATTGCTGTCATTCCATTTTCGTCTGCATACTGCATCCTTTGACTTAAATAGTCACACATTCAATCACATAACGCGCTACAGAACCAAGCTTGGAGCTTCTCTCCAAAATGTCTCTGTTAACACTCAAATGTTTCTTGAAATCTACAAATAAGACCCCAAACATACTGACCATTATCCAGGGCTCTATTCCAATGTTCTGTTAAATGCAGCAACAAGCCTTCTGTACTTCGCCCCTCTTTAAAACTCCAATGATTTGTGTCCAATTCCTGATACATCCATATGTCCGTCTATGTTGTGACATACTTGTCCCTCCAACAACTTACTTGGTATACTTAAGATTAATAGAGGTCAATAATTCTTTCTGTTGCTGGCCTCCCCCTTTTTAAAAGTTGTATCAAATTTGGCTATTTTACAATTATCAGGGAACTTCTTATCGTTGAGACTTTCTACAGTATGTATCTTATCCCCAGGTTCACACTATCACCAGCAACCTTTAAATCCTGAGATCTAATTTCATCATGCCCCATGGCCTTATATGGTTTTAAAGAACTCATTTGTTTGTCTAGCCGTTGAACATTTAACTCTAATTCACAGCATGTTGGTGTTATTCTAGAAATAAAGCTCATTTCACCCTTGTCAAAATCAGTGTTAACAGCATTTAACAAATTCTTGCCTACTTGAAGGTCCTGCAGCCAAATGTTCAACTTTGATTTTTTACTATTTTCATAATATTCAAACTTTACCGACTTCATTGATACCAAATCTTAATCAATGTCATTGCGGAAAGGGCGCGGAATTCCGTTTTAAACTTGATTCACAACGCGGAATTAGGCCCCCACGCGTGACGTCACAACTATGATGACCACAAACACGACGTGCAGTTATTGCCAATGAAAACCGACGCACGTAGAGCTTGCGATGATTGCTTCAAAATGTCAAATACCGATGTCAGTCGGTTTCAAATGTCTTTTGACGACAGGCTAGGCCCAGAAGATCAGGCTAGATCCAACAGCGACCACGGAGTTGTCCGACTTGGAGCTATAGCTCTGAAGCCATACCACGACGAACCATTGGCAATAAGTCGGCTTAGGCCAATAATGGCGGAAGTTGTCAACGGAAGGGCAGAAAATGATAATCTAGACAGCATACCAATTGCCACCCTCGAGTCCGGATATGAGATACGGTAGTTTCTTCTGCAGAGCATGAATTTTTCCACGTCACACCTGCAATCGCAGTATTTGGATCAGTGAAGACAGTTTGTCTCAATGCTTTCCGTACCAACTATAAAGGTTCAGTCAAAACATTTTTCTCTCCTGATCCTGCACTAAACAAATTGCAGTGGCTGATTTTGTGAAAATTCATGCAGATCTTGAATAGACCTATGTATCAGAAAGCTTAGAATGGATGGAAAGCCGCCTTGGGAAAGTCTCTGCTGGGGTATGGTCTCTGAAAAAGTTAATGAAAATTGTCCCGCAATCCCAGCTGGTTAACATTTACCATGCTCTTGTGGAGAGTCACTTGCGATATGCAAATGTTGTATGGGGGTCTCTCTCCAACACAAAATTAGAAGGCCTTCAACGTCTGCAAAATAGAGCTCAGTCAATCATAGAAAGAGCAAAAATCAAAGATCAGTGGTCTCGAGACTGGTTGACTGTAGAACAACTAATAAACTTTGACCGATCTGTTATGACCTATAAGATGATGAATAAGATCTGCCCTGAAAGCCTTTGGGATAGATATAAAACAAGAAATATGTACTCAAGTTATAGAACAAGAAACTGAACGGACATTCAACTTCCGAGATATAATCTTGAGTACTCAAAGAAAAGCTTTCACTATTCGGGTCTAAAAGCTTGGAACGAAATCGCCACTACCATCAGGGAACTCTCTACCTTGCAACAATTCAAAAAACACCTCAAGATACATTTGAGGAGCTGAATTAAACTCAAACACGATTCCCTGGAAGATCAGCCCCACCCAATGAATTTTTTATATATTTATTTTTTATGCCTGTACATTTTAAGTTTTGCTGAAGGGATTTTTCGTGTATAAATAATGTATAATAATAATAATAATAATAATAATAATAATAATAATAATAATAATAATAATAATAATAATAATAATAATAATAATAATAATAATAATAATAATAATAATAATAATAATAATAATAATAATAAATTTCGATTATTTTGCAAGGTGCGAGCGATATGGGTCTACTGGGGCTTTGTTCAACGAGTCAAGCTGTCTAATAATTGACATTCATGGCTCTCAAATCAAAACATAAGATCCTTGGGATAATTACAAAGTCTGCCTTGGGCTAAGCAAGCAAGAGCTCATGAACATTAATTCGTTCATAGCCCCAAATGATCTTTGATGCTCCGCGGTACTCCATGTTTAGTGAAGTCGCGTACCTTCCCCAATGAATAGCGCGCCATTGTTTGCAGAGATTCTGCAGCTATAACTGCGATGTTTGCATATGTAGCTGTATTGAAGGGGTCCTTCTACCTTCGCTAATGCTGCGAACGCTAACCTCTGTGCAGGCCAGTTACATCATCCTCTAAAGTTGACTTATTGATAATGAGAACCATTAATGGCTGGCTAATGATGCGATCATTCTAGAAAATGACTTTTCAGCTGCGTTTCCTGGCACTGCATCTTAGCACGATATTCAGAGGAAGCATTATTTCCAATTTCTTCGACCCATGTGTACGTTTCCATGGAAACAATTTCCAAAAAGTACTTACTTTGTCCCAATCCAGCCCCTACTCTGCTGTAAACCTAAATTCAATGGGACAAACAGGGTCGTAGCTTAAAATTAGTAGCCTGCGTGCAGACTTTGGTTACTGGGGAGGAGAGAAAAGCGCAGTCAGTTGAAGGGGCAGTCCCTTGAGGGCAGTCGAAACAGCACATTTGCACAAAGCACACTATTGGTGAGAGCAAATCCTTCGTTTCTTTTTGCTCATGACAGGAAATTGAGAAACAATACTGACGAAGACCTTGCCAAAAGAAACGCTAATGAGAGAGATCGCTCAACTTTCAACGCGCTTTAAGCCTAATTAAGTTGCTAATTAGGTCAAGTTCGTGCCAAGTCAATGAAAACAACATAGCCATATGTCAATCTTATGGTGTCAAATCTGTCCAACATGAAATAAGCCGACGTCAAATTTTGCTATAGGATCGCGGGAAACTTGTGTCTGGTATGCGCTTTCTGCGCGCTTCCTTTATTTCACTGCCAATTAGCAGAGATAAAACGCCAATCAATTGCATTAACGAGCGTGACTGACTTTCTTACTTACTTACTTTCTTTCTTACTTACTTACTGACCTGGAGCCCCCTCTTAGATTACAAAGCTCGACTTTTTGTAATCAAACACACATGAAGTAGATGTTGAAACTGAACAAATTGATCGAAAAAGGTGTCAAAAGGTACACTTGCGAGCGCAATAAATGCAAGGATCTGCTTCTCTTAAAGGGATTGAGTCCACATAAATAGTTGAGCGTTAACGCTGTTCAGAATCTTTGCTGACAAACCGCTGACGGCTCTTTGTTATCGCACAATAGTGCTAAAGTCATTAGCAGTGGAGACCAAAGACTTCTTAATCCTTGCATTATCCTGCAGAATTTCTTTGGTTTAATTTCAATAAGGATTAAATAGCAACTTTTGCTTCATGATTGAAAAGAAGTTGATATTAGTGACGACAGCGCTATTTATACAGACTCAATGTATTTAACTTTCACTTCGGCAAAACTTTGTTTACATTTCCCTGTCGTCAAGAATTGAGCCCAGGCATTCAAAATACTGATTTTCTTGAACAGAACCAAAATTTCTCGCCGACAGTCAGAAATAAGGCCAGTATAAAATTGCAAAACATTATTCAAACTTGAAATTAGAGAACGGTAATGAGTCCTAAGATTATAAGTCCTACATAGAGAAATGGAGATGACCGGAAATGCAACTTTCAGAAAATGGCTAGCGATACTGTCTGATCTCGTTACTTGGCTGGTTTACTTGGAAAATTAAAGCTCAAATCACTTGACCAAATGGCAGCTAAATATGTTCCAGAGCCGGAGGAAGCTGAACAACTGATTCTTGAAACCATAACGAAGATAACATCCACAAAGTCAAAGCAGCATGCATCATCGGAAAAATTTGCTCGGCATTGTTAACAATTCATGGCCTAGATGAAGCTGTAGTTATGCTCCAGATCACAATGATGTTGGCCGCAAATAAAATTGAAAATAAACCCAAAGATGTTCTTGAATCCCTGAAAATTGTGGAAGATAATGGTCAAAGTGTGAAAAAACCGAGAAAATTGTCAAAATATGAGGAAAGACTGGCAGAGTGTCAACAGGAGCTGCAGGCAGTGGCGGATACTGAAAGCAAAGTTTTGGATGGAATCGGAAACTTTGAGAAGGCTGAGACTGTTGACAATTTGGAAAATGAGACAGAGAGCATGGGAAGTGAAAGCATTGAGAGCGAAACAGAAAGCGTGGAAATGGAAAGTACGACAGGTTCAGTAGAAAGCATGGTTGAAAGTCCAAGTAAAATGAATAAGCGTATATTGGCAATAGAAAATCAGGTGGAGAATATTTTGAAACGGTTAGCGGAGAAGGATGTGGAAGGTATGGGAACAGACAGCAGCCAAAATAAATTTCTTGAAATGTCATCGAAAATATTGAAATTGGAAAAAGAAAATAAAGCTCTGCATGACGAGAATGTCTCCTTGCGTCTTGAAAACCTAGACATTAATATGACAAACATAGTTTACGAAAAGGATGAAAAAAAGAAGATGGTCGTTTAGGCCCATGTAATGTTTCTGAAAATGCTTTTGAATATAATCATTCTAAAGAAAACAAAAATGATCGACTTTAGGGTGTCTCAGCGGACGCAAACAACATCTTGCCAAAATCTAAGGAACAAGTATGCAGTTCAAATGATGATATTTGGCAATGCCCAAAAAGAGTCATTCACGTAAAGTCAAAGAACTGCACTGATTTTCAATGGATTGCCAACCGACATTAGAAATGAGTCTTATCTTATAAACTTTAAACGGAAGATAGATACTGTAAATTTTATATGATATTCGCGTGGTAGCTCAGTTCTTAAAGTTTTTACCTTGTTTATAAGTTTCTTTAACAGGACCCTTATTGATAGCAGTATGTTACATGTACTGAAAAGGCTTATCCTGTATAAGTATGTATCATTATTATTATTATTATTATTATTATTATTATTATTATTATTATTATTTTTATTATTATTATTATTATTATTATTATTATTATTATTATTATTATTATTATTATTATTATTATTATTATTATTATTATTATTATTATTATTATTATTATTATTATTATTATTATTATTATTATTGCGATTGTACACAGCACTAAATACTGGATTAAAACACTATCAAGCTCTGTCTCAGAGCCTAAGAAAGTGAGTGGTCCATCTAAGTTTCTTCCTTGCTTCTGTTCAGTCAATTCCTGGAGTGTCCAGCACTTTCCTGACTATTCTTGCAGATCCCAGTAAACATGTTTTCTGGATGGTTTCAAGTCCATTTCTGTAACCAAACTTTTCTAGTTCCTCCTGGAGTCTTTCTGTCACCGAGCCTTTTATTATTATTATTATTATTATTATTATTATTATTATTATTATTATTATTATTATTATTATTATTATTATTATTATTATTATTATTATTGTTATTATTATTATTATTATTATTATTATTATTATTATTATCATTATTATCATTATTATTATTATTATTATCATTATTATTATTATTATTATTATTATTATTATTATTATTATTATTATTATTATTATTATTATTATTATTATTATTATTATTATTATTATTATTATTATTATTATTATTATTATTATTATTATTATTATTATTATTATTATTATTATTATTATTATTATTATTATCCAATATTGCAACCTGAACAATGTCATGAACAGGCCTTTGCCCTTTATCCCTGGCGATACGTGGCCTAGATCGGAAAAAAAAAAAATCCTGAGTCTCAATATACTAGAGGCTTGGGTCACATTTGGCCAAGGATCAAGGGTGTCAGGCTAACAAGTTTTGGTAGCCCTGCTTACAACAGAAGCTCACAAAAGCTAATCTACTATGCTAATCGTTCTAATTTTAGTCCTTCTGGATGATACCGGACAATGTCTTTCTCAGCATACTCTCACTTTCGAATAGGACGGCCTTCAGCATTTCATTACATGTCCACCTTGCTCCTTCGTCGTCCTTTATGATTTTTTTTCACCTGACATTCCACTTGCTTCATTCCTCCTCCCAAACAGCCAATGACAAAGGGTAATATTTCAACTCTATACTCTGGTCTTTTCTCTCGTATCTCGAAGGCCAATTGCTGATATTTAGTGAGCTTTTCACGATGCTTCTCGCCAATGTTCTTTTCATTAGGGCACGCCATATCCACGATCCATAACTTCTTTTCATCATCATTTTCAATCATTAAATCTGGTCTTCTTGCACTGGTTGTTTTTCTCATGGTAAACTCAAAGTCCCAGCAGATCTTCTTACCATTTTTCTCCAGCACAGTTCCTTTACTCCACTTTTGCTTATACCATACAGAATCTCTGGATAACAGACTCTCTTGCTTTGCCCATTCGACTGTGAGAACCATTAATGCATTGTTATGCCGCTTTAGAAAGTCACTTCCCGCCAGGACCTTACATCCAGACAAAATGTGCATTACAGTTTCCTTATGTGCGTCACAGAGTCTGCAATTTTCCGTTGTCACATTCAGCCCTCTGCTTGCTTTCCACCCTCTTGTTTCAATCATTTGTTCTTGCATGTTGATAATGGCACTTACCTTCCTTGCATCTATATTACATTCTAACCATTGATGACTCTCCATGTCAAATCCCTTGAAATGCTCACTTTGCATATTCTTGCTCTTATACTTTTCAATTCGTATTTCTTCTCTCCTTCCCTTGATTTTCTTTTTCAAGTTTTTCCAAATTTTCCTCCAGTCTCCTGCCTGTGTTACGCCTTGTATTTCTACATGATCTAGGCGAAATTGAACATCTTCTCCGAGTTCTCTCAGTGCATCCTCTGCTTCACTTTTGATAGATTTGCCTTCTTTCTGGAATTCCCTTCTCCAAGCTGTCTTTATCCAGGTACTTTCCGAGTGAATCATGTAACAGGCCATTCTTACCTTTGTTTCCTCGTAGAGATCTTTCATACTTTTCAGACCCCTTCCACCATTTTCCCTTCGCATATACAACCGCTCGTCACTGGCTTGCTTTCCATGTACTTTATTGTCTCTCAAAATCTTTTTAATTGCCTTATCAAGCTCATCCAACTTCTGTTTAGTGAAGGTGCAAACGTTCATCACATATCCAGCGACTGGGATCACAGTTCTGTTTATAGCCTTGATGAGATTCTTATCGTATAGCTCTTGCTGAACTAAAACATTCGTTCTTTTCTCTGTTTCCGCCTTTACCCTTTCCATTACTCTTTCCATATCTATCTTTTCTGCTTGCTCACATCCTAGAAATTTATAAATTTCTCTTTGCTCCGGATCTAAAGCTTTCATCTTTTCTTCGAGAACACTAAGTCCTTCTCCCTTTATCATCTTACCTCTCTTAAACACTATTTCAGCACATTTCTTGACGCCATAGCAAGCTCCTGTGTCTAGACTTGCCTGTACTATGGTCTCATTCGCAACTTCTAGTTTGGCGTGGTTTTCTTGGTAGACCTTTAGATCATCTATAAAAAGGCTGTGTGTTCGGATCACTTCTCGATTTCCAGGTGGGCCCATTTTGTATCCTTCAGTTCCTTCTAGTAACATAGCAATTGGTATTTCTGTGAGACAAAACCCCACTGGGGAGTAGCTATCTCCTTGTAGAAACCCTCTCTTGATTTCTATCCATCTACTAAAAACCTTCTTGCCTTTTATTATTATTATTATTATTATTATTATTATTGTTATTATTATTATTATTATTATTATTATTATTATTATTATTATTATTATTATTATTATTATTATTATTATTATTATTATTATTATTATTATTATTATTATTATTATTATTATTATTATTATTATTATTATTATTATTATTATTATTATTATTATTATTATTATTATTATTATTATTATTATTATTATTATCATCATAAGAAACAAAACCATCATCAAAAAATTAACAGAAAAAGAAAATAAAAAGAAACACAACTGTTAAAAACTCTGTACGTTTCGATTAAAAATCTTCGTCATCAATACTTTTCTAATTGGACAACCGAGGATTTATACTCCATGGTAAACAACTTCAATTCAGTTAAGAATAAACTAAAATTACATTTCATTACAAAGAATCCTATTCTTAGTAAACATGACTGACCCCGAAATCAAGAGCCAGTGGGAATTAAAATCGCGCTTTAAATTCAAACTTTTTTCAGCGTAAACAAGAAATGAAGTAACTGGCACATCAGCAAATGTCCCCTCCCCTATGACCCTCCCGTATGTCCTTTCACCCCGTGGGATCAGATAGATCACAGAGCAAACCTCCAAGGGATGCAGCCGGCAACCCCACGGTCCTCCCACTTGACCTTTCAATGATTCGCAAATTGCTGAATCTTGAATGGCTTGATAGGGAATTCCACCCTAACGCCACATGCAAAAAAACATGAAGCCAAATAGGAAGACAGCAGAGCACCGCCAACCAAACCCCCCAGAGAAACCAGATTCAATGGCAGGAATTAGGCCATACCACACGCAAACATATCAAGTTCCACATCTGCAGCCCGTTCATTCAAACGCTTGGGAAGAAAGTTCCCAGTCTGTATTGCCAAAATAATTCCTTACGTCGTAATGAAAAGACATTATCAGCCCCATCGATCATTTTAACCCTAACCTCAAACTTACCATTGTGATTCCCCTCAAAGAAATGACTAAAAAAGTTGGCTTGTGGGATTAATTTACCCCTGTCCAGTGATCCCTCGTTATGTTTGCGTGCGTAAGATCTAAAATAAGATTTGTACACGTTGAATCTTTGCCTAAATTTGGTTTTGGTGCTACCTAAGTATTTTTTGGACATGTCCAGTTCTGAAATCAATCCCAATCTTCTCTATCCATTTATCAAATTCTTTCGATACTGCTCCCAATGCGCCAATAACAACAGGAATGACAGTCCCTTTCTTCATGCCCCACATAGTTGCTACTTCTCTTTTCAAGTCCCCATACTTTTCAATTTTTTCTTGCTCTTTCGTTCTTACTCGAGAATCCCACGGCACTGCTACATCAATGATCTGGCATTCCTTTGCATCTTCATTTACCACCACAATGTCCGGTCTTCTTGCTTCAATTTCGTGATCGCACTGGATGTTGAAATCCCACAATTATTATTATTATCATCATCATTATTATTATTATTATTATTATCATTATCATTATTATTATCATTATTAAGCTCCTAGAAGATTACAAAAGCAGGATCTATACAAAAACAGATACAGCTTACTTGCAGAAGGCAGTAATATATTTACAGAGGATGCAGTTGTAGAAGAAAGTCACAAGCGGGATCAAATTTTATCTTATAGCGCAGTCGGGAGATCTTTTGAAGCGTCCAAAGAAGGATCTACTAAAAGAATGACCTCGCAAACCGCATACCCAAGGGAAGAGAATTACATAGAAACAGTGCGCACAGCACAAGACCAGCTCTCGATGAAACACAAAATCGTCAAGGGAAGTACCAAGGGGAAGTGAATTACGCGGAAGCAGTGCGTACAAGACATGCTCTCGATGAAAACCAAAATCGTCAAGAGAAGTACCTAAGGGAAGAGCGTCACACAGAAGCAGTGCGCATGAGACCTGCTCTCGATGAAAAGCAAAATCGTCAAAACCCAAAGCGAAATAGAATTTTAGATGGAAGTAAAAGCTGGCAGGTACCTAACGGAACTATTGGAAATGCAAAAAAAAACAAAATTTCAGACCAAAACGAAGGCTGGAAAAGACGAAGAGATGACTCTGGGGATGATGGACGGAAAAGAGATCTAAATGTAAAATCTGGTTGGCAAAAACCAAGCGTGACGATCATTGGCGATTGGATGCTGTGAAATGTGAAAAAGAAAGATATAAACGATGAAGTGAAACACGTGAAGTGTTACGTTAAATCCTTTTCAGGAGCGAAAGTTGAAGATATTGAGTCGTATTTACAGCCAACAATAAATTTGAAACCCGAAGGTATCTTTTCATGTTTGGGACAAATAACCTTAGAACTGATTCTCCGAAACAAATTGCTGAGAATACAATTGGATTGGCTAAGACTACCGCAAGTCAGATTGAGCATGTTGCAGTATCAGGTATAGTGACGAGGGCAGATTCCTTACAACTGAATAATAAAAGGTAAGAGGTAAATTCAATACTGGAAGAAAAATTAACAAGGATTGGTATCCCTTATTAAAATCAGGACAACATGAAACATAGTCATCTAGATCGATGGGGATTACATCCAAATTTTGCAGGAAACCATCTTTTGACAGGAAATTTTATTGAATATTTAAAATCATGACTTGTAGAGGTCTACTCTAACTTTGTATCTTTTAGTGATGACTTGTCTGATAAAGCTCAAACGCAAACGTGAAGAAGCTGTAATATTACTGATGAAAATATCAACGTACAGCCAAGGTCAGACCACGATATATCATTAAATAAAAGTTCACATGCTCGACCTAAAAATCAAACATCTGAAATTTCTGAAATAAATAGTGGTACTTCCAGTCTATCTATATCGTTAACTACCTCATTTTCTTCTGATGATTCAGATGTCTCCTGTGACATAGACAGATTTTTCGAGCTGAGAAAAAAGTATTATAAAAACCTTATGTTGGCATTTTTGAGCATCTCCCCCTCCGAAGAGATAGAAATGGATATGGAGGAGGGCTAATCGTGTATGCTAGAACAGGAATCGCATGTAACAGAGTGCATTCACTAGAAACCCTGAATCTAGAGCTCATATGTTCTGAAATCACTATTCAAGAGAAGAAATGGATTTTATACTGCATTTATCAGCCACCTGACTTAAATGTTAGGTTTCTCTTTGACAAACTGTCGACTTCTTTAAATACTGCCCTTGACAAATATGATAGCATTATTATCATGGGCGATATAAACATCGATACACAAAATGATCAGAATCCGGGCCACAATGAATTTACTACTTTTTGTGGTGTTTTTGGGCTCTCCAACCTTGTAGCTTGAAAAACTTGTTTCACTAAACAGAGTAACTCTTCGATAGTCTTAGATAACAAAATAATCGACCTCAGGGAAATTGCCGAAAGATGTCTCCCAGATCTTTTTTTGATTGAGGAAACAAAGCTCAATCCAAGTTTTAAAACAGAAACACTACTCGCGAAAAATCATCAGAACCCCCTCCGAAGAGATAGAAATGGATATGGAGGAGGGCTAATCGTGTATGCTAGAACAGGAATCGCATGTAACAGAGTGCATTCACTAGAAACCCTGAATCTAGAGCTCATATGTTCTGAAATCACTATTCAAGAGAAGAAATGGATTTTATACTGCATTTATCAGCCACCTGACTTAAATGTTAGGTCTCTCTTTGACAAACTGTCGACTTCTTTAAATACTGCCCTTGACAAATATGATAGCATTATTATCATGGGCGATATAAACATCGATACACAAAATGATCAGAATCCGGGCCACAATGAATTTACTACTTTTTGTGGTGTTTTTGGGCTCTCCAACCTTGTAACTTGAAAAACTTGTTTCACTAAACAGAGTAACTCTTCGATTGATGTTATTCTAACCAACAAACCAAGACTTTTTCAAACCACCTCAATTTTCGAAACAGGGCAAAGTGATTGTCATGGGCTGGTAGCAACCACTATGAGCAGCAATATTCTACAAATGCCCAAGCCCCGGACAGTTCGGTATGGGTTAGAGAGTATTTCTTTCCTTGGATGTAAACTGTGGCATGGAATCTCCAATGACATTAAACAGTCACTTAATATTTCCATCTTTAGATTGAAATCCATGCAATGAGAATAGGGCGAAATTTAAACAGCAACGCAACAAATGCGTCAAGTAAAGATGGAAAGCGATTAAAGATCATTTCTAAAAGGCTACAAGTAAAGGAATCATGTCTAACAAAGAATTTTGGGATCTCGTTAAGCCCTATCTATCTAACAGAGGACGCTTATCAGACAACAATATAACACTCATAAAAGATCAGAAAATTATCACAGACGAGCCAACTTTGTGTCAGCTTTTCAATGATCATTACATCAAAATTGTACAAAATTCAAGTGGTAGAAAACCACTTAATGTTGCAGATACAACTGATTTAGAAGATGATCGTGATATTGTTAAACTCATTTTAGAAATATATAAAAATCACCCAAGTATCTTGGCAATCATTGAGCACAGGGGATTTGTTTCAGAATATTTTTCGTTTAACGAGGTAACGAGTAAAGAAGTAAGGGAAATAGTTAAATCCCTCGATTGTCGGAAATCAATGGGCGAGGATATGATAGCTACCTCCTAAGCTAGTATCTTTATCAGCAGACGAACTGACTGTCCCTTTAACAGATGCCATCAATAGCAGCATCCGGAATTGTAAATTCCCAGATAATGGAAAACGTTCAGCGGTGAGCCCCCTCGATAAGGGAGAACAAAATAAAACTGTTGAAAAAAATTCCGCCCAGTAAGTGTTTTAAATGTTTTCTCAAAAGTCAAGGAATATCAAGCACAAAATTCACCTGAAGGAGGAACATGAGAATGACCCTGATAGCAATATTTCAAAACATTTTAATTTGCCAAACCATTCCATTGAAGACATGTCAATTCTTGGTCTCCTCTTCGCTCCTACAGACAGCACTAAACGCAAAACATTGGAAAAGCGCATCATTTTCAGACTTGCTACACTTCATCCTGCTGGACTTAACAAACAATTTAATTACTTACAGTAGCTTTCTCATAGCATTACTCTTCTTTTCTATACTAGCTCTTGTTTTATTATTTTCATTTTATTTTGTTAAGCTCGTGCTTACACTTCTTATCCCTGTTGCGTCACCACTATTCCTTTGCATTCGAATTCTATCATTCGAATCTCTTCTTCCTTTACTACTATCGTTCTACTAATCTTACTTCACTTGATAACGGGCTCAGCTCGAAACGTCGTGTTTCAGAACAACTCTGCTCAAGGTACGATTATTTTTATTCTTGAATGTTTTATTTAAATCTATATCGTACAACACGCTCAAAATAAGATTGTTTTTCTCAAAAGTGTTTGAGAAAATAATCAAAAAACAACTGAAGCCATACCTTGACAAAACTCTTTCTATCTTCATTGCCGCTTATAGGGAACGTTATGGTACTCACCATGTATTGATAAGACTAACTGAAGATTGGAGATTGAAATTAGATAATGATCAAATCGTAGGTGCCGTGCTCATGGACTTATCAAAGGCCTTTGACTGCATACCACACGACTTACTTATAGCCAAGTTATCCACTTACGGATTTGATGAAAATTCCTTATTTTTTACATATTCATATTTAAAGCGGCGAGATCAATGTGTTAGGATTAATAATGTTTATGGCTCGTTTCAGCGTATACTTTCCGGTGTTCCACAAGGATCGGTACTTGGACCGATCCTTTTCAATTTTTACATAAACGATCTCCCACTTTTCATTAAGGAAGCTGAAGTAGATAATTACGCAGATGACAATTCTTTGGTTTCCTGCTCTAGAAGCATGTCAGACTTACTCAAGGTTTTAGAGTGGGAAGCCAATGTTGCTCTAAAATGGTTGAAAGAAAATGAGATGATAGCAAATCGGGAAAATTTCAGGCTATTTTAATCAAGAAAGACCGTTCAGATACAAGCGGTATTGACATTTGCCTTAGTGATAAGAACATTAAATCAGAAAAAACTGTAAAGCTTTTGGGGGTTAAACTCGACAACAAGTTTAATTTTGATGCACATATCTCAGATTTGAATAAGAAAGCTGCTACACAATTGAATGTACTGAAAAGGCTTAAACAATTTATTGGTTTTGAAGAAAGGAAAACACTTGTTCAAAGTTTTGTTTATTCTAACTTTAATTACTGTCCTTTAGTGTGGCACTTGTCATCTGCAAAGTCACTACAAAAAGTCGAACGCATATAAGAGAGAGCACTAAGATTTCAAGCAAAAATTATATGCATGTTTCTCGTTTACGAGCTCGATGTATCGAAATCTACAAAGCTATGAAGCAGCGAAATCCTGTTTTTATGTAAAACATATTTTATTTTAAATCGTCTACTAATCTGAGCCGCTCGCAGAGAAATCCACGTGATTTGCTACATCACAGACCTAATCAAACAACTTTCGGTACTAATAGTCTAAGAGCCTTGGGGCCTAAGATATGGAATGGACTCCCGAACGAAATGAAGTCTGCTCAAAATATAAACGTTTCTAAGAGATTGCTAAAAACAATGGGACAATGGGATGGAGTTGAATCCAACTGCAATGCATGTCAATTTGAAAAAACACAACATCAATCAAAATCAATAAAAAGAAATCCATGAATTAGTATTATTAAAATAGTGTGGCATCTTAATCATTATTAAATTTGTTATTTTAAATTAATTATTGTTTTCCATTGTAAATATTTTCGAAATTGATTAGCTTCTTTTATTTAATTTATTTAGAAGCTATGTATTATAGTTCTCGAAATAGAATAAGATGACACATCCAAATCAAAAAAGTCATCATTTTCTTCAGAGCCTTCTCTGTATCAACGGGATTGACGGCATCAAACCTGAATTGCGCATTTAGTTGATTAACAAGATATTCATTACATAACAGGGAGGTAGGGGTTTGCACTCTAGGGGTAAAATTTTCCTAACAGACCTTTAAGCTATTCAGCAAAAGAGCCTGGATCAAGCGCTATTTTTATACAATTTTATACACGAGATTCGATCGAGCGGCGTCAGAGCTTCTATAACTATTGTGCACATTCGAAGATTCTACAAAATGTAGCAAAGTATCGTTCGATTGAGATTCCTTTCTAGAATAACTAGAAGGTCTATTTGTTTCTCACTGTTTGATCATGAATTGCCATGCAGTCTCCAAAACTGCTGCAGATATCTATCTTGACATCTAAAGCATCACTGGAGGAATAAACGATGTTCAAATACGATAAAAACAGAAATGGCCACTCAAGTTTTCTCAGATCTGTTTCTGGAAATTTTTTCCCCTCCTCCACTACTTGCCTTACCCCTTGGTTTACCCCATGAAGCATTTGGTGACATCTCCAGACAGTTTCAGAAAGGTTTCACAGGTCCGTTCGAATCGATTTGAGAACCTGGAGAATCTCCGACGCAGCAAGTGAAATAAGACAAACTTATTTTGCGTTAAGAAAGATGCATGCGGCAAGGAAACTTTTTGAATTTGAGATAAGGATTTGGGGAGCCTTCATTCTTGAAATCAAGCGAATGCTGCGCTGCATATGGCTCTAGCAATCGAAAGAACGGGCAGAGGTCTACTAGTAAAGACTTGCGATCGAGTATCAAAAACTACGAGGACTGCCGTTCGGAAAAGAGCACAAAAATTTGGCAAGGTTCACACAGAAAAGGAAATTGTACCGGGTGTCCCAGAAAAAAGGTAACAGATTTGATCACGGCTAGCGCTAAGGATTTAGCTTGAATCGATCGGAAATAATCTTTAAACTATTCCTCGATAGTCAGTTTGAAGATAGACACCTTGTTTGCTGATATTGGAGCATTGAAAGAAGAAATTTTTATCATGAAAGACAAGATTTGCCTCCACCCCTAAACCAGAGCTTTTGGGTTTTGGCCTAAGTTGTTGACGCACTTGTTGTGGAATCTCCTGAATCAGAGCGAAGTACAAGCAAGAAGCCTCGTGCTTCGGAAAAATTCTTGATGGAAATCGAAATCGAACTTGAAATCAAATTCACGATTTTTTTCCCACAAGAGACATCTCCTTTCATTCAACAAAACCTTTGAATTACACCTGCCGAATAAAAGTTATTCATCAGCGAAATAATTCCCTTGGGTGTGAAAAAATCTTTCTTGTTGGAATAAACTGCATTTTTGTTATCATTGGAATTATTACGAAACAAGCAATCGCGTATACCCAAAGGATAAAAATTAACAAGGATAAGATCCTTGAAAGTGCTCACTCGTGCTTAAATTGTTTCTATTCTGTAAATTCATCTTGACTGAAGAAAGATATTCCATGGTGATTATATTCATTGATACGTTTGTCAGTCTTTAGTTTTTACATTTCCATTCAATTGTGTACCTAAGCACACTGGTCCTTGTTCAGAATTTCTACGCTATGTATGTCCTTGAGGAGATTCCCCAAAACAGCGCGTTTGTAGTTTAGGCCAAAACCTAAAAGCTCTGGTTTCGAGATGGAGGCAAATCTGTGCTTTCAAGATAAAAACATCTTCTCTCAATGTTCTTATATCACCAAACAAGGTATCTATCTTCAAGTAAACTATCAAGGAATAGTTCAAAGATGATTTCCGATTGATTCGAGCTCAATTCTTTATACTAGCCTTGATCAAATCCGTTACCTTTTTTTGGGACACCCGGTACATGCAAAGTCTTGTGTTCCAAGTAAGTGGTGTGTTATTTCCATGAATTTTGATAAAATCATGAACTCTGATAAAATTTCGAGTGCCTTAAGAGCCAGAATTGGATGGTACGCCGAAATGAAAGGAATGAAACGTTTTGTTGAAATATACGTTTAAAGAACGTAATATTGTTCTAATTGCCCATGATCCTTCGCTTTCCGTCGTCTATTGATAGCTGATCCTTTGTGCTTTCCTCAACTACCTTTTCTGACAGCTCTTTTGAATTTTCTTCTGAATCTGCTACCAACACGGTGTTATCTACATATCACATCTTATGAATGTCATGTTCACTGACGGCAAGGCATAGTGAGCCTTTCAGTTCTCTTAAATCCATTTCGCTTTAGAAGTTAAATAAATCTGGTAAGAAATGCAACCTTCTCGTACTTCTCTGTCTGTCTGTCTGTCTGTCTGTCTGTCTGTCTGTCTGTCTGTCTGTCTGTCTGTCTGTCTGTCTGCCTGCCTGCCTGCCTGCCTGCCTGTCTGTCTGTCTGTCTGTCTGTCTGTCTGTCTCTCTCTCTCTCTCAAGGTTGCGTTTGTTCCAATAAAGATTGCGAAGTATCACCATTCCTTTACCTTGCATATCAAGCTCATAGACTACACAAAGAACACTTTTTGATTCCTGATTTGACAGGTGCTCCCCCAGGAATTTCACAATAGGACATTTGCCTTCCGATAAACCCCATATTTCTTTGAAAAAAGAAATTTACTTACATCTTGGTATAAACTGTCCAAGTCCATTTCTTGCAATGACAGATATGCATCTGGATTGAGTACAGGTTGGCTCGCACGCCGTAGGGACACATGTCTTGGTCGATTCCGTAGGTCTTCCGTTGGATCCTCGTAATCATGACCATTGTCTTCATCGCTTGTATCTTGGTCACTTCCTTCACCTGGAGGAGGCGGCGGAAGGCTCTTTTGTGGTGGAAGAGGTACAGTTGGCGAACGGGGCCTCTCTGTTAGAGTCGGAACTGTCTCAGGGTCACAATACGCATCTGAATCTGAATCTGATTCAACTGTAATAATAATTTAAAAATTCTATTTAGAATACTGAGAAACCTAAAGGGCCCTGGTCAACAAAGATGCTTTGCGGCCTTCAGCTATCATCAATGTCAACGATTCCATTGCCCTTAGCTGCGAAACGGCTGGTAGGCAAGGTACCGGGTGAGTCGAAAAAGACCAGGCGTTTGAAAGGCTACTGCTCCCTGAGCATATAAGCAATGATATTTTGCATTGTCTGATTAAAAAGCGAGCATGTTCAATTACGCCCAGAATTTTTCTTGGCAAAAATCAGTCACGCCTTTCAGATTCTGTAAGCAATTTTCTGAAAAAAATCCCTCCGAGAATCCTTTGAAAGCGCGCTCAAATTACAAGCAAGTTTCCCTTATGTGTTTACCTCATAGCGATGAGACTCAGCAACCTTTAGAAGGCACTTTCCTCTTGACGAGTTTAAAAACGTCTTCCCCCTAATGTGAATAACTTATTAAGAGGGATTTCATTCTCCCATGGGACAAAATATATGAATACATCCAAGAGTAACTATTGTTCGGAAGGAGAACAAAGAGAAATCATTCTTGTTGTTTTTCTCGTTTTTGCAGGTTTTCGAAAGGGATTTTCTGCAAAAAGTCTCCTATTTCGACGGGAAGGAATGACTGATTAAAGCCAGGTAAATTACTGGACCTAATTTGACATATCGGGAGCAAAATAAGAAAGTTTTCAATATCATAGTTTTCCTATTCAGCATGCAGGATTTTTCAAACGCCGGGTGCACTGTGATCCAGCTCTTTAGAAATCATGGAATCAATACCAGAAAATGAAAAGTCGAGCATAAGCTATTTGACAATCTAATCTAATGGAAGAGACACGATAATATTGAACAAAACAAAACATTTTCAAATCGGAGTTGTGAGTTCAGAGTTGTGATTTTTCGAAGTTGGCCTGTGATGCTAAGTTTTGTTTACATTACCATTTCCGGTCTAACGTTTGTGGCATCAATGAAAACATACAAATTGAAATTACTATATATCCTCAACGAGAAGGCCAATTTTCAAACCACTTTTCATTTTACAGACACATATCTACTCTTTTCGAAAATGCAAATTAAACCTTTAAAATCTCGAGGTAAAAAAGACTTTTTTCAAAATGGAGTATAAAAAAGACTTTTTTCAAAATGGAGTACGGCATTTCTAGGCTCAAAAACAGTGGAAAACATCAGAATTTCGTCTTGAAAACAGAAACAAGGGGTTTATTATTTGACTTGCACATGTAACAAGCGACTCTAGTTCTTGTTTCTGCTTACACATCTCTCATAGACTTAAGTCTCCTTTCACCTTGGTCTCTCCTTAGATATAATCGCTCATCACTTGCTTGTCTTCCTGACATGTTGTTCTTCCTCGATTCCCTTTTAAGAAATTGATCCAGCCCATTCAGTCCACCCTTTTGTCAGTTTACATACATACATTGAATAAGCTGACACTGGAATAACTTTAGAATTAATTGCTTGTATCAGATTTTCATCATTTAGTTCGGATTTCATTAGCAGTTTCAGCCTTTTTGTCACTTCTTCTCTAATGTTTACATACATTAGAGAAGTTGTTTGGGATGTTGATGTTGTTTGTAATGGCAGGTCGCATTTTCAAAAGCTCCAGCAAACCGAAGTTTTTTGCATGGCTTCTGATAGTTTTCCTGCTACGTTTTCACATTGCAATAACTTACAGATGCCAGGAGGACGCTGAGACAAGATCTCGAGCATTTATCAATGGGAAGAACGAGGATTGCAATGGATTTAGATCGAAAGAATGTGGAGAAAAGTTGGCATGCAAGATGAAGGGCCTAGCCAAACTAGGCCCATTCCCCTTTTCAAAAAGAAAGTTCTGCAAAGCGAGGATACCTTACGTTTCAGACAAAGGACACCATGGAAGCTTTCAGATATTGAGTGGAGCCACCATCCTTATCATATTGGCAGGGGATGTTCACAAAAATCCAGGACCAGTCAGAAATCCATGCTCTGTTTGCAATAACCCAGTAGCATCCACACACAGGGCACTACCATGCGATTCTTACAAAAAGTCATGTCATATTGGAAAGAAATGCGGAAATACAAAGCCTGATATTTACATTCAGATGAAAACAAACAGCGTCAAGTGGACGTGTCCTGCATGCTCCATCCCAAGATGGCAAATACAAGAACCACCATTAGCCATGCAGCTGAATGAGGACATGAGGCCTAACGGTTTGGAAGACAAGGGTATGTTCAAAGTGTTAAATTCAAAAATAGGTATTAATGGAATGAAAATTGCACATCTCAATGTTAATGGTTTACTATCTAAGCTTAGACAGGTTGAAATGCTCTTGCATTTCTGCCATCTAGATATACTTGCAATCACTGAGACACACTTAAACTGGAAAGTATCAGATAATAAGATCTCTGTTGATGATTACAAAACAGAAAGATTTGACAGAGAAGGTAAAAGTGGAGGGGGTTGCTTGCTTTACTACAGAAGCTGCCTAATTGTTACCCCAGTCAAAGAGGTAAATGACACCAAAGAAACTGAGTCAGTGTGGATTGAGTTATGCCTACAGTCACAAAAATTCTTGATAGGTTGCATGTACAGAGCACCAACAGATAGGGCCTTT
Source organism: Aurelia sp. 4 Dawson et al 2005 (assembly GCA_964019985.1). Lineage (NCBI taxonomy): Eukaryota > Metazoa > Cnidaria > Scyphozoa > Semaeostomeae > Ulmaridae > Aurelia > Aurelia sp. 4 Dawson et al 2005. Next base: position 6,895,158 of record OZ026509.1, read on the forward strand.
TACGATCATTTTTCGAAAATACTAAACCACCTGTGGACCAAGCGAAAGAACATCGTAATATTAGGTGATTTTAATTCTGATTTACTAAGCAAGGATAGCTCTAAAGAAAGTACACAGGCAGGGAAAAATATAAAGCAAGTCTTAAAGGCGTTTGACTTTCACAACCTGATAGATAAACCAACTCGTATCTCGGAATCATCAAAGACATTGATTGACCTCATAGTAGTAAGTGATAAAATAAAGAGCTCAAATAAAATCATCAGGTCTGGAACATTCGAACCAGCAATTTCAGACCATAAATTAGTTTACTGCGTACTGAATATACAGAAGATGCATAACAAACCCCAGGTTAAGTACGTTAAAGACAGAAAGAGATTCAACGAAGAAAAGTTTAGAGAAATGTTAGACCAAGTCCCTTGGAGGGTCATCAGTACTTTTGAGGAAATAGATGAAGCAGTATACTGTTGGGAGACCATGTACAAGGATGTACTAAATAAGTTTATTACCCATAGGCTAGCAAAAATTCGACCAAATAATCTGCCTTGGGTCAACAGAGAAATCAAGAAAGCAATGAATTTGAGATGCAAAGTTCTAATAAAATGGCAAAGAAACAGGCAAGATATGAAGTTGAGGGATGAATATAAATCTTTAAGGAATAAGGTCAATTACATGCTCAGAAAAGCTGAAGCCGAGTATTGGAAGGAACAATTTAGCAAATCAAATAGTTCCAGAGAGTTTTGGCCGACAGTGAATAAAATGAAAGGAAAGTCTAAGCCTAGTAATATCCAAGCATTAAAGAATGATGTGGGAGAACTTGTTACAAACGACTCGGAAAAGGTTGAGCTTTTGAACAATTATTTTGCTGATGTTGGAAAAAAGCTAGCATCAACCTTTCCAAGTGAAGATGATGAAAACTGTATGACACGTATTACTCGAGTGACAACCACTTGTGAATGTTTTGAGAGCGATACGACTTATTTGGCACATCAAATTGCAGTCCTAAATCCATACAAATCCATGGGAGCTGACGAAATAGCCCCAAGAGAACTCAGGGCTGCAAACAATTCCATCTTGAGAGGGTTAAAGCTTGTGATTGATAAGAGCTTTGAGGAAAGCAGATTCCTCCAGTCATGGAAGACTGCAAAGCTAAAAAAGGCATTCAAAAAAGGATCAAATGTTGAAAGGGAAAACTACAGGCCATTGTCACTACTTAGCATTCCTAGTAAGATACAGGAGGGTCAAATTTGCAAGACCGTAGACAAGCATCTTGACATGAATGGTGTCACAACTCCTTACCAGTGGGGATTTAAAAAGGGTAAATCCATAGAGGGACTACTCCTATTGATGACTGAAACATGGAAAAAGGCCATAGACAAAGGTTGGATTGTTGGTGTATTGCTTATTGATTTTCGGAAAGCTTTCGACTCAGTCAGTCATACCATAATGAAAGCAAAACTACAAGGTTTTGGATTTACAGGAAAGGCATACAGAATACTTGAAAGCTACCTGGATGACAGGCAACAATTTGTAGAATTGAATGGTACAAGATCAGGCATGAGAGATGTCTCTTATGGGGTGCCGCAAGGCTCACTCCTAGGCCCAAGACTGTTTTCCATGTATATTAACGATCTACCCGATCATATTACTAAAGGAGACGTCTATCTATTCGCTGATGATACGACATTCTATTATGTTGGGCAAAATATAGAAGAGGCCGTGGATTCACTAAATGAAATCGGGATAGAGATAAAACAGTGGTGTGAGAAAAATCGGCTAACAATCCATAGTGACAAATCTGAAGTAATGATAATAACCAGACAAGATTTTGTAGGTCCTTTGCGCCCAGTAAAGATCGGTGATAGCATCATTAAGTATAAAAACAGTGTAACATCTTTAGGTGTTACCATAGACAAACATCTAAAATGGGATCAACAAATAAAGAAAGTGGCAAAATCTTATAGAGCAAAAATGAGTTTAGGAGAATGACATACCTCCCAATCGCCACCCAAGAAGAGATCTATTTTAAAACCGTGATTGCTGCAGTAACGTACGGAATAGCAGTTTGGGGAACATGTTCTCAAGCACTTATGTCGCAACTCGAAAGAATTCACGCTAGGGCTGCTAAACTCATTCACAAAGAATATTTCAGATGAGGAAGCATTGTTGAATGCGAATTGGGATAGACTAGATTACATCTACAAGAGACGAATGCTGACGACCATGCACAAAGTATGTCATGGTGACTGTCCGGAGGACTTCAAACAGCTCTTTGACAAAAGGTGTGGCCGGTATGCACGAAAAAATTCACTTGTTGTGCCTCGAGTAGCAACGGAACAAGGAAGGATGTCAGCAAGGTTTCGTGGTCCAAATCTGTGGAATCAATTGCCAGAGACTCTAAGATCAAGTTATAATCAAGAAACTTTTAAAAGGAATATTAAGATGGCAAAATCAGCTATAAAAGCAACAAGTTTCCAGAAAGAAGCATCTTTGATAACATTCAAACAGCAAGATTTTATTTATTATTAACTATTTTAATTTTTAATATTGTTCTCTGTTTTTCATAACTTTATGTATGTATGTATGTATGTATGTATGTATGTATGTATGTATGTATGTATGTATGTATGTATGTATGTATGTATGTATGTATGTATGTATGTATGTATGTATGTATGTATGTATGTATGTATGTATGTATGTATGTATGTATGTATGTATGTATGTATGTATGTATGTATGTATGTATGTATGTATGTATGTATGTATGTATGTATGTATGTATGTATGTATGTATGTATGTATGTATGTATGTATGTATGTATGTATGTATGTATGTATGTATGTATGTATGTATGTATGTATGTATGTATGTATGTATGTATGTATGTATGTATGTATGTATGTATGTATGTATGTATGTATGTATGTATGTATGTATGTATGTATGTATGTATGTATGTATGTATGTATGTATGTATGTATGTATGTATGTATGTATGTATGTATGTATGTATGTATGTATGTATGTATGTATGTATGTATGTATGTATGTATGTATGTATGTATGTATGTATGTATGTATGTATGTATGTATGTATGTATGTATGTATGTATGTATGTATGTATGTATGTATGTATGTATGTATGTATGTATGTATGTATGTATGTATGTATGTATGTATGTATGTATGTATGTATGTATGTATGTATGTATGTATGTATGTATGTATGTATGTATGTATGTATGTATGTATGTATGTATGTATGTATGTATGTATGTATGTATGTATGTATGTATGTATGTATGTATGTATGTATGTATGTATGTATGTATGTATGTATGTATGTATGTATGTATGTATGTATGTATGTATGTATGTATGTATGTATGTATGTATGTATGTATGTATGTATGTATGTATGTATGTATGTATGTATGTATGTATGTATGTATGTATGTATGTATGTATGTATGTATGTATGTATGTATGTATGTATGTATGTATGTATGTATGTATGTATGTATGTATGTATGTATGTATGTATGTATGTATGTATGTATGTATGTATGTATGTATGTATGTATGTATGTATGTATGTATGTATGTATGTATGTATGTATGTATGTATGTATGTATGTATGTATGTATGTATGTATGTATGTATGTATGTATGTATGTATGTATGTATGTATGTATGTATGTATGTATGTATGTATGTATGTATGTATGTATGTATGTATGTATGTATGTATGTATGTATGTATGTATGTATGTATGTATGTATGTATGTATGTATGTATGTATGTATGTATGTATGTATGTATGTATGTATGTATGTATGTATGTATGTATGTATGTATGTATGTATGTATGTATGTATGTATGTATGTATACACCTGCTTTGTCTTGATGCCATCTGCCTGCTCCGCTCCAAGAAACGTACATATCTCCTCCTGATCTGGGTCTAAAGTCTTCAGCCTTTCTTGTAACACTTGCAATCCTTCACCTTTCACCATTTTTCCAAGTTCAAACACAATTTCTGCACATTTTGACACACCATAACAAGCTCCTGTATCTAAACTCGCTTGTACAATAACTTCGTTTATCTCCTTTCATAGATAGTGTGATTCCTGATATACCTTAAGGTCATCTACAAACAGACTGTAAGTCCGGCTTAAGTCTCTCTTTCCTGGCTCTCCCATTCGATATCCTTTACTCTGTTCAAGAAGCTTAGCAATAGGTATTTCTGTGATACAAAATCTAACCGGTGAGTAACTATCTCCTTGCAGGAAGCCTCACTTTATATCTATCAATCTGCTTAAACACTTTTCCCCATCTTTGCAGGGTTCAAGTCTTGTTTTCCATTTACTCATTAATTCTCTCAACAATGAAATGACTACTGTGAGTATGCCAACCCACTCATACACTCGTACCATCCAATCATGATGCACTTAGTCATAGGCTTTCTGATAGTCATAGAAGGCTACAGCTAAATTCCTATGGTATGTCTTTACTTCTTCCATGATACAGCTGTCAATGATTAACTGGTCACTTGTGCCCAGGACACTCTCCACTGCTCCAAGCTGCCCTTCATCCCAGATGTTATTCTCTAGTGCATGTTCCCTCATGTATCTGCCAATCAGTCCTGTCATAATCTTATATGAAGTGTTCAAAAACGTGATTGGGCGATATTTCTGCTCATCACTAAGATCTTGTGTCTTTTTGGACTGTTCTTCCTGTTGGCCACCAAATTGGTATCAGGCCGTTATCATCCTGCATTCACTCAAATGCTCTCGTTAATGCTTTTTGTGCTGTTTGGAATCGTATCCACCAGTAATTCTGAGTACCATCTATTCCTGGAGCTGTCCAGTTCTTCCTCTTTCTAATCTCCCCAACTATTTTATTTTCCGTGAACGTAAACTCATTTACATTTTGCACCTTCTCCTGCAATACCATTTTCACATTCTGCATCCATGGCATTTCTGATGTCTTCATCTTTTTCCCATATTCCAGCCAAGAACTCAATAAACTTTACCATCGGTGGTTGTTCTCAATCATATACAGTCTTTTCCTCCAAGGTCTTAAAAAAGGCTTCGGGTCTTTTTCAACGTTGGCATTGACATTTATTCTGTTTCCCCTTTCACTCATCTTTTTCAGTTTCACCTTATCGCATCGTAACTGATCTACCCATTTCTCTTTGTATCTTCTGATGTTCTCTGATGTTGTTTCTGACTCCTCCATTTAGTGTTTTAAGTCCTTCAAGATCTTTTTCTCTTTGTCTGTTGCTTTTCTCTTTTGTTTTTGCCTATGCAGCGTATTCCCAGCCCTAGCTATTCTTTGTGTTAGCAATTTCATTTCTCTTCTTATTTTTCTTACTATCCTGTTTCCGCTAGATGGTTTTTTTCTTTTATTACTACTACTTACTTTTTACGGTAACCCCATCTTGATTTCCACAGCCCTACTCATCGCATACACCTGGTCAGTAATTTCTGGTATGGTGTATAAACTCCCAAATATTGCCCCCAAGACACCGTCTGCTCTTTCTTGCAACTCAGCAGGAATCTTGAGTTTCATTTATTTTTCCCTAGGTTCCATGTCTTGCATTGTGATATGATTCAAGTTGCTAAGTTGCTCCTTGAATATAGACTCTAGATATTCATTGATTAGCTCAGGATTCTCCACTGCCGTTCCATGTTCTACTGTGATTCCTCCCGATCCACTTCATCAGAAATTATGTCCTGGTGGTCGTCTCTTTGGTTTCCCCAGCTATCATTCTAAGCTTCATTTCTTTGTCGCACTAGAATAAGATTAGTAATAGTTTGTTCTTTTTCGGAACCTTGCTGCATTGTCAAGAAACTTCTGTACGCTGCCTGTTGCGTGCTCTGGGTACTCGTCAACCCATCTCTCTTTCACCCTTTTCATAAATCCACTCCACGGCCTCTTTCTTCATTGTCAATTTGTACCAATCTTACTTTCATCTCCGTTGTCCACTGTAGACTGTATAATAACTATTATTTTTATTGCTGATGTCCACGGTTAGTAATAGTCTCAAATTAATCTAACCGGAATATGCCTTGACACCGGGTCCAACAAGTTCCTCAGGTTTCAAGAACCATTCAAAGTGTCCTGGCAGTTCCCAAAGTGTTGACTTTTGCAACAGTTCTACTCTCGTTGTAACTCCAATCTCTTTTAAGTATCCATTCGAGCCTTTTGGTATGGTTCCGAGTGCTCCTATAACGATTGGTATAACTTTGGCCTTAACTTTCCATAATGAGCGAATTTCTCTGGCTAGATCCCGATATTTCTCTATCTTCTCCCTTATTATTATTACCATTATCATTATTATCATCATCATCATAGTTATCATCATTACTACTACTACTATTATTATTATTACTATTATTATCATCATTAGTATCATAAAAACAAACACTGTTGGATCACATAAACTTTTCGATTAAATCTTCTTTAGTATAAAAACTTTACATGGCAGCCGAGAATTTATAGACCTTACGTTGTTTACGCCTAAAATTATTTACATGGTGATAATGCTATATTTACAATTGGTCTATCTGAAAAACCTTACAACAAACAATAGAATATTTGCTGCTATGCACAAGTTAAAATATTTTCTAGCTTCCTTTGTGAATTAGAAAAGGGACTGGGAGCTCCTAAACCTATACTGGTAACTTTTCTACTCCCCCAAATGACCCTCCGAAAAATTCGCATACTGCTTAACTCTTCTTCTAGCAGTAGCTGAATCCCAGATGATTATACAATAAAATTTTTCCTTTGTGAATTTGAAAAAGGACTGGAACCTCTTTAAACTCATACTGAATCCTTTGAGGTTACACTGTCAACCTTGCAGCTCCCCCAAGTGACCCCCCGAAAGAACCGCACACTGCTTAACTCTTCTTCTAGCAATAGCTGAATCCCACGTGAAGCCACAAAGGGCAAGCACAAAACAGACAGTACAACCCCTTGGGACAATCAAATACAATGGCAGAATTTAAGCCGTTCCGCATGCAAACACGTCCAATTCTACATCTGCAGCTCTTTCATTGAGACCCTTTGGCGCAAAAGTTTCAAGTCGATATTGCCAAAACAACTCCCGCCTACGCAGCGAAAAAATATCATCAGCCCCATCTATGACTTTAATCCCAACCCGAAAATTTCCGTTGTATCCGTTTTCAAGAAAATGACTGAAAAAACCTGCTTGTGGAACAGGTTTCCCCTTATCAAGAGAATTTTCGCTGTGTTTGCGTGCATATGTTCTAAAATAGGATTTGTAAACATTAAACCTTTGCCGAAATTTCGTCTTGGTACTACCGACATACTTCATGTTGCATGACTCACATTGCAACAAATAAACCACGTGATCAGAGTTGCAATCAAATCGCCCCGAAATCATTATTATTATCATTATCATCATTATTGTGAGTTCATTTCACACCGTTATTGGTGGATTTTTCTTGAAGGTCCAGTAGCAACAAGCCTCCTTAGAGCTCCAAGACTTTCCTTACGATCCTGGCTGTGTTCAGCAACGCTGTGGTCTGCATGGTGTCAATTTTTGTTCGGATTCCGATCTGGTCTAATCTATCTTTCAATGACTTTGGAACTGTTCCCAAAGCCCCTATCATTATTGGGATTACAGTTACTTTCTTATTCCATAGTACAAGTAATTCTCTTGCCGAATCTTGATAATTCTCCCTTTTTCCCTTTCTTTCATTTCAACTCTGTGATCTCCAGGTATTGCAAAATCCACAATCTGACATGTCTTCTTTTCTTTGTCAACAATTATGAGGTCATGCCTTCTAGCTTCTATATGATGATCCGTTTGCATTCCATGTATTCCGTCTGCACTCTGTGATCCGGTTTTTTTTCATTTTCAAGGACAGATTCTGGTTTGTGTTCATACCATTTATAAGCATGATTGAATTCTAGCTGCTTGCATAATTCCCAATGGACTGCTGTTCCTATAAGGTCGTGTCTCTTCTTGTACTCTTTTTGTGCAAGTTTTGTGCATTCACAAATGATGTGTATTACAGTTTCTTCTTTTTGTCCACACATACGACAGAGGCTATTTTCCTGGGTTTTATCTATTCTTGCCTTGATGTAATTTGTTCGGATACATTGATCTTGTGCAGCGGTAATCAGTGACTCAGTTTCTCGTTTTAATGTTCCATTTCTGAGCCATGCCCATGACATATCATCTGCTATATCAATTGTTTGCCTCATGAACTGTCCATGCATTGGCTTTTCTTTCCACCTCTCCTTTCTTTCTGCTGCCCTGCACCTTTTAAGGTCATCAACAGATTCCCCAGATACTTAATACCAATCTTTTGCTGCTCTTATTAGCCTTTCGCTACTATTCTCGACATACTCTCTCAAACCGAGCACAGAATTCTCAACACACTCTTCAATAGAAATAAGCCCCCTCCCGCCGTCCTTTCTTCCCACATATAGCCTGTCAACGTTATCCTTTGGATGGAAAGTTTTGTGCATTGTGAGAAGTTTTCTGGTTCTCTTGTCTATTGCTTTTAGCCCATCTACAGCCCAATCCTAGAAGGGCGCAGAATATCTCATTAGAGATGCTGCCCAGGTGTTAATCCCTTTTACCAGGTTCCTGCTGTTTAATATGGTTTCCAATACTTTCCTTAATCGGCGAATTAATATCATTATTATTATTATTATTATTATTATTATTATTATTATTATTATTATTATTATTATTATTATTATTATTATTATTATTATTATTATTATTATTATTATTATTATTATTATTATTATTATTATTATTATTATTATTATTATTATTATTATTATTATTATTATTATTATTATTATTATTATTATTATTATTATTATTATTATTATTATTATTATTATTATTATTATTATCATTATTATTATTATATTGTTTTTGCACAGCAAGTTGAGAATGTTTGTATTGCTGGTAGTACTTCTAGATATCAAGTCACTTCCCGTAACCTCAGGTATCTGGTGCATATCGAAGGATTCTTGCAGTTCCCAACAAACAGGCCTTTTGTATGATGTTAAAAATGTCAATCGTTCCAATAACTTCCAACCAACTTGATAAGCTCTTTGTTACAGTTCCAAGCGCTCCAATGATTACTGGAACAACTTCTACTCTGCAGCATTGCCAGATTCGTTTTATGTCATATTTCAGATCTTGGTATTTGGCTATTTTTTCTTCTTCTTTTTCCTTCACCCTGGTATCAAAAGGACATGCAACGTCAACGAGAATGCATTCTTTTTTGGCTTTCTTGTGAATTGTTATGTCAGGTCGTGAATGTTCAAGTACATTATCTGTTTGTATTTTGAAATCCCATAATATCTTGACATCATCGTTCTCTAACACTTTCTCTATCTTATGATCGTACCATTTCTCCGAGTAATCAAAGCAATATAACTGACACAATTTCCAGTGGAGTATTTGAGCAATTTTGTCATGTCTCCAGTTCTTGTAGTGGTTTTGAGCAAGCATCTTACACTCAGAGACAATGTGAGATACCGTTTCGTTGCGCTCGTTGCATAACCGACATTCAGCGGAAATGTCTTCTTTATCAATCTCCTTCCTGATATATCTGGTCCTCAATGCTTGGTCTTGTGCAGCCATTATCATTCCCTCGGTTTCCTTCTTTAAATAGCCTTTCTTTAACCAATCCCAGGTCAATGGATCTCGCACTTTCTCTGTGTTCTTGTAGAACTGTCCATGCAGGACTTTCTGTTTGTAACTCTCTTTATGAATATTTTGGATCACCTTCTTTTCTTTACCTTCTCCCAATATTTCTTCTTGCCGCACAATAATCAACAGCCTCTCCTGGCTTTTCTCAACATAATTTCTCAAATTTGAAACTTCGATGCTGACACAGTCCTCAACACTGATCATTCCTCTACCCCCCTGACTTCTCTTGAAATACAATCTGTCTGTGTCTCCTTGCTTGTGAAAGCATCTGTATACTGTCATGAGTTTCCTTGTTTTTCGGTCAATCTTCTGGAGTTCACTTTTAGTCCATGCTATTATTCCTGCACCATACCTGATAAGGGAGACAGCTCGTGAATTGATTGCTAATATGGTGTTACCGCTGTTCAGCTTTGATTTTAATATTCTTCTCACCCTTCTAAAATACTCTTTTTGGATCTTCTCTTTCATTTCTCTGTCTTTGATCTTGTCGGCTTCTAATACACCAAGATACTTATATCCTTGGTCTTTGTCAATCTCCTTGATCTCTTCATTATCAGGCATCTTTACTCCATTACTCGATACATATTTTCCTTTCTTCATTATTAGTACCCCACATTTCTGTAAGCCAAACTTCATTCCTATGTCACTGCTAAATATTCTTACAGTGTTGATAAGAGTATCAAGTTGTTTCATGTTCTTTCCATATAACTTTAAGTCATCCATAAACAGCAAATGGTTGATGCATCCTTTGCCTTTTCCAAGTTCATATGCAACATTCACTTTTTTCAAGATAATCGATAACGGGATTAATGCAATTACAAAAAGCAGTGGGGACAAACTGTCACCTTGGAAAATGCCCCGCTGAATTCTTACTTTTCCTAGTTTCTGCTTCCCTGATAGCAATTCAGTTTCCCATTTTGACATACTCTTCTTTATCAACATGACGACATTATCAGCAACCTTTGTAAGCTCCAAACATTTTAGAATCCAAGAGTGTGGAACCATATCGTATGCATTGGTGTAATCAATCCACCCCATTGCCAAATCTGTTTGTCGTCTCTAACAATTCTTTAATACCATTTTGTCTATTAACAGCTGATCTTTTGTGCCCCTTGATTCTTTACGGCACTCTTTTTGCTCTTGCGGTAAAATGTTCTCTCCATCTAGGTGTGCATAGATTCCCTCTGATATCATCCCTGTAAGTAGTTTCCACATTAAAGGGAGGCATGTGATGGGTCTGAAGTTAGATACTTCAGCTCCCTTTGACTCATCTTTCATAATTAATGTTGTGGATCCTTGAGTTAACCATGGTGGAACATCCCCTTGTTGTAAGCAGTCATTCAAAAGTGCTGCCATTATTGGTCGTACGGACTTTATGTGATTATTATTATTATTATTATTATTATTATTATTATTATTATTATTATTATTATTATTATTATTATTATTATTATTATTATTATTATTATTATTATTATTATTATCATCATTATCATTATCATTATCATTATCATTATCATTATCATTATTCCAAACCGGATTAGTGCGGAAACTATTCCTGTAGTCTAGGCCTACATTTAGCACTTTTGAAATTCGAGGGCATTGCTCTCTTTGTCGTTTGAAATAAGTCAGCTAAATGTCTGCCTGTGCGTAAAAAAGCTCCCCCCCCTTTTCCTCAGGCACTTTCATGTGATACTGTGTGTAGTAGCTAACATAAACCTAGTATAGCGTATTTATATGTTAACTGAGCTGTTAGCTCAGGCACTAGGGCAGATACGAATATATCATTATCATTATTATGCTGCTTTTACACGGTATTGATCTAACAACCGGCCAATTGTCTGAATTATGTCTCTCATCGAACCACTACCCGTGGTCTAGGATGGGAAGCATCTTTGTCCTTCTTCTTTTTTACTGTCTTTCTGTGCAGCACTCCTTTGTTCTTTACTTTGTATCGAGGACTTTCCGGATGATTCGTGCTGTCCCAAGAAGACATGTTTTTTTAAGAGCATCAACCCCCCAGGTACAGGTCTACCTTGTCAAGGTTTTTTCTTACATTATTTGTCACAGTTCCTAAAGTCCCTATAACGATTGGTAGGATCATGACTTTATCATGACATGAGTTTATAAGCTTACCTGTAGTTCTATCAATCAAAACAAACAGAGCTAAAATCGGAAAACCCTGGCCGGAGATATTAGCAAATGAATTTGTTGTTGAAACGAGCATTCTGTAGAAATCTACCAAAAATAACATTAAAAGTAAACAATGTCAATTTCATCCAACTTCGCAAGCAAATATCTCCGGGCTCAGAAGTCACAAAAGTCTACTTTTTTCTTTACTTTGAACCTTAAGATATCCTCTTTCAAACCATATATCACGATAAATGCTATGACCAAATTTTATTTTTCCGATATTTTGTATTTTCCTCCTTTAATTTCGCATTCTGGATCACTGTGCTGTTGATGATAACACTAACCTTCCTTGCATCTTTATTACATTTTAACCATTGATGACTCTCCAAGTCAAATCCTTTGCAATGTTCACTTTGCATATTCTTGCTCTTATACTTTTCAACTCTTAATTCTTCTCTCCTTTCCTTTATTTCATTTTCAAGTTTTTCGATATTTTCTTCCAATCTTCTGCCTGTGCTATGCCTTGTATTTTTATATGATCTAAGCAAAATTGAACATTTTCTCCGAATTCTCTCAGTGTATTTTCTGCATCACTTATGATAGATCAGCCTTCTTTCTGGAATTCGCTTCTCCAAGCTGTCTTTACCCAGGCACTTTTCGAGTGATTCATATAACAGGCAACTCTTACCTTTGTTTCCTCGTAGAGATCTTTCATACTTTTCAGACCGCTTCCACCATTTTCCCTCCTCATGTACAACCGCTCGTCACTGGCTTGCCTTCCATGCATTCTATTGTCTCTCAAAATTTTTTAATTGCCTTATCAAGCTCATCCAACTTCTGGACAAGCTCATATGATCTATTCACTTGGACAAATGCGAAGCAATTGAAAAATTTTGTGGGTACAGGCATGCTGCAAACGTGAGCGGAAAAGTTGCGTTACTTTCAAAAACTATCCTAGAATTTTCTTGGCATCTAAGATGCTCCTAGACTGCTCATTTCTAACTAAAAACTGGTCTTCGGAGTTAACGAAGGTATCATGTTAAGTATTGAATTAGGTTTTACTTATCATTGCTTAAGAATAAGTACCTTGTGAGCAAAATTCTAAAATGATTCATAACTTAACAAGTACTTTGAAATCACATTTGCGTCTTCTTTTATCTGGTTAGATCTGTCAAAATACATACCAAACCAAAGTTTAACGTAATTTCATTACTTATTGCTCCTCCAGTGCTCATCTATGTGATTGTCAAAAAAACATATCCAATCAAAAATAACGCCACCACTCTTGTCCAAATTTGTTGCTTTTACCAAGGAGTTTAAATCAAAACAAATTTAGTTTTAAATGTTTCTTAGATAAATCCACCATCTTTTAGAATTCAGTTGACACGAAAAAGTAATATCTGGTTAACACAAGGAACGTTCAAAGTCGTCAAACATATCCGCTTCCAGTCATTTTCCTATACAATTGTATAGGGGCATCAAAACGAGGCTAAACTCCTCGAGAAATGTGTTGTCGGGCGTGGACTATCTATAATTGTTCCAGTCTCTGTGTATATAGAAAGACGTCCGATTTCACATAGAAGAATAACAAGAGCTTGTAAAAAGAGGCGTATAAACATGAACAAAAACTAACCGGAGGCTCCTGCAACGTGTTTCTTGTCTTGGATAGAACAAGTAAAGTCTCTCACTACTTCCTGATCCGGAGTCTCGTAATCATTGCAACCATCTCTGGTGTCAGCATTTACATTTGACATGAATTCATTGACTGAAGCTGCATCCGGCGTTTCATAATCACCACGATTATTCTGAAGACCAAGCATGAGTCCTCTGACGGAACCTGCATCTGGCGTTTCATAAGCCAAGTCTTGCGTTGTTGACTTGAAGCTCGGTGCTTTTGCAAGAAAGAGTTCTGGCTCTGCAGCGTACGAGTACAGAGCTTGATCTAGAAAAGAAGCGGGGAAACCAAAGCGATATGATTAATGTCATGCATTACAAAAGATCCTTCCAGAATTTCTGCTCCTAACAATACGAATTTGTAAACAACAGGAAGGCAAAAAATGTTTTACGTATGAGAAATGCGTAGTAAGAATAAGAATTTTCCCGACAAAGCTAATACATACGTAATAATCAAGACAGTTAAAGCTGTGAATCATAGAGAAAATTCATCAATATTGAGAACAAGAAATTAGAGAAATGAATGGGAGAGAATAATTCGCCAGGAAATAATACAAAAAGTTAGCAGTATGACACTGTAGCGCGAAAATGAAATTCCCAACGCAAATATTGAAGTACAACGCAAGCGCTGTATCTTTCACCTTTCAGCTTTTTTAGAACAATGGGTTCAACGTTTCTTGGTTCTTCACACTTTCAAAAGCTGTGAGCAACTCTCTTTCAAACTCGGGATGCAGTATAGCAGGTAACATGTACTAACACGCAGGAATATAAGGGAGCTCGAATGACCAACGGTTCACCCAACTGAAGAAGCAAGTTGATACACAACAAAGAGGAAAACTAAGATCAAGACTAGGCAAATAATTACCACATCAAAACATGCGTGTCCAACATATGGTACAGTAGGTAAGGCGTTCATTCACTGGATTTGTTTCAATCACAGTATGGGAGTCTAACCTTTGAGAAAAGCAACAAAATAGAGAAGACAAAAGAGAAACCAAACACAATTGTTGGCATGAAGAAGATATGACTTGAAGCTTGATGCCAACAGTCCTCAAGAATGTCAAAATAGTTTCCTTCACTGTCATTTCCCCTCATTGGTGATCCATAAAGTTGGCTTTTATCACTTCTTCCCTTCTCTCTTGAAGCAAGCAAGCAAGCAAGCAAGCGAGCAAGCAGGCTATACTGCGTAATGTTTCGGCGCCTGCAGTCCACAGAGGGTCCTGGGCTACAATAGCTCTTTAAGAAAAAATTTGTCATAGCTTGTACAATGTGATTCACATGAAAGCAAAAGTTTCTCTCGTTTTGTGCCCAGCATTGATCTCCAGCAGATCCCTTGTCATTTAAAATACCAACTGAAGCCCAAGATCTTAACTATGAATTCAATAGTTTAAGGTCACTCTACAACATGCTCTGATGAGCACGGAAAGCCGGTTTTCAGAGATCCTCCTTTCTAGAAACTCGTTAATTGCTCTGCAACCAATCGGGCTATCGAAATTCTGTAAAAAGTATGGGATTGCTCGTACTCTTGGCAATCGAAAGACATATTTAACAAAACTGCTTGCTTTCACTGCTTTGGAGAA
Source organism: Aurelia sp. 4 Dawson et al 2005 (assembly GCA_964019985.1). Lineage (NCBI taxonomy): Eukaryota > Metazoa > Cnidaria > Scyphozoa > Semaeostomeae > Ulmaridae > Aurelia > Aurelia sp. 4 Dawson et al 2005. The sequence continues at coordinate 6,910,259 of OZ026509.1, forward strand.
TGCTCATTTCAAAATAATTCACTACCTTCAGAAGAACTTCATTTTCCACTCCGCTAATCTAAGGATTTTGATCAAACTTTTTTACCAAACACAAGATATGCTCACGGACACGCATGCCAAATTTGAAGTCAAAAGCTTGGTCAATTTTGCCGCAATAAAGTTCTAAAGTTTGGTCGCCTACTCGACAGGAAACGGAAGAAAAACTGGTCAGTCGATTACGATTGGCAACTGGGAAGGAATCAGTGAAGCCCTTGCAAGCACGTGTGAAAACAAGTCGGCAATCTTTTAAGACTGACATTGCAAATCTATCTTTTTTCATACAAATCTTTTGTGCTTGCACGAGCTATGGAATATAATGTTTGAGTCCCAAGGCGAAGAAAAAGAACGAGATTTGCAAAACAGTGTGTGACAGAAACTGATCAAAAAATTTCATACATTGTAATCAAATGCAACATACGAACAACGTTCATTACATTACGAAGGTTCATACCAAAGCGGCTGTTCCTTCCTTTTCTGTCACACACGGTTTTGCAAACCTCTTTCTTTTTCTTCGCCTTAGGACTTAAACAAGATATTCCAGCTCGTGCAAGCACAAAAGATTTGTATGGAAGAAGATAGATTTGCACTGTCAGTCTCGAAAGACTGCCAACGTGATTGCAAGCGCTTCACTGATTCTTTTGCAGCTGCAAATCGTAATCAACAGACCAGTTTTTCTTGCGTTCGTTGTCGAGTATGCTACCAAACTTTAGAATTTTATTGCGGAAAAACTGGCCAAGCTTTTGACTTCAAATTTGGCTTGTGTGTCGATGAGCATATCGTGTGTTTGGTAAAAAGTTTGATCAAAATCTTTAGATTAGCGGAATGGAAAATGAAGCTCTTCTGAAGCTAGTAAAATATTTTGAAATGAGCATTCTCCAAAGCCGTGAAAACAAACAGTTTTGTTTAATATGTCTTTTGATTGCCAAGAGTATGAGCAGTCCCATACTTTTTACAGAATTTCGATTGCCCGATAGGTTGCAGAGCAATTAACAAGTTTCTAGAGAGGAGGATTTCTGAAAACCGGCTTTCCGTGTTCATCAGAGCGTGTTGCAGAGTCACCTTAAATATGCCCCAACAGAGCCATTGCTTTCAGATGCCATATGAAATAAGCTTACCCTCTGCGGTGTGCACAGCATTTCTCGATGGCAAAGGTGGTGCTTTAGCGTTTTTCTTAGAATCCCTTCGGTTCTGAATAGGTAACGGCGGTGGTCTTCTAGAAGTACTGATCCTTGAAAGGATTTTTCTATCTCCATCGTTGAATTGAGAAGACTGGATAGATTCTATAACAAAGCAGAAAGACGCCCCTTACCTGATGGCCCAGGAATAACAACGTTTTCTCAAATGTACGATAAAGAATTTTGCATCAATTTCTGAAATTTCCTAGATGGCCACCGAATCAAAATCAAAACCTATGACAAATTACCAAAACTTGATCATGTTATCGATCTCATTTTTCGTGTCTATCTTTCAAGGATCAACTAAATTTGAGAGTTGACCATTATCTTATTCTTTTGGGAACGAAATGACGAAGGTCGTGTCATTACATTAACAAATTTTACTTTAGAACATATCGCAATTCAAAGATCTTGCAATTTAATATGGCATTTTCCGTCAGTCATGGTGTAACCTGTGTCTATCACAAAAGCGACCGATTCAAGTGGCGTTGCAAGATGCAATCTTCAATTGATTATCATTTCACGAGAAAAAGGAATAGTGTGCTTAACCCTGTGGCTTTATCCCCAGCCGCCAAACTTTTTTCTATAGAATCTCAGCCATGAAAGATTTGACTTTGAAGCATCTTGATGCTTAAAGAACACATGAGCTATAAATTCCTTTTAATAAAATGTTACTACATGTTCCATAGAGTACTTGTGCAAAGTTTGAAAGATTTCCGAAAAACGGAAGATCACTAAATTTAGCTTTAAAATTCGTGTTCTTCGGGTTTGGAGTGACGCAAACTTGAACGCGGCCAATATCACATGACAACGGTTGCGTGACGTCAGATTGTTTCCAACTCGAGAACAACAACGAAGCATGGCTGAAATGAAAACACGAGAACCTTCTCCGAAGGAAATGGTGCAAGATATTGCGATGCTGGCGCATAGCAAATGGGAGCCGGCGCATCGGCGCATCGAAAGGGCGCATAGCAAATGGGAGCGATTTGGTCGTCAAACTGGGAGTGGATTGCAGTTGAAAAGTGCATATTTCTCTTCAAAACAGTTGAGGTAGGTTTATTGACTTTAAATTATCAGTTTGTGCTCGCCTTTTTCTAAGTTTTGTAGGATTTGTTACGCAAAAAGGACTGCAATGAGTTTCAAAATGCCACGAATCGGCCAATTTTAGCGATCGCATTGTGATACCGAAAACACTTATGGTCCGAGGAATGAAGAATCTTCTCCCGTTGAAATTTTGACGAAAATCGACATAGCCGAGTGTGCAATGCTTTTTTTGGGATGGTGGTCAAAACGGTCGAAAATGGCCTAACTTTGCCGCAAAACGCGGAAGTACAAACAACGACGGCACCTGATTGGTCAGTTTTAGGAGAAAATGTGATCTGATTAGAGCGTGGCGAAGAACCCCACGGGAGCTTTGGACAAAATAAAAGATTTGTCCGCTATGCTCACTAGAATCTATCCAACTATTCACTTTGGTCAGGACAAGACCAAATCCATTCTTTTTGGACGAAAAAAGTGTGCAAAAACCTGAAAAAGATGAACATTAGGAGGGGTGACATAGAAATCAAACAGCACTCAGTGGTCACATATCTCGGATCTGTTTTGGATGAGAATCTCTATGGGAAGTCGATGGCAACCAAAATGCTTGGAAAAGTAAATGGCAAGCTTAAAGGGTTTGTGCAAGGTTAAAAGCTTGCATTTTCACAGAGCAGAAATTCTAAAAATATCTCATTCAAATCGAACTTGCATACAGATTCAACAAAGGATAGTGTCACAATAAGATTTTTATCTCACCATGAAACAATGCTGTGTCGGAGTACTTTCTTTGTTCTATCTATAGAGGAGCCTATTTACCATTGCACTTTAGCTTTGAGGTAACTGCAACCCTTCAGGCAGTGATTAAGAAACTCTGTTCGCCACGGCCGTTTGTCAAGATATACCAAATAAGATTATATATCATTCGATGCACAATTAAATGCAGAATATCATAGAAATATATGCAATTGTATTAGTAAAAGCACAAATGATTTATTTCAGATCTTAGACAAAATGGACCACTCTTGCGAAAGAATCTTTGTGTACCCCAGCAAGCGCTGTAGGACAATAACCATTCATTTACCAATGACCAAAGGTCCTGAACTAAAAAACCGTGTCACGCAATTTTGATGAAATGTACTGTCTAGAAATAGTGCTATTTTAATTTTTGTCAATTTTTGAAATGTCTTTTTCAAGTTTCAAGCCTTTGTAAAAATCAGACCAGTGGATCCATTGAAAATCGCTGACACGGTTTCGTAGTTACATACCTTGTGACCCTGTTGGCCAAGTTTCAAGCGATTTGGTTGGCCCGTTAGGTACACAAAGATTTTTTAGTACCCACCAGTACCCTAGAATCCTGTTTCGAGAAATCAGGCTTTTATCAAAATGAAGTAAAAAAGGCGGGAGAAACGATTATGCGTGACCCCAAAGGTCAAGCAATAAAGCTCATGCGCGGTTTTGTAAAGAGTTATGCCATCAAATAGCAGCACGGGATGTTATGGATGCAGCTGCAAGGTCAAGCAAGGTTACTTTAATCCCCTACTTTCTTTTCCCGCAATTTTCAAGAAACAGGACTGCTTCTTTTAAAATGCTCAATTTTTTTTTTATTCAAATATAAATATTTACAACATATCCTACATTAAACTATACCTTTCTAATTACTTTACGACACTACAGGTACGATACCATGGGGAGCGAAAGACAATGACTACCCCATGGCCAATATAAAAAAGAGACACGCAACGTTAAACTAACATACAACTACACTACAAACGATTAAAAACTAATTGATACTGCATTAGATTCTTTTCCACATCAGACGTCAGTTAAGGGTTGCAATTATGGTGTCACAAGCGCAACTCATTTTTGGATAGTTAGATAAAATGCCTAACATCAGATGTGCAAAAGAATTTACAAGTGAAACGAACATAAAAAGGGGCTAGGTGGTTGCTTAGTACTGAAGTCCTAAAAAGACTTAATCAAGCCGACCAGTTTCATGGATATAATGTAAAGTTAATTTGAGTATTTGTCTGTTTAAGTCATAAGAAAGGTCTTGATCACCATATAGTAAAAGCTGTACCAAAGCATCATTTGAAAGATCGGTGATTTGTAGAAATGGTCGTAATAATTCAACAATTTCAGCGAGAAGATCTTGACGTTGAAGATCAAAAGAAGGGCAGAGCAACAGAAAGTGCTCCGTGTCCTCAATGCCATCGCTTGTTGGGCACATTGGGTTACTGGTATCCCTAAAATTATGCTTGAATTTGTGGAAATTCAATTTGCTGAGACCAACCCTGAGTTGAGTAAGATAGGATAATCCTTTTGGATCGTGAATTCCAAAAACAGATTTTGCAGGAGTGCGGATCATTGATAAGAGCTTTTTCTTAAAAACAGCAATAGAAGGTGCAAGCCTCAATTCTGGCTCAAGCTTGTTCCATTCGGATAGGCAGTTAGGATAGAAGGTAGATTTGAATTTTTCTGTCCTTGCCCTCATTCGCCCAATGACATCCTGGTCACGAAGACAGTACTGCGACTGATATAGTGGGGGAATTGGATCTACTGTATACTCAGGACTAAGATTATTTAAGATTTTGCTCAAATTTCCAAATAATGTGGCTATTTCTGGAAGTGAGCTGGTTTGAATGGTACTCAAATGCTTATAAAAACAGATTACGTCGAAAACGAAAAATCGAGAATTGTTTTTGTGAAGGGTGACAGTAGCCTTTAATTCTTGTACAGAAAACAAAACTTCCTAGACTAATCCCTTCGCAGGCTGCTTTTAAAAGCTCTAATTCAATCTCATTTTAATTATGCATGCTCCTCATGGTACCCAATGTTAGATAAGAGGCTGTCCAAAAAATTCCAGTAGGCCCAAAACAAATGCATCCGATGTTAGCTTAATTTAAAAAACATTGCACACGTTGGGGCTACAGAATTCAAAGCTATAAGCTGGCTCCCCACTAAGCAAAGCGTAGATCAAAATGTCTGTGTAAACACAATGAAATTTTTCAATGGAACTGCTCCAGCTTGTACTGACGAAATATTCCATCCAGCCGACCAAAGATGAACAACACAGAGGTCTAAGTTTAGACTAAACGTCCCATTTCGTAAGGTAACACAAGCCAAAAATGTCTATCTTACCAACGGCCAAAAATATGGAACAGTCTCAAATCGGACTTGAAATCCACCAACAATATTAACACTTGATTAACAATAAAATCAAAGAAAATTTGTTCAAAAATATACAAAGAGAGGAAGATAACGTATATGTGTACTACTGACACTGCACACCCTCTCTTACACTCAGTACGGTATCTTATCATTCAAATTCATAAGGGTGCAAATTAGCTACATTTTAACTTCTTCAAGATTTTCGTTCGTTCCATGAAAACTTTACTTTTATTGACACTTTTGGAGGGACCATTATGGAAACAAGGTCACACTGACCTTTAATGCTATCCCTATTATTTTAACCAGGGGTGTCTTTATATTAGATGTTTTAACTATTGTTTTCACTTAATAGCACTCGCTTGTAATTAGACTTCTTTATCTTAATAAACCCATTTTCCATTTTAGTATTAAGTTTTGGCTACATTATACATACATGCATACATACATACATACATACATACATACATACATACATACATACATACATACATACATACATACATACATACATACATACATACATACATACATACATACATACATACATACATACATACATACATACATACATACATACATACATACATACATACATACATACATACATATATACATACATACATATATACATACATACATTTGTTCTCGAAATTGCAAACAATCCCACTCCAGACTATACAGGGTGTCTCAACAAAATTGTTTGACGTTTGATTAAATACTAAAACGTAACGACATGCTGAATAGGCACATGGTTAAGTAATGTTATGTGATCCCATTTCCTGAGGTTTTAATCTTTGACAACAGAACCTTGCAAATTCGCTACAAATTTATGGAGTTATAAGCCTCTGGAATTCAGATTTGTGAGAAAGCTGAAACTAGAGGCCTCTCAAAGGCATTTTTGGTAAAAGTCCCATGGTCCATGGTTTCTGTTGTTTCTCAGTTGTTTCAGGGCAAACCAAATGGGCTCTGGGCAGGTTTTCCATAACCTAACTTTCAAGCGTGTAACTGCTTTGCGGAAAGATTCACTCTGTCACCTATTATTTTTTAAACCACTGTTTTTGGCTACATGCAAGCTTAAGCAAAGTTTGACGATGATTGTAAGGATTAAACTACTTCAGAAGTTTTATTTGGTTTGCTCTGACATCAACGGTACACTGAAGGCAAAGTATTTCCATATTACTCCATTGGTGACCATGCCGGTAGCTATGAGTCCCAAATTTTGAGATTTGGGGAGTAAACTTACAGTGGTCACTGCTTTGAACAAAAGATTATTTCTGCAATGCCATTTTGCTTCTTTCCAATCGCGTATGATAAAAATGGCGTGATTTAGTGTGTTCATTGGATAGATAAAGTCATGCGACTTGACTACATGTGCACAAAGGACTGCCGCAGGTAGGGTGCCGCCAGCAAGCAAAAAGTAGAACACAGCTCTACTTTGCTTTCGATGCTAGCCAATTGCCACAAGCAGCCGCAGGCAGCTTCACAAAAGTGTTTCCATTAAAGAAAATTTGCCAGCGGCATGCCGCATAGAGCTATGCCAGCGGCTGCCGCCAGCAGTTACGTACGTATGGAAACCAGAGCCAGAATTTCGGATTTTAAACTGCTCGGATTTTTATGATACTACGTTTTTAATTCTGCTTTGAAATTTTATACCTTGTATTTTATATCTTCTTTATTTAATCATGTATATATATTCATTAGATGTATTAATTTTAGCAGTTGGCTTGGATTAGCTTGTATAGTATTGTTTTTTATATTTACTGTACATAGTTATGTTAGCGCCAACTTTAAAAAAAACAGGCTTTAGAATTTCAGTTTTGTTTACATTACCCCAAAGGCTCAACAGCGAAAAATGAACTTGATCCCTACATTTGTACAAAAGGACCATTTTGCTCTCTTCAAAAAGCATTGGTGACCTGCAAGATGCCGTAAATCTAGATCTTCTGAAGCTACTGGATTGGCTGCATGCAAACAAACTTTCTTTGAATGTTGTGAAAACGCAGTCGCTTATCATAGGTTCAGGACCAAACGTCCGTAAGATAGCAAGCCAGCCTGATGCTCAACTATCTATTTCAATGGGTGATCAGGGAATTGAAATGGTTGCCAATACAAAATACTTAGGTGTTATTATGGCATTACATGCAGCAAGACTTTGTTGCTAAAGTAGATAGTCAACTAAACTGGGACAAACATGATACTATCAAGACCAAGGCTAATAGAGCCATTGGACTTATTGAGTATTCTAAGAAACATTTTATACCTGATGTGCTCAACAAAATGTACAGAGGGATTGTCGAGCCCCAGTTGAGTTACTGTTGCTCTGTTTGGGGCTGCTATAGTGATTCAAAAATTAACGTCTTGCAAAAAATTCAAAATGGAGCTGCTAGAATCGTAACAAATAGCCCATACGATGATTCTGCTGCTCCACTAATTCAGCACCTTGACTGGTCGACTATCAGCTATCTTATAAGAAAAGAGACTGCCACGCTAACAGATCTTTGAATTCGCTTGCCCCAGTCTACATGAGAAAACTACTTACAAAATATTCAGATGATAGAGAATAGTCATTGCGCTCATCAAAAACTGATCTTAGGTTACCGTCACTAAAGACTGTCGATGGCCAAAAGGCTTTTTCATATCGCGGTGCAAAACTTTGGAGCAGTTTAGAAAGAATGGCAAAATTGGCACCTTCCCTGAAAACTTTCAAGGAACGACTATTAGGGCGGTATAACTTGAATTTCTATCTCATTTTTATTACAATTTATTGTAAATTAGGTATTGTAGTATTATATATTGTAAATTAGGTATACAAATTTCCTCTGCTGATTTGCGCTGCCGAGCAGCATGCATATCTTTAAAATGCACTGAAAGCAAACTCGGGGTGTAGCTCAGATGCCTAAACATTGATAAGACTAAACAACAGATAAATAATAGTGAAAATAAGATATGCTGGCTTATGTTCAAGTGTACACTTGGAGGTGTAAAACAGACACTTTCTTTGTTTTGTAACAAGTCTGCTCGCAGTTCAGTTGATGAAGCAAACTTCCAGGATCATCGAACTCGAGAGGACTTGCTATCGTTGTGCAAGCACCCAAAGGAAGAAAGCCATGCGAAGTAAGAAGCGAACGAATTTGAGTGATAGTTATTTAATGTTGAAATTTCAACTGTTAAGTTTGATGAATCAACAAGGCACATTTTGTTGCGTTTTGGAAAGATGGCAGCATCTCTACAAAGTTGCTGTGGTTGAAGGAACTGGTGAAGGAAAAATGTTGATTTCTGACCGTATAAAAGTTGAAGTTTTTCTTTTGGCATTCACTCACCTTCGTGCGCTCCTACCGTAAGCAACTGCTAGATCATGGCCTGGTCGCTTTTCTCCAGAAAACTGAGGAAAATCGTTCTTTTAGGCCCTGCAACTACGCAAGTCAAAGCAGAACTCTGCAAAACAGCATTCTACTTTGATTGTTTGTCAAAGCGTAGGACCATTGTTCGACGATGTCTCTAGAATTGGTATTGAAATCAACTGACGCAGCTTAAAAGGCGGAGTGGGAATGATGATAGGATACCCGGATAAAAGGTTTTTATGTCCAAAGCATTTAGTTCAAACTTAAAATATAAGCAGATATTAAGGTCGCAAATCTTAAGATAGTAATATCTCTTGTTCTTAGTTTAGTCTATTTTCCTTTATTACATCTTATCTTTTAGCAGGTCAGTTTGAAAAACATGTATATCTATATGAAACTTATACCTGTATAAATATTTTAAAATGAAACATATCTTTTCAAATGTAAAATGAATGGAGAAGCTTCTTCCTAGTTAAATTCCAACTCCCTCTGCTTCTGGTAACTTTTAAAACTATATATGAGAACTTACCTGTGGGACTACAGGGACCAGGATCTTCGTATTCATTATCATAACAAACTTCTTCTTCCTGGCCAGGACTGTCTGGCTCTTCATAAACTCTGTCGACTATTTCATAACTATGATGTGTCATATTATCTCTCTTTCGGTTAGCATGTGATGTTTCAGTCTTTGAAGAAATTCCATCATCTGAAAAAGGATGCTGGTTATTGTCATCAACTTGAGATTTTGGTTCAAATGGTACAGGTCTCGATGGTGCCCCTGAGACTGTTCTCTGTTCCCTGTCTTCTTTTGAATTGCTCCTATCTTTATCAACGGTGGAATTCCCAGATGAGACTGTAACAACTAATGGTTTCTTTGGGCAGTCTGGTTTTTTAATTTTGCCAGACAGAGCTGACTTTGCATTGCAGCTATCATTCAAATCCTTGGTCTGTCCTTCTTTTATAACCAAGGATGAAGGTTTATTTGGAAGTGGAGGTTTAGTAAGCTCTTGACTTGCAGTGCGGGAGACACTTTTTTTGGTCTCGTTTGAATGTTGTGCTTCTTTGTTAGCCTTGTTAGATTTTTCAGAATCGGTATGACTAAATTCTTTGCGTTGCAACTGTGGGGATGGTCTGGGTGAAGGCGTAGGCGAAGGCCTTGGAGACTTTTGTCCTTGCAGTGTGTCAGTTTGGTTTCTTAGTGGCTGCAGATCCAAATTCAAATCACGTCCTTTGTGTCTTACCGCTGCTGGTGAATCTGTTCTTGGTGGGGAACTCCTTGGAGAAGCACTGTGTGGTGATGCTTGTCTTGGTGATGCCTTTCTTGAAGAAACAATTTTCTCGGCAAACTTAGTCGTACTAATAGGTAAAATTTGGGTGCCAATATGGCCCCCAGATGGCTGAGGCGTCAATTCTGGCTTTGGACTGCCACTTGGACTTATTCCTCGCTTAGGTTTTGGAGGAGCATCGCCTTCTAAATTGTTTTGAAACATGCGAATTCTTGAAGCCACCGAAAGGCCATTTGTATCCATTGTTGAATCTGCCATATCCGTAAATGATCTTTCAAGCCATTCTTATATCAGCAGTCTTCTTCGTAATCTTTACATCAGAAAAAGATGGGAAAAGATCATGAATACACTGTGAATATTATGAAACATCATGAAGTTGCATTTTGATTCAGAAATGAGTTGCACATGGGACCCCTTGCATGCAGTGAAAATTCCTGGTGAGCTATACTTATTTCAGAGACATAAAAGTAAAAGTTTGGAGTATTAGTTTGGAGCATCATCATCATCATCACAATCATAATCACCATCATCATCATCATCATCATCATCATCATCATCATAATCATCATCATCATCATCATCATCATCATCATCATCATCATCATCATCATCATCATCATCATCATCATTACTTGTTTACTTGTTTACTTATTCATCTATTCATCTACTTATTCATTTACTTCTTCATGTATTTATTTATTCATTCATTTATCTATTCATTTATTTATTCATCGATTTATAGTTGGCTTACATTAAAAATTACTAAATTAAAGCTAATTAAGGGCTGCTTTAAAGAAAAAACTTCCCACAATGTATAAATAAATGTAGTAAAATTTGCCATGTATATATATACTATAAGATAAATGCAGAAACAGGCGAGCCCTCCACAGAGGCCCAGAACTGCGAGCAGCCCCGGGAGACAGCATAGGCACGGACGAAGAGCCCCCCACTGTGATCCACCCCAGGTAATTAATGCGAAAAAATGAACTTTTTAAAATTCCACCGAATGTATCTTTTCCTTGTACTCCATACTCTGAAGCACATAAGAACGCAAACAATCTTCAAATCAATCAACGAGAAGCAAGCAAGCCCGAGAAAACATTTTTTGAAGTTAGGCCTAAATGGGGTAGTGTAAACTTCTTGCGAGACCAGACAACAGGGGTGGAAAAATGGCGGACCACAGCACCAATGGTCCCAGAAATTTTTCCAGGTCTCCAGAAAGAACAAGCAAGCCAAAGCAAGCCCGAGAAAACATTTTTTAAGTTAGGCCTAAATGGGGTAGTGTAAGCTTCTTGCTAGACCAGACAACAGGGGTGGAAAAAATGGCGGACCACAGCACCAATGGTCCCAGAAATTTTTCCAGGTCTCCAGAAAGAATGAAAAGTAGAAAAGAGAAGGGACAATTTTTTGTCAAGATCTTACAGGATGTCTTAATTGATAGCCATTATTAAATAGGTCATTACCAACAGGCCTAGGAATTTTTAAACTTTTGGCCATTATTAGACCATCAAGGAATCCAATTTTCAATGTTCACGACCTCATGGGCATAAAACGATTGACAAAACTTCGTGTCAAATTTAGTGATCTAAATGAACACAAATTTCGGCACAATTTTGACTGCTTGAGCCCAATGTGCGAATGCGGAATGGCAAATGAGGATAATGAGCACCTTCTCCTGAACTGCCCTTTGCATGACAACATACGGCAAGATCTATTTGGTCATCTCGAAAACATTCTTGAGTTCAACGTTTCGGATATGGATTCCATATCGCTGCGATCTACTTCTTTTCGGAAAACCGGACTTAGATGTGAGTGTGACTAAAATGATTATTGAGGAAACCATTCGTTTCATCGAGAATACGAAACGATTGTAGGTTAAGTACAATTATCTGAAGTGCAGCAACATGTCTCTTGTTATTGTAGTTACATTTCTTTTATTTATGTCTTGTATTTGTCCGTCGTGTCGTAACTATTTTTTTTCCATGTTTGCGTTTTCTTGTAAATAGAACAACTCATTTTGCAGAAGCATTTGCGTTGTTTGCAAATAGAAATCAATTCATAATGTAAATGCCATTCATAGTGGAAACTCGATGACCTTGTGTCTTTTTCTGCTATGAATGGCATAGTTGAATTCACTTGTAGTTTTTTTTAAGATTTGATAGAAAAAAAAGGAATTTTTACAAAAAAGATACTGTATCATTCAAAGTCTTGATGTGGTCAGCTGAAATATCAACAAAGTTTGCCCGAAAAGTATATCTACGATTGTGATTAAGACTGATAATCAGTCCTTCCTGTAGTATTCCTTACATACAGTATTGTGACCTGTCAAAAGTGGGCACTTTTTGAAGAGATTCTCGCAGAAATTTTTTAAGACTTGTTTTGGTCCCAGAAATTAAAATATTTTTTCCACCCCTGCCAGACAAAGTCACGAAATAGCATGAATCTTCAAATTACCATTTCATCGCTTGTACGAGCCCGATTGGAAAACTATTTTTTTAGTTTGGTAGATTGAACCTTGTAGGATGCGACATAAATCAGTTGATCAACGATTACGGCTTTGGGAATGTTGAAATTTTGTGAATTTATAATGGCAACCAACTATTGAAAACAACGTCGCCTGAATTATCAAACCCAATTTCAACACTGAATACAAAAAATCTATGTTTAAGAAAACTTTGAAAACTTTTTTAAAATGGACTTCAACCTATTGCTGACACTCTTGCCAAAGTTCTAAGTAGAGACTCCACGTATAAAATTTTCACGATTTTTTTACGAAGCCAAGCGAGGATGGGCTTTTGGACAAATTTTGTTAATAACTGCCATTTCCATGCAGGCAAGGATGGATGCTTGACAAGACAAAATTTTCCATCATTTCAAGAACAAGAAGTAAACAGGAAATATTGGTCATTCCATGAATATAAGTTTTGCGTTTTTCACGTTTCCCACGCCATTCACTTGTTCTTCGTTTATTCATTCATTCACTGATTCATTCATTTGAATAACAAATATGTTGAGTACACAAATCTATTTCTATAGTGCATACACTAAGCATGTCAGGAATGATTATTGCTAGCATCAATTTTTTACGTAAAAAGTAATTTCATTAAAGTTTGGTTCACACCAGAACTTTGTTCTTGTTCTAACCCCCGGTGGGTGCAATTCATTAGTAGAGTTACACCACGGTCGTCCATACTGTTTGGTAGAATGCCTTTCTCTCTGATTATCGAATTTGCAAAAGACCCCTTTTCATGGAAAATACCAAGGTAACAAACTTTCAGAGGAATATCCCTGAACCATAAAGAAATGAACGGTAGAAATAATGGCTCTGAGAGGAAGTTTTGCGATGTTTGCACTGTATTGCCATCGATTTTACTGACATGTTTCATTGAAAAATAGGAGAAACCCCATAAAACTTAGGGTATAAAATTGTTTTCATGCCAGGTAAAATTCACTATTTTCCAGGGTCTCGATTCAATCAGCATTTAGCCATTTTTAGGGTAGTTTCTGGAACGAAATGCCCCTTGTTTTGAGATCCTGGTCCTATGATTTTGGTTCAAATATATCCGTTTCTTAGCGAAATCATGGATGAGCGTAGTGTCATATCTTTACCAACACCTGCGCCAACCAGGCTCCTACCACTGTGTTACAGTGTTACAGTGGTCATGACATGTCACGAGAAGATGTTTACGTAAGCAGATTTTGTTGCTTGATTATCAAAGTCTATCTCAAATGAGATGTAAGGTGAGATTTCCGAAAATGGAAAAAATACTCATGGAAACCTGTCCAATTTTTCTATATTCACGGGCATTTTCAAGTGACATCAAATTTGAGACAGACTTTGGATGAAATAAACTTTGCTCATTACTGTTATACACAAATGTTCGGGTTTAAACTATCCTTCATTATTCTGACGAATAAATTAAAAACAGGTGGGTGGCATTGGAAAACGCAGAAAGCGCAAAAATTCGATCCACTGAATGACCAGTATTTCTTTCTTACTTCTTGTTTTGAAATGATGGATAATGTTGTCTTGTCAAGCAACCTTCCTTGCCAGCATTGCAATGACAGTTGTTGACAAAATTTGTAAAAAAAACCCCGATTCCATTTGACTTCGTAAAAAAATCGAAAAAATTTTATATGTGGAGCCTCTACTTAGCACTTTGGCAAGAGTGTCAGCAATGGGCTGAAGTCCATTTTAAAACAGGTTTTCAAAGTTTTCTGAAACATAGATTTTTGTATTCAGTGTTGAAATCGGGTTTGATAATTCAGGCGACGTAGTTTTCAATAGTTGGTTGCCACTATGAATTCAAAACATTTCCACATTCTAAAGCCATAATCATTGATCAACTGATTTACGTAGTATTCTGAAAGGTTCAATCTACCAAACTAAAAAGATATTTCAAATTGGGCTCATACAAGCGATGAAATGGTAATTTGAATATTCATGCTAATTTGTGACTTTGTCTGACCTAGCAAGAAGCTTACACTACCCAATTTAGGCCTAACTTCAAAAAATGTTTTCTCGGGCTCTTGTTACTTGATTTGGAAATTGTTTGCACTTTTATATGCTTCAGAGTATGGGGAATAAGGAAAAAATACATTCGGTGGAATTCTACAACATTCATTTTTTCACATAAAATATCAGTTAAATGTACATTTAAGCGGAGTTAATACCCAAAAAAAGATTGCGTGCTTCCTGCGAATTGCCCACACAAAGGTGAACCTCGTTCCCAATTAGCCTCGTGTCTTGCTGAGTCACTCTCGCTTGCTGGCCTAGCCATCTGAGGCAGTTTAGTTGCTCCTCCCTCCCTTCCCCATGGTTTGATTTGGTTTTTTTCTCTTTTTTTCTCTTTTTGAGTTTTTGGTTTGTTTTGTATTTAAGTTCTCTGCAGTCTTTCATGGCTGTGGACAGGTGTATTGGCCCGGAGGAAAATATGGTTTTTCTTGTCAATCACCGACCGTAAATGCGCTATTCCAACTGTTAACGCCGGGCTGATGCACTGCTAGCCCGTGTTACCTTTTGTTGGTATTGTAGTCTGGGGAGGGCGGAACTGCGTAGTTATGTTCTTAAGATTTCGTAGATATGTACAGCCGTTGTGAAGAGCAACATGAAAAAAAGCAGAATGTATTTCTATCCAGTTATCATTACTTCACAAGACCTAGAAGTTTGAAGTTCATCGCTCAACAAAAGAAGATTTTATCATGAAAGGGGAGGAGCAGGCCTCGGTTGATATTCTTAGTTTTATCCTCGTACTTACGTTGTTGGCCTACATTTTCGAAGGTGTCCAGTCAGAAAGATATTTTACATCGCAAAGAAACCAGTTTCTGCTTCCGCTTGACGCTTTCGTTGAGTTTTTAAGGCTGCTTACTTTTTAGGCCTAAATGCAAATTTTTCTTGTCTTAGTTTACGTTTGCCAACAAAATTAACGTAAAGATAATATTTCAAAAATTTGGCGTTTTAAATCCAAATTCGGGGAATGTAATTCTATCCATTTATCATCGCTCTACAAGGCCTAAAGACTTGGGATTTATCAAACAATGAAAGAAAATTTATCGTAAAAGGCGAGGTGCACAGTAAGTCCACTAATTTCAATTTAAATAGAAGAAATTCAGAAACTCTAGGTTGATACTCTTCGTTTTATCCTTGTAATTGCGTTGCTGGCGTACTTTTTCGAAGGTTTCTAGTCAGAAATATAGTTTACATTTCAAAGAAACCCTTTTCTGTTTGCGCTGGGCGCTTTGGTTGAGCTTTTAAGGTTGTTTACTTTTTGGGCCTAAATGCAAATTTTTCTCGTATTTTTTTACGCTTGCCAACAAACTTAACGTAAAGATAATATTTCAAAAATTTCGCTCTTTAAATCCAAATTCGGGGAATGTGTTTCTATCAATTTATGATCGCTCTACAACACATAAAATCTTGGGATTTATCAAAAATGAAAGAAAATTTTGTCGTAAAAGGCGAGGTGTGCGGTAGGTCTACAAACTTCATTTTGGACAGAAAAAATGCATGAACCGACTGTTGATATCTTAAGTTTCTTTCTCATTTTCTACTCTTGTATTATTGCATATAATGTTTCCATGTTAACTATTTTGTTGTACTTTTTTGCTATTCTACTGAAATGTTGTTGTTTAATGGATTTTTGTATGTTGTGGAATTGTAAAACAAAATCAAACTGAAACTGAACTGAGTCAGAGTAGTGAATATTTTTCACATTGTTGAACATATATGGATTAATATATGGATTTGGATTTCCCCTCACTTCAACCTTGCCAGAGTCTATAAACAAGATATCTTAATGTTAGAGATTGACAATCAATGAAGTTTCTGGGTTGGTTCCTTGTGTCAATTTTTTAAATCTACACCTCAAAAAAATACGGGGGTTTACAAAACAACTTGATGTCATCGTGTTCTGTTTCCTCAAAATGAAAGTTGTTCTCCTATGATGCCACATCAATCGTCGTCCATTGTTTTCTTTCTTTCAGTAGTGTTTCAAGGTTGAGTAAAGCATTTTGACATAATGCGAGGGGGTTACTGCAAAAAATGGTGAAATTTTCACATGTTCTTTTTGTTGGAAATTTTGGGGAAACGGACACTTTCCTCACAGTTTCCTAAGAGGGAAGGAAATGGAAACAACAGTAATGCACTCAAGAATAAAGGATATAACCAACATAGAAGGAATGAAAATGGAAGTAGCTGTACATGAGACAAAAGTGGCAAGATGCTATTTGATGCTGACGATGTAACGAACAGATGAGAGCAGCATGTCAATGAACTATTTTTTCCTTTTTTATTGTAAATATTATATAGTTGTAAATAGGATTTTAATATTATGGTTTCTTATTTTCTAGCATTTTAATTGTATATTGTAATTAGTTTTTATTGGAGGGCCCCTTGAAAAACAACTTCGGTTGAAGGGCAACCCTCCCTAAACAACTCAAATATGAAATATATATCATTCTCCCGCCACCTTTGTAATTACCGTCTGCTTTAACATATTTTAATTACGCATTGCAATAGGTAGGACCCGCTTAGGCTATTGTTTTGTAACCTTTGTAATTTCGATATCTTTATGTACGCTCCGTCTGATTTTGAACAGTCATTACTGATGAAGGCTTTGGCCGAAACGTTTACCAAGTTGTATTTTTTGATAAAACATTCAAGAATAAAAATAATCGTACCTTGAGCAGAGTTGTTCTGAAACACAAATTGTATTTTTTGAGTTTATATCAATTTCTTAATACAATTTAAAGATTGAGCTAATCAATACATATATGTATATTTTTTTTTCTCAAAAGCTCATTCTAAAAGATGCTTTAAAATTAGAATAGATGCTCAAAGAAAAACACTTCTGGTAAACGTTTCGACTTGCGTCTTCATCAGTATAGCTTCTCAAATCCGAAAGAAGTACATATAACCAAAAATACAATAGATGCGTTATTCAATAACTTCAAACGAAACCTACCTAGTACAAGGTGTGAACGAAGCATACAGCTTTTGCGGCATAGGAAAGATAAAATAAAGCGCAGAACAAAGAACCGCTGGAGTCGGTGTCTGTGTCTGCCTCGCCGAAGCTGAAAAGATAGCATGTATAACAAAAAAAAACGATAGAAAGATCCGAGAGCGGATTGGCAGAACAGAAAACCCTAAAAAAACAGCGTGTTTATCTAACGAAAAGCTCAGTGCAAAAATCAAAACAACATAACAACCAAAATTAAAACAAAAATGAACTCTATGTATCTACCTGCCTAGTGTTTAAACCCTTAGGGGCAAAGCAATCCAGCCGATATTGCCAGAAGCTTTCCCGCATCCTATTCCCCCCGTTAGCCTATCGATTATCTTAACGCTAATATCTTTCAGAAACCCGTGGTGGCCTTCTTCAGTAAAATCCCTGAAGAATTCCACCTGGGGTACTGAGGCCCCCGAATTAAACTTACGACTGCACGCCTTGTAATTATTAAACCCTAAGCCTAAAAGGCGTGCAGGTGCTACCAACATATTTTACACCACAAACAGTACATTCCAACAAATACACAACATTTGACGAGTCACAATTAAACGAACAATTTATCCTATATTCCCGGCTATCTATCTTCGAATGAAAATGCTCACTATTACTCATGACATTACACACCTGATAACGAGATTTACCACAACGAGAACATCCCTTCTTACCATTCCCCCCATTCCCTCATTACTCAGCCTAGCCCTAACAAGTATATCCTTAAGGTTCTTACATCTCCTAAATGCTATTAAAGGTGGCTCAGGAAACACCTTCCTATGCTCCTCCGAATTTGTGAGCATAGGATGGAGTCTCCTGGCAACCTTCCCAAAACTATTGAGCGCTGGATGATACGTCGCAACAAGTGGAACCCTTTCCCCCCTCCCTTGGTCATTGGTCCTATTTCCCGAATTTGCTAGAAGAGTTGCCCTATCTAACCTATGTACCCTATCTATTTGCTCATTTACTAAAGACTCTTCGTAGCCCCTGTCCTTAAGCCATCCAGCTAACTCACCTACCCTCTCCTAAAATTGGCGATCGAGGGGCATTTCACTCAAAAAATCTTCGTACACCCTTCGAAAAATCCAAAAAATCCAGCAAAAATCCGGGAGAAATCCAAAAATCCAGTCCAGAATTTCCAAATCCAAAAATCCAGCAAGAATTCATCTCTTGAACCCGAAATTCCACCAACAAGTGAAATGGCTCCATTACTTCCTTCAGTGATTCCTAAAATACTCTCCAGTACGGAAACCTTCAAGGTAGTATGTACCAAACCATGTGGATGTGTCCAAAAAGTGGATGGCAAATATTGAAGTGCTTGCTACTTGGTTTCAAGGAACGAAATCTGGAATCAAAGATTAGAAGAGATTCCATACATTCTAGGATACCTTCCGAATGAAAACTATATTGCAACAATTGATGGCGATTGAAGAATCGACGCTTCTCAGTGCAGAGTTTTCTTTCTCTGTTCCTACAAAGGTATCTGAACAATTATTGTCCATGTGGACCATTGAAATGGCCTTTGCTCTAGATTTCGTCAGACCACTGCTGCCCAGAGGCAAAAATTGCCCCCAATGATCTCCAAGCTAGTAATTATTATACTATTTTAATTTTCGTATAATAGTAGTTTCATCCATCACGAATCAAAATATAGAATCTAGTGCTAAGTGGTCACGTGATTTATTGCTAGGCAACCAAACAATGGGACCATGTTGCTAAAAGCTTCAATACTGGAGAAGCAACAAATGATAATCTTTTCAGAAAAAGGATTTACAGCCTCGGAAAACTACTTACAAGTAAAGAAATACCATCTTCCATTAATTTGTGTCACCTTTTTGAAATTTGGTCATTCTTTGCAAGAAATATGATGTCATCAAGTTGAATGACGTCATAGAATCTAAGATTTGCTGATGTCAGCAAAGATTTATAATGTTGGTACCATGCACGACTTAATCAACGCTAAAACAAAGAGGCTAAGATTGTTTTTGTCATTTGTTTATGTCCACTTTCATAATATGGGTATTCTCCATTTATGACAGTGAAAAGCTTAAAATCTCATTGCCAAATGAAAAATAGGAAATGGAATTGACATTTCAGCTCTCATTTCTCTTTATTGTCGGTTTTCTAATCAAAAGAGATCAAATGTGTTGGTTTGGACATTCCCCTACCGGTGATTAGAGACCTTGGGACACAAGCATTCTTTGAAAAACCACATATTCCATGTCTTGATAGAAGACTCAGCAAAAATCCAAAAGATCCAGCAATCCGAAAGATTTTTGGCAAAAAATCGGCAAATCCGGGGTAAAATTCAGGCGGATTTTAAATCCAAACAAATCTCGTACGCTTTTTCGATGAGTGAAATGCCCCTCGTTGGCGATCCTCCGAACATATCCTACGAAACCTAAGTGCCTGATCATAGGGGATCGCCTTCTTAGTATTCCAGGGGTGACAAGACTTCTTATGCAAGTACTGATGTGCATCAGTTGGCTTGCAGAACAAGTCTGTCGTTAGGACTCCCCCCTCCCCCACGCTAACCTGGACATCTAAGAAACTAATACTATCCCGTGATTGCGCGCTAGTAAACTTAATGGTTTCGTGGCTACTGTTGAGATGATTGATGATTGACTTCAGCTTTTCTTCCCCGTGCATCCAGATAAAGAAAACATCATCGATCAATCTCATCCAGATGAGGGGCTTGTCAGGTGAAGCTTCCAACAACCTCTCTTCCAACCGGGTCATGAAGAGATTGGCATAGGCCGGAGCGAACTTCGTGCCTATAGCCGTGCCCAATTTCTGCCTATAAAACCTATCATTAAATTCAAAATAATTATTCTCCAAGACCAAGGACGCCAGCCCCACTAGGGCATCAGTAGCCACGCCCAGGTTGTCCCTTCTATCCAGCGCCTCCCTGATGGCCTCCAAACCCTCCCCATGTGGAATGCTGGGATAGAGCCCCACAACATCAACAGTGAATAACAAAGCCCCCTCTGGTATCCTACCTAACTTACTTAGCCTAGACAAAAATGGTTAGTATCCTTAACATATGACCTACTCTGGCTAACCAACGGGTTAAGGTGGTGGTCTAAATACTCTGATATATGTTCTGTTACTGTGCCACAATTGGAAATGACCGGTCGCCCCTTAACACTACTACGACCCTTGTGGATCTTAGGCAACAAATAAAATCTACCTAGTCTAGAATCTTTAACTTGCAAATAATCAGTCATTTCCTCTAATCCCGGGTCCTCCTCCCTCAGCTCGTTCAACCTAGAATTAATGGTCTTACCCAAATCTACCGTGGGGTCCACCTCTACTTCTTCATAAACCTGCCTATCGTCTAATTGTCGGTTAGCCTCACTTATGTAATCCCCCCGATCCCACTCTACAACCCCTGATCCCTTGTCCGCTTCCTTGATAGCATGGTGAAAATTCGTCTCAGAAACCGCTGACCGCGCAAATTCATCAGCCTCACAGCTTGGTTTCAAATTTCGCGAGGCAGCAGGCCTAAATGGATTGGACAGCGGCTTTTGCATTCCAGCGTGAGGACGTGCGCACGCACACAAATTGACTGCTGCACTGAATTCAGATGTTGCGAAGGTCAGACAAGATGGAGAACTCACTATCGACCAAATTTTCTCATTAAAAATCATTATTTGAAGACTCTTTGTGGTCATGGAAAAATGGCCTAATTCCCATGGAACTTCAGATTGACAAAAGAGTATATTTCTCAAAAACTACACCGTGCCACATCAAGGTCTTTACAGGAGTTCTTCCCAAGGATGTCAGAAACATCGCCGATCAGGTAGGTTTTTCACTGTTTTTTGCGTTGGAAAGTTATTTCAGGTTTTCTGGACACTACTCTAGGACCATGTTAGCCAAGTAGCAGAGGGAGCCATTCCTGCCATATCGTATTTCCATCGAAATATTCCAGCTGGAAGTCAAGCATTTGTTTGTGTTGATTGAACTGCTTCTTGGCATGGAATATCCAGAAGCCTATATTCGTAAGTGGTTGACAAGGCAGGCAAATCGTTATTAATCGAAGTGCACTCTAAAATGGTTCAACACTCATCAGCTGAAATCGCCAATCTTCAGGTGCTTATTTCTCAAAATCGGCGCCGTGCCACATCACCAAACTTTGCTAATGCACTTAGAAGAGCTTCAACAACAGTGTGGCAGTGTCGGTTATGTCCACTGATTTTTGCGTTCAACGTCAATATTCGTCTTTTTGAGGGAAGGTTTTGTTTACATTGAAAATGATTTGGGGAAGGAAAAGCTTTGTCCTTGAACAATCATAGACAGGGCAAGAACCATTTGTCATGTGTCACAAGAAGCTAATTCTTCAGTCCTGATATATCGACAGCGAAGGGAGTTTTGTACTTAAAGTCATATGATTTACAAATGTTTACTTCAGAGCTTTGTCTGACAGAGAATGCAAGGAGTAATAAATTGGTATAGATCAAAGGCTGGAAATTTGCTCTCTTCTTTTTTGATGCAACTATCTTGTGCTCACAGTGGAGTTGAGGTATAACCACCTGCCATGCCATATGTGTCCACCTTGTAAATTTTGTGTATCTATGCCAAGAATAGCACATAAACTACAAGATTTCACGGTTGGAAGCTTTGTGTACACGGGCATACATCAAAATGGTCCTGTCCACCATATATAAGATGAAGCTCTATTAAGCTCCTGGGGGGTTTATTTAATTTTGGACCTTTGAGAGGGGGGCTTAATCACAAAATCTAGTGACAAGGATATCTTTGGTGGCTTTTCAGTTATTTTATGAATATTTTGCAGAATCAGCATACAACTTTACAGCTCAAATACAAAAATTTTGACACAGTTTTATCCCAACCCATATTTGAATTAACTGCAAGGTTGTGTAGCTATGTAAATGGAAAATATTTGGTAAATCCTAGAATTTTGTATACATGGGAGCTTATTGATTTGCGCTGCAAGCAGCAAATCTTTGAAGTAGGCTCGAAATCAGTGAACCAGAGTCTAATTCGAGGTAGTTGATTGGAGGATAGCTTTGTACAGGCTAGATGTAACGTACAGGTTTTATGTAGCTCTTCAGACAACATGGATTGCTATTATAGCCAATTAAATTGAGCCCTGTGAACAATGGAACAAACATTGTCTACGTCAACAGTAGTGTAAGTGCGTCATAGCCAATAGCACCGGCAGTCTGTAAACCACGGAATCAAGAAACGGTGGAACGAAATGAGAAAACGACGGAATAATGTGACAGTGTCTCATATGAGTGTAATATTTCTATTGGCAGTTTTGACAGGATCCTCCTAAACGTATTAACACGATATGAATGCCTCAATTTTCTTTCTTCTGAATGGAAACCAAAACTTTAGTAACGTGGCTTAAAAAAACACGAAAAGTAGTGGGGGATTCCCGGTGTGTTCGGCACGGCAAGAAGAAACTCCTGTCCCCATATCAGTATGCGAAGCGTTATTTGGCTTATTTATGCACGCATTAACATGACTTTGATACTATCTACTCGTGACTTCGTGATGAAAACTATCAAGTGCAGTTTGATATGTTGAAAATAAGGGCATCTAGACATGAAAAAGGGATAAAGCCCCCCTTTTGCCAAGACAAGCAGAAGAATTTAACGATTTACAAATCAGTTTTTGGTGAGGATTAAGTTTCATTGATTTTTGGGAACAGACTAAGAGTTTCTTTAAGTCGGAAGAATTTGACCTCTTAGGTGTTTCCCAGGGTGTTAACAAAGTTTTGCTTTTCCATTGAGAAAAAAGGCAACTTGCAGCATTCGTATGTCGTTTATGTATATTCAGTAGGAGCTTACAAAATAGATATCTTACACCCTTGTATGATACCATCATTTATTCCGGCATTTCGTCATCTTGTTCCGTCATTTCATGATTCAATGGTTTACAGGCCGCCAATAACTCCTGTTGTTATGAGCCTAAAAGCCAATATACTGATTTGTCACGCATTTCAATTCAATGAACGTAAACATCGGAACATGGAACGAAAGTCCAAAAAGATTTTGCAACCCCTTTGCGAGTAAAGCTAGATTTTTATGCAGTGATTCAAATTCATATCTAAAATTGAATTTGTCCAGAGCGCAAATCATCGGATAGTTATATCCCTTGTTTCAAATAGAGAGGGGGCTTATTTCAAATGTTTACTCAGAGGGGAGGGGCTTACTAGAGAGGGAGCTTAATGGAACTATTATGGTATATAGCAAAAACCAGCTCAATTGCAGTCTGACCTTGGGCTAGTTATTTGTTGCATTGTCAGAACAATGTGTCAAGTTGGTATTTAGTTCCACTTTACATTAAGAAAGTCAGAAATGCAGGAGAGGGGGCATGGGGGTGACTAACCCTTTTGCCCCCCATAAAAATGGCCTGAACATGTTATTTCCAAATGTTTTGCATGTTCCAACTTTTTGCATCCTGAAAAGGGATCAATCTGAAATGTGTGACAAGTGTTTGCAAAATAGTGTATTGTTTTTGACTTGCAGATCTATGCATCTTCAATGCATTCAACAAATACAGATGAGAGTTCACTTGCACTGCCCATCCAATTTCACTAGCTTTAATAATCAATGCAAAGATGCCAAAGACACATATAAAGCAGCACTGGAATATACAGCAGATGTAACAGTTGCAAATACAAGGTTTCAGTGCTGTAGGAAGCATTTTAAACTTGCAGACATGACACTTCAAGGGAGTTCTTCATTAAGCTGAAGGGGAACTTCTTAAAAAGGACATTATGAAAATTGTAGAAACTTAGATGGGGCATGTGCCCCAGTGCTCCTTGGTTTCTACATTTCTGAGAGGCTGGGAAGAAAGAACATATCAAGAATATTTTCACAACATTTGCAGAACATACACACAGTATTATTGCATGATATTTTCTTTTAGTTGATAAGTAATTCTTTATTCTGAAAGGTGTTTTCAAGCTTCTTTCACTGGATTTGTTTGTTTTATTTGCGCATTTACCTGTCAGTAGGAAGGTTTTATATGTTCAATGTCAATGCTGTCAGTGGAAAGGGAAAGATATATTGTGGAATGACCAAGGGTCACCAGGAAAGAGTGTTTGACATACAGGAGAAACTGGGCATATTTCATGATCTGTCCTTGACAGTAAGATATTATTATCCTAAAAGAAAAATGCACCTAAGATTTCAAGGGCAAGCAATTGCTGTTGCAAAATAAAAAATATTTCCACCACTAGGTCTCTATTATTGCTGTTGATCCCACTTAGTTCATTCACATCACAAATGGTGCAAGCAGACTGAGCAAAGCTCTCTTTATTTTGGAAGCACTTTGTGAGGTGTATTTCAAATGAAAAAGGCACTTCTAGGGAATCAAGAAACTCTAGTACAAGTGATCACAAGAGGCAATTTTGGGAGTTAGGGTACCTTTTAGTTCACTTTAGGCATTGAGCAGTGTTTCGGCAAAGTTTAGATTAATTGGCAGACTTTCGACTGCAAACGTGAGGGACTTGGGTAGTAAGTCCGGTACTGCTGCCTTTCCAGTATGACATTTTTCCTCTGCCGCTTTCTCGATATATCAAACTCGCAAAAAATTGAAGTCTGGACTTGAAACCGAGTGTGCGTGCGCATAAAAAATGAAAAATAGCTGTGCTTTCCTTGATAACTATGCTCCCATCAGATTTAAGTTGCCTTAAAGAAAGTTGTTCAGAAGAAGAAAGATTACTAAAATTCTTACCCTCCGGCGAGACAGACATTACCGCCTTCTCCAGCAGCGAAAGGTAGTTTTCGAGAACAGGGTCATCCTTAGGGGGCTGCCATGTGCATTTAGGTCTAAGATTAACGTTCTCATCTGGTACATAGTCCTCTTCATTGTTTCGAAAGTGCCACCTCAATCACATTCTTCGCTTGTAGGCCTCCAAATCCTCTTTTAACTTTGCTTTGTCGATGTCAGTGGGAGTGGGTGAAAACTTCAGGCCTTTCGAAAGAAGACTTACGTCTTCCTCCGAAAGCTCCCTCCGTGATAGATTCACCAAACTCCCACTGACAAATCGTCCAACACTCCCACTTTCATCATATATATATATGAACTATGCAATGATGAAAGAGGAGAATCATCAGATGTTTCAGACCTTGAGTGATGTCTGAAACTAAAAGCTGAAGTGGACAAAGTCATTAAGGAGATGAAAACTGGAAAAGGAAGTGGGAATGATGATATGACAACAGAAATGCTGAAGGCTCCAGATGAAACAGGTTCAGAGAAGATCATAGAGATATGCAACTTGATTTAAGAAACAGGATACATTCCAAATGATCTGAATGAATACATTTTTGTCAGACTACCAAAGAAGGCAAAAGCTACCAACTACTCTCATTTTAGAACTTTAAGTTTGATGAGTCATGTAATGAAAGTGTTGCTGAAAGCTCAATTGCTGAGGAAAAGAAGTAAAATTGAAAGAGAGATCAATGAGGCACAAAGTGGTTTTCTAACAGGAAAGGGTAAAAGAGCAGGAATATTCAATTAGAGAACAATGTGAAAGATATATGGATTGCAATAAAGATGTGGATATGTGCTTCATAGATTTATTATTATTATTATTATTATTATTATTATTATTATTATTATTATTATTATTATTATTATTATTATTATTATTATTATTATTATTATTATTATTATTATTATTATTATTATTATTATTATTATTATTATTATTATTATTATTATTATTATTATTATTATCATCATTATTATTATTATTTATTATCAATTTATTTATCGTTGGATAATAAAATACAACAGCTAAAATATAAAATAGCTAATTAATTCCAACGTAAAAAGATGTATATACAGTATTAGATAAAAAAGTAATAGATAAAAGTATTTACAAGTCATCAGAATATACAATTAAAACGGATATCTAAAAGCAATCATCATAAATAGCCCAAATTTGGAATGAAAATGCGGCATAATTTGCAGGGACAATATTCTCCGTACAAATTTTTAATCTCTTTTTTAAATCGACAAAGGGTTTCCGAATTCCGAATGGTTGGTGGCAACGTTTGCCACAGTTGCGGACCTTTAAATCGGACGCTTTCTGTCCCGTTGCTGACGGATCTCACTCTGGGTTGAGTAAATTCGTTATTATTTCGCAAATTGTAATGAGTTGTACTTTCACGGAAGATTTCCTGCATAAATGAAGGGCTTAGCCCATTTTTAGTTTTGTACATCTCAGTCATAAGTATTTGCAAGTTCTTTGTATGAATAGTAACTGCACAGTCCTTCTGTAATAACTCACTAAAAGTAGATTCGGTGTCCTTATAAGTAATTCTTAGAGCCCCTTCCTGTATTTTGTTGCTTTTCTGTGAAAAAAAATCCAGATTAAAGGACAGTATTGAAACTGACTTGTTGGCTGTTGTATTGCTGACAGTATTGCTGGCTTTTTGGCAAAGCTTCGACACGTGATGGTCAAAGGAGAGTTTACTATCAATATGAATTCCGAGCAATTTTTCTTCTGAACTATTAACAACATCAGTATTTCCAATCTTAACTGTAACTGGATCGTCACATCTCTGCCCGAGAACCAGAAGATGGCATTTATCTGCATTTAATTTCATAAAGTTGTCAGCAAACCATTTTAAAGCCACATTACAGTCATTTTCAAGCGCATGAGTTATGTTATCAAGGCTCCTATCGCAAGAATAGATAGTAGTGTCACCTGCATAATTGCAGATATCTGAGTTTTGAATAAAAAAGAGAAGGTCATTAATGTATATGTTAAACAACAGAGGTCCTAAAACAGACCCCTGAGGAACACCACGTGTTAGGTCTTTCCAAGAACTGAAGGAACCATTTACCTTAACTCGCTACTGTCTGTTTGTGAGGTAATCGTTAATGAGTGCTAATGCTTCTTGAGAAAAACCGTAAG
Source organism: Aurelia sp. 4 Dawson et al 2005 (assembly GCA_964019985.1). Classification (NCBI taxonomy): domain Eukaryota; kingdom Metazoa; phylum Cnidaria; class Scyphozoa; order Semaeostomeae; family Ulmaridae; genus Aurelia; species Aurelia sp. 4 Dawson et al 2005. The sequence goes on from OZ026509.1 coordinate 6,937,709, forward strand.
CATGTAACTTTGCTATCAAGAGATCGTGTCTAATACAATCAAACGCCTTGGAGAGATCCATCAATACGGCCCCTGCTTTACCACCCTCATCAAGGCTAATTTTGAACTTTCCTAAGAGCCTTACCAGAGCATGTTGTGCACTGTAACCTTGTCGAAAACCACATAGAAGTGAAGATAAAGAGGGTGTAATATAAGCAACTATCTGTTTATCCATTATTCTTTCAAACAACTTAGAGACCGTTGGCAGAGCCCTAATTGGCCTAAAGTTAGTCCTAGTATTGGTTGATCCATTCTTGGGAGGAGATGAGACATCCGCACACTTAAGCTCATCAGGAAAGGTTGACTTTTCAATGCAATCATTAAATATTTGTGTCAAGGGCTCCACGCATACGTCAGAATTGGATTTAAGAATTTTGGGAGGGATATTTTTGTGCGTTGTGGCTTTCTTAGGATTTAAACTTCTAACCTCCTTTTCAACGGTATCAGGGGCAACTTTTTGAAAAATTAATTTGAAATAATTTGAAAAATAGATTATCGACACAGAGTCAATCATGAAAAGATGATAGATTGACGGAAAATGACACTGATGGAAAAGATCTTCGCTTGATTAGGAATCTCTACTGGAATCAAAAGGATACCTAAGAAATGATGATGGGTTATCCCCAGAGTTGCTCATAAGAAGAGGAGTGAGAACGGGATGTGTTCTTTCTCCTTGTCTTTTCAACTTATATACAGAATACAGTTTTAGAAGTATTGATGATGGAAAAGGGATAAAACTAGGAGGACATGTAATAAACAACTTGGAATATGCTGATGACACTGTACTTATGGCTATGGCTAAAACTGAGAATGACCTACAGTAGATGCTAAATGATGTGAACAACACAAGAAAGTTGTATGGAATGAAGATGAATGCTAAGAAAACAAAAATCATGGTTGTGACCAGGAAAGAGGAAACACCAGAGCTCAACATAGAAATAGATGGATGTAAGATTAATCAAGGGAATAACTTCAAATACCTACAATCCTGGCCATAAGGCGTTGAGAAAAAATCGACTTTCCCCTGTTTTTTAGACCTCACTATCAAAATACCGTCAAACTGTTCACTTCCCCCCTCCTCCCCTATCTCAATGTTGTTTTTTTTTGTCTTCAGAAGATATGGCAGTTATCAGATTTTAGGATATCTTCACAAACAACATTGAATTGGGGGAATGGGGGTTGCTCAATGAAAAAATTCGAGATTTTCCAAACATCTCAACACTTATGGCTAGGATTGTCTTTGGACTATTGAAAATCGCTCCTTCAAGAATGTAATATCAAATGAGTCCTTGAAACTGAATTTAATACCAAAATGGAATAATTTGACATATGTACCATTTCTTGACTTGCGGTGTGCAGGAAAGTAAGGTCATTTGTCTGATTCATATCCCTTAATCCATAATTCAAATGATTTTAAGATACTTTAGAACTAGAAGTAAGGATATCTCCATACACAAACTAGATAACTGTCCCTCATGGACGCATCTCGTGCAAAATTCTGGTCTCTGTTCAACCAATCACAAGAAACAGTACTAGGGAACTAAGGCATCCTACTGAACCATGGAAATTGCATGAAAAGTCAACGAAGCTTAAGAAACAATGATGACTCATCATAGTTTCTTATACAACTACATGTATCCAAAAGTGTTTGCCAACGGGTAACGCACAGGTAACGCAACAGGTAACGAAAATTTGTCTAAGGCTCAGTACTGATTTCCAACAGGTAGCACGGGTAACAGGTCTGCTACTATTAATTAAAATAATATGTATCATTTTAATTAATAGTCTGTTACCCGTGCTACCCGTTGGAAATCAGTACTGAACTTTACACAAATTTTCGTTACCCGTTGCGCTACCCGTGCGTTACCAGCAGGCAAATATTTTTCGGATAAAACTGAACGTCTCCCACCTCCATAAAGTAAAGATTTATAGATAAACAGTTGGAAACTTTGGGACCTCCAACAATCTTTGCATTAGAGCAATCTTCTAGCGGTCTGGCGAAGGTTCTACAACCCAGAATAAATAGGCACAATGATGCACCCCTTTGGATGGCTTCAGGGGAATCAAGCGCCGGCATACTTCTACCTCAAAAACGTCAGAAATTTGTTACTCCAATTCAGGTCCCCATGGAATCTATAGGAAGACCACGCTGATGAGTTATCTATAGCTAACAAATCTTTCACAACTCTATGCGAGATAAAACGTCCATAAATAGAGTGAGATGCAAAGAAAATTCTGAGAAGTATCATTAAGTGAAAGCATAACATTTAAGCTTAAAGCGATCAATTCCTCGTCTGTACGCCAATCCTGTGCTGTTTATGATAGCCGCTAGAACGGCAATTAATAAGACAGTGACAAACTCAAACAAAAGCCGCTTAGCACATTTACTTGGCTCCAGAGAGCCATACTCTGTAATTTCTCAGTCGACCTTGCTTTGCAAACTAAATTATGACGTCATAACCAAAAATCGTGACGCTGTAGGTTTATTTCGTTTCCAGATTTGAATTCTACTGGTCAAAGTTGTTGGACAGGTGTAAATTTGAATTGATCCCAATGACTTTCAAAAATTCCCTCCTCAGACAATCCTGGCCATAAGGTGTTGAGAAAAAATCGACTTTTCCCTGTTTTTTAGACCTCACTAACAAAATACCGTCAAACTGTTCACTTCCCCCCTCCTCCCCCATCTCAATGTTGTTTTTTTGTCTTCAGAGGATATGGCAGTTATCAGATTTTAGGATATCTTCACAAACAACATTGAATTGGGGGAGCGGGGGGGTTACTAAATGAAAAAATTCGAGATTTTCCAAACATTCTCAACACTTATGGCTAGGATCGTAGGACAGACAATAACTGACGATGGAAGGTGTGAGAAGGCGATCATGAAATGCTTTCATAGCTTTGGAAAGTCACTTATAACAAGGAAAATCAGTACATCAGTACAAAACCACTACTTCAAAGCAACCTGTTCACTTTCCCATGAAATATGGTATCAGTTTTCTATTCTTTCTTAAATATGAGGGTACCATTTCTAAATAATCAGTGTGAGGTATCTACCCAGGGGTTGACACATGAAATCAACCCCTACATTAAATTTAAATAGACACAAATTAGCATACCTTTAGTAAGTTAAGTTAAACAAACTGATTAGACTAGCCATAGTGGAGGGGGACATAAAAAGAACCTTCATTGGGTAGAAGTTTAAGAATACAATGACTTTTTGGCATGGGTAAATACTGAAGAGACCAATATGAGATTGACGAAGGATTTTTGTGCACATCAATCTTCAACACGCTTGAAAATTTAAAATCGTTTTGATCTCTATGACTTTTGGTCTCTATTACTACGAAGCGTTATTTAGGCCATAATCCATTTCTACAAATGAAACTGCAATTTCAAATTTTTTTATTCCAAATATCAATTATGAATGTACATTCTTTATTTGAAAGATACAGATATCATCTTCAATCGTCATTATTACACTTTAACATGAAAAACTAAATCAAAAAGTCAACGACGCCAAGCCGAAGTTGCAAACTTAATTGTTGCTCTTGACCTGCAAAGTGCAAAACCAAATTTAGTTTCCAAAACGCTAAATCAAAAAACTGGATCAAATATCAGATAAGACACTTTGAAATAGCGCTGCAATTCAAAATGTTTGTTTCCGATTAAAATTCTTTTACTATTGTCTGCAGAATCACTCAACCCCTAAGAGATACTTTTTCAGTACTAAAGCTTAGTGTTCAATGAACTGCTAAGTGAAAGTCTAAACGAAAACTCTAAACTGAAAGTCTATTGTAATTCTCCAATCTTAATTGATTAACATCTGGGTTATTGTGCAACGGGATTTCTCAATCATGCTGCAACTGCACGATAACAGTCACATGCTGGATCACATGGGCCAAGTGCAAGTTGGCCCAAGCAGGAATGACATACATTGTTTGGGATACTATCAGCGAAAGTCTTTCGGATTCTCTCCTGAAGAGCCAGATTCCCGCTGAAGCGCTTTGGAGTCTGCGCAGTATCGATCTCAGGATCATCGCCCTTCATCCTTCCTTTGTTAATTCGTGCATGCCCCAAAACGCTTCTCTTGTCCCATTGACCAGCGAGCCAATCAGAGTTAACGTCTTTTCTTTTGTGATTCACAAAAGAGGGAATTCGCAGTATTCCCAACAATACAGCTATACAGCACCTGGGGGGACTGCTTTGCAGGAGAATAATGGCACTGGTGTGCCTGTTCGAATCTGGAGAGCAACAAAGAAGAAAGTGAACTGGTAGCTTCTCTCAAAAGCATACGGGAAATAAAACATAGGGGCTGTCCAATAAAAAGAAAATTGTTTCTCAACATTTTTACCCGACTAAGGGCAGATTTTTGCTCTTAAGACTGATTTTTTGGCATTTTTCCAGCATCTGTGGGGGCTATCATCCCCGCTCCCTGCTCAGCTGTACGCATATAGCAAAATATAGTTACTCTCATTTCTAAGAAACTCTTCATTAGGAGGTTTGAGAAGAGAGTTTCGAGGGGGCTCTGGAGCAAGATATCATAACAAAAATTTGTGACCATGCCCTCTGTCACTTGGCAATAGTGCTATGGTAAGATATTGTTTGTTGAGGAGTTTTAAGACTATGAAACTGAACTGAACATTATCTGGTCACATAATAGCCGATTGTTACAACACGTTGCTCTTTAATGTTCTCATGATAATCAATAAAAGGGTACAGGGCTCTCGTTGGCCCCTACGATGCCCTTGCCCCAGATGTGTTACCTCATCGAAACTCTCTTCTCGAACCTCCTAATGAAGAGTTTCTTAAAAATGAGAGTAACTACCTTGCTATATGAGTACGACTGAGCAGGGAGCTGGGGATGATAGCCCCCACAGATGCTGGAAAAATTCCAAAAAATCAGTCTGCCCTTACGGCTTGAGAAAGAATGGACCTCCTACTGGACAGCCCCTATGTTTTATTTCCCGTACGCTTTTGAGAGAAGCTACCAGTTCACTTTCTTCTTTGTTGCTCTCCAGATTCGAACAGGCACACCAGTGCCATTATACTCCTGCAAAGCAGTCTCCCCCCCCCCCCCCAGGCGCTGCATGGCTGTATGTCATTCCTGCTTGGGCCAACTTCTTGCACTTGTCTCATGTGATCCAGCATGTCACTGTTATCGTGCAGTTGCAGCATGGTTGAGGAATCCCGTTGCACAATAACCCAGATTGTAATTAATTAAGATTGGAGAATTACAATAGACTTTCAGTTTAGAGTTTTCGTTTAGACTTTCACTTAGCGGTTCATTAAACACTAAGCTTCAGTACTGAAAAAGTATCGCTTAGGGGTTGAGTGATTCTAAAGACAATTGTAAAAGAATTTTAATCGGAAACAAACATTTTGAACAGCAGTGCTATTTCAAAGTGTCTTATCTGATATTTGATCCAGTTTTTTTGATTTAGCGTTTTGGAAACTAAATTTAGTTTTCCACTTTGCAGGTCAAGAGGAACAATTCAATTTGCAACTTTGGTTTGGTGTTGTTGAACAGGACATAGGTTTTTCTTGTATGCATGGTGTTTTTAATGTAGTTTTTCATGTTAAAGTGTAATAATGACGATTGAAGATGATATTTGCATCTTTCAAATAAAAGAATGTACATTCAGAATTGATATTTGGAATAAAGAAAAATTGAAAATGCAGTTTCATTTGTAGAAATGGATTATGGCCTAAATAATGCTTCATACTATTACATCATTTCAATGGATATTTCAATGGGTTGAGGGTACCATTTCTCAAAAGAATTAGTGATAAGTGTCTTAAAAGTAGTAGTTTCTATTCTGTGGGCTCCAAAAACGCTAAAGGATTGACCAGGAAATCGAAGAATCACATCAAAGAGAATTGTTCACTTTCCCATGAAATGTTGTACGGTTTTCTATTGTTTCTTACATAATATGAGGGTACCATTTCTCAATAATCAGTGTGGGGTATCTACTGGGGGGATGGGGGTAACATCTGAAATCAAACCCTAGGTTAAATTTGAGTAGACACAAATTACCACACCTTTAGTAAGTTCAGTTAAACAAAGCTAATTACACAACCCAACGTGGAAGGGGAAATAAAAGAGCCTTCAGTCCGTAAAAGGCTAAGAATGCAATGATTTTTTGGCATGGGTAAATACTGAAGACACCAATACGTACTATCGAGGAAGGACTTCTGTGCCTGTCAATCTTCAAGATGCTTGACAATTAAAAATTGCCTTGGTCTCTGTGACTTTTGGTCTCTATTACATCTGTTGGATGGATATTTCTATATCTAAATCTAATCTATGCATGATTCTTCTAAAAAAGAACCTTTTCAAGATCTGTTCCTGTGAGTCTTTCCTTGAAAATTTGCTTTGCTGTATCTAACATTTTTTGACGGCAAAAAAAATTTTCAAGGACAGACTCACAGGAGACCCCCCATAGTACCCCTGGATAATGGATTCATGTGCTGACTTTGCATTTTTCACGCCATCACAGACTGTAAAAGAGCATTTTCTCGATCACGTTGCAGAAACTTGAAAATGCTTCAGAAAGACAGCTCTAACACTCCATGGCGTGCAGACTGGTTTTTCCGTAGATTCTAAAGCTTTGCAGCTAAGGCTGCCAGTTAACTAGATAAATGGGAGTCAGGGGGCTTACCTTGGAAGATTTCTTGAGTACTCTCATTTTAGCCTGTGTTCCAGACCCCTTTGAAATGAAAGAAAAATCTGGAACACAGGCTATCTCAATTTAGAACATCAAAAAATGACGTATATATTGTAGAAACTTAAGGCTGGTAACCTACCATTTGCTTCTGAGAAAAAATTGATTTTTGTTCAAATCGCATTTACTGCATTTTATACTTCGCTAGTGGTAGTAACTTGAGTAGCACCATGTAATAGTTTCATGTAACCAAGAAATTCTTCATGTAAGATCAATGCTCTGTTTTAAGTTTTACAGATTTCACATCTAAGATTGTCCAGCAGACAAGATTCCCCTAGATGGGCTAGAGTGCGAGCAAAGCAAGTAAATTTGGGGGTCCGGGGGCTTGCCCCTGGAAAACTTTTGAGACTACACCCTTCACAACATCAGAAAATGGCATTTTTTGTAATAGTTCAAGGCACAATCATGTGCTTTAAATGTCCATTTCACAAAATAACGACCAAATTTTTGGCAAATCACGCTGCATGACGGAGTCCCCAATCATGAATTCACGAGTCGAAAATATTAAAATCACGAAATCATGCACCTAAATTAGCCAAATAACGCTTCACATACAAATATGGGGGGCCTCTCACAGAGGCAGAGCTTGAAGAGGTTCTTCTTCAAAATAATCATGCATAGATTAGTTACTAAACATGAAACGATAAAGTCTTTATTGAGAATCTTTTATCTGTCTGTTCATTCTCCCTAAAAAATTTCAATAAAATTTGGCAGAGCGAAACCCCCTCCCATTACATCAAAATGCTTTGTTCAGCCTTGAAAAAAGCAATGGAAGACAATGGACATGGCATCATAACAGGAAGGGACATATTATGATGGGAAATGGAGGAAGGTTGATGGATAGGCCTAAAGCAAAAAGCTCAGTGGAAAAGACACATTGTTCTTGGTGGAATATGTTGCAGTAAAGCCCTAACCTGCATTTACAATAGAGGAAGGAGAATTTACAGTATAAAAAGTATGGCAGATGCACACCCAAGACTGTTGCTTGAGTTGCTATAGCTGCACACCTGAGTGTTGTATGGCAAAAACAACAGAGCAAGATCTGTGTGCGCAAGTGTGAAAATTCACAAACCTGACCCACTGATCATGATCACAGGATACACAAGAACAACATTGATGCATAATTTGATCAAAGATTTGAGCAAAAAAGAGAAGAACAAGAGTACGATTTATGACTGATGTGGAATGAAAAATACTCAAGAAATTTGGCAATCGCTTGAAAGAACCTTCCATTTGAAAAGTTTCAAGATGTCCACACTTGAGGTGCCCACTTGCTAACTGTTGTTCACTGCACACTTCGAATTTTTTGTGCACACCCAAGATCTCGTTGAAAAGTGCCATTTGTGCCATCCTGGAAGAGACCTAACCCAAGCTCCCTCACCACAGTGATCCAAATTAACGAAATAAGGGAATAAATCGTTAAAAATGAAACTTGTAAACTTCAAAATTTTGCTACCTGATATCGACAAGCATACTTTGACATACATGATAAAACAATTTTCGGCAATATCGGATTTCTGGATGCAGAGATATTACATTTTGAAGTTGGAAGAAATTGATTAGGTCAAAGGTCAGTACAATTTCCGGTCGAAATTCACATTGTTGGCAGAACTTTAATGACTTTGAGGCAGAATTTTATCCACTTTCCGAACTCCGATTGCAATGATCTTTGTCTGGTATTTTAGGTTGTTGTCTTTACTTAACAACTAGCTAATCATTTATGCAATTTCATCAAGGATATTTCGTGTTTTGCATGTTTATCAAACTATGCTGTTTTCGCCACTAAATCTCCGAAAAACTGAAGAATTCTGACTTTGAAGCTAAAAACAAAAAAAGGGCGGAAAAGGGCGGAAATGGCACCTATCCCTTGTGGAAGTGTTATTTCAAATGGACATTTGTGCAAAAGGATTCGTACAAATTCGTACAGATATGAGAGCAATGCTATTTTGAAAGATATCACTCTGGCTACAGGATTTCAGTGAAAAGTCGGTCATTTCTCATAATTTTGCATTTCTTTTGTAATAATTCCATCCTAAATGTTTTTAAACCATCCTTGCTACTTCGAACTAATCTAATTCATTTTTCTCCATTATTCTTATGAGCTTAATCTACAACAAAACTATTTTTTAATTCCAATTTCCTCGCTAAATCGTTAAGCATGATCGTACATAGAATGTACACCTGCCTTTTTCAATGGACGCTCCTCAATTCTCTTTTGGTGATTTTGCCTCACAAGGATGCTTCTGACTTTAGAGATTACTGGTGAAGATGTTACAAGTATGGTCGCAAAAATGTCACAGATGTTGTTTTGGATAGAATTTTGCCTTACCCAACACCCTGCAACACTTCTGAAGCTTTGGGCATGTGTATTCCATGCCTAAAGTCCGCTCTTGGACCAAACGGCTATTGGCTTTCCCTCTAGAATATAAAAAGCTCCCAACCTCGTGCAAGTATTTGATGTACCAAGTAACTCATCTGTACCCTAGGGAATTTCAAAGCTAATGTAACACTGGAATTTGATAAGAACTTCTTGATTTACACAAAACATATCTAAACATGCAAATTTGCACACAGTTGTCAAATCCAAAGAACTGTTCTCATTGTTAAAAGTTTTGTTTAAATTTACGTTTTTCTACATTCAACTCAAATATGTGTCAGTGGTTATTCCTACAAGTGGTAACTTGCTGTCTCTTACAACAAAAGGGACTTATATTATAGCAATTTTTTTAGAATTGAAATCACTTTCTTCTCTGTAAACAAGCTGTCACATAGTTCATTGATTCTTTCTTGCATGTGCAAAATGTCTTTCGGCAAAACAACATCCACGACATTTTTGTGCGCATGCTTGTAACATCATCATCAGTCATCTCCAAAGCTAGAAGCATCCTTGTAAAGCGAAAATGCCAAAAGAGAATTGAGGAGCGTCCGTTGACAGAGGAAAACGCAATCATACAATCTATGTACGATAATGCTTGACAATTTAGCAAGGAAATTGGACTCAAAAACTGGTTTTGTTGTAAATAAAGCTCATAAAAAAAAACGGAGGAAGATGAATTAGATTAGTTCGAAGTAGCAAGGATGGTTTACAAACATTTAGGATGGAATTATTACGAAAGAAATGCAAAATTATGAAAAATGACCGATTTTTCACTGAAACCATGTAGCCAGAGTGATATCTTTCAAAATAGCATTGCTCTCTATCTGTACGAATTTGTACGAATCCTTTTGCACAAATGTCCATTTGAAATAACACTTCCACAAGGGATAGGTGCCATTTCCGCCCTTTTCCGCCCTTTTTTTGTTTTTAGCCTCAAAGTCAGAATTCTTCATTTTTTCGGAGATTTAGTGGCAAAAACAGCATAGTTTAATAAACATGCAAAACACGAAATATCCTTGATGAAATTGCATAAATGATTAGCTAGTTGTTAAGTAAAGACAACAACCTAAAAAACTAGACAAAGATCATTGCAATCGGAGTTCGGAAAGTGGATAAAATTCTGCCTCAAAGTTATCAAAATTCTGCCAACAATGAGAATTTCGACGGGAAATTGTACTGACCTTTGACCTAATCAATTTCTTCCAACTTCAAAATGTCATATCTCTGCATCTAGACGTCCGATTTTGCTGAAATTTGTTTTATCATGTATGTCAAAGTATGCTTGTCGATATCAGATAGAAAAACTTCATATTTTACAAGTTTCATTTTTTTCTATTTATTCCCTTGCCTGGATCACTGTGCTCATCGGCGACATGTAACTTCTTTTAAACTAAACTAACATTTTTGTTGAAAATCATTTTATAGTTACAGTGCATGTCATGGGATAGGGTTTGCAAATATCTCTATGTTGTCAATTTTGTCACGTTGTTTAGCAAGATAGAAATTTATCTCTTGAAGGTTACCCACTTCTATCTTAATATGGATCTCTGAATGAAACAATATTTTGTGAATATTGTTGTCTTGGCAGCAACATCTGTGACTGTGTCAGACTGCTTCAGTCTGTTGAAGATTCATAGTGTTTGATAAGATGCTGAAAAGAATTGGAAGATCCTGTGCAGGATCTAGAAGGATCCTGTTTGGGATCATACAAGAATGCTAGTATCCTACAGGATCTTGAAAGGATCATTCGGATCTTGACAGGATCATTAGGACCTTGAAGCAAGATCCTATCAGGATTTTATAGGATCCCAAAGAAATTTTTACCAGGGTATTGACAGGAATGGCCTATTTCATAGACAGTTTCATCCTAGTGAAATTGTTTGACCAATTTCAATCATTCAGTAGTGGGTAATCTCACAGCAAATTTGACAGCCAATTTAACTTTATTGCTGTACAATTCCTTGCATGTGAAATTAGCTGACCAATTGTCACCCAATATGAATTTCAAGATGAATTGGCCAATTTCACTAGTGTAGCAATTAGCTGACCAATTTCTGTTTTGTGGCAACTTTCACAGCAAATTTCGCAGCCTATTTCACAGCCTATTTCACACTGTTTTACCTGTGAGAAGATGAACTTTCATTTTGAGGAAATAGAACCGGGTAACATCAAGTTTTTTCGCAAACCCCCGTATTTTGAGGCGCAGATTTCAAAAATCGACAGTTTTCACGATTTGTCTCCCGTTCAGGACACGGTCTCCCGTTTTGGAGACGGTCTCCCGTTCAAGAGGCGGTTCTCCCGTTCAGTTCAGGCGTATTTCTCTGGCCGTTAAGTGGAAGAGCTCCGCTCATGAAACCCTACCATGCCCCACGGCCTAAAGCCCTTGCGCATCAGCTGCTCCTTAAACAATATAAGCCATGAAAACATTGAAATGAGGAACTCAGATTATCAACTTACCCAACAGCGGTAATTTGTCATGTGTTTGCAGCCCTAAACCTTTACTCTACATGAACAATCGCGAAAGAATGTTTTCTCGTCAGTCAGTGGAACCAACACACACAACAGCCAACACAAAGGCCTGGATCATGATACAAAAAATACAACTGGCCTTTTGTCACCTTGAGTAATCACGGTGTAAACAGAAAATGAGTTTCAAAGCATTGTGGTTCCCTTTCTCAATCACTTTCTCGTGGCTGATCCAAGTCATTTATCTTCCCTTTAACTTCGATGTCTCACTTCACTCTTCCGCAACGGCGCACAATCAGTAGCCGGACGATTTCCAGTTGGTCTTAGAGGAAGTGCTAAATCTGTCTCGAGGAGTCTGGGTCAGAAAAGAAGTAGCAGGACCACTTGATTGATTGATTGATTACAAGCCGTAGTGTCGCTCCTCCGTAACAACTACGACTCATGAACAAACCAAACAAACAGAAATTTCCGGCCTATTCAGGGAGTCTCGTTTTGGAAATAAACCACCGTGGTCTGCGCTTTGCGTTAGACTGGGACCTCGCTCTAGACTTATCCTGTCGTAGTTTCGCTATTTGCCTAACTGATATACCGCTACAACTACGACTCATGATCGTTGCTCCACGCCGATCAACATCGATTAACGTTGCTCCACGCCGGAGATCTCCGGCGTTACATACATGTTTTCCAATACGGATGCAACGAGTATGAAGATTGTTAGGGGCCCTCTAAAAAGAAACTCTGAGCACTGAAATTCTGAAAATCCTGGCCCAATTTCAAGTTTTCCATAAATATACGTGTAGTGATGTTTGCAGTTTCTACTCCGGACGTCCAAAGTAATTACGAAAGGGGAATGAAGAAATCCTTTTGTTTTCAAGAAATCCACCACAAAAAGTTTGATAGATGACATGTGGTCGGTGGCCTTATTGGTCGTGGTCGGTGGTTTTATTGGTCGGTGGTCGATGGTCGGTGGTCTGACTATAGCTCAAATATGCTAAAATCGATAGCACCCGGGAAGCTTTTTTGGGACAATGCCCTTTTTGAATAGCGGGAAATACCCTAATTTTAAGGGAAACTCGGGGAAACGACAATATTAGCTCTCGATTTGCAACAAATTTTAGTTTAAATCCTCCTAAACTGAAACATTTCGCAAACCCAGTCCGTTGGGTCATTTTCATGTCTTGCTAACTGCCAAAACGCAGCATGAGAGAAGACTCTACTGTCTGTGCGGAGAAGCAACAGAGAACAGAAAGCTTTCTTCTTCTTTTGCTCCTTCACACTGACAGTAGAACTGAACCAGTCTGGTTCCCTGACGTCATTTTCGACTGGGGAACTCGGCTCCACGGAAGCGGTCCAAAATGTCTGGACAAAAACCGTGACCACGCACCGTAACTATGGCCCGGGCTTCTGTTGTCATCGTGGCATGCTTTAAATCAAGCATGCTTTAAATCTTGCCCGCCAACGGAACGACGCTTAACTAGCCTGCGTGCAGTCTTTCTTTTGTAAATTGAAAGAAGGTAAAGTCCTTTCAATTTACATAAAACAATCCTATTTACACGAAAGAACGACTGCACGCAGGCTACGCTTAACGGGTTTTCCAAATAAGGATTGAGAAGTTTGAGAAGTTTCGCTGGTTTTTGTCCAGGCGTCAACAAATCGCTTTTATTATTTATGTTCAATTTATTTATCGTTGGATATAAAATACCATAGCTAAAATAAAAAAGTAGCTAATTAATTCCAACGTGTTAAAAAAGTGTATATACAATGTTAAACATAAGAAGATAGTAGATAAAATATTTACATGTCATCAAAATATACAATTTAAAACGGAAATCTAAAAACAATCTTCATAAATAGCCCAAGTTTGGAATGAATATGCGGCATAATCTGCAAGTACAGTTTTCTCCGAACCAATTTTTAATCTTATTTTTGAACTGACAAAGGTTTTCTGAATTCCGTATTGTTAGTGGTAACGTTTGCCACAGTTGCGGACCTTTAAATCGGACGCTTTCTGTCCCGTTGCTGACGGATCTCACTCTGGGTTGAGTAAATTCGTTATTATTTCGCAAATTGTAATGAGTTGTATTTTCACGGAAGATTTCCTGCATGAATGAAGGGCTTAGCCCATTTTTAGTTTTGTACATCTCAGTCATAAGTATTTGCAAGTTCTTTGTATGAATAGTAACTGCACAGTCCTTCTGTAATAACTCACTAAAAGTAGATTCGGTGTCCTTATAAGTAATTCTTAGAGCCCCTTCCTGTATTTTGTTGATTTTCTGGTTAAGTTGCCTGCTGTGAAACATCCAGATTAAAGGACAGTATTGAAACTGACTTGTAATAAATGCTCTCATCAAATTTCTTAGTTTTTTCTGATCCATATACGGGGATATGCGGGCTCGTGCATAAAGTTTATTGCTGGCTTTTTGGCAAAGCTTCGACACGTGATGGTCAAAGAAGAGTTTACTATCAATATGAATTCCGAGCAATTTTTCTTCTGAACTATTAACAACATCAGTATTTCCAATCTTAAATGTAACTGGATCGTCACATCTCTGCCCGAGAACCAGAAGATGGCATTTATCTGCATTTAATTTCATAAAGTTGTCAGCAAACCATTTTAAAGCCACATTACAGTCATTTTCAAGCGCATGAGTTATGTTATCAAGGCTCCTATCGCAAGAATAGATAGTAGTGTCATCTGCATAATTGCAGATATCTGAGCTTTGAATGAAAAAGAAAAGGTCATTAATGTATATGTTAAACAAAAGAGGTCCTAAAACAGACCCCTGAGGAACACCACGTGTTAGGTCTTTCCAAGAACTGAAGGAACCATTTACCTTAACTCACTGTTGTCTGTTTATGAGGTAATCGTTAATGAGTGCTAATGCTTCCCTTGCGCCCAGTACCCTCAAAGGAACGCAGTCGAGTTGACGCAGGGAACCAGGCTGGAAATGAACGCAGGCTACGAAGCATTCTATGTTTGTGTTCGGTTCAGCAATGCTTTGAATTAAATTCTTATGACTGCTCCGTATTCAAACACTACAAAAGTAGCATGTTATGAAGACAGAAGAGTCTTTCATACTTTCTGCACAATTTTTGTCTTTCAATACGCAGTAGAACAATCGCACAGGATCAAAGCGATGTCCTTGTTACCTTTGTTTAAAATACATCTCTAGAGAGGACGTGACAAGCACACAATGGGTGTACACAAATTTGTTTCCCACAATAGACAATGACCTTGAATTTTTGCTGTAGAAATTTTGGGGGAAAGATTGACTTCAAAAAGTTGCAGAATAAGAAAAATTAACAACATATTCAGTAGCTGCGTAACTGGGAAGTTTTTCAACATACCAAACGGGACGAAAGTTTAGGTAGGTAGGTATTTATATTTAATGTGGCTAGCCTGAGAAAGTCTGAGAGACTTATTTCCAGCAGGGGCCACGGATGTTTTACCATCAGTTCGCCACAGCTACCCGCCACAGCTACCAGATTTCCCTCACATGGCTCTGGTCAACCCGGGCTAGTGTTACGGCCAGCGACCAAACTGTCCAGCCTGGGATTTGAACCTACGGGCGTTCTGACCTTTGGCTTACGAGTCAGAAGCCTTAACCACTCGGCCACACGCTCACACGACCACAAAACACGGACACGTTTTGAGCCCTGTCTTGACCTTTCCAATAACTCTGTGTCTCTGCGAACTTTTACTCTGTTAGCAAGCTCTGTTACTGTGGAAAATAGAAGGACATCACATTCGTTCTGCCCCTTTATGTCATGGTGAGGCTCTATTTCTCCTTCCAATCAAATGACTTCGTTTTCTTTCCATAATCGATCCCCTCTCTTCTGCTGTAACTGTGTGATGCTCTTCACAATTTATTCAACATCGAACACTATTGAAATCGCAGCCATTTTCCTCTGACCATAGCCCATAGGCAGGCAAGGGCCTTCTCGCAGCTTCTCGACCATAGAAATATGTTCTCGACATAACCAAGCAAATCAAAAGACAGCTCTGGAGGCCAAAGTCCACTGTTGCTCCCGCCAAAATCGAGCATCAGTCAACTCTAATTCTGATTGGCTATCAGCCATATTTTCAAATCTCACTGTTGCTCCCGCTAAAATTTGCCTATTCAAATCCATATTTCAGATTTCAGATTTCAGATTTCAGATTTCATTGTCTCAAAATAGCCTGATACAATTTACAAAATAGTATAGGTTACCAGCTACTTTAAGAAATACCGTAAAAAGAACAACGAACATAACATTATAAACTACAAAAAAGAAAAAAAGAGGGGATCTAAGTAAGGATGTTTGAAGTGATGCAAATACTGTAGATCATGGATTGCTAGCACTGTGATTTTGTTCATGCGATGACATTAAACATGTATTGATATACTCATATACGACAGCTGATACCTTTGGATCACGTGTTGTCATTAAGTATAAGAATTTTGATGAAGTGTCCATGTAACTGAAGGAAAGTTTATATTTTGAAATGGTACTAAACGCTGTCACTCTTGCTTTTTCATTAATGCGACAGCTTAAAAGGCAGTGTTTTTCGTCTTCAAGAACATCGCATGTCTGACATTTTCTGTCCTCCGGTTTTCTTCTAGGTCTATGATATCTTCCACTTTCTATCCCTAAACGATGATCTGAAAGTCTAAATTTACCGATCATTACTCGCGAAGGCAATAAATTTATTTCAGATAAGTACGGTTCCATGATGAACTTTTGAATTGGCAATAAGTGCGCATCTTAGGTTGTTTGCGCAACTCAGCGAATGTGTTTTGTTGCTCGCAATCTATGATGCGTTGGTGAATTGTATTTACTAAGCTACTGTTGACGATATCATTTTCAGTATTGTGATGTTGCTCCCATACATCTCCCATCCCGTACTTAACAAGAATATTTTTCTTTTTAGTAGCCCATGCTGAACTATTTTCCACGCTTTTATCATATAACTTGCTTATGATCTTACTCCTGTTTCCACCGGCTATGCGAAGCCAATTTTTGATCGTTGATTTGAGACCTATTGCACTAAGATTGTGTCTACCTAGCTCACATCGACATCCAACGTTGGAAGTATTCCTCTTCACTCCCAAAAGGTTCTTACATAGTCTAATGTTTAGTTTTTCAATGGGATTTGTGTTATTAGAACTCGCTTTGAAACACCCCCAAACGTCAACCCCATACAGCAAAATTGGCCGCACAAGAGTATCAACAAGTTTGATGGTGAGCTGAATATCCTTCCTAAACACAGAGCCAAGAATGTTCTTAAGTTTATAGTACGCCTTGAGACCTCGTTTGTAAATGTCATTAAGTAGTTCTTTTATACTAAAAGATGGGGAAAGTAAGAAACCCAAATAGCTGAAGTGTCTAACAATTTCTATCTCCATAGATGACGTGCGTTCGATCACAGTATTTTGCGGACCACAGTTGCTCGGAATGCCAGCCTTTGCATCGACGGACAGGACAAAAGTAAATATCAAGAAAAGTGGTCTACCAAATATGCTTTCTCCTTCGCAGTACTTCTCGACGTCAAAACTTGCTGTACGGGTTTTGAGCCTCGTTTTTGTTGTCAGAATCAACATATTACCAACGTTGCGATGAAGGGTTTGTAATCTAACAACTACTTGCATAAAAAATTATTATTATTGTTTTGAAAATCTGACTGATGCTTGAGAATCAATAGCAATAGTCTGGATCCGCCTCTGTCGGTGGTCGGTGGTCGGTCGCTATCATGATCGGTGATAAGTGGTTTTATTGGTCGGTGGTTGGTGGTCGGTGTGGTTGGTGGTCTTTGGTCGGTGGCCTGATCGGTGTGGTCGGTAGTATGTGGTTTTACACCATGCCAAAGTTTTGGTTATTCCTTATATCAAAAATTTGCGAGTTTTCTGCCTTTATCTCCCAACTGGTAATCTGGAATGTTTCTTCCGTCTGCGACGCTGTAGACTTGCTCCAAGTCTATTTCGTGGTATATCAGCACTAAGGAACACAGTCTGGTTCCCTGACGTCATTTTCGACTGGGGAACTGGGCTCCACGGAAGCGGTCCAAAATAACGTCTGGACAAAAACCGTAACCACGCGCCGTAACTATGACCTTTGCTTCTGTTGTCATCGTGGCATGCTTTCAATCTTGCCCGCTAACAGAACTAGCCTGCGTGCAGTCTTAATTGAAAGAAGGTAAAGTTCTTTCAATTTACACAAATCCAGGGCAATAGGATTTCTAAAACATGCCAAGTCTTTTCTTCTGAAAGAAACTTTGCAAACTCTCTATACAGGTATCGTGGAGCCCCACTTTCGATACTGCTGTTCTGTCTGGGGCAGCGCTGGTTTAACTGAAATCAATCAGTTGCAAAAACATCAAAATCGTGCTGCTAGGATTATAACGAATAGCAGCTTTGATGCCCCAAGCAGACCTCTCATCAAAGGACTGGGATGGAAGACCGTTGAGGAACTTGCTGCTGGTGAATCTAAGACAATAATCTTCAAGTCCCTGAATGAGCTGGCTCCACAATACTTGTGTGACCTTTTCACCCGAAATTCGTCCTGCTAATCATATGGCCTTCGTGATACGAGGACCGACCTGAGGTTACCGATGAAAAGGTCAGCAAATGGCCAGAGATGATTCTCTTAAAGAGGTGCAAATTATGGAATAGCCTGTCCGTCGAGTCAAAGCAGGCAAGCTCTTTGTATAGTTTCAAAAAAACTATTTAGAAACAGATGCTTTTAGACACTTTTTCCTTTCACTCTTATTGTAAATTTTGAACATTATTGTATATAAATTTTAGACATTGTAAATAAGGTTTTATAGTATAATTTAATTAATAGCTTTTTTCCTTTTATGTTATATATTGTAATTAATGTTTTTATCGGAGGACCCCTTGAAAATCAACTTGTTGAAGGGCAACCCACCTTAAAAGAATTAAGTATGAAATATAAATATGAAAATATGAAATACAAAACAATTCAATTTACTCGAAAGAAAGGCTGCACGCAGGCTACGCTTAACCTGTTTTGAAATAAGGATTGAGAAGTTTGAGAAGTTTCGCTGGTTTTCGTCCAGGCGTCAACAAATCGCTTCCCTGGCGCCCAGTATTTCATTTCATTTCATTTAATTCTAAATCATTTATACACGGTGGCCCCATCAATCTAAGACTGCTTTACAGGGGGCCGTGTTAAAAACTTACAAAATTAATAATACATTGCTAAGATAACGTAAATATATGAGTTAAAACCTAAAATAGCCTAATTACAAGTGCTAATACCTAAAAAGTCAAACTAAAGTACATATGATAAAAACTAAAAAGAATTAAAATCAAAATTGCTGAATGTAACGAAATATTACATTCAAACAGTAGGCTGCAAGTGGTGTTTTAGTTTGCATTTAAACGAATTAAGCGAATTTGCTTCTTTTATATCAGACGAAAGTTGATTCCAAGTTTTAGCACCACGATAAGATATCGCTTTTTGCCTGTTTCTTGTCTGTCCGCACCTACGCTGAAATCCTAAAGCCGAAAGCCACCCGAAGACCACCACCCATTCCAAGTAGAAGTACCCCCTATCAAGAAACAACGAAGACACTCCCAAAAAACCAATCCAGCCCCCGAACAGACAACATGGACGGGGGCTTCCAAGACCTACTAACAAACACGCAAGAAGCTTTCGCTCTACTACATAGAAACTTCGAGAGGCTTGTAGATTTAAAAATGACCCAAATGGACGAATTATAAACTTAAGTAGACACACTTTCTCTTTACACGTATTTAGTTTATTAGATAAAGGTTTGAACTTCTGCCCGCGACCGCCGAGATTTAACACGACCGCGTTTGACGAAGACGTTAAGGTCTTCTTTTTTTTATATATCAATTTATCAAAAACTACAAAACTACAAGAATACAACTACCACAACTACAAACAGGGACTACTTACACAAGGAAACTACAAGACTTACATGAAACGAAGCTGCATGGGGTGTGAACTAGCACATCTCCCCTGCAGCCAACATTTAGACATAGAACATAACAATGACTACACAAATCACTAACAAGGAAAATCAAAATGAAAACAAGAAAAAGGGTGAGAGGGAGGGAAGGGAGAGAGAGAGACAGAGAGAGGGAGGGAGGGAGGAAAGAGGGATACAGCTCAGTTCATACGACCAGTTTCTAAAATGTATTCTAAGGTTGCCGAAATGATGCGTCTATTTAGGGTGCAATTTAGCCTATAGTCGCCATGTAACAAGATATTTAAAAGTGCACACTGAGATAAATCGTTAACATTGACTCCTATTTCGGACAAAACATCAGATACCTTTCGAAGGAGGAGTGTTCTCTGCTGATTGAAATCTTGGCAAAGCAGCATGTAATGTTCAGTATTTTCCACCCCATCATTTAATAAGCACATAGGATCAGACGTATCGCAAAAGCTGTGCCGAAACTTATGCTCTCTCAAAACGCTTAATCCTACCCTTAACTGAGTGAGAAATCTAAGACCATTGGGGTCATAAACTCCATAAGTGTCATATTTATTGGGTCTTATCAGTTTAATGAGTCTGGACTTAAATATTGCCAATGAGGGAGAATTCCGTATCTCAGGATCAAGATGATTCCATTCTTCGATGCAAAAAGGAAAAAAACTATTCTTGAAGGTTTCGGTTCTGTGTCTCATGGATGGAATGCAGTCACTGTGTCGCAGCGCGTACCAATGAAAAGTTGCATCTGGGATAATTGCTTTCAAGTAAGAAGGGGTTAAACCATTAATGATTTTATAGAATAATGTCAACCTACGGTACCATCTTCTGTCTGCAAGTGTTTCCCAACCCAGCTCATGGTATATCTTATCGCTCGATGTACCCTTCCACGCGCCTGTGATAGCTAACGCAGCAGAATACTGCACAGATTCTAACCTGCTCATAAGATAGTGCACAGCAGTGTTCCCACTAAAAGGATCTTCATGATTGGGGATGTGGTAGATGACATCACAATAATCAAAGTGTGGCCGAACATGCAGCTTGTAAATCTGGTCCAGGGAATGCCTTGGTAGATACCTTGATAAGTATTTAATCATACCTACTCCTTTATTCGCTTTTGCAATAATTTCCCTTATGTGCGAAGAGAAACTCATTTTCTTGTCCATCAAAAGGCCTAAATGCTTATGCTCATCAACAATGGTGACGGGAGTATCTTGAAAATAAATCAGGGGATGATTTTGGGCTACTCTTTTCTTGGAAAAAACTAACTGTGCAGCTTGTTTTGTTGGGTCCGGATTAAAGGTCATCTTCCATTGATAATCCCAATTCTTGATAAGATTTAAGTCATGATTGATATTTTCAGCTGAAGATTGGGGATCAAAGACTGTTGAGAAAAGAGATGTATCATCCGCGAATATTCGGACACTAGAACGCAAGCCATCTGGTAAATCATTGACATATATGAGAAAGAGCAGTGGTCCTAATATTGAGCCTTGTGGGACGCCAGCGGTAATTTTTTCCAACAAGAACTTTTCCCATTTATAACAGTCCTCTGATGACGATCACTGAGAAAACTTTTAATAATTCCAAGTAGATTACCATCAGCACCAATCCGACGAAGTTTGAATATAAGGCCATCGTGCCATACCCGATCAAATGCTTTAGATATGTCTAAGAAGACTGATCTTACATCTAGCACAGGGTTACAATCAAAAGACTTAAAAATATCATGGGTTATGACTAATAACTGATTTACTGTTGAGTCCCAAGGTCGGAAGCCGGCTTGCTTACTGGAGAGAAGACCATAAGTTTCAAGGTGACTATATACACTAGAATAGATCAGTTTCTCGAATATTTTACCAAAAATCGGCAAAAGGGAAATTGGACGATAGTTCTTTATTACCTGTCTAGACGCCTTTTTATGCACCGGTACAATGTTCGCATTTTTCCATATTTTTGGGAAAATCCTGTTTTTTAGGCAATTTTCATAAATCAAGCTCAAGGGAAAGAGTAAAGATGCATCACTTATACGAATCATTCTAACAGAAATTTCATCCCAGCCGTGAGCCTTGTTTGGATCCAGTGCACGAATTATCTTGAGAATTGCTTCATTAGTTATTGCAACATCACAAATACTATGTTCAAATACCTCGTTACAAGGAGGTAAAGTACTGCTTGCTTCGATCTCGGAGCACTGTTTTACAAAGAAATCATTGAAGAGAGCTGCCTTTTCGGTGCAGTTGGAGACAAACATATCATTAACTATAAGAGGTGGTATAACAGGAAATTTATTCTTATTCAATAAGTTATTTATCATTGACCAATAAAGTTCTTCTTTAGACGTATAAGACTTAGAGCACACTTTGGAATTTCTGAATACGATCCTACAATTTTACAACAATTAAAAGAAAGAAATAGTTCATTTACACCGAAAAACGTAGACATTACCATTGAGACATTTGAGTCTGCAGTCATTGAAGACATAGGAGCCACGAGAAACGGCCACTACGCTCAAATAACCTCACGAAAGGTGAAATCAACGCACTAAGGAATTTGTCCGAAAGGGAGGACATAGTTATCACCCGAGCCGACAAAGGAGGGGCAACCGTCATTTTGGGTATTGATGAATATCTCACGGAAGCCAACAACCAACTCAATAACATAACTTTCTACAAGAAATCGACATTTGACCCAGTTCAGGGCTACACAAGAATAATTTCCAATTCGTTAGATGAAATGCATTCCCAAAATAAAATAGACGCAGAAACATTAGGGATTTTAAAAGTTCCTAAAGAAGTTAAACCCGCTAGATTCTACTTACTACCAAAAATTCATAAAAAGAACCATCCAGGCCGCCCAGTGGTAGCGTCGACAAACTGCCACACCACAAAATTTCAAAATACGTCGACCATCATATAGAACCCATTGCGCAACAAGTACGATCTTACATCCGCGACACCACAGACTTACTAAACAAAATAAAAAATATCGGTAAAATACCAGATAATGCTCTGCTCGTTACCTTAGATGTAAGATCCCTCTACACAAACATATGCCATAAGGAGGGCCTGCTAGCCCTTAAAAATGCCTTAAACAAGAGAACCAATAAAGAACCAGCAACTGATGCTCTACTAGCCATGATGAGACATGTTCTAACGCTCAACTGCTTCACATTCAATGGAAATAGCTACCTACAGACAAGAGGGTGTGCTATGGGCACGGTTGGAGCACCCCCATATGCTGTGATATACATGGCTGAATTTGAAGAAAAACATATCTATCCTACAATAGGTAAAGATTGTCTGTACTATGGTAGGTACATAGATGACATCCTTTTAATTTATAAGGGCACTGAAAATGAATTCAAGACCTTTGCGGAACAACTCAGCACTAAACACCCATCAAAAATTCGACTATGAAATATCAAAAATATCCATCCCTTTCCTTGACACCCGTATCTATATTGATGACAACAGACATGCCATGCATTGATGACAACAGGTTGCATGACGTTGAACGAAAACCAGCAACGATTCACCTGAAAAATTCATCTGAAATGGATAAAACCATGCAGATTCCATCTATTGAAAGTCAGATTTATGATGCGATTGAGCACATCGAAAAGAAGAGCAAGAAAAGAACTGATTTAGAACGAATATGTAAGTTTATTGTGAACAAGAACAGTGGCCTAAGCAAACACGATGCCGTAGAAATCCTGTCTAGGATGCACAAGGACGGGTTATTGAAATTAAAGCAGTACGACGATAGCCCTGCCTCATATAAGATCAACAAAAGTGTCAAAGAAACGAATAAATCTTGTGAAGGAAATAAAGTACAAGGGGAAGCAAAGGAAGGAGAAAATGAACGGGAGTACGAACAGTCAATCTCAACGAGCGAGGAAGAGACGGAAAACGAACTTGAATCAGAAGATTATGAAAGTAGTGAAGGCGATGACGAACTGGAAAGCGTAGAAGGTGAAATTGTTGATAAACCTACCTTGCAAGATTCTTTTCTTGAATTCTTAGATGGTGTCCGCACACCCGAGAAAATTTCGACGAACGGCTGTCCGGAATTCTCAACTTTTGACAGGAAAACTCCTAACAATGAGTGTCATGGCTTGAAAGTTCATGCAGCCAAGGCCAGGTCCATCGACGCACAATCCCCCCCTCCCTACAGAGCACACCCAGCAAGTGAATTTAGTGGCTTTGTGGACGTCATGGGCAAAATGGCGGACACCTTGAATAATCACATCGAAATGCTGCGAGATGAAAAGATCTTTAATCGCATGCTCAGAAATACAATTGAAATCCTTAGAGATGACAACGGCTACAAGGATACTAGGATAAAGGAACTGGAAACAGTTATCGATTTTATGGGCAAATCATCCCAAGTCAAAGTTCAAACAAACCTTGGAAGTTTTGGGAGTCAACAACATCCCCCAGAGAATGCACAAGAAACTTGCACGTTGAGTCCCCAGGAGGATTCACCAGAGACATGCAGTCACCAACCAGCTCCTGAGCCCCCTGAGACTCAAGAAACTCAAATAACACCAAGTTTTGAATCTCAATTGCAAGCCTACGTCAAAGCGAAAAGAGAAAAATATGAAGAACACCTTGTAAAAAGTAAGGCTGAAGCAATGCATTCGCTGAAAAAACCGCAAGAAAAAGAGCAAGGAAAAAATCAAAATCGAAAGAAAGGAAACAAACAAAACAAAGGAAACCTGGGGAAAGCAAATAACCAATCAGTAAACCAGTCTGCCCACCTGGATGACAAACAACCGTACAGTCAACGTGTGCAACCTCAAAAGCAACAGAACCAACAGCAGCAACAACAACAGGTACAAAATAGTCAAAGCACCTCTGACAAGTCTCAGCAACCACAGCAAAAAGATAACTTGCCTCCTTCGCAGAAAGGGCAGTCACAGTAACAGGGTCTCTGGAGGCCTGGAACTATTCTCATAGTTGGGGACAGTATGCTAAATGGAGTGGAGGAACGCAAAATGCCATCTAATGTCAAGGTGAGGAATTTCCCTGGTGCTACTGTTAAAGACATGCATGATTATGTGAAGCCCCTGTTGAGAAAAAAGCCCTCTCAAGTAATTTTGCACGTCGGTACAAATGATGCTGTTAATTTTAATTCAAATCCAATTGTCAACCAACTCATTAATCTGAAAGAATACATCGAGAATGAGTTGCCTAATAGCACGGTCACCTTGTCACTGCCGATGATGAGAGTTGATAATGCTAAAGCAAATAAAATTCTTGTTGCAGTCAAGAATGCAATAAAGAAGATGTCCGTTGACATAATCAACAATGACAATATCAAGAGAGACCATCTTGGTCGTTTAGGCCTGCACCTAAACTTTTATGGGAACACAAAATTTTCAGCTAACCTATTAAGTAAAATAAAGTTAATTTAACAACAGTGACAGAAATAACAATGTATGCAATGAAAGTCTCGAGTTGAATTGTTGCAATGTGGGTGATAAGGATAGCACATCAACAGAAAGTCTAGGATTTCGTAAGGGGATGGTAGTTGCATCCCTCAATATCAATAGTTTGCTTAGACACCATGATGAGCTAAGTAACTTTCTTTTTGAGAAAGGTATCCATATACTTGCCCTCAACGAAACTAAGCTGGACAGCAAGATCTGTAAAGATCTCTTAAAAATTGAAAATTATAAAATTGAGAGATGTGACAGAAATCGAGAAGGGGGTGGAATTGCTCTCTATATCAAAGATAGCATAAAGTACCATGTACGCAAAGACTTGCCCGAGAAATCGCTTGAATTATTGTGCATTGAGGTCGAGCCTTTAAAAGCCAGACCATTTTTCGTTATTTCATGGTACCGACCCCCTAGTGACACTGTAGAAACTTTTGATAAACTTGATCGAATCTTGCAGTTTCTTGAGACCGAGGGTAAAGAGCTTATACTCCTTGGTGATACAAATTGTGACTTCCTTAAGTTTTCAAGCACGTCAGATGTGTCCTGTCTGAATAATCCAAGCAAGCACATGCAACAAATCTAAAGTTCGTATGAGCTTAAACAACTCATAAACAAACCTACAAGGGAAACTTCTCAACAGTCTACCCTTATCGACCACATTGCAACAAGTCACATCAACAATATTACATCTTCCGGAGTTCTCGAAATCGGTCTTAGCGATCACTACTTGGTCTACTGTGTTAGAAAGTTCCTGGGAGCCCTCAAGATTAAACATAAAGTAGTAACAATTCGCCAGATGAAAAAATTCAACGAGAGTGCATTTTTGCAGGACCTTGCATTAATTGACTGGTCGTTGATTTTACAAAATGGTACTGATCTCAGTGGGCAGGTAGGGAACTGGTGTGAAGTGCTTTCGATGATAATTGAAAAACATGCTCCTTTAAGAAAACGGAGGGTTGCCGAACGATACACTCCTTGGTACACTTCAGAGCTAAGTAAGCTCTCGCAAGTAAGAGACAGAATAAAGAAAGCTGCAGTTAAAAACCAATCTGATTTTTATTTGCTGCATATAAACAAATCAGAAATAAAGTTACTAATATGAACCAAAAGCTAAAAAGGGATTTTTTCTCTGATAAAATAAATGCCTTTGAGGGTAACATGAAAGAAACTTGGAAAACCATCAACCAGATGATAAATAAGAGATCTAAAACTACTCATATTTCTTCTCTCGAGGATGGTGACAAAGATATTACTGACTCTCAACAAATTGCCGACGCTATGAACCAGTATTTTTGTAACATAGGAGAAAATCTCAGCAGCAAAATTCCAACAAGGAGAAATCCCCTTTTATCTGGGGATGTTAAGATAAATCAGCATTCTAAAATCTTTAGGTTCAAGAACGTTGATGAAGTGCAGATATGCAGGGCAATGAAACGCCTTAAAAAATCAAATGGATTTGGTTTAGACGGTATTTCAAGCTATTTTTTGAAAGTCGGCATGCCTGTCCTAGCTAGCTCATTGAGTACCATTTTTAATAATTCTTTGAGGCGGGGTGTATTTCCTGATTGTTGGAAAACAGCTAGGATTGTACCTATCTTCAAAGATGGCCCTGAAAATATTAGATCTAACTACCGTCCAATTTCGGTCCTACCAACGGTTTCGCGTTTATTTGAGAAAGTTTTGTATGGCCAACTTTACCAATACCTGGATGAAAATAAGTTGCTTTACTTGCACCAATCTGGGTTCCGATCATTACACTCTAGTGTCACATGTCTACTCAAGAGCACGAATGATTGGTACACAGACATCGACAGAGGCAATGTCAATGCGGTCGTTTTCATCGACCTTAAAAAGGCTTTCGACACAGTAGACCATAGTATCCTATTAGAAAAGTTGTCACTTTATGGCATAAGGGGTATTGAGCTTGAGTGGTTCAGATCCTATCTTAGTGGGAGACAACAGTGCTGTAAAGTGAATGGGCACATATCGAACATTGAAAGTATTCGATATGGAGTTCCCCAAGGGTCTTGCTTGGGACCACTCCTCTTTTTAATGCATATTAATGACCTTCCACTTGCACTTGATAATGCCAAGGTTACTATGTAAGCAGATGATACCAGCATCTCTTATTCCTCTAAATCAGTTGATGAAATCAATGCAGCAATCAATGATGATTTGTCCAATCTCAAATTATGGTTAGAAGGCAATAAGTTGTCTCTAAATGTTACGAAAACTCAAGCTATGCTTATCGGTAGCAGGCCAAAACTGCAGAACATTTCTAACAGCGATGTCATTAGCCCTAAGTTTGTTATTGACGACGAAGTTGTCCCGATGATAAACGAAGCTAAGTATCTTGGAATACAAATTGACAAAACATTGGGTTCGAAGGAACATATCAACATTATCGCTGCGAAGATTTCGCGAGGGATAGGGATGCTGAGATATGCAAAGAGGTACGTCCCACTCAGTACGGTAAAAACCATGTACAGAAGTATAGTCGAACCCTATCTACGATGCTGTTGCACGGTATGGGGATGTTGCACTGAGGCAGACTTAAAAAGATTGCAAATTCTCCAAAATCGCGCTGCCCGTATTGTGACAAATAGTGCTTATGATGCACACTCCTTGCCCCTTATTAAAGGTCTGGGCTGGTTAACAGTTAAAGAGCTGATCAGGTTTGAAACGGCAACTACTGTTTTCAAATCTGTTAACCAACTTTGCCCAGACTATATGGCCCAAATGTGTCAAAGACAGCGTGAACAGGCAATGAGGACGCTAAGAAACACCGAGACTGACTTGAAACTTCCTTTGTTTAGAACAAACAATGGACAAAAGTCATTTGCATATCGAGGGGCTACCGTTTGGAATAGTCTAGATCACCAAATCAAACTGTCTCCCTCGCTATCAAACTTCAAATTAAAACCAAAGGAAGGATTATAAAACAAACTTTACGTACTTCCTTCCATCAAGAACATAGTCAATCGATTTTCCTTTCTGTTGCAATTTAATTTCCTTTTTTCGGTTGGATAGGAATAATTAAAATTAGGTTTTTTAGGGAATTTATCTGACAATGTATTAAGTAGAATTTGGAGTTTATTGAGTAATTAATTTTTTTTTCTTTTTGTTTTTTCTTTTCTGTTTTAACAGGGCACATTGTAAAGCAGTTTTTTTCCCGTATGAACTGAATGTTTTTACCTTGTATAAATAATTTAAAATGAAATGAATGAATACAAACGACTCTTTTCACCAAACCAACTGACACACACAGCTACCTTCACTATAAATCAGCCCACCCCAGACACCTTAACAGTGACGGCGTGGCAAAAATTAAGGGCCCGGGAGAAGCTCGTCGAAAAGGGGCCCATGATGGCCTCAAGTCCTTTTCTGAAAATAAGGATCCTGTGCCCTTTTCGCAATTTATGCTTCCACAGTAATGAACGACGCAACCAGTGGCGGCGCCAACGGGAGGGGGAACTGAGAGGACTTCCAATCCCAAAATTCGGGAAAAATTGTCAAAGTAAAATGACATAAAATTAGTTGGGTATGCCTTTAGATTGAAAAATTACGTCAAAATTCCCGTTCCCCACTTTTTTTGGATTTTCAGAGGTGTCGGCGCCACTGGACTCAACAAACTGATAAAGCAGGTTAACCAAAAAAACTAGCTAACACACTTTCGAATATTCGCAAGCAGTATTAATGATTTATAAAAGCAGATGATTAAATGCAACAAAAAGATGATGGACTCATCTTAACTTGAAATTCCATTATTGATCAAATAATTTTTGAGGCAGTTTTCTAGCTGAAAAAGCCTTTACACCCCCTTTACAAAAGTAAATCTTTTAAAGAACAGCGTTCAAGTTTGTCACAAGCAAGGGCAGTGCCACGGGGAGGACAGGGGTGGACATTTGCACATGAACTTCCTCAGGTCGGTATCTATTCCTAAGCAAAAATGATATAAAAACAATTTATGACCATTCATCTCTTGTCCACCTCACTTTTTCAGGGCAGGCGCCACCCCTGGTCACAGAGCTTCTTATGCTCCAATTTGAATGGCTTGACAGAAACTTATACCGATTGCGCCACAATTCTTCTGAACCTTCATACTACCAAGCTAATAGCCTAGTGAATGAGTTGTGAAATGTGCAATATGTTTTTGGCACTCATGGCAAGTGACACGGCCAAGGCAAATCAACTGGCAGGGTGTGAGAACAAGGGGTGTTTGAAGGCGAAGCAACTAGGAAAATTTTCGATGACACATCCTCACTTTGGCCTAGAATGCTTCTCCCGACCCCATGTTTGCCGGTCCCGAAAAGGATTTTGACCATTTTTAGCAATTTTCGTCTGAATTAGCATATCCAGGAGAATTTTTGAGCAAAGATCTTTTCTTTGGCTTATAATGCTCGTCTCTATCCCTTCTCAGGGCAGCCGAGAGCTTTCGGAAGCCCAAGGACAAAATTGAGAAATGAAAGCCCCTGCGAACGAAGCGAGCAGAAAATTTTTTGATCACACCCTTTAGATTGGCTGAAAATGCACTTCAGAGCATTTTCTGAAATCAAAATGTCAAAAATCTTTCATTATGTGGGCAGTCAGGCCGAGGGCAAATGCCCCTCCTGCTTCCCCCTCTCGGCTGCCCTATGCCTCCTTTACCAGAGCCATATCGGATGCCTAGAGGGTTCTGCAACAGTTACCTATGAATCAGTGTTGTTGGAATCCTTAACAAAGTTTGCCAAGCAAAATCTTCAAAGATGCCTGCCTTTACTTTGGCTTAGAGCGACTCTCCAAGTCACCCCCTCGTATTTTTCACATGTATTTTTACCCTACTTTACCTTCACCCATCTTTGACTACTTGCTCCTTGTTTTGAAAGAATCTCGAGACCCATCTTTTAACAGAAGTGGAGGGGGCATTTCCCAATCTTCGCCAAAGAATACACCACTACTTATAGATCTTCACGAACAAGATCACTAAAGGCAAGTGTTTCGATTCGAGACATGCACTCAGTTTCACTCAACTTCAATTAAGAGGGCACAAGAGTCCCCGTTGCACCTTTATGAACAATCAAGTATCGCAGCCCTCCACTCTGCAGCTACCGGGGCCTTCCATCCAACTTCAGTTTCTGAATCAGTGAAAATCAGACAAACACCATAAACTGAAGATTTAACAAATGGCTCAAAAGTCTCTGAATTGAGACCAAAGACTTCGCTAAAGTGAGGCCTTCAAGAAATGGTTTGGAAGCATGGAAGTTTGCAAAGCAATGATCTTTGCTTTGTGTGTCAAGCGAAATTGTGGGTCTTGCCCAATCGTCGTAGAATTCGAAGTTTTCAAATGGGCCCAGTCGCTGGTGGGGCTATTTCTCCTCAGGTGTGGGACAGCAAGAGGGCCTAGTGGGTCAAATGCTTCAATAGTACATATGTTAAACTTGGCTTGTCTTACATTATAATAAGAAATACGTGCACTTATAATTTTCTTCTCGCTTAGCTTTAGAGGGCCCATATCTGCGCTATTTTCAGGGACCACCGGGACGATTTCCCGGTGTCCCGGTGGGCCACGCCGCCCCTGCACGTTAAGAACAGCTTACCGTATTCACAAGCACTCAGACTACGAAGAATTTGCACAAAAGACGACGAATTAAGCAGCAACTGCAAGCAAATGGAAGAACATTTGCTCCGAAGAGGATATCACATAAGAAACCTCTATGATCAAATCCATAAAGCCATCATAACCCCAAGAAACACTACATTGAAGAAAGTTTCCAAGGAACGATCCACAAGAATCCCCCTAGTTACCATGTTCAACTCTGCACTTCCCTAAATTGGCAAAATCTTAAGAGAACGATGGAATATTTTAAATAAAGAAGCTCTTCTCGGAACCCCCGATCATTGCATTCCGTAGATGCAAAAACCTAAGAGAAATAATCGGCTGTAACACTATCATTAATAATAAGGTTTTGAGAAAAAAGCCAATAATAGAACGGCTAAATATTGCTCACCATGCAACACCAAAAGAAGCCTGTGCTGCAACAATGTCATTAAAACTAATTTCTTCACTAGCGTAAAATCCCACAAAATATACAAAATCTTCCACGAATTCAACTGCAGAAGCATGAATGAAATATTTCTTCTTGAATGCATCCGTTGTAAGAATCTGAATGGCCTTTTAACTATAGACTTAACAACTATCGTTCTCGTCTAAAATCTGCACAATGTGACAAGCTCCTTCCGGTTGAAAAGCACTTCAAAGAGCAAAATCACGTCTTCGAAAGAGACGCAAGATTCATAATTATTGAGAAAATTGAAAAAGAAAACGTCGAAAATATGACACATTTATTAGAAACACATGAGGAAACCTGGATTAATCGACTGCAGACTCTCTCCCCTAAGGGCCTGAACAATAAACTCAACCACCCCGACAAATATTAATCTACAAAAAACCCATGGCTAGGCCACTTTTTCCGTTCACAAAATTATGCAATACTTTGTTCCCCTGTGGCCTATCAATTTCTACAAATACAACGTAATATCTAACTTCAATCTAAGATTCATATGACGCCTAATTTTGGCATCACATGACCCATTTCAGGCCATGTGACCTCATTAAGGTCACCTGACCACTAAAAAGGCTATAAAAAGGCATGCAGACCTGAAAAAATTCATTCTCCTGACGATGACAACACAGTCGAAACGCGTCGAGAGTAGAAGAAAGTAGAAGAATATAATAAAAGAATTCAAGAACCTCAATTCGTCTTTTTTGTATACATCTAATATATACATATATATACATATATATGTATATACATACATATATATATATATATATATATATATATATATATATATATATATATATATATATATATATATATATATATATACATATATATATATATATATATATATATATATATATATATATACATATATGTATATATATATATATACATATATATATCTATTAGTGTACAATGAAAGAAGAGACGCAACAACATCAGAAAACAGGCATCAATTTGATCTTTTGCGCATTTTTGTCTTGTATTTCAGTTTCTTCTGCTAACTAGTTTCGCCCACGAGGGCATCTTTAGAGTAACTGATTAAATTTTGTTGTGAACCCCTATTTATAGAGAATATTTAATGTCCAAATAAAGGTATCTAATTTAGTATTAATATGACGTTAAGTCTAATGTCCATAAATGGGTATAATGAGTTCTTGGTCTTCGAAGCTGCTTGGTTCCGAGGTTTGTCTCATTTTGAAGTTTGTTTTGTTTGACGTCAGATGATTTGCTCGAAAGATGGCGTCTTCTATGTGCTTCCAGCCATCTCGGTTACTTAACCTTCGCTGTAGGATCATGTCGCCAGTTTGTTTGTCGTGTGGCATCTTTGTTGTTGTTCCCGTTCTTGAGTTTCTTTGGTTTCCTGAAAGGTGTTTGTGAGTTGCTTCCCTTGAGGAGGGTCTTGGTGTTTTATCGAGTTGTCTTCGTGGGTAATTATTCTTTTTGTTGTTTTTTTATCGTGTAGCGCTTCCTGCTTCTAGAAGTGTCTTCTGTGGTCTGCGTCCAGACCCAATTATGAATATTAATTATTAGTTAGGCCCTCTTCTAACCGTACACTATATATATATATATAAATATATATATATATATAAATATGTATGTATATATATATATATACATACGGGGTGTCCCAAAAAACGGTAACAGATTTGATCAAGGCTAGTGTAAAGAATTGAGCTCGAATCAATCGGAAATCATCTTTGAACTATTCCCTGATAGTTTACTTGAAGATAGATACCTTGTTTGTTGATATTAGAACATTGAGAGAAGATATCTTTATCTTCAAAGCACAGATTTGCCTCCATCTCGAAACCAGAGCTTTTAGATTTTGGCCTAAACTACAAACGCGCTGTTTTGGGGAATCTCCTCAAGGATATACATAGCTTAGAAATTCTGAACAAGGACCATTGTGCTTAGGTACACATTTGAATGGAAATGTAAAAACTAAAGACTGACAAACATATCAATGAATATAATCACCAAGGAATATCTTTCTTCAGTCAAGATGAATTTACAGGATAGAAACAATTTAAGCACGAGTGAGCACTTTCAAGGATCTTATCCTTGTTAATTTTTATCCTTTGGGTATACGCGACTGCTAGTTTCGTGATAATTCCAATGATAACCAAAATGCAGTTTATTCAAAGAAGAAAGATATTTCATACGGGAAGTATTTCGCTGATGAATAAATTTTATTCGGCAGGTGTAATTCAAAGGTTTTGTTAAATGAAAGGAGATGTCTCTTTGGGAAGAAAATTCGTGAATTTGATTTCAAGCTCGATTTGGATTTCAATCAAGAATTTTTCCGAAGCACGAGGTTTCTTGCTTGTACTTCGCTCTGATTCAGATGGTCGAAACTTAAAGAAAGCATTCACAAAACAACACTCGTTTCTTATGCGACTAGTTTCATCTGTTCATGCAGACTCTTCAGGCTAAATTAATTAATCTACGCTTGCAACCTTATTTTTATCAAATTCTGATTGTTCTCATATGACGTTAGATATATGGCTTGACTCAAATTCTTTCTTGTACTTATACATTTGCTTTTCATAACGCGTAAAATACTAATCATTTTCATTGAAATTTTAGGAATTCTATATAAATATATATATATATATATATATATATATATATATATATATATATATATATATATATATATATATATATATATATATATATATATATATATATATATATATATATATATATATATATATATGAAATTGCAATTGAGCTAATGAGTACATATATATATATACATATGTACTCATTAGCTCAATCTCAATATGTAATAAGAATAGATATAGAAACTCAGAAAGAACACATTCGTTTAAACGTTTCGGCCAAAGCCTTCATCAGTAATCAATCTGATGAGAATATATATATACATATATATATATATGTGTATATATATATATATATATTGGATACTAATAGTGCGGATGAAAAACGAACGAGAAATAAACAAGAGATGTTTTTTAGCACACTAAGGCCTTTCAAGTTAATGCTATCATCAGAGTGTCACTCTGATGATAGCATTAACTTGAAAGGCCTTAGTGTGCTAAAAAACATCTCTTTTTTGTTTATTTCTCGTTCGTTTTTCATCCGCACTATTAGTATCCAATTTATTTTTTCTTTGTTGCCAATATATATATATATATATATATATATATATATATATATATATATATATATATATATATATATATATATATATATATATATATATATATATATATATATATATATATATATATATATATATATATATATATATATATATTTTCTCAAATGCTCATTCTAAAAGATGCTTTAAAATTAGTATAGATGCTCAAAGAAAAACACTTCTGGTAAACGTTTCGACTTGCGTCTTCATCAGTATTGCTTCTCAAATCCGAAAGAACGTACATATAACCAAAAATACAATAGATGTGTTATTCAATAACTTCAAACGAAACCTACCTAGTACAAGGTGTGAATGAAGCATACAGCTTTTGCGGCAGAGGAAAGGTAAAAGAAAGCGCAGAACAAAGAACCGCTGGAGTCGGCGTCTGTGTCTGTCTCGCCGAAGCTGAAAAGATAGCATGTATAACAAAAAAGAACGATAGAAAGATCCGAGAGCGGATTGGCAGAACAGAAGACCCTAAAAAAACAGCGTGTGTATCTAACGAAAAGCTCAGTGCAAAAATCAAAACAACATAACAACCAAAATTAAAACAAAAATGAAATCTATGTATCTACCTGCCTAGTGTTTAAACCCTTAGGGGCAAAGCAATCCAGCCGATATTGCCAGAAGCTTTCCCGCATCCTATTTCCCCCCGTTAGCCTATCGATTATCTTAACACTAATATCCTTCAGGTTGTGGTAAATCTCGTTGTCAAGTGTGTAATGTCATGAGTAATAGTGAGCATTTTCATTCGAACATAGATAGCCGGGAATATAGGATAAATTATTCGTTTAATTGTGACTCGTCAAATGTTGTGTATTTGTTGGAATGTACTGTTTGTGGTGTACAATATGTTGGTAGCACCTGCACGCCTTTTAGGCTTAGGTTTAATAATTACAAGGCGTGCAGTCGTAAGTTTAATTCGGGGGCCTCAGTACCCCAGGTGGAATTCTTCAGGCATTTTACTGAAGAAGGCCACCACGGGTTTCTGAAGGATATTAGTGTTAAGATAATCGATAGGCTAACGGGGGGAAATAGGATGCGGGAAAGCTTCTGGTAATATCGGCTGGATTGCTTTGCCCCTAAGGGTTTAAACACTAGGCAGGTAGATACATAGATTTCATTTTTGTTTTAATTTTGGTTGTTATGTTGTTTTGATTTTTGCACTGAGCTTTTCGTTAGATACACACGCTGTTTTTTTAGGGTCTTCTGTTCTGCCAATCCGCTCTCGGATCTTTCTATCGTTCTTTTTTGTTATACATGCTATCTTTTCAGCTTCGGCGAGACAGACACAGACGCCGACTCCAGCGGTTCTTTGTTCTGCGCTTTCTTTTATCTTTCCTCTGCCGCAAAAGCTGTATGCTTCATTCACACCTTGTACTAGGTAGGTTTCGTTTGAAGTTATTGAATAACACATCTATTGTATTTTTGGTTATATGTACGTTCTTTCGGATTTGAGAAGCAATACTGATGAAGACGCAAGTCGAAACGTTTACCAGAAGTGTTTTTCTTTGAGCATCTATATATATATATATATATATATATATATATATATATATATATATATATATATATATATATATATATATATATATATATATATATATATTCTGATCAGCTCCTTCTCAATGCGAATTAAAATAGATATAAAAACTGATAAAAACACATTCTTTAAACGTTTCGGCGAAAGCCTTCATCAGTAATGGCTGTTCTTTTAATCAGACAGAGCATACATATCAATCTCGAAATTAAGAAACAATACAAAACAATAACCTAAAGCGGAATCTTACAAGATACAATGAATACACCTAAGGTGTTAAAGTAGCGGATGTTGACAGAGGCGGTAGGAGATCGATCAAAGAAAGCGCAGAACTGCTAAAGTCGGTGGCTATGTCTGTTTCGCAGGAGCGGAGAAAAACATGTGCTAAAATAAAACAAACAATATAAAGATCCAAGAGCGGATGGGCAGAAAGAGCTTCCTAAAAAACAGAGTGTGTCCCTAACGAAAAGCTGAGCGCTAAAATCAAAACAACACAAATACCAAAATGCAAACGAAAAGTGAAATCTATGTATCAACCTGCCTAGTATTTAAACCCTTAGGGGCAAAGCAATCCAGCCGATATTGCCAGAAGCTTTCCCGCATCCTATTTCCCCCCGTTAGCCTATCAATTATCTTAACACTAATATCCTTCAGAAACCCGTGGTGGCCTTCTTCAGAGAAATGTCTGAAGAATTTCACCTGGGGTACTGAGGCCCCCGAATTAAACTTACGACTGCACGCCTTGTAATTATCAAACCTAAGCCTAAAGGGCGTGCAGGTGCTACCAACATATTGTACACCACAAACAGTACAACAAGTACACAACTTTTGACGAGTCACAATTAAACGAATAGTTTATCTTATATTCCCGTTTATCCATGTTCGAATGAAAATGCTCACTATTACTCATGACATTACACACTTGACCACGAGATAACGAGAACATCCCTTCTTATCAGTCCCCCCATTTCCCTCATTACTCAGCCTAACCCTAACAAGAATGGCCTTAAGGTTCTTACATCTCCTAAATGCTATCAAAGTCCCTGTGCTCTTCCGAATTCGTGAGCATAGGATGGAGTTTCCTGGCAACCTTCCCCAAACTATTGAGCGCTGGATGGTATGTCGCAACAAGTGGAACCCTTTCCCCCTTCCCTTGGTCATTGGTCCTATTTCCCGAATTTGCTAGAAGAGTTGTCATATCCAACCTACATACCCTATCTATTTGTTCGTTAACTAAAGACTCTTCGTAGCCTCTGTTTCATTTCATTTTTTTTTCATTTCATTTTAAAATATTTATACAGGTATAAGTTTCATATATTTATACATGTTTTTCAAACTGACCTGTTAAAAAATAACATAAAATAAAGGAAAAATAGGCTAAACTAAGAACAAAAGAAATTTATATGCCTAATTTACAATATACAATGCTATAATACCTAATGTCCTTAAGCCATCCAGCTAGCTCGCCTACTATATCCTGAAACTGGCGATCCTCCGAACATATCCTACGTAACCTAAGAGCCTGACCATAGGGGATCGCTTTCTTTTTATGCCAAGGATGACAAGACTTCTTATGCAAGTACTGATGTGCATCAGTCGGCTTGCAAAACAAGTCTGTCGAAAGGACTCCCCCCTTCCCCAAGCTAACCTGAACATCTAAAAAGCTAATCTTATCCCGTGATTGTTCGCTAGTAAACTTAATGATTTCGTGGCTACTGTTGAGATGATTGATGAAAGACTTCAGCTTTTCTTCCCCGTGCATCCAGATAAAGAATACATAATCGATGAATCTCATCCAGATGAGGGGCTTGTCAGGCGAAGCATCCAACAACCTCTCCTCCAACTGGGTCATGAAGAGATTGGTATAGGCCGGAGCGAACTTCGTACCTATAGGAGGGGTACTTCGCGGTTTGCGGTATTGCGGTATTGGGTGTCAAATCTGCGCGGTATTGCGGTATTAAGGAAAAAAATTGGCGGTATTGCGGTGTTGAGTTTTTACAGCGCGGTATGCGGTATCGTTATATATTAGCATCCAAAGTTCATGAAATACCATTTTCCTGACAAGGAGCCCAGCATCTTCGAGACGAATTCATGGAGGAAAGGAAAAAAGAGGAGAATGTGTATTCCCTTTGTCTTTCTCCATCCTTATCAAAGGAATAGACAAAACATGCGGAGGAGAGAAATTTATTTTTCATTTGAAAACTTAGGCGACAAAAATTTACCAAAGACGAAATATTTGCCATTTGAATCATAACCTCATTTTTGCTTTTGAAAGTTTTCTTGTAAATTCATGTAACATTTGAATTCATTTGCACCGCAGATCTACCAACAACTATCCTAACAAATCATTTGCTTAGATCTTTACATTAATGCTGAAGAGCTTTGGGTCAAGCATTGATCCATGTGGCACTCTGCATGTAGCTTTTGAAGGTGTGGTGTCGCAGTGGTACAATCCTCTGACTTCCTAGCCGGCACAGTCAAGCAGACAGTGCTCTATCTCAGGTAGAGCTCCACTACTTGAGCGTCATGATAGAGGGTCGTGGACTCGATTACGCCTTCTCTACTCCTGCGGTCCCAACGCTTGTCGCTAAAAACCAAGACTTCACTGTGCAGTCACCTTCGTCTTAATGCAATCTCTGACCCTTCTTCTTCTTCTTCTTCTTCTTATTTCTTATTTAATCACGACATCCATTCAGTACAAAAAAGAATAACAAAAAATAGTATGCTTAATAATAGATATAAAAGCCAGTACTGTTCTTCCATGGATTCGTGCGAAAACATATTTTTCTTCAGCTTAGAAAATGACTTTTTAGCCCATTCTTAAACCGGGTGAGTGTGCCAGACTCTCTTATGTGTGTTGGAATAGAATTCCAAGTTTTTAGACCAGTATAATTGAAACTTTTTCTACTGAAGTCTAGATTTAGCCTTGGGATTTGGAGATCAGTTTTATTTATTGTATCATACTTGCTTATCGAGGATCTTTCAGCAAATTTATCGTGCAGACTCTCAGGACATATCTTGTTAATTATCTTATACATCAGAACCGACCGGTCAAATTGAAACATCTGGTCGATGCTAAATGTGGGTCGAATCAAAGAGTCCTTTATTTTCGATCCTTGAATGATTTCAAATGTACGATTTTGCAGTCTCTGAAGGGCTGTTATTTTAGTTTCCGATAAGCTCCCCCACACTACGTCAGCATAGCGAAGATGACTCTCAACAAGCGCTTTGTACACTTGAAAAAGCATTGATTGTGGGAGGATGCCCTTAAGTTTCTTCATTGCTGCAAGGCCCCCAGCAACCTTTTTCTTAACTGATTCATACTGTTCTTCCCAACTTAAAGTATCGTCAACTATTACCCCAAGATATTTTGTTTTGTCAACCTGCTTAATTTTTTCGCGAT
This sequence comes from Aurelia sp. 4 Dawson et al 2005, assembly GCA_964019985.1. Classification (NCBI taxonomy): domain Eukaryota; kingdom Metazoa; phylum Cnidaria; class Scyphozoa; order Semaeostomeae; family Ulmaridae; genus Aurelia; species Aurelia sp. 4 Dawson et al 2005. The sequence continues at coordinate 6,976,875 of OZ026509.1, forward strand.
TTATGAATACTTGCGGTAATAATTCTCCTTCTACGAGGATGATCTAGTATCATGTATTCTGTTTTGGTGGGATTGAGACTGAGTTTGTTAATCCTCATCCATTCTGCGATGTTTAATAACTCAGCTTGTGCTTTTTCTATAAGCTCTACTTGTTTGTTTGAGGATATTGTTATCTCAGTATCATCTGCGTACATGTTGGCTCTTGAGTGTTCGAGACAGTGCTCAAAATCATTTAAATAAATGATAAAGAGCAGCGGTCCCAAGCATGAACCTTGGGGGATCCCACAATCTATTTCCATAATATCAGATACTTGACCATCAATGGAACAGGACTGGCTTCTGTTAGTTAAATAGGATTTAAACCAGTTGTTCTCAATACCTGTTATTCCATATTTTGCTAATTTACTGATGAGTATCTCATGATCCACGGTATCAAATGCCTTTTTCAAGTCGAGAAAAAGAGCAAAGTTAGCTTTGTTGTTGTCGATACTTGAATACCAATGATCTGAGACACCAATCAGTGAGGTAATTGTAGAATGAAGCTTACGGAAAGCGAACTGATTCTGCGTTAGTTTTTTGTTAGATTGGAGGAAATCAATAAGTTGGTCATGTGCAATCTTTTCAAATAACTTAGATAGCACTGACAAAATTGAAATTGGCCTATAGTTATTCGTATCATCTTTGGCACCTGATTTATAAATTGGTGTAATTCGTGCTATTTTCCAACGGTTGGGGAAGTCCCTAGCCTTAAAGAACTGTTAAAGATCATCGTTAGTGGTTTACAAAGAAATTCAGCAGCGTCTTTCAAAATTGCCGTTGGTATTTTGTCAGGACCAGCAGATTTTCCTTGTTTTAGATTTTGGATATATTTCAGAACTGTTCTTTCATTTACTTGTTTGAACTGCAAGACTGTTTCTTCTGTAGGATTATTAAGATGACAGAGAGGATCATCGCCCGGTTTAACTTCAATTCTATGAGCAAGTCTCGGACCGACATTAACAAAGTGGCCATTTAGGACATTGGCAATTTGCTTTGAATCAGAAACTGTTTTGCTGCCATCCCTGACTTGCATAATAGTTGTTGAATTAGGGGCCTTATCTAGCACCTTATTTATGGTTCTCCACATGTTTTTGGGATTGTCCTTGTTTTCATTAATCAAAGAGTGGTAGTGTTATCTCATAGAGGATCTAATAGTGTTTGTCACCTTGTTTCGCAAAGATTTATACGATTTGAGAAGTTTGGGGCTTTTTATGGAGTTTTTCTTGGCCCTATCCCTACATTCCATAAGTCTTTTTATTTGTGGTGTAATCCACGGTGCAGGTTGATTTCTAATCTTTTTTCTCCTAATTGGTGCATGTGCATCTAGTAAGCCATCAAAGATCTCGTGGAATTTATCAACCATCAGATTTGGTGTTTCAGAGAACGGAGATAGCACTAGCTCCCAAATCACTTCCTTTATGTCGTTTAAGAATTTTGCTTTATCGTAATTTCTTAAACTTCGTGTTTCAAGAATTTTTGATTTTTTAGACCTAATCCTCCACGCGTTCACTTTCCGTATGGCATATATCATAAAATGGTCTACCATGCCCGATTTTATGACTCCAGAACTAAGAATATACCTTGGTTTGTTTGTTGAGAAATGGTCTATAAGCGTCTTACTGGTATGGTGTTCACTCTCTTTAGTAGCTCTTACAGCAACCCTTGTGTGATCCTTTATCAGTTGCTCAAGTTGATATTCATTATAAAGTTGTTTTAACAGCTTAGTGTTTTTATTTTTGGGATCCTTAAAGTCACAGTTGGTATCTCCACACAAGATTATTTCCTTATCTACCCTTTCGAGCTGCCTTAAAATTTCCTTTAGGCTATCAAACGATGTTTTATCTATGTCTGGTGTCGGTGGTCTATACCAACTTAATAAAAACATGCCTTTTGCATTGCGTGGTGTTATTTCTAAACAAAGGAGCTCAAGCTCGTCGCTTTTTAGCTTTACTTTTACGTCTGTCAAGCTGTCCTTTACATAAAATGCTACCCCTCCGACATCTTGGTTTCTATCGTTTCTAAAAATTTGATACCCATCGATGTGGATTTCTTGGTCTTTAATAGTTTGGTTGAGCCTAGTTTCATTTAACCCAATGATATCAATTTGATTTTCATTGAGCATCAAGGAAAGTTCATCCTTATATTTTCTAAGAGACACAATATTGTAAGAAGCTATCTTAAGACCCTCAATTTTAACTTGCCGTTTTCAGTTCGGTAAACAAAGCATTATCAAGTAGTGTAAGTTTTCTGATATTCCGCAAGCCAGGTATTTCAGGGCCATTATTGCCTTGTGGCAGATCAAATGAATGGCTATTTGGAACGACTATCATGTTGATAACTATCTTTCACCCGATGCCTGTCTCCTGACTTCAGTTAGATGTAACATCAATAATTCAGTTGATTCTCCTTTTACTTGCCAGATCCCATTGATATTGTGCTTGCCAGATCTCTATCGATGACATGCTTGTCTATACCCTCGCCCTTGATCCCCTCACATACTTTGCTGGGAATACTTGATAGTGACAGAGGGGTATGATTTCCCCTTTCGGAACTGCCTTCTCTCTTTGGCGCTGTTTCTTCTATTGACTAGAAGATGTTGAAAATTGTAAATCTCTGTCCATGACCTATGATAATCCTACAGCTATGTAATCTTTAGCCAAATTGATTCTTTAGAACTAATGTTAACTTAGTCACGTGATTTCAGATGCTTGGTTCTCTTGCTTGAAGGGAATCAACATGGTTAAAAGCTGGCCCGGGCCAGGTCAAAAATCTAATCTATTGTACATGGCGGTTTCGGCGCATCCGGTTTCATTGTGTAGCTAAAAAACAATGGATTTGTGGGCGTTTCTTTAGTCTATTTATAGTGGCTACGAGATATAGCTATGTCTATTCCCTTTAACGCTCTTCTGATAATTGCCAGATCAAATTGTGATTGTGAAAAATTATCGAAAATGAGCCCAACTCGGGCAAAATTTTCCCCTTAGTCGGGCAAAAATGTTAGTAAACAATTGTGTCATTCAGACCTCCCCTGGATTTTTCCTTCCGATTTCTTCATATTCTGGTAACCGAACTTTCAAGGCACACAATGATACCTTGTTGGATTGAAAGTGGAAGAAATCTCAGGTTTCCAAACTAAGGTTTCCATGACTTTTTTGATCAAATTTTTCATTTGAGTTCTTCAAAATCCAATCCTAATCGTTTTACCTGCTGAGATGGCATATTGCGCGTTCAAGTATCGTCGTATTTATTGACTTGACCCGGATTACAAGTGGCTCATGTGGCCCCGATGTGTACACTGACGGTGCGATGAGTAAAATCCCTTTTTCCCGGGATTCACAAATCCACGAAGTACAGGTACGAAAGAAAGAGCTATTTTGTACCCTTTGAATCAATCGAATGGCTCGAAAGTTTGCACTCGGCCAAGCCAAACTTGGAGCTTGGAAAGTTTATCCCAAGTTCTTTGTATGTACTCTGGTTCGTCTTTTATATCAAAATATAACAGTCGGAGGGCAGCCAAATCATTTGCCAATTTTTGACAGCATTTGGTTTCAAAGGGAGAAGGAATTAGAAAAATCCCTGACATAAAAGCTTAGGATCTGCAATGCCAGCTGATGGAAGTCAGATTTTGTTACCTTTAACGCAAGGGTACAAGATAGCTTTTGAAGGTGGTGCACTTTTCTAAGCAATAAATTTGCATGGAATACATCATATTACCATATTTGCCAATCATGTTGATATGTTTAAAATCCCCACATTCTTGCGCTTCGAATGATGTCTGGTTTAACTAGATTTTGTTAATGGTTCAGCGTTAGGGAGAGAAAGAGAAATTTCGTGTCACAAACGTTTATTGTAACCGTAACCGGTACATGTTGTATCTTGCGTTAGAATTTATTTGAGAAAGCAGAAATTCGAGCGGACAATCACAGGGCTTATCGGCCCTTTTTACGCCGGCCCTTTTTACGCCGGCCCTAATATAACGCCGGCCCTTTTTACGCCGGCCCTAATTACGCCAGTCCCAAAATTTGCTCTAACGCCATTTAGAGCCGTCTTTAACGCCACTCAAAGAGCAAAGGAAAGGAAATATCGATAATGGATATCTTTATGGACTTCTACGTCATTTGTTCTACTTTTCTTTATAAAGACCTTAATTTTAATCAATGACAACTGTTTCGTTGTTTTCTACGTCTTCTCATTTCAAGGATTCTAGAGCTTGTTCTCTCCGGTTTTAGAATGGAGCATATTTCCTAAGCCGCATTAAGCACATTTGTGCGAAAATCTGTTTCAGGACATTGACGCAGTAGATGGAACATCTTAAATAACTTTCACTTTACTTTTGTATTCTGTTTTATTAATATCTTGAGCAAACTTTGGCCAAGGATATAGGAAACACTTAAAAATTTTCTTTTGATCTAAAAAGCCTTTGATTTCTTCTATACCTGCTCCAATTCATGTTTGCACTACTAATGTCCAATTTTTCACAAAGGGCGAGTAAGTTAAGCTCTGGGGCCTAAATTTACCTTTCCTGTATGAAAAATACATAAAATATGGTAGGTGGAAGCAAAATAAGCATTAAAAAATTAACGCCGCTTTTCGAAAAAATACCAATTTTTTGGCCCTTTTAACGCCGGCCCTTTTAACGCCGCTTAACGAAAAGTAACGCCATTTAGGGCCGGCGTAAAAAGGGCCGATAACGGTAGTCTGGCTTCTGGCGTCCATCTCGCAACATAGCAGTAGTACAGTATACTGTATGAACAGCGAAGTTTTTCATTGCGGTATTTTGCTATTTTTAGATCCGGTATTGCGGTATTTGGCAACTTTTTCGTGCGGTATTGCGGTATTGGGACCCCCCCGAAGTACCCCTCCTATGGCCGTGCCCAATTTCTGCCTATATCATTAAATTCAAAATAATTATTCTCCAAGACCAAGGACGCCAACCCCACTAGGGTATCAGTAGCCACGCCCAGGTTTTCCGTTCTATCCAGCGCCTCCCTGACGGCCTCTAAACCCTCCCCGTGTGGAATGCTGGGATAGAGTCCCACAACATCAACTGTACACAACAAAGCCCCCTCTGGTATCTTACCTAACTTACTTAGCCACCATCCTGGTCAAAATAAGCTGGGACACAGGCAAATTTCCCTGTTTTCATGATGTTTTCTAAAATATCGGCGCACAAACTTACGTTTAGGAACTTCTCATCCCCCTTCCCCCCTAATTCAATGTTGAGATGGTCGAATGGCGTTTGATTCAAGCAACATTGAAACGCGGGGAGCGGGGGGCACGCAATCAAAGATTGAAGAGGTGCAATTTTGTGACTTGTCCCAAGTATTTTGACCAAGATTGTAGAAAGAATATGGTTAGTGTCCTTAACATATGACCTACTTTGGCTAACCAACGCGTTAAGGTGGTGGTCCAAATACTCTGAAATATGTTCTGTTACTGTACCACAATTGGAAATGACTGGTCTCCCCTTAACACTACTAAGACCCTTGTGGATCTTAGGCAACAAATAAAATCTACCTAGCCTAGAATCTTTAACTGGTAAATAATCAGTCACTTCCTCTAATCCCGGGTCCTCCTCCCGCAACTCATTCAACCTAGAATTAATGGTCTTACCCAAATTTACCGTGGGATCTACCTCTATTTCTTCATAAACCTGCCTATCTTCTAATTGTCGGTTAGCCTCACTTATGTAATCCTCCCGATCCCAAACTGCAACCCCTGAACCCTTGTCCGCTTCCTTGATGACAATGTTCCTATTTGATGACAATGTTGACAATGTTCCTATTCAGTTAAACCGAAGGAAATATTTCTTTTCATTGATCTATAGAAGTCCAAGCCAAACATCAGATGAACTTGATACTTTCATGGAAAATTTTGAACTCATGCTATCCAGGATGTCTGCCGAAGAGCCATACTGTGTAATCATAACAGGTGACTTCAACTGCCGTTCTCCACAATGGTGGGAGAACGAGCGTGAAAATGACGAAGGTAGACTTTTCGAACCATTTACGTCCGAACTTGGCTTGCAACAGTTGATTTGTGAACCAACCCATTTCATTGGCGAGTCCAAATCCTGCATTGACCTCATATTCACAAACCAGCCCAATTTGTTTCTAGAAACTGGTGTCCACCCAACCTTACATGAGCAATGTCATCACCATATCGTATTTGCCAAAATTACTGCAGATAACTTAGCGCCACCTCCTTACAATCGAAAATTTTGGTATTATGATCGAGCAAATATTCCAGCAATTAGAAGAAGCATTCAACTGTATGATTGGCAGGAAACATTTCAGGAACTCCAGTGTCCAAATTTGCAGGTAAGAACGCTGAATGAAGTCTTAACAAACATTTTCTCAAACTTTATCCCGAACGAAACCAAAACAGTTCGGCCTCGGCAGGCACCCTGGATAACACAGTCGATCAGAAACTTCATCCGAAAGAAAAATCGAGCGTACAAGAATTTTGTCAAAAATGGTAGACCCGAAAACAAACTGAAGGACATACAGGGCATGATAGCACAGAGTTCCAAAATCATCGAAGATGCTAAAAGTCAGTATTTTACAAAAATGGGCAAAACTCTTTCAAATCCTGAAACAGGTCAGAAAACATACTGGTCCTTGATTAACAAAATCTTAAACAAAGCAAAAATACCAGTAATTCCCCCTCTCTTGGAAAATGACATCTTTGTGTTGGATTTTGAGTCCAAAGCGCAAATTTTTAACGACTACTTTGTACTCCAATGTACTAAAATAGATACTGGAAGCGAAGTACCGGGTCAGTTTTTGTCAAATGCACCTCCATTAACCGAATTTCTAATATCGGAGGAGAAAATACTTAATATAATTCGTTCTTTAAACCCAAATAAAGCACACGGTTGGGATGATATATCTGTTCGTATGATTAAAATATGTGATGATAGCTTAGTCTTTCCTCTAAAGTTGATCTTCGAAGCATGTCTAAGACAAGGTGTTTTCCCGGAAGTGTGGAAAAGAGCTAATGTTGTACCAGTTCACAAAAAGAACAGTAAGAACCTTAAGCAGAACTATCGTCCCATTTCCCTCCTTCCAATTCTTGGTAAAATATTGGAAAAATTAATGTTTGATTCATTGTATGAACACCTTTCCCTTCATGAACTGCTGAATCCTAACCAATCTGGTTTTCGCCCTGGAGATTCTACTATCAATCAGTTGATCTCAATCGCTCATTCTATCTTTGTTGCATTCGACTGCAACCCTCCTTTAGATGTACGTTCAGTTTATCTGGATATTTCAAAGGCTTTTGATAGAGTGTGGCACGATGGCTTAATCTATAAACTACGGCAAAATGGCGTATCCGGGCAGTTTTTGACACTGATTCAGAGTTTCTTAGCGGATCGTATGCAACGTACTGTGTTGAATGGCAAAACATCACAATGGGGCAAAATTTCGGCCGGAGTTCCACAGGGATCGATTCTAGGTCCCCTGTTCTTCCTTATTTACATTAATGATCTGACAACAGATCTCAAATGCAATGTAAAGTTATTTGCCGATGACACATCAATTTTTTCAGTTGCTCACGACCCAAACGAATGCGCTGCGGATCTCAATCATGACTTAGATCTTATCAAGCGTTGGGCACATGACTGGAGGATGTCTTTCAATCCTGACCCTACAAAGCAAGCAGTCGAAGTGACATTTTCTAAGAAAAGAATCTCTGTTGACCATCCGCCTATCTTTTTCAATGATGCAACAGTTATGAAGGTTGACGAACATAAACATCTAGGTGTTGTGCTTGATTGTCGACTGACGTTTTCTAGTCATATTCAATCTGCTATCAATAAAGCGAGACGTGGGATTGGTATGCTTCGGTTTTTATCTAACTACTTGCCAAGGCAAACTCTAAACGAACTTTACAAACTCTATGTTCGTCCACATCTCGACTATGGTGACGTCATTTATCATATCCCACAGAAAGTGCGTGACTTTAGCCATGAAGTCACCTTACATCGCCTGATGGAGCGACTTGAGTCCGTCCAGTATTCTGCTGGCTTAGCTATAACTGGCGCGTGGAAAGGTACTTCAAGAGACAAAATATACGAGGAACTTGGTTGGGAATCATTGAATGACAGAAGGTGGAGCAGGCGTCTCGTTCTCTTCTATAAGTTCATCAACGAACTTGCACCTGAATATACAAGACATCCTATTCCACCAATTCGTTGGTCAAATTATGCCCTTAGAAATCAGGCTGTAGCTGGGCGAATAAATGCAAGAACGGAGCGCTTTGAGTCAAGTTTCTATCCAAACTGCTTAAAAGAATGGAACAGCCTTGCTTCTGAGATCAGAGAATTACCTACAGTAAGCTCATTCAAAAACAGACTTTCCTCTCTCATCCGCCCCACTCAAAAACCTATTTATGGAATTTATGATCCAAAAGGCGTTGCCATCCTCACCCAGCTGCGTGTAGGCCTCAGTAAGCTAAATTCTCACAAATTCAACCATAACTTTCGTGACACAGTTAACCCAATGTGTCTGATTAATGATGGAATAGAGGATACTGAACACTTCTTGCTGCAATGCCATGCATACGAAGATCGGAGGCGTGATCTCCTTGACACCGTTAGCGAAGTATTCCAACTACACAACATCTTAAACCTGCCAAATAAAACCCTTGTGCAAATAATGTTGTATGGTGATAAAAGTTTTACTCATGACCAAAACAGACAAATTTTGGAATCAACGCTAAAATTCATTCATTCATCAGAGCGCTTTTTGTAGCACCACCAATGCAACTAGGTACATTAATCTTTTATCTCATCCTTCTCTATTAATCTTTAACCTTGTTATAATATCATAAATGTATTGTAAATATATCTATGTTACTAAAGACTATACCAAAAACCTGTCAATTTTTGATTTTTGATCCGGCAAAAGTGTTATCCAACCTCTGAGATCTGTTTCTCCCTATGAAGGGAACAGAACTTTGGTATAGCCTTTAGTGTCTCTATTTTGTTGTTTGTTAAAGATCATTTAGGGTAGCCATGCCTATCATGCTCCCAATGATATCGTTAATGTAAATATGTTTCGTTAAATTGTAAATTTTTAGATTGTGTATAAAAAAAAAAGAAATGTTCCTATCAGATTTGAGCTTTTTCAAAGAAAGTTGTTCAGATGAAGAAAGATTACTAAAATTTTTACCCTCCGGCGAGACAGACATTACCTCCTTCTCCAGCAGTGAAAGATAGTTTTCAAGAACAGGGTCAACCTTAGGGGGCTGCCATGTGGATTTTGTTTTAAAACTACTGTCCTTGTCCGGTACATAATCGTCCTCATTATTACGAAAATGCCATCTCAGTCTCATACGCCGGTTGAATGCCTCAAGATCTGATTTCAGTCAAAATTTTAGGCCTAAAGCGTAAAATGGGGTTAGGTTTCTCTCCGATGGTTCTTTGCGTGGTTCAAAGGCTTTGTGCATTAACTTTCTTCCGCCCTTATCGCACGTTACATCTCCTCCTCATTTCGAAAGCTGAAATTTCTCATGAACATTGTGAAAGAACCGTAGTATTTTTAGAACCCCTTTCATTTTGCCAACAAAGAGAAGTTACAAAGAGCTTACAACTGAAGTCAAGATGCGTATAAATGCCTCAATGGAATCATCATCGATATTGCATTGGAGAAATCAATCACGTGAACACATTTCTAACCAATCACAAACGAACACAACGCATTACCGCGAAAAGACGTGTCCTGGAACCGCCAGAAGCATTCAAGCCTTCGTCTCACTCCGACAAGAGCAGATCGCAATTTGAAACAAAAAGAAATTGATTCTGTACAAGAGGGAGTTAGTCAGAGAAACTAGACTAGCAAAGGAAAACATCGTAAGAGCCGCTCCTCACTTTCTGCGACTTTGCATTGGGATGGTTAAAAGACTCAGTTGTTGGTTCAAGAATGTTTCTGTACTTTCGAGGCAGTGGCAAAAGATAGTTGCATGACGAGCAAATTCAACAAACAAGTTCAACAAATTGAGCAGAGCAAAGGAACATTCCAGTCATTTCTATAGTCAATCTGAGACGCAAATCACGAGGAAAGAAAAAGAACTGGAATTTAAATCCCGGTATTTTAGCTTATTTGAAACAGAGAACTCTTCATTTGCTGAAACTATTGCCGTACGTCATTCACAAGATTGTGCTTATAAAGACAAATAACAAAAAGGAACAAAGTATGATGAAACCCCGACTGTGAAGACAGTCTCTGGCCTAGATAAAAGCAAGCAAGTCATACTTTGGTTGCTGGACTTTCACTTTTATGTCAAAATGGTCAATCGATGGACTCGTAACTGGGAGTTTACCTGGTCTTCTACGTGCACGGAAGGCGACATGGCAATGTCTTTACCATCATTCGCAGCATCCAAGATGAATAAACAGCTAAGTGTCTCAGCTACTTTTCTATATTGCGATTTCTACATGACCGCAGTATCACCCGATCATTTTAGTTGATTTTGATTAGACATCATAATCCCCATTAATTCCAACTAATGTTTGGTTTTCTACATCTTGAAAAATAGAAAGCAATGTGATCAAAGCCCTGAAGAAGTACCACATCTGTGATTGGCTGGTTAAGGGGTCAGTCATGATCCATAAAATAACTGACTTATGCAACTGAAGTTTTCCTGGGTGAATAGGAACTGAATTTACTAGCCAACTTTGCTGATGTAGTGCAGCAGTAGTACAAATATTAGCCAGTCATACCCGCGACAGCATGCTTCAACTTACATCAGACTATAAACTGGCAAATAACTACATCACCATACTTTTACCTTCTTGCTCGGCTACAGCTCGAATACAGACAGACAACCTAAACAACTACCTACTTAAGCTTTTTTATTTTGTAGGTTTCCATGGGAATGCAACAAAATGGTGGGATTCTCAGTTTACTACAACACCTCATCGCACAAGAGCTCGTTGGCAACAGATGGCGATGCTATTTCTACGTTCTAGTCTTGTTGTCTACGAACAAGAGTGTGTAGTACATAACGATAAATATTTTTTAGCATTCATATTACCAAAAAGTAGACAAGGGAGGGTACCTCACCATGGTCATACTAGACGCGCCGCTGAATAGGCGGGTAGTTGTCTTTGTGATTCTATTTTGGTGCTTCCGTTTATCCTCTGAAAAACGAGTCGGTTTGCTACGTTTTCCTTACAAATTGGTGTAACATTGACCTGTCTGCATACAGCAAAACGACGACAACAAAGAAACTACATAAGTTCTGCTTGCAACGTGACGAAGTGGAGATGTATCGAATGTTCGTGGTAGCAACAATAAATGTTTACCAAAGGTTTTTGCCATAATAATGGGCCAAAGTGATACAGATAGCCCAAGTATTTTGTCTTTTGATATTCACGCAAAAGTGTTACAAAAAAAATACATCGTGGCACAAAAATGGATTGGTTTCAGTTTCAGTTCAGTTTCATATAATTTTAAAATTCCTCTACATACAACTCCAAATGACAAAATTAAATACAATTAAATACCATACAATAAATACAATAAATACAATACAATTGGTTGGTTTCGCATGGCTACAAGGCCTAGTATGGTCAAAATGAGGTACCACACCCCTGGAGCGTAGTGGTATTAATAGACTAATATGCTAATTTATGCAACCCTACGATGGGAGGAAAGGGCCCAAAAGATCACATAAGCCCACGCCAAGACTAGCAGGTATTTTCAACGAGGGCATACCAGCATGCAATGCCTTGGGTCGTTACATAAGGTCAACCTATACCGTACATTATCTCTTGGTCAACAGTGGTCCCTATACTCAGCAAACAAGATATCACAGAATTGAGAATTTTTCCAGGCCCTACAGAACATACCAGCAACAACAAACGAAACAAAAACACTTACTGAAGCATCAGGGAAGCTATTTTTGCACTCTAACTTCCTTCTGCAAGGAAGCGGACAAAGGAGCGTGGGAAATTTATTAAGTGCCTTGAAGTTGGAACCATAATACAATGGCCAATGCTTACAACTGGTAAAGGTAAATACTAGACTGACTACATGAGCCTAGTTATCGCTAATCATAGGTTGCCGGATGCTGTAAATACGACTCATGATCAAACGAACTCTATTTGAAATGGCTTTCTTTACCTCATTCAAGGAAACGCATTATTAGATAAAAAGCACCGATCTGACAATTTTACTAGAGCTGCAAATTTGATGTAGATCTCTTAGCCATTCTGTAATCGACGTTGCACCATTTCTAATTCTTTTGCATAGCAATGGACCTGTTATGAAATTGGCCACACCCAAGGAAAATCGTACTTTGGATTTCTTGTGAGCTGCAAAGTAATTCAACTACCCCCCCCCCTCCCTTTTCAGTAGTCGCAGGCTGTAGAATATGACTCACGTTAACATCATTTCAAAATAAAGAAAAAATTGTAAGGTGCAAAGTCTGCTACGTAAACACCCATTTTGATCAAAACCTTGCTATTTTAACTTATTTGCATAGTGCAGAGTGGAAACAAAAATTTTTCAGGTGGTACGGAGCTGAGAACAAAATCTAACGTGGAATTATACTGAATATTACTGCAAGTATTGCTTCATAGGCATACGAGTTTCCAGCACGAAGTAGGCGTTGCCAAAAGTACAGGAATATGTTGCCCATCTGACAGTGTCCGCCCGACAGACAGACTGCATGCACTTATTGTACAGCCCTGGTAATATCAGGCGTGCGATCGCACGCGCACGCCTCCACACACGCCTGAAATGTCCAAGGCGTGCGATTTTTCGCACGTGCAACAATACTTTTCACTAATGGCACTTTCTTAGGTTTTCTGTTTGGATCGTGATGAATGATATGATTCGTTCCCTTGGTTTTCTTCCCTTCATGGGCCATCTACCAGCAGTGTTTCCAGAAAGTTTCTAAATGTTTGTAGCGCTTTTTAATCGTCGTCTTCGTTGGTCCATTGAACTGACCAAGATACAGAGTGGCATACCCGAGAAGTCAAGAAGTTGGGCAATCCACTCTGCCTGTTGTCTCGTTTGATGAAGTGCGAAGATCAATTCAAAATGAATCAAGATTCCATAAAAGTCATTAGTATATTAAATAACGGGATTAGAGCAAAGAACTCCGAGTACTTTTCAGTACTTCCCAGATAGTAAAGCCTTACAACTATCATAGCAAAAATAAGTGTATCGCGAGTTCTGTTCGGTGGTCTAAAATTTAGAAACTTTTTTAGAGTGCGGGGACACAATTATTCACCCTGACAGAATGATTGTGTCCCCCCTTGCTTGTTGCAGTTCTTTCCGCACGATTTCTTGCTGGGATCATTGCTACGATAAAGTTGGCAGGTTTCTTGTACTTTTTTTTATCCTCCGATGCATTACCAAACTAAAAACGCTAGCCATGTGATCATCAAGTGATGGTTAAACAAATCAAGGAGGATTTCACTCTTCCTAAAAAGCATGCAAGTGTTTTCAGCGCAAAAGGATTTTTGGCCGTTTTTCATTAAACAAATGGATTTTCGCCGAAAGCGTGTGAGATTTTTTTGGGAGTGAAACCCCCTCAAAACGAACAGACAGTTCTGGAATCTGGATACCTTCGCCGTTGTAATAAATTATTATGGTGACTTCATCCAGGGGGTTGGGGCAATACACTTTTCTTAGAGGTGATCAGTAACCCATAAACAATTCTGTAATGACTTTTTCAAGGACGAGATCTCTTGCTCAGAACGAAATGTCACTGAAGAACACAGAGGAATAGAAAATCTCTATACAATTTAGCAATGAAATAAAAAGCTCCCAATATAACTTTATGGAGTACCCTTTGGAGTTAATTGTTCCTAGAATCAATTATCTTGACATCAAGGAGCTGTTCCAGCAGCAGAATGTGATATTTGGCAGGCTATTAAGTGCCCTAAACATTGATAGAAGGCACTTTTCTGGATCGCACGCCATCGCACGCCTAAAATTTTCAAGGCGTGTGAACAGCAACACGCCATCAAATTTCATATTACCAGGACTGATTGTATGTATGCACATGTATGCGAACAATCACCTTGGATGGAGAGATGGCTCGAAATGCAATCCCGAAGAGCTGGGTGACACATAGATACCAAACTTTCAACAAAAATACTTCCAGCAGCAAAGATTTACAATTGAACGTTGAAAAACAAACACACATATACAAAAAAAATCACTTTCTGCATAGAACGTCCTCCAGACAAGGGAAACCTGGTTTTTCACGGGACAAGGAGGGTAGACTGCAGATCCGTAAGGTTTATTTTGTACACCACCAGATTTCTTAAAAAGGATTACAGCTCAAGCAGCCATGTGCATTAGGCAGCTCCAACGTATCAAATGTCCATCCGACAAATTTGGAATAAAAGTGTGCCCCCTTTCTCAGGCTTCAAATTGATATAAGGTAAGGACACCTGAAAAACTCCTCATGAGACATCAGCATGACTGCCTGCTCCCAAGCTACTTTATCCAAGACCAGGGACAACTAGAGACTACTTTATTCCAAAGCAAAACAAGCAAAACAAACGAAAACAAATGTGGAGATTCCTGGTTACAGCTACTTTCATTCCCAGTCACATACCCAAAATGGTGGTGTTGCACTTTATGTGAAATCTGGACTTACACCAATTCCTAGACCAGATCTAAGCAAGGATAGCACTGATTTTGAGTCAGTCTGGGTTGAAGTTGAAAATAAACAAGGTAAAAACCACCTTTTCTCTTGTATTTATCGCCATCCAACTTTGTCTTTTGATACCTTCAATGAATATCTGCAAGAAACTCTGTCCAACCCAGCTGTGTTCAATAAACATGTCTTTATCCTTGGAGATTTTAATATCAATCTTTTGAATTACAACTCTAGTACACCTATCACAAATTATGTTAATTTTCTCTTCTCACAACAATTTCTGCCATACATCATTCATCCATCTAGGGTGTCTGCACATTCTTCTACTCTTATTGACAATATCTTTTCAAATATCACAGATAACGAAACCTTAAGTGGTAACATTTTGACGAAAATAACAGATCATTTCCCACAATTTCTAATTTTCAAGCATGCAGGCATCACCTACAAGAACCTGTCTTATTTTCAACATGACTTTTCTCGCTTTAATGAAGTAAACGTCCAAAATGATTTTGCTAACCTTGACCTCCCTTACTTGAATGACAATGCTTTAGATGTAAATGCTCAATTCAACAGACTTCTATCCAACCTTGATGAAGTAGTTAAAACCCATGCTCCCTTGAGAAAACTTACAAAAAGAGATATCAAGTTCAGAAATAAACCTTGGATTAATGGCAAAATTCAGAAAATGATGCGCATCAGAGATAGGATTCTTAAAAAGCTTAAAAAGAACAACAATCCAGCTCTTACTAGTCTTTACAAAAAGTTTAGAAATCGTGTTTCTGTCTCCTTGAATGAAAGCAAAGCTAGTTACTTCTATGACTACTTTCAAAAGAACAGTAACAACATGAAACAGTTATGGTCAGGAATTAAATCAGTTATTGATGTAAGGAGATCAAGCAATATAAATGTGATAAGTAAGCTTAAGGACTCAAGTGGTAACACTACATCAGATCCTGTGGTTATTGCAAATATATTTAATAAGTTCTTTGTTAATGTTTCTCATGATATCACCAAGAATATACCAAGATCCAACAAGTCACCTGTGGATTTCATGGGTGATAAAATTGGAAACTCATTTTTCACAGCACCTTCAGTTCCCTTTGAAATATCTGATATAATCTCTGCCCTGAAATCTGGAAAGTCTCTTGGACCTAACAGCATTCCCATGAAAGTTTTAAAATGTCTTTCTCCATTGATCTCTTCGCCACTTTCTCAAATCATAAACAAATCTTTTCAGTCTGGAATATTCCCAGACAAGATGAAGTTGGCCAAAGTTATTCCACTGTTTAAGAAAGGCTGTCTACTAACAGCATCTAATTATAGACCTATTTCTCTTCTCTCTGTTTTCAGCAAAATCACAGAAAAGGTCATGTATGAACGTCTCTATAAGTTCCTAGAAAAGCATGAAATCTTATATACATTGCAATTTGGTTTTCGTGCTAGCCATTCTATCAACCATGCCCTGGTTAGTTTAACAGAAGCAATAAAGAACTCATTAGATAATAGAAAATTTGGTTGCGGGATATTTATTGATTTGCAAAAGGCTTTTGACACAGTGAATCATGATATTCTTTTGATGAAGCTTGAACATTATGGAATTAGAGGAGCTGCTCAAAAGTGGTTTAAATCGTATCTTTCAGACAGGAAGCAGTATGTCTCAATAAATGGATCTAATTCCAGTTATCTCAATGTTACCTGTGGGGTTCCACAGGGCTCTGTTCTTGGTCCTCTCCTTTTCTTAATTTACATTAATGATTTACCCCTTGCATCATCAAAACTAGCCTTCTACCTGTTTGCTGATGATACTAACATCTATTATGAAGCCGAAAGTCTTACTAAGCTGCAGAGTGTAGTTAACAAAGAATTGAAAAAAGTGAAAATGTGGCTTGATGTCAACAAGCTGTCACTCAATATTGATAAAACCAATTTCGTAATTTTTAAGTCTCCTCAACATTGCTCTCCTGAAACTACCACTATTAGAATTGGAAACCTTCCTGTGAAGCAGACTTGTTATGTCAAATTTCTTGGTGTTCTTTTAGATGAAAATCTGTCATGGAAGTATCACTTAAATGAGTTGTCTAAAAAATTGGCTAGAACGTGTGGTATGTTTTTCAAAGTAAGACACTTCTTACCCATAAATGTTTTGATCTGTCTTTACAATTCTTTGTTTTCACCTTTCCTGCAGTATGGAATCTTAGTTTGGGGTCTCACCTATGAGACTTACATCAATCCAGTGTTCTTGTTGCAGAAAAGGGTTGTTAGAGCAATTTCATTTGTACATTTTACTGCACCTTCTTCACCTATCTTTTCTGACTTAAAGATTTTAAAACTGCATGACCTCTTCCAGTTGAAACTGCTTAGTTTTGTCTATGATTGTGTGAATAGGACTTCCCCTTCTTGTTTTCATTCTTTCTTTGACTTAGTTGAATCTGTTCATCGATATGGTACACGGCAAGTCACTAAAAAGGATATTTTCCTAACCCAGAAAAATACCCTGCAGTATGGTATTAGGTCAGTACGCTTCTTTGGAGCTAAATGCTGGAATGATATTCCTGTGGATATAAAAAGATCCCCCTCTGCTAATATTTTTCGACAAAAACTCAAAGCCTTCCTCTTTCAAAACCACTACAAAAGTTGATAATAGAAATTTTGATTCAGAAAGTCACTACCTGCCCATAGTTTCTGTTTCCTTGAAGAAATCAAATTAATGTGAGAAATTTATGTTAGAAATTTGAAACAGGGGGTGCTCTCTCCTCGATTAGTTTAACTACTGAGAGAGCTCCTCCTTTAAGTAATTCCCTCCATACAATTTATCCTGTTCTTTGTTTTGTATTTATATATTGTATTAATTTTAAGTGTTGAATAGGTTTTGTGTGTGTAATATTGTACTGTAGGTACATATTAGTTGCTTATTTGTATATTTGATTTAAATAAATTGTATGTAGAGGAATTTAAAATATGAAACTGAACTGAACTGAACAATTTCTTGTTCCCCTTTTATGAAACAGAAGGTTGGGCTAATAACGACGACTAAAAGGATGGACTATGATTCACACAGCTCAGGGCGGGGAGGGGGGGGGCAAGGAAGCCTTATTAACAGCGAAAGAATGTGGTTTGCCTTTGAAGTAGGAATGATAACAGTATAACCAATTTTTGGAGGGTAGGCCAACTTTGAATCGCATTCATGCAAGGTAAATACTTCATTTATTTTGAAATGGGTGCTACCTGCAAACTGCACGCCGCAGACATTGTTCGGGCCCAACAGGATAGAAACTTAGCCTCAGTCCAAACTTCGGAGCAAGGCACTCCAGTCTTCTATTTTCGTCCTTTTGGGGGAAATTACCGAGGTAATTTCAGCGGCAGCAAGTGCTCCCGTACAAGCACTTATCTCACCAAAACGACTCAAATTTCAGTCAATTTTTCCTACCAAGGAGCAACATGTATATTGTATGGGGCGTCGCAAACTCTTTGATATACATGCACTGCCACTTGGATTGCTGGTCTGAGCACAGCCCGCCGAGAACAGCCTATCTCGCACCGGGTATTTCTTGAGGGAGCCGCACGCGTCATACCGGACTCTCGCACTCCCGATAGATATTGCATGTCCAGCATATCAAAAGGCTTCTTAACCGTCTTAAGAAGCCCATAAAGAAAAATGTTTTCCTCCTTCGATATTTACAAAGCTAAAAGCACGGGATCCTTGCCGCCTTCAGAACTTGCCTCCATTCCCCACAACTCTTGAGTAATTTTTATGTCTTTGTCTGCCAGTCAACGACGCTCAGGAAGCAAACAGGGTCAAAATAAAAGAAACCAGGTGGACGTTAACTCCGCTTGTTAAACCATGAAATGCCATCAGAACGTTGCATTTCTACCTTGGTTCGTCCGGCGCCGAGGGGCAATTTCACTCATTCAAAACAAGATTCAAAATCATTCGAAGTCTTTCCAGTACAGAGTGATTTCTGCGGACATCGGACGGACTTTTAGGAAAACGAAAAGTGTTTGCTAAAGAATGCCCCTCGGGTGCAGCCATGCGCAAAGTCGGGTCAAACTTATTTTAATCGCAAGCACAACAACAAGTGACTGTTGTTGTTGTTGTTGTTGTTGTTGTTGTAGTCTGTTGTGGTTTGTTGTTGTTGTTGTTGTTGTCTTCGTCGTCTAGGTAGTTGAACACAAGAACGGGACGCGCTACAGAAACTTACAAGACGCACGGACATCGTCATCAAGCCTGCAGACAAAGGATCAGGAACAGAGGTTATGGACAAACAGTTTTACATCGACGAATGCAACCGACAACTTACTGACACCAAATTCTACGAAAAACACGACAATGACATCACCAACAAAGTTACTAGGACCGTCACACGATACTTAGAACAAATGAAACAAAACGAAGACATAGACAAAGACACGTACAATTACCTCCTCCCTAAAGATCCCAGATGCTCCAGATTCTACATCCTCCCCAAAATTCACAAAAACAGACAGACACCACCTGGCAGGCCTATTGTCTCAGCTAACGGTCATCCTACTGAACGAATTTCTGAATATGTTAGTAATATCCTCAATCCTCTTGTCTTTAAATTGCCTTCCTTCATCAAGGACACTACACACTTCCTCAACAAACTTTCTTCACTTGATAATCTCCCTAACAACTCTCTCCTTGTCTCTCTGGACGTCTCCTCGCTCTATACTAATATCCCTCACTCCGAAGGCATCCAGGCTGCCAGGGAACACCTCAACAAACGTACCACACAGAGACCACCTACAGAAACCATATGCGACCTCATCAACATCATCTTACAGAACAACAATTTTGAGTTTGACGGACAATTTTTCCTACAGAAACATGGTACTGCCATGGGCACTAGAATGGCTCCCCCATATGCAAACTTATTTATGGGGTCCCTTGAAGCTACTGCCCTAGAAAACGCACCATATAAGCCTCTTGTATGGTGGCGTTTTATTGACGACATTTTTTCAATTTGGACACACGGACAAGACAAACTTACAGACTTCATCACCATACTTAACCACATACACCCCACCATCAAATTTACCAACGAAACCTCCTCCACATCCATTAACTTCCTTGACGTCACTGTCACACTTAACAACGACAACAGCATCTCCACCGACCTTTACGTCAAACCGACAGACACGCACCAGTACCTCCTCAGCTCCTCCGCACACCCTAGACATACCAAACAATCCATACCCTACAGCCTAACATTACGACTCCGACGAATCTGTTCCAACGACGCGACTTTCAAGAAACGCACCAACGAACTACTGACCTACCTTACGAACAGAGGATACAAACGGAAACACGTACGCAACGAAATACGGAAAGCCTCCACTACTACCAGACAAGACAGCCTCAAAACGAAACAGAAACGAAACAACAACAGAACACCGTTTGTGGTAACCTACAACCCCTGCCTACCACAAATTACAGCCATACTTAAACAACACTACCACATCCTACAAGACACTGAAATTTGCAAGGAGGCTTTCCCCCAACCACCCATACTCAGCTACCGTAGACCCAAAAACCTCCGGGATCATTTGGTCCGCGCCAAATTAAAAAGTGACGCAACCAGTGCTCCACGGGGGTCATACAAATGTAACTCACGACGCCACTGCAACACATGCTCACACATACTGGACGGGGAAGACACTGTCAGTTTTACGAACACCAACAAGAGGTTTACCATAAAACAACGACTAGACTGCAACTCGACTAACATCATCTACGCCATACAATGTAAAACATGCACACAAAACGGAAACGACCACTGCCAATACATCGGACAAACAGGAAGACGACTACGAGACAGACTTAACGAACACCGCAGAGACATCATTAACAAAAAAGCTGACAAATCCGGGGTTGCAGAACACTTCTGTAAACCCGGGCACTCTGTTAATGACCTACAGATACTACCACTGCTACAAATACACAACCAACGCGAGAGCGTTAGGCGAGCCAAAGAACAATACTTCATTGGCTTGGCTAACACTCTCACACCAAACGGCATGAACAGGACCACTGACCGCTAACACAAATACTTCTAGTTGTAACTTACCACTAACAATCACAATATATGAATAAAATATATATATCCTCTACTTATCTTATCATTCTGTATTCTATCACATCACCATCATTCTCAGTATGATCATACGTTACTTTCCTCCTCCACATTAGTATGTTTGCGCTACACATACTCATCCTCCACATCCACCAACATTCACCCCTGCGATGTAGCACAACTTAGCCAATCATGTTTCAGTTTACCTTATTCAAATTATTGTTCATTTGTGACAACGTTAGTTTAGCTCTGAGGAAGCCTCGTATGCCGAGGCGAAATATCAGCTCTCATATAATCAATATTTAATCGAAACAATAGTTGTCATTTCTTACGCGTTGTATTGTGGTGTTCCTGTCTTCAAATATTATCTTAATTGGTGACACTAACTGTGATCTAGAAAATCACAAGGATGGGTGCACCAAAAGCATAAAATCAATTTATTCTGAGTTCCAATTTGAGCAGCAAATAATTGAATATACTAGGGTAGCTGCGCTAGAAAAAGATGGTGCTTCACACACTTCTAAGACTCTTATTGATCACTTTGCCACCAATCGCCCAAATTACATTTTGAGAGCGAGCGTGCTAAAATTAGGAATGGTCGATCATTACCTTATCTTTGCAGTTAGGAAACTAAATGCAAAGCGACTTTTAGATAAGCAAGTGAAAATAGTCGAAACACGTAGCCTTAGAAACTATGATAAGCAGTTATTCCTGGACGAGTTGTCAGCCATTGACTGGAACGAGATGCTTTCCCCAACTAATGGCGACCCTGATCTCATGGCTTCGGTCTTTAATAGTGTTATCTCATCTCTTCTGGAGGTGCATGCACCATTAAAGCGCAGAAAAATAACAAGCCATCACGCTCCTTGGATTACTGTAGAAATAAAAAACCTGATGAAGGAACGTGATCTAGCAAAAAAGAGGTCCGAGAAAGATGCTTCCTATTGGTCAGACTATAAGAAGTTACGGAATAAAGTCACTTCTGAACTACGTGCCAGGGTACAGGAATACTACTACAACCTTATTGATGAAACCCAAAACAATCCGAAAGCTATGTGGAAAACAATAAATAAGGTTTTACATAAGAACTCAAATCAAACTGTAACTCAAAACATCATTTTTGAAGGCACAGAACTAAAATCAGCTTCACAAATTTCAGAAGCTTTCAACAAACATTTTACGACGGTTGGACCTAAGTTAGCGGAGAAAATAGAAACTCAGCCTTCCGATGACCCTCTTAAGTACCTTGGAGATAAAACCGGAGGAACCAAATTTAAGCTACAGCCAGTAAATGTAGGGTATGTAGAACGTGCTATAAAAGCTCTGGATAACTCGAAGTCTCCAGGTGCTGACAGAATCCCCGTCAAAATACTTAAAGATGCCATAAACTTAGTTTCGAAACCACTGACACTGATATACAATGCATCTTTAGAACGGGGTATTTTCCCCCGGATCTGGATTTTAGCCAGAGTAACACCTATTCATAAGGCGGGCACGAAAACAGATGTAAACAACTACCGGCCTATTTCAGTGTTATCAGTTGTGTCAAGAATTTTAGAAAAGATTGTACACGACCAACTAATGGAGTTTCTAAAGGAGCAAAAAAGGCCTTGTTTAAACCAGTTTGCGTTCCAAAAACTACACAGTACACTGACATGTCTATTGAATGTTATAGACCCGTGGTTCAAGAACTCTGATGAGGGGAAAATAAACTTGAGTATATTCCTTGATCTCAAGAAAGCATTCGATACCGTTGACCATAAAATCCTATTGTCGAAATTGCGAGAGTATGGTGCTGAAGGTGCTTCCCACAGCTGGTTCACTTCTTATCTGACCAATAGGGAGCAGTTCTGTTATTTTGACGGATCCACTTCCAGCAAAAGCAGCATTGAGTGTGGTATTCCGCAGGGCTCGTGTTTGGGACCCTTACTTTTCATACTATACATTAATGATTTTGAGAATTGTCTAAAAAGCACGATCCCAAATATGTATGCTGATGATACATGTGTGAATATCGCATCAGAAAACCTGAATGAACTTCTAACAGATTTGAAAAACGAGCTGGAAAATGTATCGAATTGGATGAGGATTAATAAACTTAGTTTGAATGCCAGTAAAAGTGAATATATGGTTATAGGCCACAGGCGACAACTAAATAAGATAGGTAGTGATTTGCCAGATCTTGTCCTCAATAATGAGGTTATCAAAAGGGTTGACAAGACAAAATACCTAGGGATCAACATTGACGAAAGCCTTAATTGGAAAGAGCAGTACAAAGCTATCAAAAACAAGCTGAAAGGGGGCTTGAGCTCCTTAAGAAAGCTGAAAAACATCCTTCCGCAAAGGAAACTTGATCAAGTTTACAAAGCTCTCTTTGAAAGCCATCTTCGCTATGGCAACATTGTTTGGAGTACTCTTTCCAACACCAAACTATCCCAATTGCAACGATTACAGACAAGGGCAAAGAAGCTAATAGCGAATGCCAAGTATAAGGACGGATGGACTTGCAAATGGCTCTCTGTAAAGTCATTGATCTCCTTTGACCAAGGAGTCATGACATATAAAATCTTGCATGACCTCTGTCCCGAAAATCTTCGCCATAAGTTCACTGAAAGATCCATGATTTCAGAGTATAGAACCAGAAATCATGGAGATCTGCAAATTCCTAAAGTTAGGTTAGAATATGCAAAGCGAAGTTTCTACTTCTCTGGTGTCAAAAACTGGAATGACATCCCTGATAACATTCGAGAAAGAGACTCAATCGCTCGTTTTAGAACAGGACTTAGAGATTATCTTTGAACCTTTCACAGGACCCAAACACGACCCCTTGGTAGAGCAGCAATATTCCAATATTTTCTTTTTTCTTTTCTCATATTATTTTATAGAAATATTGTTAATAGGATATTAATTTGCTGAAAGGATCTCGTGTGTTTTAAACAATGATAAAATGAAAAATGAAAAAAATGAAAATGAAATGGACATGCGATATCTATCGGGAGTGCGAGAGTGCGGTATGGCGCGTGCGGCTCCCTCAAGAAATACCCGGTGCGAGATAGGCTGTTCTCGGCGGGCTGTGCTCAGACCAGCAATCCAAGTGGCAGTGCATGTATATCAAAGAGTTTGCGACGCCCCATACAATATACATGTTGCTCCTTGGTAGGAAAAATTGACTGAAATTTGAGTCGTTTTGGTGAGATAAGTGCTTGTACGGGAGCACTTGCTGCCACTGAAATTACCTCGGTAATTTCCCCCAAAAGGACGAAAATAGAAGACTGGAGTGCCTTGCTCCGAAGTTTGGACTGAGACCAAGTTTCTATGCTGTTGGACCCGAACAATGTCTGCGGCGTGCAGTTTGCAGGTAGCACCCATTTCAAAATTAATGAAGTATTTACCTTGCATGAATGCGATTCAAAGTTGGCCTACTCTCCAAAAATTGGTTATACTGTTATCATTCCTACTTCAAAGGCAAACCACATTCTGTCGCTGTTAATAAGGCTTCCATGCCCCCCCCTGGGCTGTGTGAATCATAGTCCATCCTTTTAGTCGTCGTTATTGGCCCAACCTTCTGTTTCATAAAAGGGGAACAAGAAATTGTTTGTTTTGCTTGTTTTACTTTGGAATAAAGTAGTCTCTAGTTGTCCCTGGTCTTGGATAAAGTAG
The DNA here is from genome assembly GCA_964019985.1 of Aurelia sp. 4 Dawson et al 2005. Taxonomy (NCBI): domain Eukaryota; kingdom Metazoa; phylum Cnidaria; class Scyphozoa; order Semaeostomeae; family Ulmaridae; genus Aurelia; species Aurelia sp. 4 Dawson et al 2005. The sequence continues at coordinate 7,001,297 of OZ026509.1, forward strand.
CTTGGGAGCAAGCAGTCATGCTGGTGTCTCATGAGGAGTTTTTCAGGTGTCCTTACCTTATATCAATTTGAAGCCCGAGAAAGGGGGCATACTTTTATTCCAAATTTGTCGGATGGACATTTGATACGTTGGAGCTGCCTAATGCACATGGCTGCTTGAGCTGTAATCCTTTTTAAGAAATCTGGTGGTGTACAAAATAAACCTTACGGATCTGCAGTCTACCCTCCTTGTCCCGTGAAAACCGGGTTTCCCTTGTCTGGAGGACGTTCTATGCAGAAAGTGATTTTTTTTTTGTATATATGTGTTTGTTTTTCAACGTTCAATTGTAACTCTTTGCTGCTGGAAGTATTTTTGTTGAAAGTTTGGTATCTGTGTGTCACCCAGCTCTTCGGGATTGCATTTCGAGCCATCTCTCCATCCAATGTGATTGTTCGCATACATGTGCATACATACAATAAGTGCATGCAGTCTGTCTGTCGGGCGGACACTGTCAGATGGGCAAAATATTCCTGTACTTTTGGCAACGCCTACTTCGTGCTGGAAACTCGTATGCCTATGAAGCAATACTTGCAGTAATATTCAGTATAATTCCACGTTAGATTTTGTTCTCAGCTCCGTACCACCTGACAAATTTTTTTTTCCACTCTGCACTATGAAAATAAGTTAAAATAGCAAGGTTTTGATCAAAATGGGTGTTTACGTAGCAGACTTTGCACCTTACAATTTTTTCTTTATTTTGAAATGATGTTAACGTGAGTCATATTCTACAGCCTGCGACTACTGAAAAGGGGGGTAGTTGAATTACTTTGCAGCTCACAAGAAATCCAAAGTACGATTTTCCTTGGGTGTGGCCAATTTCATAACAGGTCCATTGCTATGCAAAAGAATTAGAAATGGTGCAACGTCGATTACAGAATGGTTAAGAGATCTACATCAAATTTGCAGCTCTTGTAAAATTGTCAGATCGGTGCTTTTTATCTAATAATGCGTTTCCTTGAATGAGGTAAAGAAAGCCATTTCAAATAGAGTTCGTTTGAAAATGAGTCGTATTTACAGCATCCGGCAACCTATGATTAGCGATAACTAGGCTCATGTAGTCAGTCTGGTATTTACCTTTACAAGTTGTAAGCATTGGCCATGGTATTATGGTTCCAACTTCAAGGAACTTAATAAATTTCCCATGCTCCTTTGTCCGCTTCCTTGCAGAAGGAAGTTAGAGTGCAAAAATAGCTTCACTGATGCTTCAGTAAGTGTTTTTGTTTCGTTTGTTGTTGCTGGTATGTTCTGTAGGGCCTGGAAAAATTCTCAATTCTGTGATATCTTGTTTGCTGAGTATAGGGACCACTGTTGACCAAGAGATAATGTATGGTATAGGATGACCTTATGTAACGACCCAAGGCATTGCATGCTGGTATGCCCTCGTTGAAAATACCTACTAGTCTTGGCGTGGGCTTATGTGATCTTTTGGGCCCTTTCCTCCCATCGTAGGGTTGCATAAATTAGCATATTAGTCTATTAATACCATTACGCTCCAGGGGTGTGGTACCTCATTGTGACCGTACTAGGCCTTGTAGCCATGCGAAACCAACCAATCCATTTTTGTGCCACGATGTATTTTTTTTTTTTGTAACACTTTTGCGTTAATATCAAAAGACAAAATACTTGGGCTATCTGTATCACTTTGGCCGATTATTATGGCAAAAACCTTTGGTAAACATTTATTGTTGCTACCACGAACATTCGATACATCTCCACTTCGTCACGTTGCAAGCAGAACTTATGTAGTTTCTTTGTTGTCGTCGTTTTTGCTGTATGCAGACAGGTCAATGTTACACCAATTTGTTTGTAAGAAAAACGTAGCAAACCGACTCGTTTTTCAGAGGATAAACGGAAGCACCAAAATAGAATCACAAAGACAACTACCCGCCTATTCAGCGGTGCGTCTAGTATGACCATGGTGAGGTACCCTCCCTTGTCTACTTTTTGGTAATATGAATGCTAAAAAATATTTATCGTTATGCACTACACACTCGTGTTCGTAGACAACCAGACAAGAACGTAGAAATAGCATCGCCATCTGTTGCCAACGAGCTCTTGTGCGATGAGGTGTTGTAGTAAACTGAGAATCCCACCATTTTGTTGCATTCCCATGGAAACCTACAAAATAAAAAAGCTTAAGTAGGTAGTTGTTTAGGTTGTCTGTCTGTATTCGAGCTGATGGGCTTTGTTATTTGTTGAACAATAATAGGAAAATCTTTTGTGTTGTTAATGACAGTGGAAACAGAGCCTCTTAATCCGCCTGTTGTTTCGCGGAAAAGCAACTATTTCTTGAGGATCGAGTCCTTATGAGTGAATTACGGACCACAAAATCAGGGTCCAGGGAACTGCGGACCAACGAAAGGAGTAGAGAAGATCGTAGAGGAGAGTGACTTGGTGCTCCAGTCGCAGCATTTCTTAACTATTGTTATTGCTAGTTTGCCAGTTTATAGTCTGATGTAAGTTGAAGCATGCTGTCGCGGGTATGACTGGCTAATATTTGTACTACTGCTGCACTACATCAGCAAAGTTGGCTAGTAAATTCAGTTCCTATTCAACCAGGAAAACTCCAGTTGCATAAGTCAGTTATTTTATGGATCATGACTGACCCCTTAACCAGCCAATCACAGATGTGGTACTTCTTCAGGGCTTTGATCACATTGCTTTCTATTTTTAAAGATGTAGAAAACCAAACATTGGTTGGAATTAATGGGGATTATGATGTCTAATCAAAATCAACTAAAATGATCGGGTGATACTGCGGGCATGTAGAAATCGCAATATAGAAAAGTAGCTGAGACACTTAGCTGGTTATTCATCTTGGATGCTGCGAATGATGGTAAAGACATTGCCATGTCGCCTTCCGTGCACGTAGAAGACCAAGTAAACTCCCAGTTACGAGTCCATCGATTGACCATTTTGACATAAAAGTGAAAGTCCAGCAACCAAAGTATGACTTGCTTGCTTTTATCTAGGCCAGTCGGGGTTTCATCATACTTTGTTCCTTTTTGTTATTTGTCTTTATAAGCACAATCTTGTGAATGACGTACGGCAATAGTTTCAGCAAATGAAGAGTTCTCTGTTTCAAATAAGCTAAAATACCAGGATTTAAATTCAAGTTCTTTTTCTTTCCTCGTGATTTGCGTCTCAGATTGACTATAGAAATGACTGGAATGTTCCTTTGCTCTGCTCAATTTGTTGAACTTGTTTGTTGAATTTGCTCGTCATGCAACAATCTTTTGCCACTGCCTCGAAAGTACAGAAACATTCTTGAACCAACAACTGAGTCTTTTAACCATCCCAATGCAAAGTCGCAGAAAGTGAGGAGCGGCTCTTACGATGTTCTCCTTTGCTAGTCTAGTTTCTCTGACTAACTCCCTCTTGTACAGAATCAATTTTTTTTTGTTTCAAATTGTGATCTGCTCTTGTCGGAGTGAGACGAAGGCTTGAATGCTTCTGGCGGTTCCAGGACACGTCTTTTCGCGGTAATGCGTTGTGTTCGTTTGTGATTGGTTAGAAATGTGTTCACGTGATTGATTTCTCCAATGCAATATCGATGATGATTCCATTGAGGCATTTATACGCATCTTGACTTCAGTTGTAAGCTCTTTGTAACTTCTCTTTGTTGGCAAAATGAAAGGGGTTCTAAAAATACTACGGTTCTTTCACAATGTTCATGAGAAATTTCAGCTTTCGAAATGAGGAGATGTAGCGTGCGATAAGAGCGGAAGAAAGTTGATGCACAAAGCCTTTGAACCACGCAAAGAACCATCGGAGAGAAACCTAACCCCATTTTACGCTTTTGGCCTAAAATTTTGAGTAATACAAAATCGGCGGGAGAAAGATCAAAGAAAGCGCAGAGTTAAGAACTGCTGAAGCCGGTGGCTGTGTCTGTCTCGACGAAGCTGAAAAGATCGCATATTACATCAAAACAAACATTAGAATAATAGAAAGATCCGAGAGTGGCTTGGCAGAATAGAAAAACCTAAAAAAACAGCGTGTGTCCCTAACGAAAAGCTCAGTGCTAAAATAAAAACAACACAACAACCAAAATTATAACAGAAATGAAATCTATGTATCAACCTGTTTAGTATTTAAACCCTTAGGGGCAAAGAAATCCAGCCGATATTGCCAGAAGCTTTCCCGCATCCTATCGATTATCTTTACCCTAATATCCTTCAGAAACCCGTGGTGGCCTTCTTCAGTAAAATGTCTGAAGAATTCCACCTGGGGTACTGAGGCCCCCGAATTAAACTTACGACTACACGCCTTGTAATTATTAAACCCTAAGCCTAAAAGGCGTGCAGGTGCTACCAACATATTTTACACCACAAACAGTACATTCCAACAAATACACAACATTTGACGAGTCACAATTAAACGAATAGTTTATCCTGTATTCCCAGCTATCTATGTTCGAATTAAAATGCTCACTATTACTCATGACAGCACTTGACAACGAGATTTACCACAACGAGAACATCCCTTTTATCAGTCCCCCCATTTCCCTCATTACTCAGCCTAGCCCTAACAAGTATATCCTTAAGGTTCTTACACCTCCTAAATGCTATCAAAGGTGGCTCAGGAAACACCTTCCTATGCTCCTCCGAATTCGTGAGCATAGGATGGAGTCTCCTGGCAACCTTCCCCAAACTATTGAGCGCTGGATGATATGTCGCAACAAGTGGAACCCTTTCCCCCCTCCCTTGGTCATTGGTCCTATTTCCCGAATTTGCTAGAAGAGTTGCCCTATCCAACTTACGTACCCTATCTATTTGCTCATTTACTAAAGACTCTTCGTAGCCCCTGTCCTTAAGCCATCCAGCTAACTCGCCTACTCTCTTCTGAAATTGGCGATCATCCGAACATATCCTACGGAACCTAAGTGCCTGACCATATGGGATCGCCTTCTTAGTGTGCCAGGGGTGACAAGACTTCTTATGCAAGTACTGATGTGTATCAGTAGGCTTGCAAAACAAGTCCACGCCCGACAACCCATCATTCGATTTCCGTAGCCTCGTTCTGATAGTAATTGCATTTCTATAGGAGCATAAGTTTTCTCGAACTTTGGCCTGATTTTTGCGAAAGAAAAATATGACCTGTGTCAACAAACGTAAGCAAAACTTGTAGCAAATTTATCAGAGATTTTGTTCACAGGAAATTTGTTTTCATTCCAAAAGTTTAAATGATCGGGTATCAAGTATTTTTGAAGACGGGTTATAAATTCTTCTAGTAAACCCCATATATGGTATTGGCTCACCCTTATTTGGCGCAACTATTCCAAAATCAAACAGGTCGACGAGCCGCTTCGGGAAGAGAAATTTCTTTTTACAGGACTGAATTTTCCAAAATATGACACTACTACTTACACATTATAGGATTTTCATATTGTATATTCAGCTGTAAGATGATGGATGATATATACATGAACGGTAGGCTAAGAGAACACTTCTGAGCCGTGAGAGTGCATAAAATGTTGGAGCGGAGACTGACTGGCCTAACCAAAATGAAGGGAACAAAGATGAACCTGGCCAGCACCTAGTTGATAGGCTCAAATTCCAATAATAAGCAAGTCATATTTTACATCGTGAGAAAGGCAGATAATTTTTACGTGGCTTAGGACGTTTCTTTATTCTATAACTTGTCATTTCTGCAAGAAAATACACTCCTAATAAATAAGATCAATTTCCGTAAAATTTGACGTAGCGAAAAGTAAATGAATGGCGTGCAAGTTGAAAGAAACCCTAGAAACACGATAAAGCCAAAATTTCACGGGAGTAGTGATTTTTGCATGGAAATATGGATATAGTGAGATAAAATCGAAGAAAATTGGATGCCAAGGGGGCAGAAAGCCGGGAAAGCGTTGAAAAATGGAAATGGAGACAGACTGGCCTAACCAAAATAATGGGTACAAAATTCATAGTTAGTCCGCGCCTTTTTTATAGGTTTCATAACAACAACAACAAATGTACCAAACTTTAGCTCAAAAGAAAGAGAAATGAATTTTGCATGGCATAGGCTGGGTTTCTTTCTCATAGGGCGTAGCATTTGGAAGAAAATTGGCCTTGAATGAAAAAGAGAAATTTTGGTAAAATTCGACAAACGGAATTGTAGCAATTCAACTTGCAGATGAAATGCAACTCTAAGTTCAGAAAAGCTACAGAATCACAATCTAATTGTTTTTGGAAGAAAATGTGAATGTCGTTCTAGAAAATGCCTACTTATCGATCAAATAGAGAACTTATGACTGAGTAGGAGACAAAAAGTTTAGGTGGAGACTTGTTGGCCTAACAAAAATAATGGAGTTGCGAAGCGAAGTTGATCCGCGCCTAATTCAAAGGATCGGAAACGGAAGCCAAAAAGATGCAAAGTGCCATATCAAATGAAAGAAAAATAAATTTTGCATGGTATAGGATAGCTCGCTTTTCAAATAAACTCGTCACTTCTCAAGAAAACAACCCTGAATGAAAATCATGAATTTTCGTCTTACCAAACGAAAGAAAATTCTGAAGGGAGATTAAACGCTTCTTGAAAATGAGTAATTTCATTTCAAAATATCCCAAAATAAAAAAAATTAAGTTTGCGAAGCCTGTTCTTCCAAACAAAATCAAACATCGTTGGAATATCACAGCAGATGGATAAGAAATTCAAAGATTAATGTTGAGTTGCAATTCCGGGCCTGCGAGATTTTCGTGAAATCGAAGAGGATCTGCTTACCTGCTAGTGAATCACACACAGTAGCTCACGGCACTGGAACAGCCAAACAACATAAAAACAAAGAAGGTAAATCGAAGAAAAAACACGCAGAATCAGGAACAGTCCCGTGGAAAGGAAAATAACCGAAATGGATCATCAAATAACCGAAATGGATCATCAAAGTTCAGCAAAATGGTTTCCAATGAAACATCGCCCCATCCTATCCAAATTTGCATGGTTGGTGACTCACAGTTGCGTAGAATGGATGCTGACAAAATGTCAAACAATCATCACGAAGTTGTTTTGAATGCAAAATCAGGAATGAAAGTCGAAGAGGCAGCTAATGATGTAGATTGTGATGCAGATGTAATAATTATGCATGCGGGCACCAATAATCTGCGTGATTCGACCCCAGAAGAAGTTGCTGAAAAGGTCGTCAAAACCTTCAAGAAAATTAAACAAAAGAATTCCAAAGCCCAACTCGCATACTCCTCTATTTTCAGAAGGAAGGGCAATGCTGCTGCAAACGGTATGAACGTTAAAGTATTTCAAACAAATAAGATTTTAAAAGAAGAACTCATGCTGCAGGGTATAGACATTATTGATAATGATAACATTTTATATGGTAATATCTGTGATGATGGTTTACATATTAACCAAGGAGGAGCAAAAAGATTTGCACGGAATGTCAAGAAATATGTAGAGTATTGGTAGGGGTACACGGGTTCAATGAAAAATCTAAGCGAATCGCAACGTAATTTAAGAATGCAGTCGAACAGAGGTTTACGAATTGCATCACTTAATGTTGTATCATTACGTAAGCACCATTGTGAAATTGAGCATGTGATAAACGAGCACAAATTTCACATTCTGGGTTTGAATGAAACGAGGTTAAGTAAAGATATTACAGACCAAGAGGTAGAGCTGGAAGGCTTTGAAATCCACCATAAAGACAGAGATGTCAACGGCGGTGGTGTAGCTATCTATGTAAACTCGAGCATTAGCCATAATCGTAGATATGATATTGATGATCCACTATTAGAAATCGTAGCCGTAGAGATCACTCCCTTGCATGCCAGAAATTTTATAGTTATTTGTTGGTACAGACCCCCAACCCCCGGCAATGACAAGGAGAGTTTTGAGGCATTAAGGAACTTACTCTCTGCTGTAGATGCAGAAGGTAAAGAGATTATCTTAATTGGTGACACTAACTGTGATCTAAAAAATCACAAGGATGGGTGCACCAAAAGCAGAAAATCAATTTATTCTGAGTTCCAATTTGAGCAGCAAATAATTGAATATACTAGGGTAGCTGCGCTAGAGAAAGATGGTGCTTCACACACTTCTAAGACTCTTATTGATCACTTTGCCACCAATCGCCCAAATTACATTTTGAGAGCGAGCGTGCTAAAATTAGGAATGGTCGATCATTACCTTATCTTTGCAGTTAGGAAACTAAATGCAAAGCGACTTTTAGATAAGCAAGTGAAAATAGTCGAAACACGTAGCCTTAGAAACTATGATAAGCAGCTATTCCTGGACGAGTTGTCAGCCATTGACTGGAACGAGATGCTTGCCCCAACTAATGGCGACCCTGATCTCATGGCTTCGGTCTTTAATAGTGTTATCTCATCTCTTCTGGAGGTGCATGCACCATTAAAGCGCAGAAAAATAACAAGCCATCACTCTCCTTGGATTACTGTAGAAATAAAAAACCTGATGAAGGAACGTGATCTAGCAAAAAAGAGGTCCGAGAAAGATACTTCCTATTGGTCAGACTATAAGAAGTTACGGAATAAAGTCACTTCTGAACTACGTGCCAGGGTACAGGAATACTACTATAACCTTATTGATGAAACCCAAAACAATCCGAAAGCTATGTGGAAAACAATAAATAAGGTTTTACATAAGAACTCAAATCAAACTGTAACTCAAAACATCATTTTTGAAGGCACAGAACTAAAATCAGCTTCACAAATTTCAGAAGCTTTCAACAAACATTTTACGACGGTTGGACCTTAGTTAGCGGAGAAAATAGAAACTCAGCCTTTCGATGACCCTCTTAAGTACCTTGGAGATAAAACCGGAGGAACCAAATTTAAGCTACAGCCAGTAAATGTAGGGTATGTAGAACGTGCTATAAAAGCTCTGGACAACTCGAAGTCTCCTGGTGCTGACAGAATCTCCGTCAAAATACTGAAAGATGCCATAAACTTAGTTTCGAAACCACTGACACTGATATACAATGCATCTTTAGAACGGGGTATTTTCCCCCGGATCTGGAAATTAGCCAGAGTAACACCTATTCATAAGGCGGGCACGAAAACAGATGTAAACAACTACCGGCCTATTTCAGTGTTATCAGTTGTGTCAAGAATTTTAGAAAAGATTGTACACGACCAACTAATAAAGTTTCTAAAGGAACAAAAAAGGCTTTGTTTAAACCAGTTTGCGTTCCAAAAACTACACAGTACACTGACATGTCTATTGAATGTTATAGACCCGTGGTTCAAGAACTCTGATGAGGGGAAAATAAACTTGAGTATATTCCTTGATCTCAAGAAAGCATTCGATACCGTTGACCATAAAATCCTATTGTCGAAGTTGCGAGAGTATGGTGCTGAAGGTGCTTCCCACAGCTGGTTCACTTCTTATCTGACCAATAGGGAGCAGTTCTGTTATTTTGACGGATCCACTTCCAGCAAAAGCAGCATTGATTGTGGTATTCCGCAGGGCTCATGTTTGGGACCCTTACTCTTCATACTATACATTAATGATTTTGAGAATTGTCTAAAAAGCACGATCCCAAATATGCATGCTGATGATACATGTGTGAATATCGCATCAGAAAACCTGAATGAACTTCTAACAGATTTGAAAAACGAGCTGGAAAATGTATCGAATTGGATGAGGATTAATAAACTTAGTTTGAATGCCAGCAAAAGTGAATACATGGTTATAGGCCACAGGCGACAACTAAATAAGATAGGTAATGATTTGCCAGATCTTGTCCTCAATAATGAAGTTATCAAAAGGGTTGACAAGACAAAATACCTAGAGATCAACATCGACGAAAGCCTTAATTGGAAAGAGCAGTACAAAGCTATCAAAAACAAGCTGAAAGGGGGCTTGAGCTCCTTAAGAAAGCCGAAAAACATCATTCCGCAAAGGAAACTTGATCAAGTTTACAAAGCTCTCTTTGAAAGCCATCTTCGCTATGGCAACATTGTTTGGAGTACTCTTTCCAACACCAAACTATCCCAATTGCAACGATTACAGACAAGGGCAAAGAAGCTAATAGCGAATGCCAAGTATAAGGACGGATGGACTTGCAAATGGCTCTCTGTAAAGTCATTGATCTCCTTTGACCAAGGAGTCATGACATATAAAATCTTGCATGACCTCTGTCCCGAAAATCTTCGCCATAAGTTCACTGAAAGATCCATGATTTCAGAGTATAGAACCAGAAACCATGGAGATCTGCAAATTCCTAAAGTTAAGTTAGAATATGCAAAGCGAAGTTTCTACTTCTCTGGTGTCAAAAACTGGAATGATATCCCTGACAACAAACATTCGAGAAAGAGACTCAATAGCTCGTTTCAGAACAGGTCTTAGAGATTATCTGTTGAACCTTTCACAGGACCAAACACGACCCCTTGGTAGAGCAGCAATATTCCAATTTTTTTTTCTTTCCTCATATTATTTTATAGAAATATTGTTAATAGGATATCAATTTGCTGAAAGGATCTCGTGTGTTTTAAACAATGATAAAATGAAAATGAAATGAAATAGTAGCCACAGCGTTTGTTTCTCTGCTTCCAAATCATCAAAATCTTTAATTTTTGCACAGTTGTTATCACTAAACTCACTAAATCTCAGATCTTACAAAAATGAAATGTTTTTTGGTGTGTACGCGTGATGAACGCTCCACCTAAACTTTTTGTCTCCTACTCAGTCATAAGTTCTCTATTTGATCGATAAGTAGGCATTTTCTATAACGACATTCACATATTCTTCCAAAAACAATTAAATTGTGATTCTGTAGCTTTTCTGAACTTAGAGTTGCATTTCATCTGCAGGTAATAAACAAAAGATCTAAGTCAACTAACATAGATCTTTTGAAAGACTCAGGAAGAGAAATTGTAGAAAAGCAGGAAATTTCAAATACTATGAATGCATATTTCTGCTCAGTAGGTAAGGATCTAGCTAGCAAGATTGAGGATGTCCCTAACCCCATGCTCACAGGTGAATATAATCATAACCCTGATAATAGGCGCTTTAATTTTAGGCCAATTGTGGTTCAGGACATTAGAGATGCAATGAGCAATATAAAAACATCTAAGAGCCTTGGAAGTTACAACATATCTAGCTACTTCTTGAAGTTAGCTACTCCTTACATTGAAAACTCCTTAGTTTTCATGTTTAACACCTCTCTTGAAACAAGTCAGCTTCCTGATTCTTGGAAAAATGCTCGGATTACACCAATTTTCAAGGATGGTAATAGGGCTGAAAAGTCTAATTACCGCCCCATTTCAGTTCTTCCTGTCATTTCAAGGCTCTTTGAAAAATTAGTGTTTAACCAATTTCACCAATGTCTGGTTAAGTATAACCTTATTCATCCTGGTCAATCTGGATTTTAAAACTCCATTGTACATTGACCTGTCTACTTAAAAACACTGATGACTGGTATAGTGGGTTGGACACTGGACAGATGGTGGGTACAGTATTCATTGATCTTAAAAAGGCGTTTGACACTGTAGATCACAACCTTCTCTGCAAAAAGCTAGAGCACTATGGTGTCCGACAAAGGGAACTTTCTTGGTTTCAATCATATCTTTCAAGCAGAAAACAGTACTGCAGAGTAGGTGGAGTAGATTCTGAAACTGGGGAAGTGGAAGTAGGAGTACCCCAAGGGTCATGTCTTGGACCACTTCTCTTCTTGATCTACATCAATGATATCCCAAGTGCTGTCCAGAGTTCAACCGTGTCAATGTATGCTGATGACACTAGCCTTTGCTTAAAGTCAAAAGATATTTCTCAGCTGAACGAGGCTATTAATGTTGATCTTGAGCGCTTAGACTCATGGTTGAAGGGCAACAAACTTTCGCTAAATGTTGCTAAAACACAATCTATGCTAATCGCAACCAAACCGAAGCACCGAACGCTCAACAAGGCAGCTGAAAAACTGAATTTAGAAGTTCGTGGCAGAGAACTGGACGTTGTCAAGAAAACCAAATACCTTGGTGTTCAAGTTGACAACAGTCTAGATTGGAAAGAACAGATTAAAGCTGTATCTAGCAAAGTATCCAGAGTCATTGGATTTAGCACTATAGCATTGGATTTAGCATTGGATTTAGCTTTAACACACGCAAGAAATATTCTCCCAATGGCTTCCTTGAAAACTTTGTACTCAGGTATTGTGGAGCCCCATTTTCGATACTGCTGCTCTGTATGGGGTTGTTGTGGCAACACTGATATCAATCAGCTCCAAAAGCTTTAAAATAGAGCTGCTAGAATTGTAACGAATAGCAGCTTTGATTCCCCGAGTAGACCATTGATTGTGAGCCTTGGTTGGAAGACAATCCGTGAGCTTGTCGATGAAGAGTCCAGAACAATGGTCTACAAGTCTCTCAATGGGCTTGCTCCACAGTACATGCGCAATCTTTTCACTAGAAACTCTGCTTGTAACTCTCGTAGCCTCCGAAATTCGGCAACAGACTTGAGGCTGCCGATGAAAACATCTGCTAATGGGCAGAAATGTTTTTCCTTTCGCGGTGCTAAACTTTGGAATAGCCTCCCAGCTGAGACCAAGCAGGCATCCTCTATTGATACTTTTAAAAATCTTTTATGATGGACTGGGGGTTTTTCCGGCGGCCGGGTGGCTGGCGCGCTCGTTGTCCCTGTGTTTGGTGTCGGCTGGGTCGGGAACGGAGATTTATCTTTGGGTTTTCGTTTTCGGCCTGGTGGGCGGGGGTAGGGGGCGGGAGTTGGGCTGGTTGCTAGGTCGTTGGGGGAACTCGTAGTCCATTTGCTTTTAGGTACTTTTCTTTTATTTTTATAGACTTTTGGTTAGGTGTATATATTCATTGTAGTTAAGTTTTAGCTGTTTTTAACATTTTTTTTAGTTTTGTAAATTTTTATATGGAGGGCCCCTTGTAAATCAACCAGTTGGTTGAAGGGTCTCCCTCCCTATTAAATTGAAAATGAAAATGAAAAATGAAAATGAAATCAAGAAAAAGGCGCGCAAAAATCACATGACCTCCACCTGCCTCCACAGCTTCGAGGATTCAATGTGACGTCACACGTCAGTAGGGGTTGTCGGGCGTGAAGTCTGTCGAAAGGACTCCCCCTCCCCTACGCTTACCTGTACATCTAAGAAACTAATACTATCCCGTGAGTGCTCGCTAGTACATTTAATGGTTTCATGGCTGCTGTTGAGATGATTGATGAAAGACTTCAATGTTTCTTCCCCGTGCATCCAGATAATCGATGAACGATGAATGATCCAGATAAGCCATTGCAGAATCGATGAATGATTTTTTCTGCAATATTGGCAAAAACCTCAGTGACAAACTGCCACAGACAGAAAACCCCCTTCTTGAAAGTAGGTTCTCTGTTAACGAGCATAATTTGCGGTTTGAATTTCAAGCTGTAAATATTGCTCAGGTAGAGAAGGTCTTTGGAAAATTCAAAAAGTCCTTGGGTTTTGGCACTGATGGTATTGCCAATCATTTCTCGAAAATTGCGCTTCCTGTCATCGGTGAATCACTTTGCAACATCTTCAATCTTTCTATAGCAACTGGTGTATTCCCAGATTGTTGGAAAATTGCTAGAGTTGCCCCCATCTTTAAAAGTGGTCAATCTGATGATCGATCAAATTATAGGCCGATTTCAGTGCTACCTTTCTTGTCTAGGGTATTTGAAAAATTGGTTTTTAACCAGCTTTATGAGTATCTAGATAAAACAAGCTCATATACTATAAACAGTTTGGGTTTAGGTCCTTACACTCCGCTGTCACTTGTCTGCTGAAGTCTACAAATGATTGGTATGTTAATATGGGCGAAGGTAGATTCACTGCTACGGTATTTATTGACTTGAAAAAGGCATTCGATACTGTAGATCACGATATTCTACTCCAAAAGTTAGAAAAGTATGGAGTGATTGGCCTTGAACATACCTGGTTTTCCTCCTACCTGAAAAACAGGCAGTAGCTTTGTAGAGTGAATGGGGTAGCCTCAAATATGGAAGAAATAAAATGTGGAGTTCCTCAAGGCTCTTGCCTTGGGCCCCTTTTATTCTTCATATCATAGTCACAAGAGAGAGCTGTAGTCTGAAAGCTAACAATGCGCTATTGTTTTATCTTTTTGTCAACATTTTTTTAGTGCCCAGTCTACTTGAGGGTGCATCAAATTTTTGCGAAGGTGCAAAAGATATGGCGTAAGGAACTCACGCTGCAGGATACGATCAGAAGATTCTGGTTTATGAATTCCATGAGCGAACTATTCAATATATAACTGTTTTACTTTGAGAAGCAGTAAATTAAAGACAATATCTGCTGTTAAACTACCTGCAAGTCGGATGAATTCAACTCTAATCGGCGTTAGAAGTTCCTTGGTATCTTCGTCATGACGGACCCATGTTTCCAAAGATTCGAGAAAACAGAGATCCAAAAGCGATGTTTATATTCAAGAGATCATCACGAAGCAGACAAAATAATACTTTGTAAGTGTTGAAATTAAGATCTTTTAGACAAGCTAATCATATTATGATCAATATGCCTGTAATTTGAGTTAATACACTAACTTTATTTATAAAGACTCGAAGCACTCCTTTTGTGTGCTTAGGCCTACACAATGGCCTACTGAACAAGCTGACCACCTGACCTTCATGTTTGTGCGTAACTGTTTAATGTTTATCGCCGAGTGCAACTTACTAATTTCTGGATTTATTCTACAATCCTGGCCATAAGGTGTTGAGAAAAAATCGACTTTCCCCTATTTTTTAGACCTCGCAACCAAAATACCGTGAAAATGTCCACTTCCCCCCACCCCCCATCTCAATGTTGTTTTTTTGTCTTCAGAAGATATGGCAGTTATCAGATTTTAGGATATCTTCACAAACAACATTGAATTGGGGGAGCGGGGGTTTGCTAAATGAAAAAATTCGAGATTTTCCAAACATTCTCAACACTTATGGCTAGGATTGTCTTTGGACCAATGAAAATCGCTCCTTAAAGAATGCGTATCAAATGGTCCTTGAAACTGAATTTAATACCAAAATGGAATAATTTGGCATATGTATCATTTCTTGACTTGCGGTGTGCAGGAAAGTAAGGTCATTTGTCTGATTCATATCCCTTAATCCATAATTCAAAGGATCCTAAGATACTTTAAAACTAGAGGTAAGGATATCAGATATCTCCATACACAAATTAGATAACTGTCCCTCATGGACGCATCTCGTGCAAAATCCTGGTCTCTGTCAAGCCAATCACGAGAAACAGTACTAAGGAACTAGGGCATCCTACTGAGCCATGGAAATTACCTGAAAAGTCAACGAAGCTTAAGCAGCAATGATGGCCCATCATAGTTTCTTATACAAATACATGTATCGAAAAATGTTTGCCAACGGGTAACGCACGGGTAACGCAACGGGTAACGAAATTTGTCTGAAAGCTCAGTACTGATTTCCAACGGGTAACACGGGTAACGGACTATTTATTAAAATAATACGTATTATCTTAATAAAAAGTCCGTTACCCGTGTTACCCGTTGGAAATCAGTACTGAGCCTTCAGACAAATTTTCGTTACCCGTTGCGTTACCCGTGCGTTACCCGTTGGCAAACATTTTTCGGATAAAACTGAACGTCTTCCACCTCCATAAAGTAAAGATTTATAGATAAACAGTCGGAAACTTTGGGATCTCCAACAATCTATGCATTAGAGCAGTCTTCTAGCGATCTGGCGAAGGTTCTACAACCTACAATAAATAGGCACAATGATGCACCCCTTTGGATGGCTTCAGGGGAATCAAGCGCCGGCATACTTCTACCTCAAAAACGTAAGAAATTTATAATTCCAATTTAGGCCCCCATGGAATCTATAGGAAGACCACGGAGATGTGCTATCTATAGCTAACAAATCTTTCACAACTCTATGCGAGATAAAACCTCCATAAATAGAGTGGGATGCAAAGAAAATTCTGAGATGTATCGTTAAGGGAAAGCATGAAATTTTAGCTTAAACCGATCTATTCCTCGTTCGTATGCCAATCCTGTGCAGTTTATGATAGCCGCTAGAACGGCAATTAATAAGACAGTGACGATACTCAAAAAAAGCCGCTTAGCACAATTACTTGGCTCCAAAGAGCCATGCTCTGTAATTTCTCAGTTGACCTTGCTTTGCAAACTAAATTATGACGTCATAACTGCAAACCGTGACGTTGAACGTTAATTTCGTTTCCAGATTTGAATTCTACTGGCCAAAGTTGTTGGACAAGTGTAAATTTGAATTGATCCCAATGACTTTCAAAAATAACCCTCCTCAGACAATCCTGGCCATAAGGTGTTGAGAAAAAATCGACTTTCCCCTATTTTTTAGACCTCGCAACCAAAATACCGTGAAAATGTCCACTTCCCCCCACCCCCCATCTCAATGTTGTTTTTTTGTCTTCAGAAGATATGGCAGTTATCAGATTTTAGGATATCTTCACAAACAACATTGAATTGGGGGAGCGGGGGTTTGCTAAATGAAAAAATTCGAGATTTTCCAAACATTCTCAACACTTATGGCTAGGATTGTCTTTGGACCAATGAAAATCGCTCCTTAAAGAATGCGTATCAAATGGTCCTTGAAACTGAATTTAATACCAAAATGGAATAATTTGGCATATGTATCATTTCTTGACTTGCGGTGTGCAGGAAAGTAAGGTCATTTGTCTGATTCATATCCCTTAATCCATAATTCAAAGGATCCTAAGATACTTTAAAACTAGAGGTAAGGATATCAGATATCTCCATACACAAATTAGATAACTGTCCCTCATGGACGCATCTCGTGCAAAATCCTGGTCTCTGTCAAGCCAATCACGAGAAACAGTACTAAGGAACTAGGGCATCCTACTGAGCCATGGAAATTACCTGAAAAGTCAACGAAGCTTAAGCAGCAATGATGGCCCATCATAGTTTCTTATACAAATACATGTATCGAAAAATGTTTGCCAACGGGTAACGCACGGGTAACGCAACGGGTAACGAAATTTGTCTGAAAGCTCAGTACTGATTTCCAACGGGTAACACGGGTAACGGACTATTTATTAAAATAATACGTATTATCTTAATAAAAAGTCCGTTACCCGTGTTACCCGTTGGAAATCAGTACTGAGCCTTCAGACAAATTTTCGTTACCCGTTGCGTTACCCGTGCGTTACCCGTTGGCAAACATTTTTCGGATAAAACTGAACGTCTTCCACCTCCATAAAGTAAAGATTTATAGATAAACAGTCGGAAACTTTGGGATCTCCAACAATCTATGCATTAGAGCAGTCTTCTAGCGATCTGGCGAAGGTTCTACAACCTACAATAAATAGGCACAATGATGCACCCCTTTGGATGGCTTCAGGGGAATCAAGCGCCGGCATACTTCTACCTCAAAAACGTAAGAAATTTATAATTCCAATTTAGGCCCCCATGGAATCTATAGGAAGACCACGGAGATGTGCTATCTATAGCTAACAAATCTTTCACAACTCTATGCGAGATAAAACCTCCATAAATAGAGTGGGATGCAAAGAAAATTCTGAGATGTATCGTTAAGGGAAAGCATGAAATTTTAGCTTAAACCGATCTATTCCTCGTTCGTATGCCAATCCTGTGCAGTTTATGATAGCCGCTAGAACGGCAATTAATAAGACAGTGACGATACTCAAAAAAAGCCGCTTAGCACAATTACTTGGCTCCAAAGAGCCATGCTCTGTAATTTCTCAGTTGACCTTGCTTTGCAAACTAAATTATGACGTCATAACTGCAAACCGTGACGTTGAACGTTAATTTCGTTTCCAGATTTGAATTCTACTGGCCAAAGTTGTTGGACAAGTGTAAATTTGAATTGATCCCAATGACTTTCAAAAATAACCCTCCTCAGACAATCCTGGCCATAAGGTGTTGAGAAAAAATCGACTTTCCCCTATTTTTTAGACCTCGCAACCAAAATACCGTGAAAATGTCCACTTCCCCCCACCCCCCATCTCAATGTTGTTTTTTTGTCTTCAGAAGATATGGCAGTTATCAGATTTTAGGATATCTTCACAAACAACATTGAATTGGGGGAGCGGGGGTTTGCTAAATGAAAAAATTCGAGATTTTCCAAACATTCTCAACACTTATGGCTAGGATTGTCTTTGGACCAATGAAAATCGCTCCTTAAAGAATGCGTATCAAATGGTCCTTGAAACTGAATTTAATACCAAAATGGAATAATTTGGCATATGTATCATTTCTTGACTTGCGGTGTGCAGGAAAGTAAGGTCATTTGTCTGATTCATATCCCTTAATCCATAATTCAAAGGATCCTAAGATACTTTAAAACTAGAGGTAAGGATATCAGATATCTCCATACACAAATTAGATAACTGTCCCTCATGGACGCATCTCGTGCAAAATCCTGGTCTCTGTCAAGCCAATCACGAGAAACAGTACTAAGGAACTAGGGCATCCTACTGAGCCATGGAAATTACCTGAAAAGTCAACGAAGCTTAAGCAGCAATGATGGCCCATCATAGTTTCTTATACAAATACATGTATCGAAAAATGTTTGCCAACGGGTAACGCACGGGTAACGCAACGGGTAACGAAATTTGTCTGAAAGCTCAGTACTGATTTCCAACGGGTAACACGGGTAACGGACTATTTATTAAAATAATACGTATTATCTTAATAAAAAGTCCGTTACCCGTGTTACCCGTTGGAAATCAGTACTGAGCCTTCAGACAAATTTTCGTTACCCGTTGCGTTACCCGTGCGTTACCCGTTGGCAAACATTTTTCGGATAAAACTGAACGTCTTCCACCTCCATAAAGTAAAGATTTATAGATAAACAGTCGGAAACTTTGGGATCTCCAACAATCTATGCATTAGAGCAGTCTTCTAGCGATCTGGCGAAGGTTCTACAACCTACAATAAATAGGCACAATGATGCACCCCTTTGGATGGCTTCAGGGGAATCAAGCGCCGGCATACTTCTACCTCAAAAACGTAAGAAATTTATAATTCCAATTTAGGCCCCCATGGAATCTATAGGAAGACCACGGAGATGTGCTATCTATAGCTAACAAATCTTTCACAACTCTATGCGAGATAAAACCTCCATAAATAGAGTGGGATGCAAAGAAAATTCTGAGATGTATCGTTAAGGGAAAGCATGAAATTTTAGCTTAAACCGATCTATTCCTCGTTCGTATGCCAATCCTGTGCAGTTTATGATAGCCGCTAGAACGGCAATTAATAAGACAGTGACGATACTCAAAAAAAGCCGCTTAGCACAATTACTTGGCTCCAAAGAGCCATGCTCTGTAATTTCTCAGTTGACCTTGCTTTGCAAACTAAATTATGACGTCATAACTGCAAACCGTGACGTTGAACGTTAATTTCGTTTCCAGATTTGAATTCTACTGGCCAAAGTTGTTGGACAAGTGTAAATTTGAATTGATCCCAATGACTTTCAAAAATAACCCTCCTCAGACAATCCTGGCCATAAGGTGTTGAGAAAAAATCGACTTTCCCCTATTTTTTAGACCTCGCAACCAAAATACCGTGAAAATGTCCACTTCCCCCCACCCCCCATCTCAATGTTGTTTTTTTGTCTTCAGAAGATATGGCAGTTATCAGATTTTAGGATATCTTCACAAACAACATTGAATTGGGGGAGCGGGGGTTTGCTAAATGAAAAAATTCGAGATTTTCCAAACATTCTCAACACTTATGGCTCGGATTGTCTTTGGACCAATGAAAATCGCTCCTTAAAGAATGCGTATCAAATGGTCCTTGAAACTGAATTTAATACCAAAATGGAATAATTTGGCATATGTATCATTTCTTGACTTGCGGTGTGCAGGAAAGTAAGGTCATTTGTCTGATTCATATCCCTTAATCCATAATTCAAAGGATCCTAAGATACTTTAAAACTAGAGGTAAGGATATCAGATATCTCCATACACAAATTAGATAACTGTCCCTCATGGACGCATCTCGTGCAAAATCCTGGTCTCTGTCAAGCCAATCACGAGAAACAGTACTAAGGAACTAGGGCATCCTACTGAGCCATGGAAATTACCTGAAAAGTCAACGAAGCTTAAGCAGCAATGATGGCCCATCATAGTTTCTTATACAAATACATGTATCGAAAAATGTTTGCCAACGGGTAACGCACGGGTAACGCAACGGGTAACGAAATTTGTCTGAAAGCTCAGTACTGATTTCCAACGGGTAACACGGGTAACGGACTATTTATTAAAATAATACGTATTATCTTAATAAAAAGTCCGTTACCCGTGTTACCCGTTGGAAATCAGTACTGAGCCTTCAGACAAATTTTCGTTACCCGTTGCGTTACCCGTGCGTTACCCGTTGGCAAACATTTTTCGGATAAAACTGAACGTCTTCCACCTCCATAAAGTAAAGATTTATAGATAAACAGTCGGAAACTTTGGGATCTCCAACAATCTATGCATTAGAGCAGTCTTCTAGCGATCTGGCGAAGGTTCTACAACCTACAATAAATAGGCACAATGATGCACCCCTTTGGATGGCTTCAGGGGAATCAAGCGCCGGCATACTTCTACCTCAAAAACGTAAGAAATTTATAATTCCAATTTAGGCCCCCATGGAATCTATAGGAAGACCACGGAGATGTGCTATCTATAGCTAACAAATCTTTCACAACTCTATGCGAGATAAAACCTCCATAAATAGAGTGAGATGCAAAGAAAATTCTGAGATGTATCGTTAAGGGAAAGCATGAAATTTTAGCTTAAACCGATCTATTCCTCGTTCGTATGCCAATCCTGTGCAGTTTATGATAGCCGCTAGAACGGCAATTAATAAGACAGTGACGATACTCAAAAAAAGCCGCTTAGCACAATTACTTGGCTCCAAAGAGCCATGCTCTGTAATTTCTCAGTTGACCTTGCTTTGCAAACTAAATTATGACGTCATAACTGCAAACCGTGACGTTGAACGTTAATTTCGTTTCCAGATTTGAATTCTACTGGCCAAAGTTGTTGGACAAGTGTAAATTTGAATTGATCCCAATGACTTTCAAAAATAACCCTCCTCAGACAATCCTGGCCATAAGGTGTTGAGAAAAAATCGACTTTCCCCTATTTTTTAGACCTCGCAACCAAAATACCGTGAAAATGTCCACTTCCCCCCACCCCCCATCTCAATGTTGTTTTTTTGTCTTCAGAAGATATGGCAGTTATCAGATTTTAGGATATCTTCACAAACAACATTGAATTGGGGGAGCGGGGGTTTGCTAAATGAAAAAATTCGAGATTTTCCAAACATTCTCAACACTTATGGCTAGGATTGTAGATTCAGATCAAAAGACTTTAATACGAGAAGCGGTATCAACTCTGACATGCTGGAAGGTCAATCATTACCCAAAAAGGTGAGTAATTTTATACCATCTTATTAAATTCTGGAAGGAACTCTTAGGAAATTAAGAAACCCAGCTCTCTGTTTGCAACTGAAAACTGGACAAAACTATTACACAAATTTTCTTATTCAAGGAAATCAAAAGAGATTTTCAAGCTATTTTGACTGGTTTCTCTTTTATTTTATTAGTTGGGAAGCCATGTCAAGTGATGTATTACAGCTGGCACAATTTCTTAAAAGTTTTTGTCAAATTTTCACAGTTCAGGAGGGCACAGGATAGAAACACCAATGATATGATGAAATGATTGAGAAAAATTTAAGAGCCTTTGAGGGCTCCATTCATAAAAATTTTACAACACAATCAATACCAGGTCCATCTTAATTTGAAGGTGTTGTGCATCATAGTGGTGGCAGAGTGGTGTAATCCTCTGACTTTGCAGCCATAACAGTCAGGCAGACAGGGCCAAATCCCAGGAACAGCTCCACCAGTTGAGCAATATCTGCAATCCCAGCCCTCAGCGCAAAAACACAAATTCACCTTCACCATCTAATATTAAAAGAAAGGTAGGTTTGTATCTATGTGATGCTCAGTACAAACGATTCTCATCTATTGTAAGTTTCTAATGGGATCGGAACTTTTATATTTTGTTTTTATAAAATGTTTGTGTTTTGTTTTAGCTGCAGCCTGAGGAAAGAGCCAAGATCAACAGATGATTCCATTGCAAAGAAGAAGATTTTGCAAATCCAACACAGACACATGTCATATGTAAAGAAGACAGCTATTAACTTTGGGCTGACAGAGCAGAAACTGGGTGGAATAATGTCATATGGCAGTCTGACTTTTATTGAAGTATTTGGCTACATAAGCTCTTTGAAGAACCCAGGATTTGAGGCCTAAAGAAGAAGTATCAAGAGTTGCCTTTTTTTTTCTATTGCAGGCAGCTAGGGGGCCTAAAAATATTACTTTTCATACATGCCTGCCCAGTTTCTGCTCTGTTGGGACCAATTCTTACTTCCGTCAGATTTTTAATTTTAAGAAACTCTGATGGAAAGAGCAGAAACTAGGCACACATGCATGAAAAATCATAACTTTGAGCGCCCCCCTCCCCAGCTGCCTGCAAAAGATCCCAGAATAAGGCAACACTTGATATTTCTTCTTCAGGCCTCAAATTCTTTGTTTTGATTGACTGATTTTTGCGAGCCTAGAAAATTAGAAGAGTCAAATTATAAAGACAAAAATCAATGCTTTTGAAAAGTTTCTTAATTCTGATAAGACTTCTGATCCTTTTCTGGTAGAGTTTCTTAAATCTCTATAAGAGACCACACAGTTTCTTATGAAAAATGGATGTGTCTATACACTAAAGCTGGGTAGCCTCCATTTGATTGTTGTCAACTACTTTCCCATGTCAAGCATCCTGTATGAAAAAGCTCTGAACCTGATATACAGTGTGGAGTAATAATTGTTGCAAGAAATCTTGTGACATTTTCTTGTCAACGCCCTGCTCTGCCACGTTTATAATTGTTTGAAATAAGTCAAAATTTCACGATTTTGAAGAAGTTTTGGTGTCATATCTCCACTGCTCATCTTTTTATCGGTTCTTGAAATTGGGCCAAAAGATTTTCAACAAGTAACATTTCAAAACATCAAAGAAAATTGAGATGACCATTGCCTACAGTTACTTTGCCACAATCAGGTATGACAAAAACTCTTGAATTTGTTAAAGTTATTTGAGCTTTGGATACACCTATGCAATTTTCCAAAGACATATCCACTTAGCAATGCAATACAAGCCTCCTCTGTTAGAATTGCTACAGTATATTAGAAATCTTGCTTGGTAGCAAAGTTGAATTTGCCTGGGCTTGATGTAAATAGGCCAAAATATGAATTGCCAGCTACATTCCAGTGACTGAACAGGAATGTTTGCTCAATCTTTGGAATCCTCCTTCCTCAACATTTATAAAAATAGGGAAAATGTTTTCACTGTTTCTATTTGATGCTTGGATGATAGATGTACAATGTTCTTGTGCATAGAGAACACATCATCCATGTTCTCGTAATCTCAAGGCTCTTCTTTTGGCAGGATAATTTGATAACATTTCTCCGCCATCAGTCAGTTATGGAACTGTTTGCAATCATTCCTTTGAACTGCAATGGGTGCAGGACTGACCCAGCTGCTTTGGTTCTTTTCTGTTACAAGTTCTTGCAGTATCTTCGCCAACATTCTCGTTCTTCTCGCATTTGGTATTCTTAGCGTCACAACTATGATATGCACTTCTCTCAACATCGCTCAGGAAAGTGCGTCCTTTTCTTGTTCATCTTCAACCTAAAGTAAGAGTTTGACACACATATAAATGAGTAGAGTTATCGTCGTTATTTAATAAAAAGAAATAACGAATTTGTTCCCGGTGTAATCTGGTTTTAAACCGAAAGCAGAACAAGTTTCCTGGCGATATGCAAAAGTAGGCCTACCGCCTAAGTTTAGTCAATAAACTATCGTGCGATTATGAAAGAAAACGAAACTAAATTAAATTCAAATGTACCTCAAACACACCACCATCTATTTCAGAATTTATAGCTTCATCTTGCTCCAACAAATCCTTTCAGCTAAACCAAAACATGCATCGAAAGAGACGACAAGACGGAAACCTTCGCTGTAAGTACGAGGATCCTCTCGCATGCTGTGAATCGATGCACTCTCACGGTCACGTGATAGTGCGTTTCAACATCAGCGCGTGAACACAACAACCAAACAATGGCTCATTGTTTTAGCTTCCAGACTACGGTTCTCTCTTGTGACTATGTTCATATACATAAATGATCTGCCATTGGCTCTCAAAAACAGTGAAGTAACGATGTATGCCGATGATACCAGTATATCATATTCTTCTAAGAATGTCGACGAGCTTAATGAAACCCTTAACAGTGATTTAGACTCCTTGAAACAGTGGCTTGAAGGTAATGAGTTGTCGCTCAAATGTAATCAAAACACAAGCAATGGTTATAGGCTCTAGGCCTAATATCAAGAAGATATCAGATAAATTACTACCGACCCCGTCTTTCGCGATTGGCAACTCGCATATTGATGTTGTAGATAATGCAAAATACTTGGGGGTACAACTTGATAAACATCTTGTGTGGGATGAGCATACTAAGGCTTTACGTTCAAAGATTTCTCGCTCTTTGGGTTTCCTAAAATATGCTAAGAAATTGCTTCCAAAGTATACCCTGAGTCAGATGTATAGAGGTATCGTTGAGCCCCATTTTTGCTACTGTTGCTCTGTGTGGGGTGGCTGTGGAGACTCTCGCCTTTTGATGCTACAAAAGTTACAAAATTGTGCTGCGAGAATAGTTACCAACAGTAGCTATGATACACCAGCAGCAAACTTAATAAAAGAGCTCAAATGGCCGACAGTCCACGACATGATTAAACAAGAGACGGCTACCATTGCTTTCAAATCAATAAACGGTCTCGCGCCCACTTACCTCTCTACTCTATTCTCGAGAAACTCGGCACGGGAGATAGTAAATTTGAGAAATCGTGAGACTGACTTACTTGCTCCACGAATGAAAACAAGTAATGGCCAAAAAGCATTTTCGTTCCGTGGAACAAAGGTTTGGAATGAATTAAAACATGAGGTCAAGCTAGCCCCCTCTCTGTCTACTTTTAAATGTAGACTGAAATGTAAATAGATTTTAATTTTTCATTTATTCTAATTTAACATTGTAAATATTGATTTTTATTTATCTTTGTAACATTGTAATTAGGTTTTTTCCACGGCCCCCTGAAAAGCAGCCACTTTTGGTTGATGGGGCCACCGTGTATAAAGAATTTAAAATGAAATGAATGAAATGATAAAGAAAACATCATCGATGAATCTCATCCAGATGAGGGGCTTGTCAGGTGAAGCTTCCAACAACCTCTCTTCCAACAGGGTCATGAAGAGATTGGCGTAGGCCGGAGCGAACTTCGTGCCTATAGCCGTGCCCAATTTATGCCTATAAAACCTATCATTAAATTCAAAATAATTATTCTCCAAGACCAAGGACGCAAACCCCACTAGGGTATAAGTAGCCACGCCCGGGTTTTCCCTTCTATCCAGCGCCTCCCTGACTGCCCATAAACCCTCCCCGTGTGGAATGCTGGGATAGAGTCCCACAACATCAACAGTGCATAACAAAGCCACCTCTGGTATCCTACCTAACTTACTTAGCTTAGACAAAAAATGGTTGGTATCCTAGGTCCCAACGTAGAGGGTTAACCCTCTACAGCCCAGCGTCCCAGTGCGGTCCCAACAGCAAAATTTTATGAAAATATCGAGGTCCTCAGAATTCGATGAAAATTTGCTATGTGAACCTTTTTTGGGCGTAGATTTCGAAAATCTGCCTTTGTTTCTAAAATTTTCTCATTTAGGGGCTCAAAATCGGGGTTGAAGTCTGTATCTGTATCTGTATGCTACTTAGCTAATACTCACTAATGAGCAAATATGCTAAGGGTAATTGTTGTTGATTCCTGATTTCCACTGAACGCCTCTATTCATGCGAAGCTGTCTCGGACATAATTTCAAAATTTTAAGTGGGGGCTTGAATAAAGAACGTGAACCAAAATAAGGTTTATGTGAAATCTTTTAAAACCGTCTTTAGGATTATCAAATTCTCATTAAAGTTAGTATTCAACCCAATATTCAAACGAAGAGCTCTAAAATTTAATCCATTTTGCGAATTTATTAATCTGGAGAGTGAAATCAGGGGTAACAGGGGGCAAAGGTGTGCAAATTTTGTGAAAAGTAAATTTCATCTGACTACAACGAAATTCGGTACACAGGGCAATTTTGATGCGATGAAATCGAAAATGGGGTTCCTTTATTTGAATTTTCTATTTAAAAGGTTGAAATCAGGGGGTAAAGGGGGCAAGGGGGTTGGGAATTTGACGAAAAAGTGATTCTCATCATATCACAACGAACATTTGTACACGGGGCAACTTTGATAAGGTGATATCGAAAATTGGGTCCCTCCCTTGCAGTTTTATATTTAGAGACAGATATCAGGGGTAAAGAGGGCAAGGGAGTTCTGAATTCAACGAAAAGTGAATCTTGCCCGATTACGACGAAAAGAGGCAATTTTGATATGGCAAGTTTGAAAATCGAATCTTTCTTCACAAATTTGGATCTTTTGGGTGAAATCAAGGGTAAGTCGGCGGCATCGTAGGTGTTCGGCGATGAAAAGAAAAGAGATCGCAAAAAAATAACTGAATCCAATGACAGCAGGTTGGTACTTCAATTCAGGTACGGGTACTTCGAATATCGTATCCATATTTACAAATTTGTTAATGTCAAAAGTGAAATCGAGGGTAAATGTTTGAAACCTGGTTGCAGATGTGAAGGAACACGAATCTCATTAGAAATGAAATGTAAATTTAGAGGAATATATAAAACAAGTAAAACAAAGTTAAAAGTTACCTTTGGAATTGACATGAAACGATCGTTGGAATAAACAACTATTGAATAGATGCTTTACCTCAAGTATTGGTATTTTATTTTTGATTGCAGGATTTCAAAAACGTAATCTGTCCTGTCTCGTTCAGTTGTCTTTTGCAAGAACAAAACACAGGGAAAATAGGGGTTTGGGGGTTAACATTGAGAACGATATGAATCGAATCTCATCTAATTTCATTGAGAGCTCCTATAACTATCAAATCTTCACTTTAATTTTATTAAAGTACACGTATTTGTTATGGTTTATTCATGGCAAAAATTAGTTGCACAAGAGTTGTCATCATTTGGAAGATGCAGTTGTAGTTTTGGGCACAAAGTACCAAGTGATATGATCGCTGAACTAGTGAAGGCCTAAATGATTCCGCGACCTCTTGTCATGATAACTTTTTGGCTGCAAAGTCAGAGGATTGCGTCACTGCGCCACAATACCTTTCAAACTATTATTCATCAGTCATTTGACTTGGGCAGAGACTTTTTCCATTGCAGCAAATTAATTTTTGCTCAATTTAGTGACTCTAGAGTTTACGATTTACGTCTCCAAATATGGGAATACTGCGCACAAATGCTACTTCCCCCTTTATCCCCCCTCACAATCGAAAACCTCCTAAGCTGAACGTTTTAATCAATAAACAGATATTTTGCCTGTGGTACTGTACAGAAAGGAGAGCTGGAAATGAAAAAGAAAACGAAAAGGAGCGATAACCGCGTCACTTGAATTGAGGTTAGGGGCGAGATTTGAAAATGAAGCAAGTGACGACAGCACAGCTAGGCCATCGTGTTTATCGATATTTTCGTTGACCTGCAAACATGAGATCCTGGATTATGAAAGTGATTTGCCTGATGATAATAACAGCATCAACGACGACTTTTCAGCACCAGGATCTTTGGATGACGAGGGAGCTCTGTATGGTGAAGAAAGTGGAGGCAAGATACGATCCTGAGGGCATTTAAAGTGATGACGATGATAGAGGTTGCTGCCATTGGTCACGAACAACTGATGTCGAGTTCCACAATACTATCAAGCCACTTGATAAGATTCTTGTGTATGGTAAGCCAGCAGTGGTCTTTCCTGACTATGCAAAGCCATTAATGTTATCGAAAGCATAATGGTCGATCCGTTTATCATTATGTGCATCGAAAGGACAAATGAACATGGATCAAACGACCCTGAGTTTATATACAGAAGATCGGAGTTATCGGCACAGATGAGCAAGGGATGAATTTGATCCGAGGCTTCTTTGCCGTGAAGTGGCACTTGAAAATGCTAGGAAATCCACATATCAAATGGGCATGGAATGAAGGCTCCCTAAAGAAGATGATGAGTCGTGAAGTTTTTCGCTTGCTTCTCAAGCATTTTCGGGTTGTAAAGGGCCCTGTATTACTTGCAAATATCATCCAACCTACCATCCCCTACAGAATATAAATGCGGGCGTGAAGTATTTACGTGAAAAAGCGATTTCAAAGTGGTCATTTGGTTGGAAATCGTGCATCGACGGGGGAAGGGTTGGGAGTAAATGTAAAATAAACCCTTACAAAATCAGAAACCCGGACAAACGTATCTGAATGGGCTGGACAATGAACAAACTTTGTGATCAGGGAGAGCTGGGAGGAAACTATGTTGCCAATCATGCTGTCAAGGAAAGAAGACCGATAGGTATCCCAAAAATGGGGAAACTATGACATTGTTGACCAGTTATCAGAAAGGTA
The DNA here is from genome assembly GCA_964019985.1 of Aurelia sp. 4 Dawson et al 2005. Taxonomy (NCBI): domain Eukaryota; kingdom Metazoa; phylum Cnidaria; class Scyphozoa; order Semaeostomeae; family Ulmaridae; genus Aurelia; species Aurelia sp. 4 Dawson et al 2005. The sequence goes on from OZ026509.1 coordinate 7,029,880, forward strand.
TAAGGATACTGGGAAGGTCATCGTCATGGATAGCGGATTTCCAACAACTAAACTACTGGAGGATGCGAAAAGAGAACGGAACAGTCGGCTTGTCGCCACTCAGCGATATAACAATGCTCACGTTCCACAGAATCACAAAGAAAACTTTAAGTTTACAGAAGCATTTGCACGTGATTTCTCTAAAACCAACCATAGTGGCTTTCCAAGTGTTACGTAGTGGAATGATAACAGTGCCGTTGTTTTTTGGACAATGATATCAAGTCTCGAGAGGAATTTTGGGTCCCGATCAACATGAATCAAGGAGCAGAGCAAATTCATGTACCATTGGTTGCTAAGTTGTACCGGGAGATTAACGGCAGGGTTCATAGAACAAATCAGCAACTTTCATACTACAGCACAGAATTCTACAGTGTAAGAAATCAGAGCAAAATTTTCGACAGTATGTGCGAAATGTACGTTTTGGTAGACGGGCACACACTACGACGTAACTGTCCCCACGTCGTTGCTGGCCTAGAAAGAGATGCCACAACGCAATGTTCATTTTGATTTGACGATCATTCGAATTTGGTATACAAAATTTAGGAAGACTAATGGAACAGCACAGGTCTTGCATTATCCGACGACGAAACCATACTCAAATAAAAGGTCCCTGGAAGCAGCTCTCTCATCCCCAAGCAAGGGCAGTCATGCAGTGGAGAGAATTTCAGCATCAGAATCTTCCAGCAGAGAAGGCTGCTTGAAATGGAGAATACGCTTCAAGAAGACGTCTTTTATGTGCAGCAAAGGCTCTAGTCTAGGAGATGCATTTGTTCTTTGCTCTCCAGACACAATGGAAGGGATTGCCGGAACGAGTTGCACATTGCACGAGAACGGGGACGTAGGGAGCATCTCAAATTGGGGGGCCACGACGCTTCGAGGGCACCTTTTCCTTCAGAAGAAAAGGGCATTTTCTACGGATAAAAGGGGCACTTCTTTGTCTACGTGCCTCCAGTGCCCCCAGTTCCTTCGTCTATGTGTGATATTACAATGTACCCAGTAGTCAGTCTCAAGAAGAAAATGGGGCAGTTTGATTTGACGAAATCAATTTTGTGTTAAACTTGCGAAGTCGAGTATGCCATATTAGAATGTTTGATTGATTATGAATCAAAATCATCATCGCGGATAGAGTCTGTATCGTTTACATCATTAAAGTCTATCTCAAATTTCATGTCACTAGAGACTTCTCCTCAGTTGTTGTCCTTTCAGAATACGATTCCTGATTTTGTCAAATTTGTGACTGACTGCCCTCATTTACCCTTGATGTCACCATCTGAATTAGAAGTTAGTAAAGCAGAATTGAAAGTTGGCTTATGCACCAATTTTCTTCGTAATCGGATGAGACTCGTCTTTCGCTGAATTTGCACTCCCTCGCCCCCTTTTTCCCCTGATTTCACTGTCTGAATAGAAAACTCGAAGGAGAGGGCCTGATTTTCGAACTCGCCGTATCAAAATTGCCCTGCGATCAATTTTCGTCGTAATCGGATAAGATTTACTTTTGTCGCATTCACAACCCCCTTGTGCCCTTTACCCCCTTGTCCCTTTACCTCGACCTCTAAATAGTGAACTTCAAAGGAGTGACCCCAATTTTCAAATTCACCATATGAAAGTTGCGCTCTGCGCCAGTACTTGTCGTAATATGATGAGATTCACTTTTCATTGAATTGGCACCCCCTTGCCCCCTTTACCCCCTGACTTCAACCTCTAGATAGAAAAATTCAAAGAAAAGAGCCACATCGTCGAATCCGCCGCATCAAAATTGCCCTGTGCACCGAATTTCGTCGAAATCAGATGATAGAAATATTTTCATCAAATTTGCACTCCCTTGCTCCATCTTACCCCTGATTTTACCCTCTAGATTTACAAATTTGTAAAATTGGATTAGATTGTCGACCTCTCCATTTGCATATTGACTTGACTAATAACTTTAATGAAATTTGATAAGCCTAAACATAGTTTAAAAAGATTTCACACAAACCTTATTTTGGTTCATGTTCTTTATTCAAGCCCCCACTTCAACCCCTATTTTGAGCCCCTAAGTGAGAAAATTTTCGAAAAAAAGGCAGATTTTCGAAATCTACGCCTAAGAAAGGTCAACGTGGCAAATTTTCACGGAATTCTGAGGACCTCGATATTTTCATAAAATTTTGCTGTTGGGACCGCACTGGGACGCTGGGCCGTAGAGGGTTAAGGTGGTGGTCTAAATATTCTGAAATATGCTCCGTTATAGTACCGCTATTGGAAATGACTGGTCTCCCTTTACACTACTAAGACCCTTGTGGATCTTAGGCAACAAATAAAATCTACCTAACTTAGAATCCTTAACCTTTAAATAGTCAGTCACTTCCTCTAACCCCGGGTCCTCCTCCCTCAGCTCATTCAACCTAGAATTAATGGTCTTACCCAAATCTACCGAGGGGTCCACCTCTACTTCTTCATAAACCTGCCTATCGTCTAATTGTCGCTTAGCCTCACTTATGTAATCCTCCCGGTCCCAAACTAGAACCGCTGATCCCTTGTCCGCCTCCTTGATGACTATGTTCCTATCACATTTAAGCTGTTTCAAAGAATGTTATTCAGAAGAAGAAAGATTACTAAAATTCTTACCCTCCGGCGAGACAGACATTACCTCCTTTTCCAGCAGCGAAAGGTAATTCTCCAGAACAGGGTCTTCCTTGGGGGGCAGCCACGTAGACTTCGCTCTAAATTTATCTTTATCGTGCGGTGTAAAATTATCCTCATTGTTTCGAAAATGCCACCTCAGCCTCATTCTTCGTTTGTAAGCCTCAAGGTTCTCTTTAAGCTTTGCTTGATCGATGTCAGTGGGAGTGGATGAAAACTGCAGGCCTTTCGAACAATTGAGGCCTTTCCACAATTCCACAATATATATATATATATAATATATATAATATATTATATATATAAAAAAATATATATATATATAAATATATATATATATATATATATATATATATATATATATATATATATATATATATATATATATATATATATATATATATATATATATATATATATTCTATATTTATATATTTATATACAAAATATATATATATATAATTGGACAGGGTATGGAATGATGGTAATATTTATAAACTAAAACGATGTGGTGCTTCAGGACAACTTCTTACGGCTATCAAAGTTCTCTTAAGGATCAAAAAAGCGAACTGTTCTGAATGGACACTGTTCTAATTGAGGAAATACTATGGCAGGAGTGCCCCAGGGATCGATTTTAGGACCACTATTTTTCTTGTGTATGTAAACGATCTCACTGCAGACTTGAAATGAAGCGTATCGCTTTTGGTCGATGATACGTCCCTGTTTACGGTTGTCCGACACCCTTATGCAGCTGCAAATGACATGAACCATGACCTGGAGCTAATGAGCCAGTGGGCCCTTGATAGGAAGATGTCATTTAATCCCGATCCACAAAAGCATACTGCAGAATTACTTCTTTCAAAGGAAAGATATGGAATAGATCATCCAGTGATCCTTTTTAATGATATACCCGTGAAAAAGGTAGAAGATGACAAACATCTAAGTGCCATTTTGGATACAAAGCTTTCGTTCTCAGCTCGTATCAAGCTGCTATCTAAAAGACGAGAAAAGGTATTGGTTTGCTAAAGTATCTCTCCAAAAGTCTACCCAGGAATACCCTGAATGAACAATATAAGCTTTATGTGCGACCCTACCTTGACTATGGATATATCATATCCCGTCTAAAGTATGCGAATTCAGTGAAAACATCATTTTACCAAGTTTAATGGAAAAATTAGAGTCTGTTCAGCATTCTGCTGCTTTTGTTGTAACAGGAACTTTAAGGGGAACATCACGGGATAAGTCGTATGCTGAGCTTGGCTGGGAGTCACGGAGTTCCCGAAAGTGGAGTTGGCAGCTCACCTTGTTCTATAAGATTATGAAAAACCTCACGCCCATGAATACAAGGGATCCAATCCCACAATTTCATCAGTCACAATACTCTCTTCGTAAGCGAGATGTGGCTGGGCGTATAGGAGCAAGAACAGAAAAATTCCAATCCAATTTTTATCCTAAATGCATCTTTGAGTGGAGCAACCTTGATCCTGAAATCAGGCTAGCGCCGTCTGTTGCAGTCTTGAAGGCAAAGCTTCTATCCTGCAAAATGTGTCTGGAATTTATGGCCCAATCGGCTTATCGTATCTCTTGCAAAAAAGGATCGGTCTTAGTAAATTGAATTTTCACAAATTTAAGCATGATTTTAGGGATACCGTAAAGCCAAAGTGTCCAACTAATGATGGCATTGAGGATATTGAACACCTTTTGTTGCTCAGTCGTTGCTTTGATGTCCAACAACGAGTTCTTGCTGAAGTTTCGCAACTAGTACGACCGTTTGTTCAAATCAACAGTCTTTCAAAGACTGTTGCGATAAAGCCTTTATTGTACGGTGAAAAAGAACCTTCGAATAACGTTTAAAAAAAACATACTCAAATTGACCCTAAATTTTTGTCACAAAACTGGTCGATTTGGCTGATTATGGTAGGTCATTGGTCGAAAATCACAACAATCACAACGCTCCCAAAGTATATGAGTTTAGAACTTCGACCCGTGACCTTGCATAAGCTAGTTTGAGAAATTTTCCTTCGTAAAAGTCACAAAGTCATTTTTGTCCATTTTAGGATGTTTTACGTCTGCTTCGCAGTTGATGTCAGGCGTCAGAGCTGACCTGCGATATCCAAACCCTACTAGCACTGGCTCAGTGCTTTGATCTTCTAAAATTTTTTCGGATTTGTTAACTCGACATTCATTGCGAAACAGGTTTCTTTCTTTCTATATCAGTAGTTATCGTTAAATTGGTTGTATGTAGCTTTTCGTAATTGTATATTTAATTTTAGTTTAGTTCTATGTCTTTTATGGAATGGCATCGGGATAGTCAGGATGTTATGCTCCTCAGGATATCGTCTTTGTAGTGTAGTAAAATGTGTAGTGTTTTAGGTAATTCGTCTTTATAAAAATTTTTAAATTGAGTATAAAAAAATCGGGAAAAATATATAGATCTAAGTTTGCCCTTAAGGAAGAGATTGCCGTTTACATTGTTCTAAACGAGACAGCGGCGCTTTCTGAAACTGTTCAGCAGGTAATCTCTTGTTGGGACACCTGGTTTTTTTTCTAAAAAATTTTCGATTCACTATTTGGGTCAGTAGGTATACAGTGGCTATAGGAAATCAATTACCAAAAAGTAATCCAAACATAGCTCACATGCTTACTTGCTTTATCTAAGATAATTTTCTGATAAATCATTAAAACTACAATATCCCTATTAATGTCAATGTTCTGAAGCTGCACAAACCTACAACCACTTACAAAATGGTCGAGCCACCCAAAGATTTTCAGTTTTTGCCTCTGTAGCCCCCTTCAACGAGCAATGAAAATGCAAAACCACAAATAAGTTGCCGAATCACGCGTCGGCGCATGCAGGTGCTTTCTTCAAAACAACATTGACATGGAGGAAGGAAGTACATAAATTACTGAATCAAATCAAACATATCAGCAACTAAACAAGACAATTTTCATTATATCATTGCTTTGCTATCCTGTGAGCGTTATTATCATAGAAATTGATTTAACTAATTAAAGATTGAAAAGATTAAAGTATTTGTGGAATCTTTGGATGGTTTTCAAAGCAGTAGTCGTTTAGTAAATTCGAAAGATTTAAGATGTCAGTCCTGCAAAACAGCTGGATAGTGGCATGATCAAATCTTTTGAAATTCTTTTGAAACTCTTTAAAAAATCAGCGTAAAGCTGAAACAGAAACGGAACTCAGGTTCAACTGAAATCAACGATGTCTTTTTTGTCACCCTGAAAACAAATGTTGAAAATACACGTAAGATGGCAAAAATTTAGGAAACCCTAGCAATATTTTTGAGAATTAATGTGAATTGAAAAGTTTTAAAAGTCAAGTCCAAAAAAATACAAAAAATTGTTGTGCGGCTTTAATTCACACAGTAGTTATATTCACAACGATTTTATATTTTGAGCCCAATAAAACTCTTTTTATTGCTAACAGAGTGCTGTTTGTGAAGAAAAAATTGCGAGTATAGGTAAAAACTTAATCGTAATTTATGCAGCCAAAAACTAAGAAATAAATTCAAAAACTCCAGGAGTAAAAAGCTGGAATTTTCATAAGAAATTAAGAAGCTTTCAGTACTGTGAGTACAACAAGTTTCCAATAAAAGAAGAAAACGTGGTTGAGGTTCGGTCAATTTCGAGATGCCTTTTATCTCGTGTGTTTCAACTCGTTTTCTAATTTTTGACACCAGCCAAACTAATATTTTGAAAGTTTCGAATTTTCCAAGGGGCTGCAATTCTGAGACTGGCGAAAAAGATTCTTTCTCTTCGCCAAATCTGAAACAGTACACAGCAGTCAAAGCCAAGCATCTAAAGTTAACTTTTTGTCGTTGAAAGAGAAGTAATTTTATTCGTTTTACTAATATCCAGTCTCGTCGCTACCAAACGGGCGCACTTTGATTGCAGGGGAGAAGGAACCCCTTCTCTTGGTAGCAATGTCATTGTACTTGTAGCAACATTTGGATCAAGGAGAAGTAATTTCATTCGTTTTAAGTATATCCAGTCTCATCACTACAGAGCAGTGCATTTGGTAGCAATCTTGAATGAACGGCAAGAAGAATCGAGCAGCTCCATCATTTGGTAGCAATGTTATGAAATCTGTTGGTTGACACAGTCTGGCTAGCTTCATCAGAGTGCCTATGATGAAAAAACTGTATTACAAAACTCGCCTTGCTATGGCTGGGCTGATATTAGTGAAATAACTACAAGTAATGGTGTCATGCTGTGAAATAACTACAAGTAATGGTGTCATGCTTTCAGTTACAGCATGTGACAAACCTTGTGCGCTGAAAAGAAAAGTGGCAGACACATGATCAATTCTTTCCTTACCCGCTGAGCTGCCAGGAATCACTTCAAAGAACTCGCCATATCACATTCTGAAACTTTGTCAGCAACACTTTCGGGTGGTCATTAGAGGGGCAAAGAAACTTTTGGCACAACAGGCATGTTTCATCAAACTGGAAACAACGTTTCAAAACTTGCTTTACTGTTGTTTGAGCTTACGGCCATAATTCTTTAAAAGTACACGAAAATATTGATTGCAGATACCGGGAGACCCAAAAAGGGAAGCTCTTGAAATGTCATCAGTATTTGATGATAACGAAAATCTCCCATGATGAAGGTTACTTCTTGCACATTTGTATCAAACAAATATGAAGATTTCAGCTAAGATAATAGTAACACGAGGGGCATTTTGAGGATCATTTCAGAAGATGAAAACCAACAAACAAATCAGTGTAGAGTCGACATTGCAATATTAATGAAAGAAGGCTATGTTTAAATACCAATGAACAAATGATGTTAATTTGACTAGGCCAAGTGCTTCTTACACGGACGTTTCGAGACAGTTTGTCTCATCCCCAGCTGAATAAAAGAGATTAGCGTGGGAGATTTTTGGATTACAACTATTCGCAAGCAATGCATAGGGTAAGTTGGGGGTAATGTGGGTTTAAAATGGGCATTTTTCAAATTTTTCAAACTTGTTGAAAATATTGAAGATCTCATTTCGTTTTGCCTACATTGAATCTTTTGTCGTTCATGGAAACTTATTCCCGCTCTTTGACATGAAGTCAGAATCAGGGAGCTATACACGGGAGAGGAATCGCGCATTGAGTTGCATTCTGCGATGTGATATGCGCCTTCTTCACAGCGGATCGCGCACTTCGCAGAAGAACCAAGATGGAAACTGAAGTTTGGACGGAGAAGTGCATCTCGTTTCTGGATTGGATTTCTACAACAATGGTAAGCATTTTCGGTCAGTTTCGACATTCATATGACTCTTAAATGTTTTATCTTTGAATATTGAGACTCTTTTAGCCGTTAAAAATCATGAATTAGCTGCAGCGGGTAAGTTTCTTCAGCGGTAGCTTAGGCCAGTTCAACCTTGGCATGACGCTCCAAACACGCACGTGCGAAAATTTCACTCTGCCCAACCCCGCCCAAGTTTGAGCAATCGAAGATGCTTTTGGATGACTATTGGCAATAAATCAAGCAAAAAATCTTTCTGAGATAGTATGAGACTCACGAGATATTTTAGTTTTCTTTCGGGGTACTTGCATCGGTTCTGCTTCAGGCCACTCCTCATGCTTCAACCAACCTCGTCCCCATGCCCCAAAAGGAGTCTACGCCAACCTATTTGGGCCATGGTACCGGTTGCCGAAATCGTGGTATATTTGACGCCATTTTGTTTTGCGTAAATTATTAGCTGCACACTTATTACAAACTCTCTTATTCTCTCTATAGTCAAAATGAGTTTTCAAGCATAAACCATTTGCCAAAAGAATTTGATGCATAACATACTATGTAATAAGTCCAGAAAAAATTTGAGGAAGTATGAAAATGTGACGAAAAATGGCCGACCCTCTTCCACCGATGCAGCGGTATATAGTGCGAGAAAGTGAGAACAAATTTTTTGAGGACCTTAATTCAACCCTCTCAAAAGTATTTAGACAATAATCGGAAGTTAGCAAGTGCAATTACTAGGAAAACGAGCAAGATTTCTTTGGCATGAAAATGGGCCTAAGTTGGAAAATTAGGGAACTGTCGAAAAAGAATGGCTCGCTATTCCTCGAGTTTTGGAGATAAATTGCAGATTAAAGTTGGCATAAGTAAAGAATATGGTTTTACGTCGATTTTTCACATGCCGAAGTCGTTTGCCCGGCGCAAAACGGAGTTAGCGCAAAAAAAGGCGCGGGCCAAAATTTTACCCCATTTCTGAGCCCCTCTCACGAAGCCCCCAGGGGTAGTATCGCACCCCCATATGGTGGCAAACAACTCTCAGACGACGATTCTCTTGAAACCTTTTTTCCGTTCTAAAATCAGTTGAGTAACCATCGAGCATCAACTCCAAACGTAGCCTTAGGTCGAAAAAAAACTGTTTTTTGTTTGACCCCCATTTATGACGTCATAATGACCCTCAAAATTCTTGAAACCCCAAAATTCGGATGCGCCGTGGTCCATTACCCCTTGCCAGTCTCCCACTATCCCCACACATGCAACAGATTTTTTAAAATAACCGTTTGAAATGGGACCATTTTTAATGGGAATCAATAGGAATAGTCCCCAAAATGACCAAATATAGCGAATTTCTCCAACATGCGGAGACGGAAAGAGCTCAAACCCCATCAACTGGGGCACAGACATAACATTTAAGTATACCAGCAATCCTTTTTCAATCCGTCGCCCTCTTTTCCCGTGACAGCGATCCAAAGTTGACCAATTTCTCGCCAAAGCCAATCAATAACACTTTGGAATAATTTGTGAGCCCTCCGTTGTCGAATAGCCAATCAAATAGCGAATTTGACCTGGCCGGTACGAAGGTCAGTACTGACGTAGGAAACTGGCCCTCGGAACCAGGTTGTGCTCCAACGACATTCATATATTGCAACCGATTGGAGACTTTCGCAATTTCGTGTTATTTCAATCAATCGAATGGGAGTCGAACAGTTTATGAAATAGTGAGGAAAGTAGAAATGCTGTGCAACCTTTAAATGAATACATTTCAAATCCATATCTGTGTCTTCTTCTTGGTCGTTCTCCACAGCAAAAAATTTCGTTGCTAGGCCAACCTAATTATCGTTGCTCCGTGGCTACGTCAACGGAAACGAGGTCGCATATCACATCGCAGACAGCACCAGTGGCCGTTTCTTCTCCCGTCTTTACCTCCCTGGTCAGAATATTTATTTGGATATTTTACCCTCCTCACTTTCGCGTGTAATTTCAACCTTTCGGCGGGAAAATTGAGTCTATTCGAGAAAATAATGTGATGATTGACCGTATCAAAAGCTTTTTGTAGGTCAATAAAAATCCCACACCCAAAACGTTTGTTATCTATAGTATTTTTAATAGATTCTGTTAAACTAATCAAAGCGTGGTTTGTTGAATAAGAAGCACGGAAACCAAACTGAAGATTATACAGGATTTCGTGAACTTCCATACATCAGTTTCTCTGACATTTTACTGACAACAGATAAGAGAGAGATTGGTCTATGGTTAGAAACTGTCACAGGACAACCCTTTTTAAATAAAGCTATGACTTTTGCATGCTGCAGTTTTTCAGGAAATATACTAGAGAGGAAAGACTCTTTGATAATTTGGGACAAAGGAGAAGAAATATGTGGAGAGGGAATTTTGAATGATTTTATGGGAATACTATTTGGACCTAATGATTTATCAGCTTCTAACACATCAATTACATCTGATATTTCGTAAGGGGTTGAAGGGGTTATAAAAATGAATTGGGGTTTTCATTATCAAGGTAATCTAAGGGGGATTTTGGAGACCTAGGTATTCTTTTTGTAACACCATAGGCTACATTAACAAAAAGATTATTAAAAATGGTAGCCATAGTTGCAGAATCTGTTGTTAGATTTCCATTTGCATCCTTGAGCTTATTTATGACATTAACCGGAGAACTTTTAATGCTAATTATTGACTTTATACCACTCCACAAAAGCTTCATGTTTTTGCTGCTTTCTTCAAAATGATTATGAAAATAATTGGCTTTACTTGCTTTCAGCTCTGTGGAAACTCTGTTTGTAAACTTTTTATGTAGAGGGCTTTGAGTGGCATCAGGTTATTTCCTGAGCCTTTTGAGGATGAGCTTCCTTCTCTTTGTTTCTGCGGTTTCAGGGCAAAGATTTTTCTGCCCCTCTCAGTTTGGAATTGTCATGCGCACTATAGCGTTTTCGTCGTCTTTCTCATGCCATGAAGTTAGCTGATTGGCCAATTTTCGTAAAATTTGGGCAGAATTCAATAATTCAATTTGCCCTTCCCAGTCAACATCAGCAACACTACTTGATGCTTCAGACATTTCGAAGGCCTAAACTCACTGTATCTTCGACACTCTGGAGTCCTCTTCCCCTTTCACTTCGTGGTATCTGTAGACGATCAACATTGCTCCTAGGATGCAGCGCATTATGCATAGTCATCAATTTTCTTGTTCTTCTATCCATTTCTTATAGCTCACTAATGATCCAGTCAAGGGAAGAAGCTGAGTATCTTAGCATTGGTATGGCCTATGTGTTGATTGCCTTGATTATTTTGCCACTGTCTGTATTTCGTTTGATTGTAATATACCCAGACATACGACATACGAGGACATCCGATACCTCCATTAAGTTACGTCAGAAAAATCGAATATACAGTATGATGCGTTTCACTCAGCAAAGCAAACATTGAAAAAGATAGGAGATGACAAATGGTCAGAAATTGAAACCCTCCATGTACAGGGCTCAGTAGTAACAGAACTCTGGAAAACTGCTCTCCCCCAGGCAAAAAATTATTGGTTCCAGACGCAATATCGGCTCCCTAGAAATATCTTCTGTTTCACAGTAAGATACATGAACAATTCCCTAGCCTTTCTGTTTAGCCTAATGAGAAACTAAAACAACAATACATATCGTGGCTGGATATGCACACCTTGCTTGGATTGTTATACATGGAGACTTAATTCAATATTGCTAAATGTAGCAAAGTTTATTGAGCCCATTGTAAGGAAACTTTACTGCGATCTCCCTTCCTATTCGTCACCTTCAATAGTAACTGGTTCAAGCTCAAGACCTGATCTTCTAGCAATTGATGAAAAGAACAACCTCTACAACGTTGAACTAACTGCTGACCACGAGACAAACACAGAGAAGAATTAAAGAAGAAAAAGGGAGAAAAAGGCTCTGGTTTAGAGATAGAGGCAAATTTGCCCTTTGAAGACCAATATCTTCACCCTCACTGCACCGATATCGACAAATGAGGTATCTATGTTCAAGTTAGCTGTCGAGGTATGTTATAAATGTAATCTTGGATTAGTTCACGCTATATTCCTATCGCTAGGGTCAACCAAATCTGTACACTTTTTTGGGACACCCGGTAATAAGATTTGAATCGATTCGAGGCACACCATCTAAAAGCACAATCTATCTTCTTCCAATGATGTCCAGGTTGGGTGGATTAACTGAATTTTTCACTGCTTGGCTGACGTTTTCGTAAGTGTGGCCTATTTTAGATGCCGGAAAGTGATATTAAATTTATATAAACGATAATTCACCTTTGTGAGTGCACATTTTATCATTATCTACAAATGCATCTCATGAGGATGAAATTATCCTTTTCCCTCCTCAAGCCATCACCTCAAGTGCTTCTAGGCCTAAGGTATTCAAATAAAAACTTTATCATAATTTTGACCGGAAAAAGGGGTTGATTCTGCTTTTGTTGCACGCTGCATTGTAAATGGTCATACTTGAAGAAGATATCAGTCTAATGATAGATAATTCAATTAATTTATCCAAACTGCATATCTTTAGGCAGAAGAAAGATTGTACTTTCAGGTGGTATACATTACATCTACTCAAACTTTAGCCTCGTGACATAGTCCCAGATATTGCAACAGCAACGACAATAATAGCAAAAATAACGACATTTTTCATTTTTGCTCAATCTGGGCCTTGTGGACTTTGATATAAAATTTTGAGACGGAGATGAACAGACGGAGATCTACGTGTGCCCTCTGGTTCGAGGCTGCAGTGTAGTCTCAGAAGCGAGGCAAGCGACCTTCGACAGTTGGAAATTCTCAATGCTGCGGCGAAGTTTATGGAAGCTAATTGGCCTCCAAAATGAGGAACCCCTGGTTCACAGTGAAAGGTTTGTTGATTCTTGGATTGAGGAAATATTTGTATGGATACTTGTGGCTTCTGTTCATGGTTAGTATCACTGAAAACTTGAAATCTAGCTGTTTTAATATTGGAGGCTCGAGCCGGCAACTTAGGCCCATCTAACATTGCCTGGAGTTCGTACAGTGTTGCTAGGGTTCCATATCAAGTTATGAAATCGATAGGGGGAAACTTCATCCCAAATTTAAGTGTCAAAGTCCATGAGGCGCAGTTGGACCGTCCATCAGTCTATCAATAGCAATCACTACGAACATGTCATCAGGCTACTCAAACTTTGTCAATTTTTAAGATTTTGAATTATTGTTCGGTTGCGTTTTTTCTGAAACACCCTGTATATTCTATAATAAATATTCTGTTTACCAACTGCTCACTTCCCTTCACTTTTCCTGTTTTCCTTTGCACAAAATTATTCATAACAAATGATTTGCTGTACGAAATTTGAAAATAGTTCTGAATAACAGACTCATCTTTCTAAACCTATAACGGCAAAAGAAACGCCGTAGTCGGTTGAAAGAAAGCTGCTAACTCCTGTAAACGAACAACCGACAAGTTCAAAGTTTACCTCTGGGTTTAATAGTCTTGTTCAGATCAAGGAATTCTTTCTGCTTTATATCCGTTGAAAATATGTAAATCAATTATTCATGGGTTCAAGTTAGCCTCACGACATAGTCCCAGATATCGCTACAGCAACAACAATAATAGCAACGACAACGACATTTTAAATTTTTGCTCAATCTGGACCTTATGGACTTTGATATGAAATTTTGAGACGGAGATGAACAGATAGAGATCTACAGACAGAGGCTGCAGTGTAGTCTCTGAAGCGAGGCAAGCGACCTTCGACAGTTGGAAATTCTCAATGCTGCGGTGAAGTTCAGGGAAGCTAACTGGCCTCAAAAATGATGAACCCCTGGTTCATAGTGAAAGGTTTGTTGATTTTTGGACTGAGGAAACATTTTTATGAACACTTGTGGCTGTTGTTCATAGCCAATATCACTGAAAACTTGAAATCTAGCTGTTTTAATATTGGAGGCTCGAGCCGGCAATTTAGGCTAAACCAACATTGCTAGGAGTTCGTACAGTGTTGCCATGATTTCCATATCAAGCTATGAAATCAATAGGGGAAAACTTCATCCCAAATTTCAGGGTCAAAGTCCATGAGGCGTTTTTGGAGCGTCAATCAATCTATCAATAGCGATCACTACGAACATTTCATCAGTCTAGGTTAAAGTCTAAAGCAGTATACGAACTGTGAAAGAACAAGCGGAACCATTTCATGTGACTTAAGAGGATGTTTCAAAATGTAAAACAAAAAAATCGTAAGAGCACAAATTCCCATCAATTCAGATCATTTGAAGAATCATATTATCCATGGCACAACTGCATCTAAAGAAATTTCATGATAGGGCATGTAACAGAATTGCGATGATTTCTCAAAATGTTATGCTTTCCATTGGGTCATTTTCAAGCAGGATTACCATATCATGTAGCAAAAGGAGAGGTGGTGGTAAATAGGACCAAAACTTCTCAAGCGAAGGTAATTAGATCACGTTATTTGCTGTTCGATTGACTTGATCTCTTCGGTGTCAACTTCAATATTTTCAACTCAAACAAGATGAGTTCCTTCCCGGGGCGCTAGAAGCACAGACAAAATACGTACATAAACTTACCTTTAAGTGCTTCTAAATATGTTTCTTTATTCCATCGCTCATATAAATCATCTCGTATTATCTTTAGCAAGCAGTCCAGCACAGTTTTCCACTGGAAAAAAGAATTTCAGACTTCACATATGGCAAGCGATTTTATCAGAATCTTTAAGATGGAACACGATAAAACAGTCAATGATAACGGTTACTAACACTAAATTGAGTTGCTTCGGTTGCCTACTACATTAATAGGATACTTAATAGACAAACATCGTGGTGTCACTGAACAGTTTTCTATGAAACCTGATCGTAAAATCTTCTAGGATACGGTGACTGAATTTGAATTTGAATGCTCATTCAAAGACAACATCGTATCAGAATACAGCGAAGTTGGTAGAGTATACTACCAAACGGTAGGTTTAAGAATTATTCACACTGGAAAAATATGCTGGCCACTGGTTTTCCTATCTTTGTTTGGCACACATTCTTAATGGAAAGAAATTGAACGGCACAAAAAACCGCTGAGGCATTTGCAAAAACGTGGTAGATTCATGCAATAACTTGGATTTGCAACGACGTGATATTGCAACCACGTGATGGCCTTACTCTTGGAACCTGGCGATTATTACCTTCATCAAGCGGAGACCGTTCCAGAGGAGATTGCTTGCACAAGTAAAAGTAGAAAGTGGGGAATTCCTGGGCAAAGTGGTGCCACCAAAGTAGCTACCATGGCAAGGACAGTAAGGAAGTTGTGTGGCAAGAGAGGCATATGTTGCACTCTTTATGATGCAAGATGCAAGGATAAATGAGAGCAGGTCAGATCTGGGAAGCTTCAACGAAAAGATGAAAAGATAGGCTTTGCCCACTGTATAGACATGTCCCTCACCCAGAAAACCTGAACAAAGTTCGGGGAATTCTCAGTTGAATCAAATTTTTCCAATCTGCTGGCACCTTTAGGATAATCAAATATTCAAGCATTTACATTTAACAATAGTCTGCGAGTGCTGCAAATCAGTATTTGCACCAAATGCGAAGAAGAAAGAAATTTGAGAAATCAATGCCTTAAAATACCATCATGAAAAGAGAGCAATTGCTTGACATCATTTTCTTTCTGGGAAAAGGGCCATCCCATGTGGTCACAAGTTTAGGGGCATTGGAACAAAGCTGTTCACAACCTCCCTCAATTGTGATGCCTTTCACCTAGCTACTCAGTCACAGGGCTATTCAGTCACGCAATGAATTCGCCGAGTTGATACGGAAACGTTTCAATTCGCCTCTGTAATGACAACGTTCATTGTTGGAGGAAGATACAGGTACAGGTATGTAGCATGCATTTCCAAAGCTCTATTTTAGACCGGATTTCCCCAAAGGGTCCGGTCAACGTGAATCCTGGTCCTGTGATTCTAGGGTGCTAGCCGTGGCAGACAAGGGTCTGGTTTATAGATCATCCCTTGTTAGTGTCATTCCAAAGGACTAGATTTATTGCTTGGCAATTCTCATCAAGTGAACAAAGGCTATCTTATTGACATGATACAATTGACTGTATGACAGTATATTGATATGACAGGCAAAATCCTTTCCATATAAGAATAAACCATTATTTGAATAATGCATTCTTGCCAACATTGTGGCAGCATTCTTCAACGTTGTTCTAAGTTAGATACGAAAGAGGCGTTGCTTTTTGGTTGCCATGCTACTTAATTGCGATGAATTGAATTGCTGTTGAACAGAATTGAAATCTGTCGCCCATTGACCCATCCATCCACCCATTCTTTCAAGCCAGCGATATTGTGCAAGATTATCACCAGATTGTGGCTGCCCTTCAGGCAGCAACAAACATTATTACCGCTGACACCTTTAACACCAGGAAGCACAGAACATGATTTTACTTCTTTGCCCTTTAAGTTTTATCCCACAAGATCGCGTAGCTCTCCCAACTGATTGGGACATATTACTGGGGAAGGAAGTGGATTACTTTGAAAGAATTAAGATTTTCGAAGCAAATTCATTTCAGATCAAGAAGTAAGTATCTTACAAAGCAACTTTGCAAAATGGAGTGATATTCGCAAGGAACCTACTACATCTACCGGTTGAGTCAATAAAAGTGCCCGGCGTTTGAACAAATCCGGCTCCCTGAATATCAAAGCAATGATATTGAAAACTGTCTTATTTCATCCCCGATATGTCAAATTAGGTTCAGTAATTTACCCGGCTTTAATTGGCGATTCTTTCGTGTCGAAATAGGAGATTTTCTGCAGAAATTCCCTTTGGAAAGCCTGCAAAAACAACTGAAAACACCAAGTAAGATTTCCCTTTGTTCTCCTTCCTAGAAATAATGACTCTTGGGTGTTTTCATGCATTTTGTCCCCATGGGAGAATGGAATCCTCCTGAATAAGCTATTTACACTAGGGGGAAGACTTTTAAATCTGCCAAAATAAAGCACGTGCTAAAGTGTGTATGCTGAAAGTCATCGCTGTGAGAATAACACATCAGGGATTTTGCTTGTAATTTTAGGACGTTTTTCAATGTTTCTCTAAGAGATTTTTCTTAGAAAATTGCTTACAGAATCGGAACGGAGTGACCGATTTTAGCCAGGAAAAATTCTAAAAATAACTGAACGATTTGGCTATTCAATTAAGTAATGCAAAATATTATTGCTTATCTACTCAGGGAGCAGTAGCCTTTCAAACGTCGGGCGTTTCTTTTTTACTTACCCGGTAGCAATGACCATAAAGCCACAACTCGCAAGAGCAACTTTGCATATCAAATTTTAAACCCAAAATCCGAAAGTGAGCTTCCCCAAATGGCAAAGGATGCCTTTAAGCATCGAAGAGAATATGAGCCTGTTGCCAGGAGACATTATGAAGAATACCTGAAAAGCAACCTAAGGCATGACGTGTCAGTACGAGAGGTATTGTTGAAAGCCTCATTACTTCTGGCTGGCTGCTAGTCCATATGACCTTGTTGCTGATAAAACAGGGCATGCCATTGGGCTTTTAGAAATTAAATGTCCAAAGTCATAGAAGAACAGCTCCCCAGAAGAACTGGTCAATAATGATTACTTTTATGTTTCTTTGGTGGATGGTAAACCAGACCTCAAAAAAGATCATCTTAATGGTTACTTTTCACAGATCCAAATGGGATTATCTGGTGCTCCATTTTGTGACTTCATGGTGTATACACTTAAAGGTTTAAAAATTGCAAGAGCCCTCCTTGATAATGAATATTTCATAAATCTTATTCAAAAACTGAACAATTTTTACAGAAAATGCATGCTGCCAAAAATTATAGATAATAAGAAATTGGCTATAATTAAAAGGCCAAGTATGTATGTGTCTTCAAACCATTGTATTTATAGGTTAAGTACGGGGGTGTGTCAAAAAAATTGTTCGATGTTTGATTAAATACTAACAAATAACGAGATGCTGAATGGGCATTTAGTTAAGTAACCCATCTCCTGAGATTTTAACTTAATTCTTGACACCAGAATCTTGCAAATCCGCTAAAAATTCATGGCGTTTTAAGCCTCTGAAGTTCACATTTATGCGAAAACTGAAACCAGAGGCCTTTAAATGGCATTTTTGGTAAAAGTCCCATGGTCGATCGATTCTGTTGTTTCTTAATTGTTTCAAGGCAAACTAAATGGGATATAGACATGATTTTGATAACCTAACTTTCAAGAGCATGACTGCTTGACAGTTATGAGGTATGACATTGAATAACCGTCATTTACCTCAATGTTCGAGCTTTTCCTGCATTACAAGTAGCCTGGGGTTCCTGGTTTCAGCTGATGCACATTTTATATCTCTGAGAGCTTTTTTTTGTTTTTTTTATATCAATGTAAAATTTTTACAATACATGTTTACCTACTCTACATATCAATACTATAAAACTGCACAACACTACAGGAACAATAACATGAGGAGCTGACGAATCAAGATGTTTGCTGATGATACATCCTTATTGTCTCGTGTAGATGATCCAGTAAAAAACGAAGCGCAAGAATTGCGACGATAATCATGTTCATTTTTATTATTTCATTCCAAATCCAAGTAAATTACGACAAATCCATGTGACAAATCCGTGCGACAAATCCAATGAATTAATTAAAGACTAGGCCATATTTATAATTATTTACGTTTCGAAGCAAACTTGCTTCATCATCAGAATATCAAGTTTCCAAGAGCACGAGGCTATATTTATATCGATAAAGACAATGAACTACCAAAAGTGCGTTTTTACAAATCCTACGTGAAAAATAAATAATGAGGTACACCCAGAGGACAATAAAACAGAGCTAAGGGAATAGAAGACTGCTGAGAGTTAAGCGACGGACAATCGCGCAAAATTAATACACTTTCATGAATGAGCAAATCAAAATCATTGTTAGCTCTGTCCAAAACTGAAAAATCTTAAACAAAGAGCTACGAAAAGCGATAATGAAAAGAACAAGGCTAAAAAATATTGCCAATGAAACTAAGAGAGAAGAGGATATAAAAAGATACCGAGAACAGAGGAACCTTGTTGTGAAAGTAAACACCAATGCAAAGCGTACATATTATAAGTCCATCCAAGCCAAGTCGATAGAAAATGATAAACAATTTTGGAAAACGGTGAAACCACTTTTCTCAAACACGAATCCAATGAGTGAAAAAATAACGCTGATTGAAAACGATAAGATCCTATAAAAATAACGAGGAAGTTGCAGAATTTTTTAACGAGTATTTCATCAACATAACAGATGGGATGGGTATTGATCCATCCCTTAAAGAAGTATATGAAAATATGACCGTAGATGGAATGGTAGTGAGAGCAGTACAAAAATACGAACACCATCCAAGTATCAAATGAATCAAGGCTATAAATCAAGGCACTGAAAAATTTAGATTCTCTCATGTAAACCCAAATGAGGTCATGCGGCAGATCGAGGCATTAGATAAAAATAAATCGAGCAGTGGAAAATTTCCAACAAGTGTATTAAAGGCAACAAAGGAAGCTGTTTGTCCCTTTCTAACTGACTGCATAAACTCTGCAATATATAACTGTAGGTCCCCAGATGAATTAAAAGAAGTGAATGTCTCCCCTAAATTTAAAAGCAAAGATGCTACTGCAAAAACAAATTTCAGGCCAATCAGTATACTACCATCTGTCTCGAAAATCTACGAAAGATTCCTCAAGAACCAAATAACACCTTTCTTCCAAGACAAACTTTCAGTGATATTGCCTGATTTCCGAGAGTGTTATAGTACACAACATGAACTGATCAGGGTACTGGAATTATGGAGAAGATGCTTAGACTCATCAGGATTCGTAGAAACGATACTCATGGACCTTTCTAAAGCCTATGACTGTCTGCCCCATGACCTCCTTTTAGCAAAATTAGAGGCTTATGGATTTAGCAATGACAGCCTTCAGCTCGTATGTAGTTACCTAGAAAGCCGATACCAGAGGGTAAAGATTGGTTCATGTACGAGTTCACGACACAGGAAAAAAGGAAAAAAGAGGTATTATCAAATCGACAAGTAAAGAAGCGAATTGTTGATACCATTACATTCCTTGGGAAACAAGGTCTTGCATTTAGAGGTAACAGAGAACGTCTAAATCAGCCTGTCCTAAACACTGAAAATTTTCTTGAGACCTTGAAATACCTTTCTAAATATGACGCAATGACTGATAGTCATTTAGAAAAGGCAAGGATTGCGCAAGAAATGCTGGAGGCACGCCAAGGTGGAATAAAAGATGCGAAGGGAAGAGGCTCAAAGTTAACATTTCTTAGCAAGACTTCACAAAATACAGTCATAAATATCATTGGAGAAGAGATAGCATCGGAAATGGTGAAGATGTATGTTACTGCAGAGCATGATCAGTAAACATGAGCAGCTGAGTACTTGTATCAGAGTGGTTACCAGAACTGGTCAATGCTCTGAACCCCTTCTGTTTTGCAAAAAGAGCCTCAGGAGCAACTGCTCTTCAGATATATAACTGCGTAGCAGCTGCTTTAACTCGCAAAGGAATATCGTTTGAAATGTTGGTTGCCCAAACATATGATGGTGCATCTAATATGAGTGGCTGCTACAATGGATTGCAAGCAATAATCAAAGAAAAAGTTAGAGATCATGTTGTATATGTCCATTGCTATGCACATAATCTTAATCTGGTTCTGTCAGATTCAGCAGGTGCATCTATTCAAGTTATCAAGTTGTTCGATAACCTCGAGAAGCTGTACAATCTCTTCCGAAAGTCACAGAAGATCCACGACCTTTCCGAATCCATTCAAAAAGAGAAGAGATTGAATGTAATTTCCTTGAAGCATATCAACACTGTGAGATGGAGTTCCATGGAGTTCAGTTTGAAGGCATTTCTCCAGCGTTATGACAGCATAATGCATGTGTTGGAAACAGTTTCAACTGACACCTCGTTTGATGGAAATCAAAGGAGCGCATCTGCATGATTACTAGAATACTTCCAAGCAAAGCAGTTTGTTGCCACTGCATACCTTTTCAGAGAGATCTTTGCTATCACTGGCCCTTTAAGCCGATATCTACAAAGTATTGACATTGATTTTGGCAAGGCAATCAGCATGATTGACAGTACTGTTGTTCAGCTATCAAAGTTACGGGAAGAGCCGGATACTATCCTTGAGAGTGTCGAACAAGAATTTGATCCAGCAGAAGTATCATGGAAGTCAACCAGAATAAGAAATCGAAGGATGATGGATGGAGAGCAGGCCATTGATGAACCAGCTATGGCACCAGCAGATCATTGGAAGCGTGACACTTTCTATGTTGCAATGGATAAAGTTTCTAATGGAATCAGGGAGCGTTTTAAGAAGAGCCAAACCTTGATGGAAGCTTTTTCACTCTTTGCCCTTAGTCACTTTCCTTACCTCCTGAAACAGTACAAGGTATCTCGTGATCTGCAGAAGGCACTTGAAGGCTTTTGCGACAAATACAAAGTACATTCTTACAGGTGCGCTGATGAGCTATGTAGCTTCTTCAAGTCATTTCAAAAGTTTAGTCGGGTGCTTCAGAGTGAGGACGACAAAGACACTGTCAGTAGTGATGATGATGATGCCATTGGTGATGCCTCTGCCCATGCTAATTATTTCATAGCTGAGGATCATGCAGGTGTGAGAGCGGTGAGAGTTGTAGATGGTAGATGCTGATACAGAGATGAAAGGCACACTTGCAGGTGAAACAGTGAATGAAAAAGAGAGAAGAACAAGGCCACCTTCCTTCATTGATGCACTTGCCATCCTCTGTCATCCAGATTACAAGTTGGTAGACGCATACCCAATGCTATGTCAGGTGTATTCCATTGCTGTGGCTGTCCCTGTTAGCTCCACTATCATTATTATTATTATTATTATTATTATTATTATTATTATTATTATTATTATTATTATTATTATTATTATTATTATTATTATTATTATTATTATTATTATTATCATTATTATCATTATAATTATTATCATTATTATTGTTATTATTTATTATTATCTACGAGTTCACTCCTAAAGTTCATAGTCTGGAGGAATGGTTCATCAAATGTCAAGCTGCAACAAGCAGCCTCAGACACTCAATACTTTTCTTAGTATCCCAGCTGTTCCAAGAAGGGCTGACTTCTGGATGCAGTGAATATCACCTGGTAATCCTAAACTCTTCAAATGTTCTTTTAACTTTTTGGGAATGGAGCCAAGGGCCCCAACCACTATTGGAATCACTTTTGCTTTAACATTCCATAATCTCATTATTTCCAGCTTTAGTTCACTGTATTTGCTGATCTTCTCCCATTCTTTGTCTGCAATATTTTGGTCAGCAGGAATGGCTACATCAATGACAATGCATTCTTTTTCTTCCCAATCGACGATGACAATGTCCGGTCTTCTGTGCTCTATGACTCGATCAGTTTGGATGGACAAATCCCACAAGAGTTTGTATCTCTTGTTTTCTACAACAGGACTTGGCTGATGTTGATACCATTTGTCTGTATGCTCCAGGTCATATTTCTTGCATAAAAGCCAATGGATGAAGCACGCAACTTTGTCATGTCTACGCTTATACTCCTTTTGGGCAAGTTTTTTGCAGCCACTAGCAATGTGCGTGACATTCTCGGCCGCACCGCCACACAATCTACATGTATCATTTTCCTGTATGTGGTAAATTCTTGCCTTTACAGAGTTTGTATTCAGCGCTTGTTCCTGAGCTGCCAGCATTAGAGATTCTGTTTCACGTTTTAATTCCCCTTTGCACAGCCAATTGAATGACTCATTTGTTTTGATATCATCAGTATCTTTTACAAACTGCCCATGCAGTTTCTTTTCGTTCCAAGATGAAAGCTTTTCCGTCTCCTTTCTCTTCTTAAATTCTAATTTTGATTCGTTCTCCGTTGGCAGCTTCAGCTCTTTCCTTGCAAACTTCAACAATTCTTCCTGGTTCTGCGACAAATACATGGCAATGCTTCACCTTTCTTCTTCAACATAGTCTTCTATCGAACATATTCCTCGACCTACGAGCTTCCTTGGCAGATAAAGTCTATCGACATCGCTCTTCGGGTGAAATCCACCATGCATGGTTAGTAATTTTCTTGTTTTATGATCAAACTGTCGCAGCTCCTCCTTTGTCCAGTCAACAATTGCAGCACTGTAATGTACAGATGCTACTGCCCAACAGTTAATTGCCTTGACCAAATTTCCTGCATTCAACTTGGATTTCAGCAACTTCTTCAATCTATCATAATATGAAGTACGTATTCTCTCTTTCATTTCTCCATGCAACACTTGATCTATTTCCAGTACACCTAGGTACTTATATCCACCTTCATCAACAAACTCAATTTTATCACCAGACTGAAGCTCTATTCCATCACATGTTACCAATTTACCTCGCTTTAAATTCAAAACTGCACACTTAGCAATGCCAAACTCCATCCCAATATCAGAGCAACACGTCTCAACTGTCTTAACTAATGAATCAATTTCATTCATTGATTTCCCAAACAATTTAAGGTCATCCATAAAGAGCATGTAGTTAATAGTTAAGCTCTGCTTATCAACTTTATAGCCCATCTTGACATTCTTTAATACACGTGAAATTTGTATCAGTGCTATTACAAACAGAAGTGGTGAGAATGAATCGCCTTGAAATATTCCTCTTTTAATGATGACAGTTCCAAGGTTTTCTTGGTCATGGTAGAGTTGTGTCTTCCACAAAGGCATACTATTTTGGATCAGTTGTTTGATGCTATCAGCTATGCCAAACATTGATAAAGTCTCCAGTATCCACGAATGCGGAACCATGTCATATGCTTTCTTGAAATCAACCCATGCCATGGCAAGATTGGTTTTCCTTCTTTTGCAATTTTTGAGTATAGCTTTATCTAGCATTAGATGGTCTTTTGTGCCTCTGGTTTTCTTTTTACATCCTTTTTGTTCTATCGGGAGAGGTCATTATCTTCCAGGTGTTTGTACACTTTTTCTGCAAATATCCCTGATAGCATTTTCCATAGCAGATTTAGACGAGTAATAGGTCTATAATTTGAGGCTTCTGCTCCCTTAGATGGATCTTTTAATAGTAAGGTCGTGCGTCCTGCTACCAGCCAACTTGGAACATTTCCCGTCAGAACACAATCGTTGAGATTGGATACTAGCCTTTCATGGAGAGTTGTAAGTCTTTTTAGCCAAAAACCTCGTATGCCGTCAGGCCCTGGTGATTTCCAGTTCGGAAAGGATGATATTATTTGCTGCACGTCGTTCATCGTGACACTAATAGGTTCTTGTTGTTGTGTTCCTTTCAACTCGTCCTTCACTTTCCTGATCCAATCTGCTTTATCATTATGTTGAGCTCGTTCTCCCCAAATTTTTGACCAAAAATTTGTCACTTCAGTTGGATTTGGTTGATCGTTTGTGACTTCTTTCCCGCTCATTTCTCTGTAGAATTGCTTCTGGTTATTTTGAAACAGCTTATTATGTTGAAATTGTTTAATGCGATTTGTATATCGCTTGATTTTGTAGGCTTTTGCACCTATTCTTTGTTTTGTCTCTTCGATGACTGCATGGATTCCTTTCTTCTTGATCTGATACCTGTTCTCAAGGATGATATTATTTGCTGCACGTCGTTCATCGTGACACTAATTGGTTCTTGTTGTTGTGTTCCTTTCAACTCGTCCTTCACTTTCCTGATCCAATCTGCTTTATCATTATGTTGAGCTCGTTCTCCCCAAATTTTTGACCAAAAATTTGTCACTTCAGTTGGATTTGGTTGATCGTTTGTGACTTCTTTCCCGCTCATTTCTCTGTAGAATTGCTTCTGGTTATTTTGAAACAGCTTATTATGTTGAAATTGTTTAATGCGATTTGTATATCGCTTGATTTTGTAGGCTTTTGCACTTATTCTTTGTTTTATCTCTTCGATGACTGCATGGATTCCTTTCTTCTTGATCTGATACCTGTTCTCAAGATCTTTCTTCCTTCCCTCATTTTTCCTTTTCCAGTTTCCATTACTCAAAGCCTTTAATCTCCCAAGGTCACTTCTTAACCGAGCAATATCTCCCTCAATCCTTTTCTTCCACCACGGTTCTTTCCCATTACTCCTCTTTGTCGGCTTCACTCCCACTAGTTCTCCCACCAGTACACTAGCAGCTGTAATAAGATTTCTTGTCTCTGTGATGTTACTAGTTGAAAAATACTTCAATATTTTGTTCACTTTTTCAGTTTCTTTCCTAACTTTCCAGAATTCAATCGAGCGAAGGTTACCACATGGTATTATCTCTTCCTTGTCAAGAATCTCTTTCAGCCTGCCTACTAGAGCAGCATCTTCCTCATCCATGTTTCCAACATCATTTCTAGCATTCAATAACGTGCTATTCTCTGTATCTTCTATCTCACTACTAGGTTGTGAATTGGCATTTTCAAAGATATTTATCTCTTCTTCAGCTGTACTTACATCATTATCATTATTCCGACTTTCTTCATTCTCTATACCATCATCGATCCTCAACTTCCGCTGGATCGCTTCCCATTCAACATCTGTTATCCACTTATTCCGCTTTATTCGTCTTAATTGCCCTGTCAGGTACTTCTCTGTTGTCGAAAACATTCCCTTATCAGTCCAGATTTTTAACATTCGTGCACCATATCCCCTTACATCTGGGTTACTCTTCTAATAACATTCAACTACAATTTCGTTATCAGCTTTACTCCACTTTCTTCTTCTTCTCGTTGTTGCAGTTGCTGAATGACGATCTGGTTGTGCCTGCTCCGTCACACAATCCATACCGGACGTGACAGCTTCACCATTGGTGGATCCACTCTCCTTTACGTCGTTAATTTGGCCACCCCCACTCGACATCATGAAATCATGAGATTGTCCAATTTGGGTGATTTGGTAACACGGTATTTTTTTATAGTGACACCATCACTAAGGGGTTGCCAAACAAGGCTGAAGAGTCCCCCGTACCAATGAGACAGACTAGCTCCCGCCGGACGCCAACCCGGTACTTCATGGTCTCGGGGAGAGCTAACAGGTACTACACCTTGCTCAAGGGTAACCTGGAGGTAGTTGTGGCAAAGGGTAACCTCATTCTCCCACGTCGAAACTCCACAACCGGGTGCAGTTTAAAGTCATACCCAGGACATTTTACAGAGAGTGCAGAGAGTGCAGCACAGAACTTTTAAGACATTTTAAGACATTTAAGACTTTAGGACATTATTATTATTATCATCATCATCATCATTATTATTATTATTATTATTATTATTATTATTATTATTATTATTATTATTATTATTATTATTATTATTATTATTATTATTATTATTAAGAGTAAGAGCTACAAATGATGAAAAGAACTTTTTAGGCTATGAATTAGATGATAACGACAGACTGGTGAAAAACAAAACTTACGGTGGAAATTCAGATTGGCCAGATCTTCTTTTCCAAGTGAACAAATTGAAAGGGTGTGTCATATACGAGGAAAATTTGGCGAAAGTTGTTGTTAATGGAAAAAAACTTAGTCACAAAAATCTGAAGCAAGAGATCGAGCGAGAATTTGAAAAACATGATATAGCAAACTGCTCAGAACTCAGGTTTCAAGGGAAATTCATAGGAATAGATGCCATTGATCGGAAAATATCTCATCAAATATACTACGGATGGAAGCTCTCAGATAGTTTAGTAAAATTTGTGTTACGAGCAAGAATGAACCAAATACCTTGCAACCAGCTGATCAACTTTTGGAATAAAGATCATGAAAAGAGATGCTCGTTGTGTAACCATCACACAGAGTCAGTAGCCCATTTAATGAACTCTTGCAAAAGATTTAAAGATCTTTACTCAAAACGACACGATAGGATAGTAGAAGCCATTTATCAAAAGATTCGTCGGTACAGTGAAACGTCACTCAAGTTTGTTAACAGGATGGCAGAAACAGCATTTCCACATTTACGAAGAGAACTGCAGCAAATCAATAACAGGAAGCCTGATTTGCTAGAGATAAAGTCTAACGAAGGAGAATGCGAGATCATAGAAGTAACTGTATGCTTTGATTTGTACATGTCAGAGTCATATGAAAGTAAAGCTAGGAAGTACCAACAACTCAAAAACATTTTGAATCGGAATGGGATAAAGACAAATATAAGAATATTGTGCTTTGGATCGCTTGGAACTGTTCATGAAGACGTAAGAAAGAACTTAAAAGGATTAGGACTGTCGAGTGAGGAGGCAAAGTCTACGATGAAATGGTGCAGTGCATCTAATATGATATGTGGAAACATGATATGGCGAAACCGATGCAAAGGGATTCACGGACAGAATGAAATTTGATTTTATGAGTATGCTGGACAAACATTTGACGTTGAGACATCTTAGTTAGCTCTCGTTAGTCAAATCATATCAGAATTTATTATTATTATTATTATTATTATTATTATTATTATTATTATTATTATTATTATTATCATCATCATTATTATTATTATTATTATTATTATTATTATTATCATTATTATTATTATTATTATTATTATTATTATTATCATTGCAAAGCAAGATGGCAGACGTGCCCTAGTGGGCTCCGTCTCTCTTTGTTCGCATTTGGATAATAATCCGTCGTAACTGCCGCGGAAAATGCTGTTTCGTTTACCTTCAATGGTCCTGTAAATGCGATTGATAGAGAGATTAAAGTTGCGGGAGAGATGCAAGTTAGTACACGAAGAAAGGAACAGTGAACATTGAAGATTTACCAGACAAACATTTGACGCAGAGACTTTAATCTTGTAGCTCTCGTTAGTCAAAGCATATTAGAAAGTATTATTATAAAAACACAACTGTTGTGTCGACAAACGTTTCGATTGAAATCTTCTTCAGAGTATTATTATTACTATTATTATTATTATCATTATTATTGTTATTATTATTATTATTATTATTATTATTATTATTATTATTATTATCATTATTATTCAATGTTCAATGTTCACTCGGCGGTGATGCTGACTGCCGGTTGACTTCAGGATAGCAGGCCAAATCCCTTGGCTTTAGGTATCCAGTACTTTTCCTACTATCTTTGCAGTTCCTAACAGGCAAGCTTTCTGTAAAAGTTCTGAGCTGCACTCTATTTCAATCTTCTTCAACCAGTTTTCAAAGTTCTCTCCAATCGTACCCAGAGCTCCAATGATTATTGGTACAATCTCGACTTCTCTTAAATTCCAGAGCCTCTTAATCTCTCTCTTCAAGTCTTGATAGACCTCGATTTTTTCCTTTTCTTTTCTTTCAATCCTGGTATCGAAGGGACAGGATATGTCAATCAGCAAACACGATCGATCCTTTTTATTTTCAAAAACAATGTCTGGTCGGTTATGCTCCAGTCGATGATCTGTCTGTATGGGAAAATCCCACAATAACCTAATGTCTTCTGTCACAATCACACTCTCTACTTTATGGTTGTACCATCTATCTCCATGGTCTAATCCTAGTTTTTGACATAACTTCCAGTGGACAATTGGAGCTACCTTGTCATGTCTCCAGCCTTTATATTGTACTTGCGCTAGCTGTTGACACTCAGATACTATGTGTGCAATCGTTTCATCTGCTTTTCCACATAGTCTGCATTCTTTTGATACATTTTCTTTGTAAATGATGTTCTTTACAGAATTCGTTCCCATTGCTTGTTCTTGCGCTGCAAATATAGTGCTCTCTGTTTCTTTCTTTAATCCTGCATGTTTCAACCAATTCCAGTTCTTATCCTTATCTATTAGATCTTTTGTAGCAGCAGCTGTTTGCCCATGCAGCGGTTTATCCATCCACCCGTTCTTATGCTGTTCTTTATTCTGCCGTTTCCATACTTTGGGGTCTTTGACTTCATTTGATCTCAGTATTCCTTCCTTTTCAATTGATCTCATTATTTTGTGGGCGTTGTTCATCACATACCATCCAAGACTGTTCTCCTCACTTCGTACAGTCTCTTCAGCTCCAATCAAACCCCTCCCTCCTCCCTGCCTTGCTAAATACAGTAATGGTGGATATGAATGACCAGGAAGAAAGGACACAGCCTCAAGGGGAACAAGAAATACGAACAGAAACACAAAGTGACAGAGAAGATAGGAGGGGGAACGATAATGATAGTATTGGAGGATTTGATCTTCGGGAGGATGTTATGTTGAGCGAGGAAGAGACGGAACAGCTGACTACCATACGTACTTTTTATATGGAAAAGAAGCAACCACCAAAGGTAACATTCAAAACGGTGAATAAGAAGAACATACAAAGTGAAATAAAAAAACTGGAAAATCTTATCAAAAAGGTCATTACACCCACCATAACCGAAACAAACAGATTTATCATTGCGTTGATATGGTATGTAGCCTATAAAATGGGCCTGAAAGAAAGAGAGCAAAGACCAAAGAAAGATCCTTGGTGGAAGAGACGCATTAACAACGATATCAAACAATTGAGGACAGTTGTTAGTAAACTTGAGAGGAGACAGAATAATGAAATGCACAGCAATGGATGAATGGAATATATCAATGATAAGTACAGGGTTAAAGAAAGAGGCGTTAGCGTAGTGACAGAGGAATTGAAGCAAAGGGTAGTGGCGAAAGCTGCAAAGATTAAGAGGTATGAAGCCAGAAATGAACAACAGAGTCAAAACAGATTATTTGAAGTAGATGAAGGGCGGTTATATCAGGAATTAGATGGAAAAGATAGAAATGAAATTCTGATCCCAGATGCAGATGAAGCGCGAAGCTTCTGGGGTTCAATATGGGAAAATCCAGTTGAGCACAACATCCAGGCTGAGTGGCTAAAGGACATCAAAGAGGAGATGACTGGATTAAACCATCAACAAGAAGACATAGAAATGGAAGAACGAAAGGTGAAGGAACAGCTAAAGAAAATTCCAAACTGGAAGGCCCCAGGGCCTGATGGAGTGCAGGGCTTCTGGATCAAGAACTTGAATGGACTCCCCAACCGAATCGCTGAGCAACTCAATGAAATAATTAGAACCGGTGTTGTACCGACATGGATGACAACAGGTAAGACACTTTTGTGTGTGAAAGACACTAGCAAAGGTAATGCTGCGGACAATTATAGACCGATATCATGCTTACCACTAATGTGGAAAGTTTTGACGGGAATTGTTGCAGATCAGATTTACACATACATGGAAAAGAGAGAGTTATTCCCAGATGAGCAAAAGGGGTGTAAGAAGAAGGTAAGGGGTACAAAAGATCAGCTACTTATCGATAAGACCATTATAAAGAATTGTAAAAGAAGACATACAAATCTCTCCATTGCATGGATTGACTATCGTAAAGCTTACGATATGAGGCCACATTCGTGGATAATAGAATGTCTTAACATGATTGGAGTTGCAGACAACCTCAAGGAGCTAATAAGAAGAAGCATGCCTAGGTGGAAAACGATATCAACAGCAGGGAAAGAAGAATTAGGTGAAGTAAGCATTCAGAGAGGAATCTTCCAGGGTGACTGCCTGTCCCCGCTACTCTTTGTGATTTGTCTTTTGCCAATATCGATGATACTGAGAAAGTGTAAGGCTGGATATCAACTTGAAAGGGGAAAAAGGAGAATAAATCACCTCCTTTTCATGGAAGATTTGAAGTTGTTTGCAAAGGATGAAAATGAGATCGATTCACTGGTAAGAACTGTGAATGTTTTTAGTGAGGACATAGGTATGATGTTTGGAGTCCAGAAGTGCGGAATGGTCGTAATGAAAAGAGGAAAAGTTGTCAACAGCGATGGGATACAGCTACCAAACGGTGAATCAATTAAAAGTGTCGACGAAGAAGGATATAAGTATCTTGGTATGCTAGAGATAGATGAGATTATGAATCAAACTATGAAAGAGCTTGTACAAAAAGAATACCTACGAAGGTTGAAAAAGATTCTTAAATTAAGACTGAATGGAAAGAATATAATCATTGCAATAAATACTTGGGCTGTGTCATTGCTGAGGTATGGTGCAGGGCTGATAAACTGGACCAAGAACGAACTGCAAGAACTTGATAGAAAAACAAGAAAGAAACTGACCATGTATGGAGCGTTCCACCCTAAAAGCAATTATTATTATTATTATTATTATTATTATTATTATTATTATTATTATTATTATTATTATTATTATTATTATTATTATTATTATTATTATTATTATTATTATCATTATTATTATTATTATTATTATTGGCTAATACATGCTAATATATCTAGCAGAGATGTTCCCTTGAGGTTTGGTGGCACCAAGTCTCCTCAAACCTCAAGGACTTTTCTTAGGATCCTTGCAGAGCAAAGGATGGCACTTTTTTGCAAGTCCACAATACGGGTCTCTATTCCGATGTCTTTTAGTCTCTTCCGCAGCAGCCTTGGCGTGGTGCCAAGTGCACCAACTACAACTGGGATGATCTTCACTTGCGTGTTCCATAGTCTCCTTATCTCTCTGGCTAAATCTTGGTACTTGTCGATCTTCTCAGCTTCCTTGTTGTCAACTCTATTGTCATACGGAACTGCAAAGTCAATGATCTTGCACTGTCTGTTCCTTCTATCCTCGACGATCATATCTGGTCTTCTTGCTTCGATAGCATGGTCAGTCTCTATGGAGAAATCCCATAAAATTCTATAGTCATCATTCACAATGACAGCCTCAGGTTCATGTTCATACCACTTATCTTTGACCTTAAATCCACAGACTTTGCTTACATCCCAATGCACTCTCTTACCCACACAGTCATGCCTGCGCTTGTACTCTTTTTGGACTAATTTACTACACTCATTAAGTACATGGCTGATACTTTCGTCCACTTTTCCACACATTCTGCATTTGCTGTCGATTTGGGTCTTATCGATCTTTGCTTTTATGACATTAGTTCTGATAGCTTGTTCCTGAGCGGATATTATTAACGATTCAGTTTCCCTTTTCAAGTTTCCATCTTTCAACCACACCCAGCGTTCAGGGCCTGCCACCTCTTCAGTTTGTCTCAGATATTGACCATGTAATTCTTTCTCTTTCCAGTTGTTTTTTCTTTCATTTTTCTTTCTTTTCTTGAAGCCTTTCGCTGTTTCAGTAACTTCCTCGATGTTTCTCGCTGCAGATAATATTCGTTCATTGTTGTCAACAACATATTCTTCCAAACCCAAAATGGCTGTGTTTACGGTATCTTCTACATTCAATAAGCCTCTACCTCCTTCCTTTCTTGGTATGTAGATCCTCTCAACATTACTCTTAGGGTGGTGTGCGTTATGCATTGTAAGAAGTTTTCGTGTTCTTCGATCTAGTTCTTGTAGCTCGGTCTTTCTCCATTTCAAAAAAGGAGCGGAGTATCTCAGTACTGGAATCGCCCACGTGTTAATGGCCTTTATGATATTACCTCCGTTTAGTTTAGTTTCAAGCACCTTTCTAACCCTTCTTTTGTACTCCTTTGTGACGATCTCTTTCATCTCCTTTTCTTTCACCTCATCATTCTGCAGCACCCCTAAATACTTGTACCCATCATTCTCCTGAAGTGACCTGATGACATTACTTCCTGGTATCTTTACTCCATCAGATTTAATCTGTCGACCCCTCTTCATAATCAACACTGCACATTTTTTTACCCCAAACTGCATACCAATGTCTTTGCTAAAGACCCTCACTGACTGAATAAGAGAATCAAGGTCTTTTTCACTTCTGGCATACAACTTGAGGTCATCCATGTACAGTAGATGATTTATTTTCTCCCCGTTCTTAGCAAACTCGTATCCAGGTCTGCACTTTCGCAAAATGTAAGTTAAAGGTATTAATGCGATCACGAAAAGCAATGGAGACAGCGTGTCTCCCTGAAATATTCCCCTGCGGATTTTCACATTTCCTAATGATTCATTTCCACATTTCAATTCCACTTCCCAGGATTTCATCGCATTCTTTAAAAAGGTGGTTACTTTCCCATCAATGCCGAGAATTGTCAGGCATTCCAAAACCCACGAAAGTGCTACATTATCGTATGCTTTTTGGTAGTCTATCCAACCAACGCCTAAGTTCTTTTTCCTCGCTCGGACTTCTCTAAGGATCATTCTGTCAATATACAATAGATCAGCAGTTCCTTTTGAGTGCTTTCTGCATCCCTTCTGTTCCTCTGGTAGCAGGTTATTTGTCTCCGGATAGTTATACATTTGATCTGCTATGATACCGGTGAGCAATTTCCACATCAAGGGCAAACATGTAATTGGTCTATAATTACTTACATCTCTTCCTTTATCTTTATCTTTCTGTATAAGTACTGTTCTCCCCTTTGTCATCCATGTTGGTGCTCCGTTTTCTAAACAATCAATCAAGTACAAACTAATATACTTATGCATACTTGTGAAATTTTTTAACCAAAATCCTTGAACACCATCAGGTCCGGGAGCTTTCCAGTTCGGTATCCTCTTAAGCATATTTTTTACTTTCTCATCTGTAATATCGATGCTTTCTTGAATTGACATATTTTCTATTTCATTTCTAAACTCGTGTAGCCAGTTTGCCTCCTTATTATGTTGGACCTCTTTGCTCCAAATATCTGACCAAAAATTTCTTGCCGTCTCAGCATCAGGTACTTCATTCTCAAAATGTTCTTTCTCATTATTCAGTTGTTGATAAAATCTGCCTTCATTATTTCTAAAAAGTCTGTTCTGTTGATACTGGCTTGTTCTTTGTTGGTACCTAGTAATTTTACCAGTCTTAGCTTTGATTTTTTGACGTATTTCTTCTTTCGCAACTTGTGGTCCTCTTCGTTTTATTTTATACTTCCTCTCAAGCTCATCCTTGTATTTCTCTTTCACTGACTTCTTTCCAATAATGGCATTAATCCTTCCAAGATCTTTATTTAGCTGTTTAACTTGACCCTCTAGTCTTCTTTTCCACCATGGCTCCTTTGACTTGCTTCCCCATTCACGCTTAACTCCAAGATTTTCTACAACAACAGCTGAAGCACAATATATCAGGTCATTCACATCTGTTATATCATCTACTTTGATTTTTTCCAATAGCACATCAAGTTTCTTAACAGCTTTCCGCAATTTTTCACTTTCAACCCCTCTTAAGGCTGGTAACCTTGTTCTATCCATTTTTCTTATTTCGTTCAAGCGCTGCAATAAACAGATTTCCTCTTCTGTAATGTCCACTCTGTCTTTTAATGCGAACACATCATTCTCGGTTCTATCTCTTTCCGTTTGGATGTCCGGTTCTTGATGATTGATTGATCTCTCAGCCTCTTCATGTTCTAAATCTCCCCTAATGCTACCATATTCCCCATCTTCCACTGCTCTAGCAATTTCTTCAAGCTCTAATCTAGAAAGCCATTGCTTCCGCACGATTTGGCTCTTCTGATCTAGCAGTCTTTGCTCTGTGACTGGGAACATCTCTCTGTCAATCCATAGTTGATGTATCCTTTTTCTGTAACCTATTTTTCGTGGTTCACTCCTATAATAACATTCCATGACAATTCTATTGTCGTTTTGAGACCATCTCCTTCTGATCCTGGCAGCAGTAGCTTGATGACGACCGGGTCCATCCTGCTGTACAATGGAACACCTGCCGTGCAAGAAACCTTCACTTGGGGTTCCAGTCTCATTAACGCAGTTGTGAGTTAGATTAACATCTGTCATAACACTCATAATGAGGATTGTGGTGATAAGGTGACACAACCACCAGTGTTTTTATCGAGACACCATCTCTAGGAGGGTTGCCAACCAAAGCTAAAGAGTCCCTCCCACCCATGAGACAGACTAGCCCCCGCCGGACGCCAACCCGGAATTTCAAGGTCTCGGGGAGTTATTATTATTATTATTATTATTATTATTATTATTATTATTATTATTATTATTATTATCATTATTATTATTATTATTATTATTATTATTATCATCATCGTTATTATCTATTTATCTAAAGTAGGCGTATAACGGATAGCAATAAAATAAAAGCTAATTCAAGCCTACTACAAAGTAAAATTGTTTCAAAATAAAAGAAAAATACATATATATCTAAAATAAGGATTAATTCAGTATAATAAATATATACAGATTTTTAGGATGTTTTTACAGAAATTTTAGTATTTACAATGCAGCGCATTTATCCTTTTAAGAACCCAATCTGAGCCACGAAAGGTCTACACGTCTACAGTTACATCCCTCTCCTTTCCAGGTTTTTATTCTCCTTAGGTGGAGAGGGTATCTGATTGTTTCATGTCATTGGGAAGTGCCTGCCATAATCTACGCCCTAGAAACGAGATCGTCTCTAAGCCATAGCAAGTAGTGCGCGCTTGTGGCAGCAGTAGATTATGGCAGCTTCTTAACCCGTAAGTACTGTGCTTTTCAACAAAGATCTCCTTCATGGAAGTAGGATTGAGTTCCCATTTTGTTTTATAAATTTCAGTCATCAGCAACTGTAAATTTCTTGTGTGGATTGTGACCGCATTGTCTCTGAGTAACATTGTGTCAAAATCTGATCTCATATCTTTGTAAGTTATCCGCAATGCCCGTTCGTGAATACGATTGACTTTGTTATCAAGTGTTCTATTGCAGAACATCCAAACAAGAGGACAGTAGTTGAACTGGGACAAGATGAATGCCCTCATTATTCTCTTTAGTTGTTCAGTGTCAAGAAAATAATGAGACATTCTCGAGAGAGCATATAGCTTTTGCCAGCCTTTTTGCAAATGGACTTTACTTGCTGTTTAAAGCATAATGTTTTGTCCAGAATCACTCCAAGCAACTTTTCTTCCTTGCTCTCTTTAATCCTCACACTTCCGAAGTTTGGAGGAATATCATTACTCTTATCTCCAAAGATCATCAGATGGCATTCGTCCTCATTCAACTTCATACAGTTGTTCGGAAACCATTCTGCAATTTTAAGGGCATCACTCTCTAATGTTTCAATGATACCTTCAATATTGTTGTCACAAGCATAGATAGTCGTATCATCGGCATAGTTACATATTTCAGCATCATTCACGAACATGAAGAGATCATTGAGGTATATTTAAACAGAAGAGGTTCCAAGACCGAACCCTGCGGCACACCTATCGTTGTTTCTCTCCATGTGCTGAAGGACCCATTCATCTTTACCCTCTGCTTCCTCTCATTGAGATAGCTATGGATCAACCACAATGCACTTATACTGAAACCGTAAGCACTTAATTTTGCAATCAAAAGCTCATGATTTAAGCAATCAAAAGCCTTTGAGAAATCCATGAGCAGTGCTCCAGCGACACCCCCCTTATCTAAGGTCTTTTTGCAGGTTTCTATGAGTCGTAAAAGTGCATGTTGGGTTCCATAGCCCTCTCGAAATCCACACAGAAGAGGAGAGAGGAAGCTAAGGCATGAGATTTTATTTGACTCTCCAGGACTCTCTCATAAATTTTGGACACAGACGATAAAACCGTTATAGGTCTATAATTTTTCTTGATAAAAGCATCAAGACTTTTGAACAGGGACGAGACTTCACCAGCTTTCAGTTCCTTTGGAAAATAGCATTCCGACAAATTCGTGTGAAAAGGTCACAAAGGTATTGTGAAGCCAGTTGACTCAGGGACTTAAAGAACATTTTTTAGATTCACAGATAATCAGCTCGTTAATGATCTTCTATCCATCCTTTCGATAAGAGGTCTGCCTGGGGCATCAAAGCTGCTATTTGCTGTTTTTTTTATAGATTCAATATAAAAATTTACAGTTTACGAATTACCTTCGACTACGAACGATCTACTATACAACACTACCAAACGATACCAAGGGGAGCAAAATATCATGACTACCCCAGGGTCATTCACATGAAGAATGTTAATCTAAAAATACAACTAAATACAATTGGGAGAAACTATATACGAACAATGAAACAGAGAAACGAGACTCTATGACAGGGGAACTTTACACAAATGAACATGGTGTGGTGGCTTAGTTACATTTGGCTTAATTTAGTCGACCGGTTCTGTGAACGTATAGTAGAGTCAACTTGAGTATATTTCCGTTGACGTCGTTTGGGAGGCCTTTATCACCAACTAATAAAAGTTGCGTCAAAACTTCATTTGAAAGATCAATATATCCAAATGGTCGTAGTAATGCAAAAACTCCAGCGAGAAGGTTTCGACATTGAACCTCAAACGAAGGGCAAAGCAACAAAAAGTGCTCCGTACTCTCAGTGCCATCTTGAGGAGGGCACATTTGATTTATGGCATCCCGAATATTGTGCTTAAATTTGTGAAGGTTTGATTTGCTAAGGCCCACTCTAAGTTGAGTGGGATAGGATAAGCCTATTGGGTCATGAATTCCAAAGACAGACTTAGCAGGGGGGCAAATTTTCGAGAGCAACTTTTTCTTGAAGATAGTTACTGATGGTGCAGTTCTAATTTCCGGACATAATTCATTCCATTCAGACAGCAGGGGCGGATCTAGATATTGGAGTGACCGATGCAAGGGAGGGGGTCTGGGGGCGAAGCCCCCAGAAAATTTTTGAGTGGCCACGCTCTTCAGACTCTCGGAGAACATGGGCAACGCCCTTTTCAATTTTGTTTTAGCTGGAAGACCTTACTTCGAACATTATTTCAGGTACAAGGATATGCACATTTACCTCAAGTCAGAGCTATTCAAGCCAGTGCTTTTCGAAGTGCTGTTTACACCTTGGCCAGACAGGCCCAATTTCGTTGTTTGCTGATTTGGTGTTGCCAGAAAAGTTCCCCTCCACGGACAACTTTATTCAGTCAACCACAATTAGGTCCTCTCACACTCTGTACGCTGTACTTTCCGTTCAGGCGAGAGTAGGCGAGACAACCGAACGGCGAACAACAACAATAGTAGAGGGCAATCTATTGCTCAATGGTAACCTTTGGACTGCATCGGTCAACCGGTGCAAAACGCTGATTTTTCTCCACTCAGGGGTCTGGGGACCGATGCATTTTGGCTATCGTTTGTTGAGAAGAAAGGAGCTGTCAAAGCTGCTATGATTGACACCGATGCACTCATCAAAATGATTACGCAAGGATCTCCTGTTTGTGCGCTGGCTTTCGTTGCCTTGTCGAGACGCGCGTCACACATCAATTGAATAGAGGATTAGAATAATAATGGGATTTACCGGAGTTGTTTTGAGGACACTTATTCTTTTGGACAATAATGGGTCTAATGGTCTAATGGTTGGCCATGGCTTTTGTGTCTGAGTCTGAAGCTACAAGGTTACTACGTAGGAGCAGTTGCACCAGAAAGAAGGGGGCATTTCGAAAGACCTCAAATGCTTTGCGTCTGATAAAAATTCTGCTGCACAGACTTCTAGATTATCGATCATGTGAAACTGACCGATGCATCTGCATCGGTTGCATCGGTCTGGATCCGCCCCTGTCAGACAGGCAATTTAGATGGAAGCTAGATTTGAATTTTTCTGTCCTTGCCCTTATTCGCCCAATGACATCCTGATTGCGAAGTGAGTACTGTGATTGCTGAAGTTGTGAGATCGGATCCACTGTATATTTAGGCATAAGGTTATTCATCATTTGTAAAATAGCGTAAGGCGTCTACTCCATCTTCAGGAGCTCAGTGACTCCCAAAAGCTCAACGTACAGCTTCTCTCGAGATGTTCCCCCCCCCCATGTTCCCGCAACGGCAAGGGCAGCAGAATATTGAACGGACTCCAACTTTTCCATCAAGTTTGACAGTATGGTATTATTGCTAAACTCACACACTTTAGCGGGAATGTGATAGATGACGTCTCCGTATTCCAGGTGGGGTCGTACATAAAGCTTAAATAATTTGTTTAGGGTGTGCCTGGGTAGGTACTTGGAGAGAAATTTCAGCAAAACAATTCCCTTTCTTGTCTTAGTGATAGCTGCCTTAATGTGAGCCGAAAATTATCGTTTTGAATCCAGGATAATCCCTAAATGTTTATGTTCATATACCTTCATCACTGGTATGTTATTAAAACGAACTTCTGGATGATTCATTTCTATCCTTTTCGTGGAAAATATCAATTCAACGGCTTGCTTTTGCGGATCTGGATTAAATGACATTTTCCAATTATGAACCCACCGCCTTACCAACTCTAGGTCGTGGTTCATATCACTGGCAGCAGAGTCTAAGTCTTCTACTACGGTGAACAACGATGTATCATCAGCAAAGAGTTTAGCGTTACACTTCACCTCAGCAACTAGGTCATTGATATATACAAGGAAAAATAAGGGTCCTAGAATAGAACCCTGGGGTACTCCTGCCGAAATATCTCCCCAGTTAGAATTCTGCCCATTTAGAACTGTCCGCTGCTTTCGATCCTTGAGAAAGCTTTGGATAAGTGAAAGAAGGTCTCGTGAGACGCCAGATCGTCTTAGTTTATAGATTAGACCGTCATGCCATACCCTGTCGAATGCTTTAGAAATGTCGAGATAAACAGAACGTACATCCAGGGGAGGATTACAGTCAAAGGCTTTAAAGATCGTGTGGGTTATGGAAATTAACTGATTAATAGTTGATTCACTGGGACGAAAACCTGATTGATTCGGATTGAGCAAATTGCATGTAACGAGATGCGAGTATAAAGAATCGTACATAAGTTTCTCCAGTATTTTCCCAAAAATTGGTAAGAGAGAAATTGGTCGATGGTTCTCTTTTAGATTTTTCTCGTTCTTCTTATGGACTGGTACTACATTCGTATATTTCCATATTTTGGGAAATAGACCACGCCTCAGGCAATTTTCGAATATTATTTTTCGAGGAGTAACTAGTGCAGCATCACTTAATTTTATCATTCTAACAGATATTCCGTCCCAACCATGTGCTTTATTAGGATTTAATGACCTTATAATGTTCAATATCTTTTCGTCAGTAACAGGAAAGTCATTTATCAGGGAGGAAGGTACTGGAAAATTAGTTGGAATTTCGCTTTCTGTATCAATCGTTGTACACTGGAGTATGAAATAGTCATTGAACAGCTGTGCCTTTTCAGTGAAGTCAGTTACAAACAACCCATTTTCTAAGAGGGGTGGTATAATTGGAATCTTAGCTTTGTTTAGGACTGTGTTAATTAAAGACCAATATCTTTTTATAGAAGTCTCAGGGCTTGCTAAAGTATTGCCAGCCTTAACCCTTTCCGTCTTTGTGGTCCACTTGTGGACCTACCCAAAAAAACTTTGCGAAAAATCGAAATTTCTTAGAATTGTCTCAAAATCGGTACAGAGCCTATTTCAAACATGCTGATTACGAATATGAGCATGGTTTTTTAAAATTTTGTCTCCAAATTGGTCCAAATGGCACAAAAAGTGGCACAAATGACTAAAATTGATGTTGCATAGAATTGTCTCAAAGTTGGTACACAGCCTATTTGAAACATGCTCATTACGAATATGGACATAATTTTTGAAAATACGGTCACCAAATTGGTTCAAACAGCGCAAAAAGTGTCACAAATGACCAAAAATTTGAATTTCATAGAATTGTTTCAAAACTGGTGTAAAGCCTATTTCAAACATGCTGATTGCGAATATGAGCATTAAGTTCGAATATACTGTCACCAACGTTGTCCAAATAGCACATAAAGTGACAGTAATGACCAAAGAATCAAATTGCAAAGAATTGTCTCAAAATTGGTACATGACCTTTTTCGAACATGCTAGTTACGAATATAGAAATGAATTCTGTAAATAATTTCATAAAAGTGGACCAAATCGCACAAAAAGTGGAACAAATGACCCAATTGAAACTGCATGAAATTTCTTTAAAATTGGTACAAAGATTGATTACGAATATGAACGAAAATTTTGAAAAATGCAGCACAGAAGTGGTCCCAATGGAACACAAAATGGCAGGAATGTGCAAAAATTTTGAAAAAAGAAATCATTCTATTTTGGGGTAAATTTTGCAGTAATCCATGTACTTTCTGTAGAAAATTTTCAAGTGATTATTCGAGTATCGTGTATCAAAGAAATGAGAAGATAAATACAAATCAGAATTTATCGAATAAGATAATCGCGTGGACCCGCTGGTTTGAACTGCAAAGCCAAAATTTAGTCAAAGAAAGTGACGAGAAAGTTGCCCTTTTGTTAAGGACCTTGAAACAGCTTCCCCACTGTCTCCGACAACAGACAATTGCGCTAAAGGTGGTATCAAGGAATTTCTTAGAGCAATCCCTTGCTCCCAAAAGAGCTTCCGAAAGAGCTGACTTGAGTGGCTGATTTAGCATGAAATGTAGAGGATCATATAAGAGTTGACCAACTTTTGGATAACTATCATTGAACGCTTCTGCTTTACTTTATTTAACCTCCCAGCTTTCGGTGTTGATTTACTTTGAAAAAAAATATCATCCCGTCGTGAAACTCCATTAGCGCTTAGCTGCTTCTGTGATCACAGCACTTGGTACTAAAACAGCAACTTCACCTTCACCAACGTCACCAGTTTCTGAGTAACCTGCACAAAGATTTGCAGTACCATCTGAGTGCTACCATATCATCTTACTGGTGAGATCTACCCAGCCATTTCCTCCCTTCTAAAGTTGAACCGCTTTTGAGACACGGATGATTGCTTAATCTACTTCCACTTTGAAGAGCTCTTGTGGGTCCATTCTCATTTGTTTGGAAGAAGATGAAACATGATTATCAAATAAAAATACAGCACTGTTTTCATCATTCCAATTGAAATGTTTGCATGCTTTAACCCCCAAAGAGGCTGGAAACATTCATTTGAAATGGTTGCGTTTGGGGAGGAAATTCTTTACACGAAGTGCCAACTGAGCAAAATAGGGTCTCACTAATTCTGCACATTTCGCAAAAGGTGGTGACTGTCGAAATAACGCGCTAAAAGCTGTGTTTTATTTGACATCAAAATTACCTCAACGTCAGTTTGAACTGTTTGAATTTCACAACTTTATCTCTGGCTGAATTTCATGATTTCAAACCAACCTTTGTGCTAAGCTCATGGTGACATATTTAGGCGTAGGCACCATTTCACTACTAAAACTTTCACAATCTTTGCCCCTTTAATCTTCTTCCATCAAGACACGAGAGATGAAGGTGTGCTCGTTCTGGGCATGTTCGTTGGCGGCATCTGTGCACATATTTACGACTTTTTTCTCAATTCAATTCTGCTGCTACTGGTATTCCTAAACAATATATAAGCACTTGCCAAATGTAAGATGAACAATTATGGAACAATTTCAGTGAATGGCAATATGTCTTGTGGCAGAGAGACTAATTAGAGCTACAAATCCACCAAGATTATTCATGCAGTTCTGGGATTATGGACCATTCTTGTACCTGCAGAAACAGGGCAAGAACGTTTGACACTGATTGAGACAATGACAGGCGCATGATTATTTCCAAAAAAAAGAACACAAAAGAAAATCGGTTGAATCTTGTTAGTACATGAATTGCATCTAAACTTCTTTTTTGTCATTTAAAAGCTGAAAACTGAACAATATTTCATCGCAAATCCAATGTTTCTTTCAGGAAGACAGAAAACAGCTTCGACTGAATTTATTGATATCGAAATCTGCTGATCACTGTATTTTGACTCAGTCTCAGAAATGAGGAGCTTGAAATCGCCCAAATTTAGAACTTTGATTAATCTAAATAACATGAATTAAATGAAAAGCAAGTAATTGGGCATGAAAAGGGAAAAATGCGCAGTTAAAAAATTTAGGCTAGATATTTTCAACGCCTTGGAACAAACAGCTAGGCCAAATTTGACAAGTATTTACAAGATGTCCAGAGAGCCAGATGGTTCCAAAAAATGTAATTTTCAAATACTCAAATTTCTTGCATGAGGTAATCATCCTCCTCCTTTGCTAATGATTCATTCAAAGGATTGTCAATAGCGAGACAACCTGACTTCAGATAAAACTTTTGCAAGATGAACAGAAGCACTGAAGATTGACAGTCTCAAAATGGTTACAACATGCTCGTCTGTTATGTTGGCTTTCTCAGAATTAATCTCAAACATCATCATCGTCATGTTCCTTGGCAGTAGGCGTTGACGATCATGACTCTCCACTTCTCCCCCGTCCTCAGTTGCTCTGATGACTGTGTGTTTGGTTACAATTCCGAGCTTCGTCATAAGGTCATCCAGCATCTTTGTGCGCTGTCTTCGTGTCCTCGGCTCCTCTTTCCATTTACCTTTTCCGTTATCGTTATATGTTCTAGTTCCTATTGTCTCTCGACATGTCTGAGGAGTGCTCCTTGTCCCTTTCTAATGTCATTGAGGAGTGTTCTTTTTCATATTTGCTTCTTTAAAACAGCTTCGTAATTTTGTGATCAAACATCATTTAGACCTCCAAACGTTATGGTCGGATTCGTAATTAGCATATTCTAAATAGCTCCTACATTCTTTAGACCACATTGTGTGACATTTGTGAGCATATTTTTGAAAGTTAGGCTTATATTTGTGATTAGCATATCTGAAATAGTTTCTGCCCCAATTTTGAAACAATTTGGCATTACTTTGACCATTTGTCCATCCTGACCCAGTAAGAAATCCATATGGGATTTGCAAAAATCGGTGGCACGAACCTATCGAGACATGCAATGTTCGTATCACTTTTTGGTGACAGTATTTTCAAACTTTGTCATAGTAGCAATCAGCATATATGAGATACCACTTTTGTTCCACAATTGAAGCAATGTGACGTAATACCAAGTTTTGGACATTTGTGCCACTTTGTGCTCTATTGGGGCCACTTTTGTGACATTCTTCTTCAACATGATCATTCATATTCGTAATGACCACATCTGAAGAAGACTCTGTAACCATTTTGATGGAATTTCATAGTTTCATTCTGGGTCATTTGTTCCATTCTGTGTGCCATTTAGATCACTTTTTTGAAAATACTTACAAAATTCATGTTCATGTTAGTAATCAGCATGTTTGAAATAGGCTCAGTACCAATTTTGAGACCATTCTATGAAGTTCAAATTTTTGGTCATCAGTGCCACTTTTTGCGCCATTTAGACCACTTTGGTGACAGCATTTTCAAAAATCATGTCCATATTCGTAATCAGCATGTTTGAAATAGGCTGTGTACCAACTTTTAGACAATTCTACGAAAAATAAATTT
The DNA here is from genome assembly GCA_964019985.1 of Aurelia sp. 4 Dawson et al 2005. Lineage (NCBI taxonomy): Eukaryota > Metazoa > Cnidaria > Scyphozoa > Semaeostomeae > Ulmaridae > Aurelia > Aurelia sp. 4 Dawson et al 2005. Next base: position 7,073,898 of record OZ026509.1, read on the forward strand.
TTGGTAATTTGTGCCACTTTATGTGCCATTTGGACCACTTTTGTGACAGTATTTAAAAAAATCATGTCCATATTTGTAATCAGCATGTTTGAAATAGGCTCTGTACCAACTTTGAGACAATTCTATGCAACATCAATTGTTGGTCATTTGTGCCACTTTATGTGCCATTTGGACCACTTTGGTGACAAAATTTTCAAAAATCATGCTCATATTCGTAATCAGCATGTTTGAAATAGGCTCTGTACCGATTTTGAGACAATTCTAAGAAATTTCGATTTTTCGAAAATTTTTTTTGGTGGTCCTCAAGTGGACCACAAAGACGGAAAGGGTTAAGGAAGTAATTTCGTTTAGCATCCTCAATCAGTCTCGAACCTTCGGATAGCATCTTCTGTATTCCTCTTGCATGTCATTTGGCTGGCCACTCCTCACGAAATTTCTGTAAGCACGATTCTTTTTCCTCGGAAAGTTGTTAACATTGTCCGTTATCCAGGGTGCTTGATGAGGTTTAATCGTTTTAACTTTATTCGGTATGAAATTGAAGTAAATATTTAACAGAATTTCATTGAGTAATTCAACCTGATCATAAGGGCATGTCATATTGTTAAGGTGTTCATGCCAGCGGAACATTTCAATGCTTCTTTTAATGGCAACACAATTCGCCTTGTCGTAACACCAGATCCTGCGTTTGTACGGAGGGAGTTTTACGTATGACACAGATAATTTTCCATAAACTATTTGGTGATGGCACTGCTCATGAAGTGAAGGATGGACACCAGACTCGATAACGAGGTTAGGTTGATCAGTGAAAATCAAAATCAATGCACGACTTTGAATCACCCATTAACTGTGTTGCCTCTGAAATCAACTGGTGTAGGCCTAGGTCCGACGATAATGGCTCAAACAGCTTTCCCTCATTGTTCTCTATATCATTTTCCCACCACTGAGTTGATCTGCAGTTGAAATCACCAGTAATGATGACGCAAAATGGATTTTAAGCATGCATTTTGGACAGCATCAATTGAAAATTCATAGTAAAGTTATAAAATTCAGACTGGTCTTGGCTTGGGCTTCTGTAGACAACTGCGAAAAGTACTTTTTCCTATTTAATGGAATTTCGTACACAATACATTCAGGAAGAGTCACAAGGCCAGAACGGTTTTTTAAAGAAAGAGAATCTTTGATGTATAGCCCAACACCACCCCTCTTCACATTACGAGGATGGTTATCTTGAATAAACGAATATCCATCTAGTGCCAGTCTGTCTTTATCACTGGCATAATAATAATAATAATAATAATAATAATAATAATAATAATAATAATAATAATAATAATAATAATAATGATAATAATAATAATAATAATAATAATGTCCTGGGTATGACATAAAACTACATCCGGTTGTGGAGTTTCAACGTGGGAGAATGAGGTTACCCTTTGCCACAACTACCTCCAGGTCACCCTTGAGCAAGGTGTAGTACCTGTTAGCTCTCCCCGAGACCATGAAATTCCGTGTTGGCGTCCGGCGGGGGCTAGTCTGCCTCATGGGTAGGGGGGACTCTTGAGCCTTGGCTGGCAACCCACCTAGGAGAAGGAAAATTCTTATTACAAACCAGGGCAGATGGGCCTCTTCAGTCATGGCAGACAACCTGTCTAGTGGAAACTACACGAATAATGGTAGGATAGGTGATGTCCTTTAGTTTCGATAAGCAGATTACCTAGTGGAGGCTACACGAACAATTGTACCCGCAACCCGAAGGTACCGTGCCGATATGGGTGGATGGCCACTGCGTTATGAGGTCACCGATCGCGGGATCTGGTAGAGGAGTGGCGACTCTATCACTATAAAGCCTTATCCAGAGAGCCGGGCAACCCTGGATGGACTTCTTATACCCGTGCATTCAAATACATATCATATGGAAGACTTAGATTACAATTATCAAAATCAACCAAACCTTACACTCGGTGTTGCTGACAGAACAGTGGCTCAGTTAACTGGTGCTGAAAACAAAGCAGACCGAGAACGAGACAACAGACTTCATACAATGAATTGTAGAGAGTGGACTGACGAAGAAAAGAAAAGAGTAGTAGAAATTGACATGAAAGAACGAATGAAAGGGAAAAACTTCATGAAGAGGATAAAAGAACGATGGCATCAAGAGTATCCAGAAAAACAGAGGACAGCGCAGAATTTAATTGACAATGCTAAAAGATTTGCCAAAGAAGGGTGGGGAAGAGTTCAGGAAAACTCCGTTAATAGTGAAGCACAGGAAAGGGATACACAATCCAAAGATGTAGAGTGGACAACAGAGATGAAGGTAAGATTGGTAAAAATTGACGATGAAGAAAGAAAAAGGGGGAAAGGATTTATGAAAAGGGTGAAAGAAAGATGGGTAGATCAGTACCCAGAACACGCAACAGCCAGCATACAGAAGCTACGTGATAATGCAGCAAGGTTCCGAAAAGAACAAACCATTACAAATCTTATACTAGTGAGACAAAGAAATGAAGTGGAGAATGAGAACCCGGGAAACCAAAGAGATGACCAACAGGAGATAATTTCGAATGAAGTAAATCAGGATGAATCAAAGATAGAGGGTGAGACAGCAGTGGAGGGTCCTGAGCTAATCGATGAAGAGTTAGAGGCTATATTTAATGACCAACTTATTAGCCTGAAACATGTCACAATGACAGATGTGGAACCAAGAGAGACGTTAAGGAAACTCAAAATGCCGGCTGAGTTGCAAGAAAGAGCAGACAGTACCTTGGGGAAGTATTTGAGAGGAGTAGATACCATACCAGAAATCATTGACAAGGTGTATGCGATGGGAAGGGCTGTGGAAATTAAAATGGGTTTACCGCAAAAATTAAGTAGAGGAAATAGAAGACAAAAGCCATCTAACGGAAACAGGAGAGTGAGGAAAATGAAAAGAGAAATGAAAATGCTAAGACAAACTATAGCTAGGGCTGGAAATGAACTGCATAGGCGAAAACAAAAGAGAAAAGCAACAGACAAAGAGAAAAAGATCTTGAAGGACTTAAAACATCAAATGGAGGAGTCCGAAACAACATCAAAGAACATCAGAAGATACAAAGAGAAATGGGTGGATCAATTACGATATAAAAAGGTGAAACTGGAAAAGATGATCGAAAGAGGAAACAGAATTAAGGACAATGCCAATTTTGAAAAAGACCAAAAAGCCTTTTTTAAGACTTTGGAGGAAAAGACTGTATACGAAGGAGAACCGCCACCGATGGAAAAGTTTGTTGAGTTCTGGGCTGGGATATGGGAAAAAGATGAAAAAACACCAGAAATGCCATGGATGCAGAAAGTGAAAATGGCGTTGCGGGAGAAGGTGAAAAATGTAAAGGAGTTTACCCTCACGGAAAAAAGAGTAGTTGGAGAGATCAGAAAGAGGAAGAACTGGACAGCTCCAGGCATAGATGGGATTCAAAATTACTGGTGGAAAACATTCAAAACAGCACAAAAAGCGTTGACGAGAGCATTTGAAAGGATGAAGAATGATAACAACCTGATACCAGTATGGTGGCCAACAGGAAGAACAGTCCAAATACCTAAGACAAAGGACCTCAGCAATGAGCAGAAATATCGCCCAATCACGTGTTTGAATACTTCGTACAAGATTATGACAGGTTTGATTGGTAAATACATGAGGGAACATGCACTAGAGAATGAGGTCTGGGATGCAGGACAGCTTGGAGCAGTAGAGGGTGTTTTGGGCACAGTTGACCAGTTAATCATTGACAGCTGTATTATGGAGGAAGTAAAGACCTACCACAGGAATTTAGCTGTAGCCTTCTATGACTATCAGAAAGCATATGACAAAGTGCATCACGACTGGATGATACGAGTGTATGAGTGGATTGGCATACCAACAGTAGTCATTTCATTGTTGAGAGAGCTGATGAATAAATGGAAAACGAGACTGGAACTCTGGAAAGATGGGGAAAAGTGTGTAAGCAGATGGATACATATAAAGTGCGGATTCTTGCAAGGAGATAGTTACTCACCGGTTGGATTTTGTATCACAGAAATACCTGTTGCTAAGCTTCTTGAACAGAGTAAAGGATATCGAATGGGAGAGCCAGGAAAGAGAGATGTAAGCCGGACACACAGTTTGTTTGTTGATGACCTTAAGGTATACCAGGAATCACACAGTTTATTAAAGGAAATAAATGAAGTTATTGTACAAGCGAGTTTAGATACAGGAGCTTGTTATGGTGTTTCAAAATGTGCAGAAATTGTGTTCGAACGTGGAAAAATGGTGAAAGGTGAAGGATTGCAAGTGTTACAAGAACGGATGAAGACTTTAGAGCCAGATCAGGAGGAGATGTATAAGTTTCTTGGAGTTGAGCAGGCAGATGGCATCAAGACAAAGAAGGTATATGAAAGGGTTAAAGTAGAAATGACAAAGAGGCTGAAACTACTAATGAAATCCGAACTAAATGATGAAAACTTGATACAAGCAATTAATTCTAAGATTGTTCCAGTGGCAGCTTATCCAATGAATGTATGCAAAATGACAAAAGGTGAACTGAATGAGCTGGATCAAATTGTTAAAAGGGAATTGAGGAAGAACGACATGTTAGGGAGGCAAGCAAGTGATGAACGATTATATCTAAAGAGAGACCAAGGCGGAAGGGGACTGAAGTCTATGAGAGATGTGTATGCAGAAACAAGAACAAGAGTCGCTTGTTATATGTGCAAGTCAAATAATAAATGGATTCAGGCAGCATGGCATAGAGAAACAATAAAAGAAACTAACACAATCATTGACGAAGCAGTAAAAGCAATGATGGAAATTGATAAGACATTAGAATTCGTAGAGAATAGTGTAAAGCTAGAGGGAGAAATATTGGAATTAGAATGGAAGCCAACATGGAAGAAAGTGAAGGCAGAATTGAAGAAGGGTGTGGAAAAGAAAAGACAGGATTCTTACGAACAGAAAGAATTACAAAGTTGTATGTATAGACGACAAGAACAGGAATGCCATCTTTGGCTAAAACAAAGATTGACACCAAGAAAGACAGCATCAATAATGACACTGATTGAGCAAATGGTGGAGACAAGAGGATGGAAGGTGGCAAGGGGGCTAATGGAAAATGGAAGATGTCGATTATGTGGTGAATTCAATGAAACTGTTGAGCACCTTGTTGCTGGATGTAAGACGATAGCCAACAGTGAGTACTTGGCACGGCACAATAGAGCGTTAATGGTAATGGCTATTGCATGGGCAAAGGAATACGGGTTGGTAGGAAAAGAAACAAAGTGGTATATGGAAAATTGGCTGAGAGGACAAGTCTTGGAAAACAGTCGTGCCAAGTTAGTCTGGGATTTTGAGTTCAACTTACGTAAAACAACAACATCCAGGAGACCAGATCTGGTATTGGAGGACAAGGAAAGAAATAAGATTTGGATATGCGATATGGCATGTCCGCAGCAGGCAAATATAGCAGCTAAAAGAAATGAGAAAGTGACAAAATATCGACAACTTGCATTTGAATTAAGAGAGAGAAGACCAGGATATGATATAGCTATAATTCCTGTTGTCATTGGTGCTCTTGGTGGCGGTATGAAAGAAGTATTGCGTGATGTTGAAAGAGTATTTAGCGAACGCTTAGAACGAAAGAAATTAGCTGAGAAAGCAGTAGCAGAGATGCAGAAAACCGTATTAATGGACAGTGAAAGCATGGTTCGAAAAGTACTTTCAGGACTCGTCCAACACTAAGATTAGATATTGACTGTTTTTTTTTTGTATGGAAGGTGTTGCTCATTTTTAGGACCAACAATATTTGATGGTCCTTATTGTAGGCTATTTAACTGTAGCTATTTTGCTTCAATAATAATAATAATAATAATAATAATAATAATAATAATAATAATAATAATAATAATAATAATAATAATAATAATAATAATAATAATAATAATAATAATAATAATAATAATAATAATAATAATAATAATAATAATAATAATAATAATAAAGAATTTATTTAAATCTGGGTATAACAACATAGTTTACTCTAAGAATAGAGCAACTAATTCAAACCAACTATTTACAAAAATACATTATTTACAGTTTCAGCTAATTGCAGATATTACAATTACAATCAGCTCCATTCCAAGATAGGCGACATTCGTTTTTGGCGCATTGCGCAAGATTCTGCGCAAGACCACGAGATCTTACTTTTCGAGGAAAGTTGCAGAAGCGAGAAAGCAGGAAATGAAGTTCTAAGATAAACAATCGATCAATCAATAAAACAAAGACACCAAGCCACACACAACAAAGAAATCAAATAACAGTAAGTTCCTTTATTGTTTTAGCAATGTATATATCCCTCCCGACAAAACAATGAAAAAATTGAAGCTGTTGTTGCAGAGAGAAAATCTATTTCGGACTAACGTCAATTACAGAGTGCAGACGAACATGCACTTGCAAAATTCACTAACAGCAACTAATTTAGGTTTGAATCATAATGAAACCTACACAGTTCAATTTAGAAAACTTCAAATAATAGCATTTTCACCTCATTTTTGTAGTTTGCTTGGTTTTAAATGAATGGCTAGGGTTAAAAGTTCAGGGGCAATTTCAACATCGATTTCACGATTCCATGTTTTTCTACCGAAGAAGGACACGAAGAACAAGAAACTGCGCACCAAAACATCTACTGTAGCAACTAATTTAGGTTTTGAATCATAATGAAACCTACACAGTTGAATGCAGAAAACTTCAAATAATAGCATTTTCGACTCATTTTTGTAGTTTGCTTGGTTTTAAAGGAAAGGCTTGGGTTGAAAGTTCAGGGGCAATTTCAACATCGATTTGAAGATTCCATGTTTTTCTAGCGAAGAAGAACAAGAAACTGCGCACCAAAACATCTACTGTAGCAACTAATTTAGGTTTTGAATCATAATGAAACCTACACAGTTGAATGCAGAAAACTTCAAATATTCGTATTTTCAACTCATTTTTGTAGTTTGCTTGGTTTTAAATGAATGGCTAGGGTTGAAAACTCAGGGGCGATTTCGACATCGATTTCAAGCTTCCATGTTTTTCAAGACGCGAAAGAGGAAGAAATAGCAAATAAAAATGCTTTGTGACTCATTATAAACGAATTGATTCAAAATGAAACTTATACCAATGGATGCAGAAAGATGTGAATATTTATTCTGCACCCTTCAATCTCTGAATTATTTGGTTTCGTATGAGTAGGAGGGGTTGAGACTCGTAGGGGTTTTCACACATATTCGAAGGAGTTGATCTTTCCCTTTTGAGAAGACCGCGATGTATCCGAAAAACTACCAACTAAACAAATATCTTGCAAGCAAGTTTAACCGGTTTGATTCAAAATGAAACCTATACCAATGGATGCAGAAAGATATGAATAATTATTCTGCACCCTTCAATTTCTGAATTATTTGGTTTTGTATGAGTAGGAGGGGTTGAGACTCGCAGGGGTTTTCACAAAGATTCGAAGGAGTTGATCTTTCCCCTTCGAGAAGAACGTGAATATTTGAAACATCTGCGAATTTAAAAAATAACTTCTAACCAATTATAAACTGATTGATTCATAATGAAAATTATTCCAACGGAAGCTGAACCATTTAAATGCTTTTTGTACAAACCCTCATTTTCAGAATCATTTGATTTTGAATGACTTGTATGTGTTGAATCTTGATGGGATTTTCGGAAGAATTTTTCTTGGTAACAGACTTGGGTAAAGCCGTTGATCTCAAAATTCAACATAAAATGCTTGCAATAAAGTATTGAAAGTTCCTTAATTTTCTGCTTATTTTATAGTGCATTTGTTTCTTACTACCTCTTAAGCATAGTACTAGAGTTTCTTGAAATCTTAGTCATCCTAGTACTACCTCCCAGATGTAGTGCTTTAAATCTTCTGACAGGGACTGGAGCTTCTGACAGGGAGGCTGAATAACTACAAAATACAGTTTTCGCACATCTTTTCATAATATTTCCTCGGACAGGAATCCGAAATTTGCTCCCAAATTGAGACTAGATTCTTCTAACAGGGAGCTGTGCCCCCATCTAGCCCTCCCTTCGTGCCACCACAGCTATTTTCTGTCAAAAAGCAGCAGACTGGGACGAATTTGAGAAACTTAATGGGCATAAGTTACAGTGATACAGTTTTCCAATGTCAGGCAAGAACCTGAATATTTCACATCTTCCAAATTTTCTCAAGAAAAATAGTTGATACATTGTTGATTTCTCAAAGTCTGCGTGACTTCTTGATTCAAATTAAAGTAGCCTAATTTCTTCAACACTTATCTCTTCTCATTTTGCAACTTTAGCAAACAGTTAAAAGATAAGAAGTACCTCTTTTGTGATGGGAATTGTCTTGAAAGCTATAGCAGGAATCTTGTTGAAGACGGTTGGGACAAGGACATGGATTAGGATGAAAGGAAGAAGAAGTGTAACAAGAAGAAGTGGAGCACATTGAGAGAGAAAAAGAAGTAAATAGCAAAGCAAAGGGTGGCAAGGCCATTAGGAAGCGAGTAGACATTAATAGAAGAGTAATAAAGAAGTAGAGCAGTAAATTAGTAACCTTTGTTAAACAGAACAGGAATGTACAGGGAAAAGAGATGCCAGTGGTGTTGATTCTAATTGCCTTGAACTCAAAAAGGCTATCAGAACACATCTAACAGTTTACAGAGAGAACTAGCAGTATATTTTTGTCAAGTATCCTTCCTCAGTTTCTTATAGTTCTTGCTTTGCAGTTTGAATACTATTTATTTTTATGTAAAAGCTATTCAAATTTCATTATTGACTTCTTCTGTCATTGCCAGTCAATGAAAGCCATTTCATTCTGATCTATTTCAAAATAGACTTTACACCAGAAATTGTGTGATAATATGACAACAACTGAAACAGCTTGGCCACCTTGTTTCAATATCCTACAAAGAAATGTGCCTGATAGGGCAAGAGCAACATTCACAAGTAAATTATCTTTGCAAATTTTGCTGGAATGGTCTTTTCTTAAGAGTTTTCAACTGCGTATGCTATTCTTTGTTTGATCTTTAAATTGATGTAAAATGCTTGCATCTAAAAATTAAACATTTCCCAGGCTTCTTGCTGTAGACTAAGCAATCAAACAATATCTTGTATAGGCATTTTCATATTAGACCACAACATGTTAGCACTGGTCACAATGATGTAAAACTTTGCAGGATTTAGAAATAGCAGATTTTGCCCTACATGTGACAGTTCCTGGTAGGATTCTGTAGTACACTTAGAGATTTTTTAGACTTTTTAAACTTTAGGGCTTATTTTTCAAATATCAGGGAACAGTGATTCCTGAATCCTGGATTATAAAAGCTAAAGGAATTTTTTGGTTTGCAGCTTTGATTTTCGAAGATCATTCCAAATTCAAAATGTTTGAAACTGCTTTCAGCTGATTTCTGTCAATAATTCTTTCTAGACTTCTAGTAATTTTAGGGTCTCCAGTGCACTAAAGATGTAAGGATCCCAAGAGAATTTTTGAGCAAAAATGGCCTAAAATTTATGGCAACCAACCCAAGAACCATGTTTCTCATAAAATATGCATGCTATGCTTTTGCCCTAATAATCTGTACATTGGGGGTATCCTTCATATCTTATAGAAAGTAGGTGCATCAAAGTGCACTAACAACGAATAAATGAAGAGGACTTATTAGTATACTCAACAAGTTGTGATTTTACAATGGAATACAGTAAAACCCCGCAAACAAGAACATGTTTTTCTAAAAGACAGACTGGCTAGGTTCTTATAAATAAGGTACTTATGACATTTACAGGGTTTGGTTCTTATCACAAGGACAGTTATGACTATGATGAATATAAAGCTACAGTATACAGTATGTGTGAAATATACTTAAGGGTATAATGACTGCATTTCAATATCAGAAGGTATGGTATTTTTGTTATTGACAAAGCAAATTAAATCATACAGCTAGATAAAAGAATTTGCATATTCCTGAAACTGTTGGAGGTGTCCAGTTGTCAATAACTTTTTTACACTGATTTGATGAAATTTCTTAATCATAGTGTACCATCTCATAAGAACATTGAAGTAAATCAGTCTGTATTTGGTTCTTATATTTGGGTGTCTTTTCCCACAAAATCAGTCTGCAGGTTCCTATTTTGCTATGTTCTTGTTTGCGGGGTTTTACTGTAGTAAGTATCAACTTTCTGTCGTTTTTGTCTTGAATAACTTTGCTGGTCAGCTGGTGGAATTGCTGACTTGCTCAAACTTGCTCAAACGATCAGACAGATTTCAACATTGTTGCCTGGGACAAATCCATGTTAAACCATTTGTTCAGGGCCTTGCACAGATAAAACAGCATCACTTTTAAATTTTTATCGTTCATTTTCATCCTTGTTAAACTGTTTCATAGCAAAATCATTCCTAGCGACCATATAGGCCTAGTAAAACTTAGGCTATACAGAACGAACACAAGATACGGGAAAGGATAACAGCACGCAATGAAGTAGCTTTTGAAAATTCCATTTTATGACGGAAAACATGAATTCGATGATTTCACGTACCTTTCCCTTCAATGTGAACCTTTTCACAGGTAACTTTTCAAGCCAGGTCCGACGAAAACAAACAATCACGTCAGCTCAAAATTTCCCGCCACAGCTACTAAGGCCTGGTACCCACTGACATCCCTGAAGGTCGCGGCGCATGCTCAGACGAATGTCGCCAATCTTCTCCATTCCATGATTTGATCTTACATTTGAACGAGGCTATGGATTGACTGGACTTTATCTCATCAGATATGGTGTTCCACAGAATAAAGCCGTTTAAAACAGTTCTGGCTGTAGGTAGCTGTAAAAGGTCTAGGCATTGTCAAGATGGGTTTTCAACAACACCAATAAGGTCATAATTGTAAACCGAGTTGTAGGCCTTTATCAAAGAGACTCGTAAAAAATCATGCGCAGTAATACTATTTAAATTCCAGGTACAAAAATCAAGTGTTTCCGGGCCGGGATTCATTTCTGGGTTTTCATGACATTTAGCGAAAACTTGTTACCTTGTAGCCAAGAATCCAGCTTTTTGAGGTCGCTATTAATAGCCTCATTCAGCCGAGTCAAATCGTGAGACTGGTAGCACAAACTGGTGTTATCAGCATACACGGACACGGTAGAATCTCGGACAGCTTGTGGCAGATCATTGATGTAGACGAGGAAGAGACGAGGGCCGAAACATGAACCTTTTGGAACACCAACTTCTATGTCCCCAATTTTTGAATCCACACCACTCACCCTGCAAAACTGTTTCCGGTTGGAAAGGTAGGATTTAAACCAAGAGAGTTCACGTTGCTGTACCCCGTAAAGCTCCAGCTTTTTGCGAAGTATGTTATAATCAACAGTATCGAATGCCTTTTTAAGGTCAATATACACCAGACCCACAAGCATTTCGAGATCCATTCCATTATGCCAGTCATCAATATTTTAAGCAAGAAAGTTACTGTTGAATGAAGGCACAAAAAGCAGGATTGGCCAGATCAAAAGTGATCATTATCATTCAGATACTGGTACAGCTGATTTGTTACTAATTTTTCAAAGAGCCTTGCGATGACAGGGAAGAGTGATATTGGTCGATAGTTAGACTTCTCAGCCTTATCTCCTTCTTTGAAAATTGGAGTAACTTTGGCAACTTTCCATGAGTCGGGAAAGAGACTTGTTTCAATGGATGTATTGAACAAAGGAAGCAAGCGAGTTTTCAATAAAAGGCAGCGCAAGCTTCAAAAGTAGCTAGAGATGTTGTCAGTCCCAAAGGTCTTTGCTGTCTTAACCGCGGCAAATGCATCCCTGATCTCCTGCACTTCAATAGTCCTAAAATCGAATCTAGCCTTGCGACCCCACCTGGAATACGGAGATGTTATTTTTCATATTCCAAATTTAGTGGAAACACTATTTTGCCAAGTTTGATGGAAAAATTGGAGTCAGCTCAGTATTCTGCTGCTCTAGCCATTACGGGAACACGGAGGGGCACATCGCAAGAGAAGCTGTACGCGGAGCTAGGTTGGGAGTCAAAGAGTTCCCGAAGGTGGAGCAAACGTCTTATGTTGTTTTACAAAATAACCTGTTGCCAGAATATACATTGGATCCAGTCCCTCAGCTTCAACAGCCGCATTACTCTCTTCGCAATCTGGATGTCATTGGGCGAATTAGGGCAAGAATAGAAAAATTCATATCTAATTTCTATCCCAATTGCCTGGCTGAATAGAATGAACTAGATCCAGAGATTAGACTTGCACCGTTGATTGGTATCTTTAAGAAAAAGCTGATTTCCATAATCCATCCCCCTGCTAAATCTGTCTTTGGGATTCACGACCCAATAGGATTATCTTACCTGACTCAGCTAAGAGTGGGTCTTAGTAAATTATGCTTTCATAAATTCAAGCACAATTTTAGAGATTCCATAAATCCAATGTGCCCTTCAAATGATGGTATTGAGACCACGGAACACTTTCTGTTGCTATACCCCTCCTTTGACGTTGAACGTCGAAATCTTCTCGCTAGAGTGTTTGAATTCCTTCGACCATATGAATATATCGATCTTTCAAATGAGGTTTTGACGCAACTTTTATTGTTTATTGTTTTATCCCAAATAGCCTCAACAGAAATATACTCGAGTTGACCCTACAATACATCCACGCAACTGGTCGATTCAATTAATATCACAGTAGAGTTTGTAAAGCTTCACTTAACCACCAACCGTCACTAAGTCCATTTTCGTAAAGCCTCTTGTCGTAGAGTCTCGTTCCTGTTTTCTTTTGTACGCCTGTTTCACACTTGATGTTAGGCTTACGTAGTTTAAACGATTATCAATCTTGACTACAAAAAGTATCTGCAAAATCAACGTCAAATTCGTCATTTATAATCACCTATGTGTGGCCTGACGTCCACTGTGAAACCGGCTCAAGTAATTATCAGTAAAAAGGTTTTTGTGTTAAATATTCATATTTACTACTGGTAGTTAAGGGTGCATTTAGGTGTAGTTGTATGAGTTGTATTTCTTAGATTCATGTTAAGTGCCAGGGGTAGTAATGATATATTGTTCCTCCTGGTTACCGTATTCGTAGTGTCGTACAGTAGTTCGTAAGTAGTGTTGTAGGTAATTTCATTATTGTAAACTTTTATATTGAATATATAAAAAAGAACAAAACTGTTGTTAGATTTTGGCAAGTAAACAAGCTGCATTCCTTGTTACATATTATACAGATACAGCACAACGAACACAGGCAATAATGTTGCGTCATTGCAGTACAACAACAGCAACGGGACCGATGTTGCCACGCCCGCACGATGCTGTGATGATTCTGAAGCACGAAGATAAACAATCACACAGAGATAAAAAATCACAAAGAGATAAACAATCAACCATTTAACGGTATGATTTTCATTTTTCTTCAATTCAAAGAACAAGTAGTGTTACTTATTTAGCAGTTAGGAAAACAACACAGCATAAATTGCCTCAGTTAAATCTAGGCACCACCATAATATACGCGATTGGGCCTCCTGTCTTCTGATCAAAGGGATTTAGATCAACATGCTTAAGCGTCTAATTACCACCGCCGGCATCCTACCTTGACTTCTTATCCAGTTTCGCTTCCTCTCATTTGTAAAGTACACAATGGATGGATCTAAGCATAGGCAAACGACATCAAAATTGTTGCTGCTTTCGCCAATCCTAATTATTGCGAGAGTTTGTAGCCTTGAATTCCTCAACAGCCTTGGTAGTATAATCAAACGAGTTAAATGATAGGGGCCACGTAAAGGGGTTGCTTGGCATACCTGATCTCTTTTGCTCTGGAAGACGTCCTTGCCATATTGCAAAGTAATCGATGGATAGTTCTGAACCAGAAATTCAACGGCCTTGGAAAAGAAGAAACAAATACAGCTCAATAATTTGATTTAATTTGAACAAAGATCTAAACGTGGAAATGATAAGGAAAGTATTAATGAATGCTTTCCTTGCCATAGTGATATCCCTCGATGTACTAATTGCATAGCAAAGATCCCAGGGAGCTTCCAGGATATTTTCTTGACACAAATTTAATATCACGAAGCTACTGAATTGTTTGGTAGCAGTTTCTGTTCAATTGATACCAAAATGAAAAGGGTTTATACCGTTTTACACCTTGTGACTAAAAAAATGTCCCTGTGTTAAAGAATCATTGCAACAATCTCATACTGATTCGCTATAACCATCGAAATTAATTTTTCTAACAACTACGAGATTGAAGCATCTTTTGTAGTCTTGGTAATTTTCAAGATAGTATTCTTGTGGTAAATTCGAAGGATTCAAGAACTTATTCTTGCACAATATCCAGGAAACGGCATATAACGCATCATCAAAAGCATCCCAAATAAAAGAAACGTAACTTGTTAGTTTTACTATTTTCAATAATCCTTTTTCAGAGCAGTAACAAAGAAATAAATTACAGTTTCTGCCTCAGTTTCAGTTCATCAGCTCACTTGCCACACTAATTCTCAACAGGATCTTGAATAGATTTCAAACTTCAGGGAGATTTGATGACGTGATTTTAGCCATTTTCTCGCTGTTCTGGATGACTGTCGGTTGCCACAAAGTTCAAGACACCAGATAGCGAGGTTTTAGTGATAAAAAATGTAATAGCGATTAAAATTGCCTATTTATCTTTGACTGAGAAAGAAAGGCAATCAACGGTATGATCTGCAATAATGGCTGAACTGTGTTGACAATAGGTAACAACAGGGCCATAAAAATTTTCGTTTCCTGTGCTTCAAAGCAGCGATCAGTGCATGCCCACTAGTTAAGTTTCATTTGATATGGAAAAACAGTAACATCAGACTCAAAAATGTATGAGAAATGTTGATACTAAAACTTGGTTGTAGGCCACAAAAGGTTATACTCCGTTGCTGTCAGCAGGTTTGTGATTGTGATGTTAGCATAAACTGTTGAAGCCAGTGCTTGCTACGTTGCGCAGAAATTTCGGTTACATATCCATATCAGTTATGTTTATGATTCTTTGCACTTTGGAGAAATTTACAAAGAACATGAAAAAGTTACTTTGGCTGCCGCTCAAATATCGATTTCTGTACGTTTCAAATTCGTCCTATCAAATAGCAGTTAAACCAACACAAAGCATAGAACACTTGGGTTTCATCCTAAGTTCAACACTGATGACTGATAAGTTAACCGATCAGAAAGCTATGAAGATTTATGAATTTTGTAAGCAAATTTATAACAAAGATGAAATGTTTATTATTCGTCAGGTTCCTCTTTGATTGGATCGCTGACTTAAAGTTTCCCAGGGGTAGAATTTGGTCAGCTTCAATACTGCTATATTGAATCTGACAAAAACACTGCCTTGAAGGAAAATTTTGGGAAGTTTGAAGCAAAAATGACACTTTCTGATTGCACTTTAACAGATCTGGAGTGGTGGATCCAAAATATAAACACTGCACAAAAAATCAGTCATGGTCACCTAGCGATTGTCATTTTTACTGATGCATCTAAGACATGGTTGGGGGTATCAAAGTTGAAAATAGTAAAGGCTCTGGAGGTCTATGGTCAAAAATGAGTCTGCAAAGCACATACATTCATTAGAATTATTAGCTATCAAGGAAGCCATAACATCCATGTTAGAATAATGAGTGACAATTACAACTGCTGTGTCATATATTAATGAAATGGGTGGCTGCAAATCCCCTCAGTACAATCAACTTGCAAAAGAGATCTGGAAATGGGCAATGGCTAGAAATATCTGGTTGTCAGCAGCCCACATTCCAGGTTGTAGCGATGTAAGTGCTGACGCACTCTCCCGAAAGCATAGTTACACAAGTTTTCCAAAAAATCCTTCCACGGCTCAATACCCTGTAGATAGATTTATTTGCAAGCAGGCTCAGTGCCCGGTTGCCGAGCTATGTGTCATGGAAACCTGATCCCATGGCAAAACACATTGATGCATTTACTCCTAATTGGTTTCAGTATGCATTTTATGCATTTCCTCCATTCTGTCTAATTTCTAGATGTATACAGAAAATTGCTCAAGGGAAAGCAACGAGTGTTCTAGTTATACTAATGAGGCCAAGCCAAGCATATTTCTCAGCAGTGATGAATCCATCTTATAGACATTCCTCGGGTAGTGAGGGCCCCTACCAAAAAATGTTATTCATCCGAAGGTAGCCCTTTCACATCCATCCCTTTCAAGTGGCAGGAGGATGTCATCAACAAGAGCCTACAGGGTGTCTCAAAAAATTTTTCGACGTTTGATTGAATATTAGAAAATAACGATACGCTGAATGGACCCTTGGTCAAGTCAACCTTTTCCTGAGATTTCAAAGTAATTTTTGACACAAGAATCTAGCAGATCCGCTAGAAATTCATGGAGTTACAAGCCTCTGAAGTTCAAGTTTGTGCGAAAGCTGAACCCGAGGCCTCGAAATGGCATTTTTAGTAACAGTCGCATAGGCCATTCTTTCTGTTATTTCTGAATCGTTTCAGGGTGAACCAAATGGGATTGAAACAGGTTTTCGATAACCTAACTGTCAAGCATTTGGATGCTTTGAGGAAACAGATTCAGTCTCTCATCGATTATGTTTTGAACCACTGTTTTTGGATTCATGCAATGTTAAGGAAATTTTGAGAATGATCGCAAGAATTGTTTTACTTTAGAAGTCCTATTTGGTTTGCTCTGATATCTACAAGAGGTAAGACATTAGATCAACTTCTTTTACCTCGGTCTTCGAGCTTTTTGCAATACCAGTAATCTGGGTGGTCTCTGGTTTCAGCTATCGCATATTTTTTATCTTTGAAAGCTCGCAACTCAGAGAATTTTCAAGCGATTTGCAAGATTTTGTCTCTAAAATTATTTCGAAATCTTAGGAACAGGATTATCTTCCCATGAGCCTGTTAATGTTATCGTCATTTTTCAATATTTAATCGAACGTCGAACAATTTCTTTGAGACACCCTGTAGGCCTTGCTCAAGCGTTCATCGACAAACGGCAGGAAGCAATGCTTGCCACTCGCAGAAAGTGGATAGAGAACCAATGTTCAAAATTCAAAAGGAGAGTTAAAAGGAGCTTTTGTATTAGGCTGGATAACACCTACATTAGTGTTTCAAGTTTCTCCTTGTTTTTCTTTTGCTCTTGGCAGGAGATGTTGAATTGAACCCTGGACCAACAGGAACGTCATAAAGCCCCGCTGAAAAGTCCGTTTTGGAGTTGCCAATGTTAGTTGCAGGAGGAACCGTACACCAAGGAGATACACCTTTTAGTGAAGAGTTACGTGGAAGACAGTGTGCCTTAATGGCACTAAGCTCACTTTCTTACAACCAGTATGAAACAGCAGTTACAAACTGGCAGCCTGAAACAGTTGATGAAATTCTAGACAGTGGAGATTCCCAGTTATTGGATGCATTACAAAGAGGATTTATCCCTGATGCTCCAACTTTGTCAGTTGAGCAACTGCCAACAACAGTGTTTTTTGCACAACCAAATGAAGATAGCAATGACTTGCCCAATGGGGCACAAAAATGACATATCTAAACCCAATTTGGTACTGCCACATGTGGCAAAAAACGAATTATCTAAACCCATTGTCCTTTTGTCACTTATGGCAACGAAAGTAAATACATCACAAACGCCCCTTGAGGCATCCAACAAAAGTGACTTTCCCATTGTGGAAAGAAAAAGTGAATCACCCATTGTGGCGATAAACAGTGAATTGCCCATTGTGGCAACAAAAGCTATTCCTAAGAACCATCAGCTGAAAGCAACAGCAAATTGAATGAATCTAATCAGCCACAAAGCTCAATTGCTTTTATTTCTCAAGGTTCTTTCAATCATGATACACAAAATGATAATGATTCACCATTCATTCCCTTGCATACGGCACCTGAAAATGTTTTCAGAGTTAACAACCATGCAATTTTCATATTAGATGGGGGCAATGGTATCTATTATTCACAATCCCAACTCGGGGTTTTACGTATTTGATTCTCATGCCAGAAACTCCTTTGGTATGCCAGATATGAATAGCAAAGCACTGGTGTTAAATTCAAGAAACATATTTTCCTTGGAGAACCACCTGCAGTTGTTGGCTACTTCACTTCATGCTACATTCTTTTAAGTGGTTTCTGTCACATTTCATAGCCTGAATTAATCAGAATCAAAGGGATTTGCTTTGACCCTAAATCCAAAAACAAGTAAGCTCTCAGCTTATGAATCTGAAAGACAAGAGCGACTTTTAAGGATGTGTTTGCATGAAGCCAAGAAACGAGCAAACGAAACTGAATTTGAAAGAGGAAAACGACTTTCAGAAAAGCAACAGAATAGAGCCAAAAGCTAGCTCATGAAATTGAATCTGAAAGGGAAGAGCGGCTTGCAAAACGGCGGCAGAATAGAGCCAAATGGCTAGCACATGAAGTTCAATGCGAAGGGAAGAGCAGCTTGCAAAGAGGCGGCAGGATAGAGCCAAAAAGCTGGTCAATGAAACTGAATTTAAAAGGGTGGAGCAACTTGCAAAACAGCAGCAGAATATTGAGAACAAACGAAAAAATGAAACTGAATTTGGAAGGGAAGAGTGACTTGCAAAACAGCGGCAGATTAAGGCCAAAAAGCTAGCAAATGAAACTGAACCTGAAAGGGTGCAGCAACTTGCTAGAAATTGGCAGAACAAAGCTGCTAAACGTATAGAGAAAACGGAGCTGGAAAAGACAGAGGAACTTCAAAAAGCTTAGACTGCAAAAGCAGAACAAGAAGCAACATCTGAAGTATGATAAAATAAATTACTTAGCAGAATTCAATGTAAGTAATGGTTCGATATATGAACAAACATGGGCAAAGATCAACATGAACAGATTTCATGAATCAACGAGAGTTGCAATAAAACAGTGCAAGGTTTGCCTTGAGACATGGCCAATGAGATCATCATCAGTTTTTGAAAATTTTCATGTGCACGATGTTCCAGAGATAAAACAACTCCCTAAAAGATTTCAAAGGAAAATGGTATGATCCCATCAGCAGTTCTACGAGAATTGCAAGGTTTAACTCAAACTGAAGAGATGCTTAATTGCACGTGCTCTCCCAATGATACGTGTTTGTGTAAAACATTGTGGACAAAGGGGTTACAGTGGGCATTGTATTAACCTGCCACAAAGAGTTGAAGACCTCGCTTCCAAATTACTACGATAGCCAAAGGATTTGGCTGTCATCATTGTTCAAATGAAAGGAAAAAATAATCCTACTAAATATTTGAAGGTAAGTATCGTTGTTCATGATGCATTGATGTGGCTGTTAACTCACAATCCATTTTATAAGGAATTAGAAATAGACCTAGAGGCATTGAATACTTTGCCAGAAAATGGCGTACCACAGGATTTGATTACGTTAGATACAGAAGATGAAATTGATTCAGGATGTGAACATGACAACCATAGTTTAAATGATGCTAGCAATGATGATCATGTTTACAATGAAACAACTGAAATGAACTCTTTTCTTCCACTTGCTGGAGAGCAGCAACAAGAAATCCAGGCAATAAGAAATGAATCATCAGAGCAACAGCAGTTACAATGGCTAACTGAAGAGGGGGCAAAGCCTTTGAGTGAATATGATACCCCATTTCTTGCCAGTATGGCATTTCAAGCTCTTTTTCCAGATTGTGTTGGCGATCCAACCAATGAAGCTTCATTGAGAAATGTTTCTTTTCAAGGCAAAATCAAGCACCTTCTAAAATTTAGTGACAATGTAAATGGAAAATTGATTTATCGTTTTGTGAGCCATCCAAGATTTCCTAACTGGTCATTGAACATGATTCAGAGAAAGATAATTCTTGAACAAAGTGGTATTTTTTTCAAACAGAATCCTACTGAGGCCCATCTTACAATGGATGAATTGCGAGATATGGTACAAAATAACAATTCAAGTGAGCTCATGGCAAAAATGTCCAGGTACGTTGGAAATGTTTCAGGTTCCAACCCTTACTGGCACAAAGTTAAGGAAGAATCAAATGCCGTTATAACAAACAAAGGTGCATCAACCATCTTTTTTGCATTCTCTGTTGCAGAAATGCAGTGGCCAAATTTGCATGACAATTTTAGCAATGGTTCTAAATCTGAAATTTCAGCCGAGGAAAGACGACAAAATGTCATTAACAATCCTCATCTTGTAGATTGGTTCTTTAGCCAAAGGTTGGAAGTAAAGCAGTGGTTATATGAAACAATGAATGCAGAATGGCATTGGTATAGATTTGAATACCAACACAGGGGTAGCATTCATTGCCATGGCACTGCCAAATTGAAAATGATCCAGGACTGTGTAAATTGACTGAGATGGCTTTAAAAGGCTTTCTTGCACAAAGAGCTCAAAGTGAGACAGGTACCTTTCATCCTGATGAAAATGAAATAATTGATGCTGGTAAAAATGCAGAAAGGAAGATCTTCCAATATGTTGACTGGCTTTTAAGTACAGAAAATCCTCTACCTCCAGACACTGAGACCTGGATTAAATCAAAGGCTCATCCATGTCAGAAAAGGCATCAAGATGTCAGCGAGTCAGACATTGAAAAAGATTATGTAGACCTTGTTAATACTATCTAGAGACATACAAGGTGCAGTTCAAGTTACCGTTACAGAAAGAAACAAGATGAGTCAGAACTGAAATGCAGGTTTCATTTCCCATTTGAATCTTGTCCAGAAACGAAGCTTGAATTTGAAGAAGTTCATACAAAGAAAGGTGAGAAAACTTTCTGAGCTAAGTTGTCACTAAGCGTAATGATTCTAGGCTTAATAATCATCAAAGGTGCCAGCTGCAAGGTTTGAGAGCTAATTGTGAAATACAAGTTGTTATTGATCATTATGCTTGTGTTGAGTATTTGACTAAATATGCAGCAGACGGTGAGTCAAAGTCACAAAGTATGAACCAGTTATTCAAAGCAATTCTTCAGAACAAAAGCAGTGAAAAATCTGCTGCAAAGAAGGCCATTAAAAAGTTAGCAATGAAAGCACTTGGAGAGATAGACTTCTCTGCACAGGAAACAATGCATTTACTAATGTCACTTAAGCTTCATAGTTGTTCATTTAAAGTCTTACTGGATCACGAAAGGTCCGCAAGCAAACAGATACTGATTCTATCATTGAAAATGAAGGATCTGATAATTTCGAGCCTTTTTCTTTCAAAGAAGTGGAAAACTCTGTAGTTTTACGACCATTAAAGGAGGTGGACGGTAGGAAATCTACAGGTGAAGATAATATTCCCCCAAAACTAGTTTCTCTAGCTCCGGTTGAACTCACAGCTCCGCTGACTAAGGCTATTAACAGCAGTATCCCTAACTCTCAGTTTCCAGAAAAAGGAAAATGTACATCTGTCTGTCCTTTAAACAAGGGAGAGCAAGATAAAACGGTTGAGAGAAACTTTCGGCCTTTGAGTGTTCTAAACGCATTCTCCAAAATATACGAAAAAGTTATCAAAAATAAATTGATCCCTCATCTCGATAAGTCTCTTTCCGTATTTACTGCAGCTTTAGGAGAACGCTAAAGCACCCAACACGTCTTGATAAGACTAATCGAAGAATGGAGATTAAGGTTAGATAACGATTACGTGGTAGGAGCTATCCTTGTGGACCTTTCAAAGGCATTCGACTGTATCCCTCATGACCATTTGATAGCAAAACTGGCTGAATATGGGCTTGATGAAAACTCTTAAGTATATATCTATTCCTACCTTAAAAGACGAGAGCAGTGTGTCAGGATAAATAATACTGCTAGCAAGTTTCAAGTCATTCTATCGGGTGTCCCCCAAGGCTCCTTACTAGGCCCTATTCTGTTTAACTTTTTTATAAATGAACTGATTTTGTTCGTCAAAAAAGCATCGGTTTATAAGTACGCCGATGATAACGCCCTTGTTCACTCTTCTAAAACAATTTCCGATCTTATAGATGTTATGGAGGGCGGAGCAAATATTTCTTTAGAACGGCTTAAGAATAATGATATGATTGCAAATCCTGAGAAATTTCATGCACTTTTGATTAGAAAAGATCAGTCTGACACCAGTGGTATTAATATCAGTATCCAGGGCAAGAGTATAAAATCGGAAGATAGCGTGAAGCTCTTAGGCACAAAACTTGACAAGAAGCTCAACTTTGATTCGCATGTTTCTGATCTTTGCCATAAAGCTGCAACTCAGCTTAATGTCCTGAAAAGGCTAAAGTCTTTTATCGGCTTTAAAGAACGAATGTATAGTTGAATTTTAATTACTGTCCGTTGGTCTGGAATTTCTCATCAGCAAAGTCCTTGCAAAAAGTTTTTTTTTATATATCAATAATCATTACATCACACATTACTAGCTACACTACTTACAAAGTCACTCTACCAATTACGCTACTTACAAAACTACTCTATTACACTACTAAAAACGATACCGCAAGGAGCACAATGTTGTGTCTACCCTGCGGCCATTTAACATAAAAATATAAACTACAAGCAAATATGAAGGGAAGGAGAGAAAGAAAAAGAAAAGAAAGAAAACCAAGCAATACATATAAGTCCCCGAATAGGTTGCAGCAGCTAAGTTTCAGAAGCATCATTTTATTCAAAACGTTGTGTTGCGTATATGTATCTTAAAGTTGCTTTAAGGATTTCAGAATTAGAATCAACGGACAACCTTTCATCACCATACAGTATCAATTTAAGCATTAGAGCATTTGAAAGATTTGGCAAATCATACGGTTGCAATGTTGAATTTACACCATTGAGAAGATCTGTCCTGCATGCATCGTAAGAATGGCAGTGCAGCAAAACGTGTTCCGTGTCCTCAACACCGTCGTTTGAGGGGCACATTGGATTCAATGTGTCTCTAAGATTGTGTCTGAACTTGTGCAGATTAAGCATACTGAGACCAACGCGTAACTGTGTGAGCATTGCTAGGCCTCTTGGGTCGTGAATGCTGTAAACTGGCTTGGGAGGAGGGCGAATAAGAGATAGCAGCTTATTTTTGAAAATGCCTTTTGTAGGTGATTCTCTTATTTCGTGGGAAAGCTTATTCCATTCGAGCAGACAGCTGGGGTAAAAGCTTGCACTAAAACATGCCGTTCGTGCATTGATTTGGCCAATTGCACCTGGATAACGAAGAGAATACGAGGACTGTCGTAATGGTGGAATTGGTATCCTTGTGTAGTCAGGAGTGAGATTATTGAAAATTTTATAGAAAAGAACGAGACGCCTATACCAACGACGGAGATTGAGTGATTCCCAACCAAGCTCATCGTACAATTGTACACGTGATGTGCCCTGCCAAGCACCTGTAACTGCTAGTGCTGCAGAATATTGAATAGATTCTAGTTTTTCCATTTGGTTAGAGAGCGTGATGTTCTGACTAAATTCACATACATGCTGTGGGGTATGATATATAACGTCACCGTAATCCAGATGGGGTCGGACATATAGTTTGTATAATTCATTCAGTGATTGTCGCGGCAAGTACTTAGAAAGGAAACGTAACATTCCTATTCCTTGTCTGGATTTACTGATGATCGCCTGGATATGACGAGCAAAGGACAACCTTAAATCTAGAACAATCCCAAGATGCTTGTGTTCCTCAACTTTTAAAACAGGAGTATCGTTAAATAGAATCCGCCGATGGTCTACGGTAATTTTTTTCCTAGAGAAGGTTACTTCCACTGCTTGTTTTGCTGGATCGGGATTGAAAGACATGCGCCAGTTATGAGCCCAGAGCCTGATGAGATTCAAGTCATGATTCATGTCTAGGGCAGCAGCATCAGGATCGTGAACGACAGTAAAAAGTGATGTATCGTCAGCGAAGAGTTTGACATTGCACCTCAGATTTTCAGTTAAATCATTTATGTACACCAGGAAGAAAAGAGGTCCATGGATCCAAGGATTGAACCCAGAGGAACACCAGCTGTGACATTTCCCCACTGCAAGGCTTTACCATTTAGGACAGTACGCTGCTTACGATCAGCTAAAAAGCTTTCAACTAGCGAAAGGAGCTTACCAGAAATACCACATCGACGCAGCTTGAAAATCAGGCCATCATGCCACACCCTATCAACTGCCTTTGATATATCAAGGTATACCGAGCGCACATCGAGGGGTGGATTGCAGTCAAAAGCTTCGAAGACAGTATGAACGATGGTTAGCAATTGGTTAATACTGGAATCTCCAGGACGGAAACCCGATTGATTTGGATCAAGTAAGCCATGCATATTTAGATGCTCGTAAAGAGTATCAAATATCAACTTCTCAAGCATTTTACCAAAAAGTGGAAGGAGTGAAATGGGGCGATAATTTTTCTTCAGGTTTTTACTACCTTTTTTATGTACTGGGACTACGTTTGCTTGTTTCCAAACTTGGGGGAAGATGCCTTTAGCAAAACAAGTTTCAAATATCATTCGAAGGGGCGGTACAATTGCATGATCACACATTTTAATCATACGTGCCGAAATATCATCCCAACCATGTGCTTTGCTTGGATTTAATGACCGAATGATTCTTAGTATCTTCTCATCAGACATTTGAAAAGCTGTCAATGGTGGAGCAAGTAGTGGAACTTCCAATGGAATTTCACTACCAGTATCTAGGGTAGTACATTGGAGCATAAAATAATCGTTAAATATTTGCGCCTTGTCAGTAAAATCCAGAACAAAGATGTCGTTCTCTAATAAAGGGGGAATCACTGGCACTTTAGCTTTGTTCAATATCTTATTTATCAAAGCCCAGTAGGATTTTCGACCAGTAGTAAGATTCGAAAGGGTTCGCCCTATTTTCGTGAAGTACCTTTGCTTAGCGTCTTCTAGTAATGTTGAACCCTGTGATATCATGGTCTCGATGTTCTCTCGCTTATCCTCTGGCTGACCATTTCTGATAAATGTTTTATATGCCCTGTTTTTTTCTGCGGATAAAATTTTTGATAGACTGGGTTATCCAAGGTGCCTCGCGTGGTCTAACTGTGACAGTTTTGTTAGGTATGAAGTTGGAAAAGATGTTTAACAGTATTTCGTTCAATGGTGCAACCTTCATATTGAGGCAAGCGACCTCTTCCAAGGTTTTACGCCAAGGGAACATTTCTAAACTTTTCCTTATTGAAGAGATGTCGGAACGGTCATAAAACCAAATTCTTCGGCTAAACGGTGGTGGTGCTAAATTGTCAATGCTTACTTTGCCATAAATGATCTGATGATGGCATTGCTCATGAAGGGAAGGATGGAAACCAGACTCGATAAATAAGTTTGGCTGGTCGGTAAATATTAGATCGATGCATGATCTGGATTCGCCCATGAAATGTGTTGGTTCGGAAATTAATTGATGAAGGCCAAGATCTGATGTAAAGGGTTCAAAAACTTTACCAAAGTCGTTTTCTAAATCATTTTCCCATCATTGAACGGAACGAGCATTAAAATCGCCCGTTATGATTACACAATGAGGATTTTCGGCAGCCATCTTGGATAGCATCAGGTCAAAATTCATCGTAAATTCCTCATACTCTTCTTGACTCTGGCTAGGACTTCTATATAAAACCGAAAAGAAGTATTTCTTCCTCTTGATTTGGATTTCACATACAATGCATTCAGATAGGATTTCGAGGTCAGACCGTTTCTTGGCTGGGAAAGACTCCTTGATATAGAGCCCAACACCTCCCCTCTTTACATTTTGAGGATGGTTGCTGTTGAAAAATGTGTAACCATCAATAGCCAATTTATTTTCATCCACGGTGGTGTCAAGGTGAGTTTCAACGATACCTATCAAATCATAATCATATACCGAATTATATGCTTCCAGGAGTGAAACTCTGAGAAACTCGTAAGCGCAAATGCTGTTTAAATTCCAAGAACAAAAATTGAGCGTTCCAAGATCTGGGCCAGGGTTAGTCTCGATGTCACCGCTTAATAAAATGATCCTGTAGCAACTCCATTGAGTGTGCATTGTATAACTTGCAATACAGATTGAATAAAAATAGCAATATTTAACAAGAAGATCAGTCAGGATTTTGTCTTTCTGAAGGATAAGGAGAGTACGAGGAAGTCGTTTAATAAGCTAAAGTAGCATGTAAAGTAAATTCTTGACATATGAGTATAACCGAGCAAATATGAGAAGAAAGTGGCACTTTGGATAGAACGAATACTTTGCAAAAATTTGGACAGACATAGAAAGAGGAAGCAAAAAGGTTGAAATAAAGATGAATATACAGCAAAATAGGTACAATTTGCAAATTAAATTCAGCATTGATAAAATTAAGAACCTTTCAACTTTTCTTTTTGCACACAGAGACGAACGGAACAAACCGATTGCTGCCCTTCATTGACTTACGTCAACCTGCATCACGAAGAAAAGATCTTCTCAACGGTGCCGTGCAACAATACATTTTGCTATTGAAAAGGCAAACGCTGCATGAGGTTCCTCGGACCAGACAAGCTGATGGAGGAGCAGGCAAAGGCTATTGTCATCATCCATTGAGTTGTAAGAAAGGCCTGACCATTGCCTCTCTTAATATAAATGGGCTTAGAGGGCACTTTGATGAGCTTCAATTGTTTTTACAAAGCTCGGGTATTCATATACTTGCTTTGAATGAGACCAAGCTTGTCCCTCAATACCCCAAGGAACTCAATGCGGTGGCTGGCTACCAGCAGAAACGCCTTGATAGGACTTGCAATGGAGGAGGTATCTCTCTTTATGTCAGGGACTCTGTAAAATTCAAACCTAGGGATGATGTCCCCGCTGATAATCTTGAGCTAATTTGTGTAGAGATTCAGCCACCCAAGAGCAACTCTTATCTTATTGTTTCATGGTATAGGCCACCTAGTGACCCTGTTGGTTCCTTCAGTAAGTTGGAGAGGGTTCTTTCCTATCTGGATAAAGAAGGCAAAGAAATTATTCTTCTTGGTGACACAAACTGTGATCTCACAATAACAGCCCCTGACCTTCCTCCTGGGAATAACTCTGAGCACATCCGCAGTCTCTATGACCTCTTTAGCCTCAAACAGCTTATTGAGGAGCTAACCAGGGTCACATTTACTTCTTCTTCCATCATAGATCACATTGCCACAATGTCTGCCAGGAACATCGTTGAATCTGGAGTGCACAAGGCTTCTATGAGTGATCACTATATGGTTTTTTGTGTCCGCAAGTTTGAGGGTGCGGTAAAGAAGGACGATAAAGTGATCACAACTAGATCTATGAAAAACTTCGACAAAGATGCATTTCTTGCTGATGTTGCTGGCATTTGTTGGGAGCGGGGATTTGATGAAACAGATGATGTTAATGTGCTTGTCACCCAGTGGTCAACCCTTTTCTCCTTGATCATTGACAAGCATGCTCCCATCAAGTCATTGCGTGTTTCTGAGAGGTACTGCCCATGGGTGAATGAGGACCTTAAGAGGCTAATAAGAAGCAGGGATAAACTTAAAAAAGCTGCTGTCAAAAGTAAATCTCTGATTCTTATGAGCTCTTATAGGCATATTAGAAATAAGATTAACAAACAAAATTCTGAGTTGAAAAGGCAGTATTTTTCGGAGAGACTTGCTCAAGCTAAGGGAAATATGAAGGAATCTTGGAAAACGATCAACCAGGTGTTAAATAAAAGATCTAAATCCACAAATATTGATCTTTTGAAGGGACCTGGAGGAGAAATTGTGAATAAGCAGGAAATCTCCAACACTATGAATGATTATTTCTGCTCAGTAGGTAAGGATCTCGCTAGCAAGATTGAGGATGCCCCTAACCCCATGCTTACAGGTGAAAATAATCTGAACCCTGATAATGAGCGCTTCAATTTTAGACCAATTGTAGTGCAGGACATTAGAGATGCAATGAGTAAGATAAAAACATCTAAGAGCCTTGGAAGTGACAACATATCTAGCTACTTCTTGAAGTTAGCTACTCCTTACATTGAAAACTCCTTGGTTTTCATGTTTGACATTTCTCTTGAAACAAGTCAGTTTCCTGATTCTTGGAAAAATGCTCGGATTACACCAATTTTCAAGGATGGGGATAGGGCTGAAAAGTCTAATTACCGCCCAATTTCAGTTCTTCCCGTCATATCAAGGCTCTTCGAAAAACTAGTATTTAACCAATTACACCAATATCTGGTTAAGTATAACCTTATTCATCCTGGTCAATCTGGATTTTTAAAACTCCATTCTACACTGACCTGTTTACTTAAAAACACTGACGATTGGTATAGTGGGTTGGACACTGGACAGATGGTGGGTACAGTTTTCATTGATCTTAAAAAGGCGTTTGACACTGTAGATCACGACCTTCTCTGCAAAAAGTTAGAGCACTATGGTGTTCAACAAAGGGAGCTTTCTTGGTTTCGATCTTATCTTTCCAACAGAAAACAGTACTGCAGAGTGGGTGGAGTCGATTCTGAAACTGGGGAAGTGGAAGTAGGGGTACAACACGGGTCATGTCTTGGATCACTTCTCTTCTTGATCTACATCAATGATCTCCCAAGTGCTGTCCAGAGTTCAACTGTGTCCATATATGCTGATGACACTAGCCTTTGCTTAAAGTCAAAAGATATTTCTCAGCTGAACGAGGCCATTAATGTCGATCTTGAGCACTTAGACTCATGGTTGAAGGGCAACAAACTTTCGCTAAATGTTGCTAAAACACAATCTATGTTGATCGCGACCAAACCGAAGCACCGCACGCTCAACAATGCAGCAGGAAACCTGAATTTAGAAATTCGTGACAGAGAACTGAACGTTGTCAAGAAGACCAAATATCTTGGTGTTCAAGTTGACAACAGTCTAGATTGGAAAGAACAGATTAAAGCTGTATCTAGCAAAGTATCCAGAGCCATTGGATTTCTAAAACACGATCTTGAGCACTTAGACTCATGGTTGAAGGGCAACAAACTTTCGCTAAATGTTGCTAAAACACAATCTATGTTGATCGCGACCAAACCGAAGCACCGCACGCTCAACAATGCAGCAGGAAACCTGAATTTAGAAATTCGCGACAGAGAACTGAACGTTGTCAAGAAGACCAAATATCTTGGTGTTCAAGTTGACAACAGTCTAGATTGGAAAGAACAGATTAAAGCTGTATCTAGCAAAGTATCCAGAGCCATTGGATTTCTAAAACACGCAAGGAATATTCTCCCAATGGCTTCTTTGAAAACTTTGTACTCAGGTATTGTGGAGCCCCATTTTCGATACTGCTGTTCTGTATGGGGTTGTTGTGGCACCACTGATATCAATCAGCTCCAAAAGCTTCAAAATAGAGCTGCTAGAATTGTAACAAATAGCAGCTATGATTCCACGAGTGGACCACTGATTGGCAGCCTTGGTTGAAAGACGATTCGTGACCTTGTCAATGAAGAGTCCCGATCAATGGTCTACGAGTCTCTCAATGGGCTTGCTCCTCATTACATGAGCAAACTTTTCACTAGAAACTCTACTGGTAACTGTCGTAGCCTTCGAAATACGGCAACAGACTTGAGGCTGCCAAAGAAATCATCTGCAAATGGGCAGAAGTGTTTTTCTTTTCGCGGAGCTAAACTTTGGAATAGCCTCCCAGCTGAGACCAAACAGGCATCCTCTATGAATATTTTTAGACATTGTTTATAATGGACTGACTGTTTTGTTTTTAGGTACTTTTCTTTTATTTTTAATAGATATGATTTTTTGCTTAGTTGTATTCATTGTAAATAGGTTTAGCGGTTTCTAACTTGTTTAGTTTTTGTAAGTTTTTATATGGAGGGCCCCTTGTAAATCAACCAGTTGGCTGAAGGGTCTCCCTTCCTAATAAATTGAAAATTGAATTGAAATTGAAATTGAATTGCAGCTTCTGCATATGAGAAACATGGGACCTAGATTTATTAGAAAAACAAAGAAGTGGGAAAAAAAAGGACTTGCAAAAAGTTGAAAAGATAAAGGAAAGGGTATTGAGATTTCTTTACGATGATCACACTAGCTCGTATGATGCCTTGCTAGTGAAGCCGGGCAGATATTACATGCATGTTTCTAGGCTAAGATCCCTCTGCAGCAAAATTTACAAGACTATGAAAGATTTAAATCCCACTTTCATGAAGGATTTTTTCGAATTCAAATCATCAACAAATCCAACTCGTTCTCAAAGAAATCCTTATGACCTACTGCATAATCAGGTAACTTACGGCCTTAGAACCTTGGCACCAAAAGTTTGGAACAGTTTTCCAAATGAGATTAAATCGGCTGATAACTTCGCTGCTTTTAAACGCTTAATTAAAGAATGGGAGGGTATCAAATGTGGCTGTAACGTCTGCAGGTACACAGAATCCTAATGGACACAGGTGCGGGATGGTTGGCCGGTGGGGTATCCGGTGTTCGGTTGGATGGCTGCCCTGTGCCTTGGTGCTCCCTTCTGTCGAGTGGCGGGCCTGCTTGTTGCGGCGCGGTTTTCCGTCCATCTGCTGGGTATCCTGCTTGCTTGACCATCTTGCACTTGTATGAAAGATTCCTTGTCTTCTTTTACAATAATCGAATTGGTCTTTTCAAGGGCCTTCCGATGGGACTGCAACTTTCAGCCTCCAAATTTGAAATACAATTTCTATTCCTTGGTGCTTCCATGACGAACTTAGTGTATTTATTTAGCTTTAGTTTTTCTTCGAATTTGATTAGCTTCTTTTTATATATTATATATAATTAGAAGCTATTTATTCATTCGAAGTAAAATAAGTCGACAACGACAACAACAGCTGATGTTTCAACGGAGTACTCCCTATTAGATGCATATGCTCACAGAGAGAACTATGATGATTCTCCTGAACTTGATAGCATGAATCTTGCACAATTTGCAAACAAGGACAAGGTATTTAAAAGTCAGTTAGTTACTCATCCAGGCAATTTTGTTCCTAGGATATTTCCGACAAATTCGTCAAGCCCAGCTGGATCAAATTTTGCTCTTTATTGCAAATTTCAGTTATTAAGGTATAAGCCATGGAAGCATTCACAGAACAATGTTTGGGGTTCTGAAGACCCATCAGATGAGACGCTAATTAGTGCTTGGCATGAGTTTCTCCAAACACCATGTGCGCAAGGAAATGTTCCAGATTGAGTGGACAAATTGCAGAATGTTGTGTTGAATCAAGAGCCACATTTTGAGCAACCTCAACAGCAACAAAGTGAAAGTCGCCAAGAGGAATGGATGATCTTAGCAGGATTGAATGTCACCAGTGACCATGCGCCTCATAGCTCTGCCAATGACTGGCAAATAGATAGAGAAAACTACACAGAAGAAACATTGCATGAAATGCCTCAGTGGATAAAAGATAAAAAAGATTCTCACACCTTTGAGCAACTTCTGTTTGATGGGGATATAAGTTGTCTCAATCACGTGCAGAGACTTGCATATGATTTAGTTGTGTCTCATTCCAATGATGATGATACTGCAAAGGACCCACTTTTCTGATAGTGATAGGGGTTGCTGGCACTGGCAAGAGTTACTTGATTAACACTTTGCGCAATTCATTGCAGACTAGATGCGCAGTCACTGCTACCATTGGGAAAGCTGCTTTCAACATTCAGGATGTGACAATACACTCATTGCTCAAGTTACTTGTACGTATACATGGTGATAAGGATTTAAGTGGAGAAAGCCTCTGAATTCAGTTTGCCGATTTACCTCCATTCTTTCTTGGAAAAAATGAAATAAGTAGGGTTGACAAAACAAAATACCTTGGAGTGATGGTCGATGACAAACTAAACTGGGGAGGTCAGTTCAGGTCAGTCAAGGGAAAAATTGCCAGCGGCCTGGTATCCTCACTTGTAGAAAGTCATTTGAGATATGCAAATGTAGTCTGGGGAGGTTTATCCGATACAAAAATGGAAGCACTTCAGCGGCTACAAAACAGAGCCTTTGATATAACTGACTCATCCAGACTTAAGAGTTTATGGGAAAGAAGGTCACTAAATGTAAATCAGGTAATGAATTTTGATCGTTCACTCATGACATACAAAATAATGAACAACCTTTGTCCCGAAATCCTGCAGAACAAATTTCAGGAAAGGTCGTCCATTTCAAAATATAACACAAGAAACAAAAGAGACCTGCATTTTCAAAGGCCCAACTTAGAATGCGCAAAGAAGAGTTTCTTTTATACCGGGGCACGAGCATGGAACAGTATTCCACAATCCATCAAAGATGCTAGGTCAGTAGCCACATTAAAAAAAAAGACTGAAAACTCAATTTTTGAGCTGAAAGACAAAATAACTCTAACACACGGATTCATGGAAGAGCAGTATCTAGGGTTAGCTAAATTAGATTCATATTGTCGTAACAAATTCCTGTATGTAGGCCTATTACTTTTGTTATATATGTTTTTGCTTACTGAATGAATCTTCCGTGTATAAATATGTTAAAATGAAATGAAACAAATGAAGACTTCAAGAAACATTAAATGGTATATAATACATAGTTATAGATGATTACTCAATGCTTGGCCAGACAACATTTGGATGGATTGACAGGCGAGGTAGATGAGCAACTGGCTATCTTAATAAATTACTGGGTGGAAAATCTATGATTTTATTTGGTGACCCAGGCTTATTGCCTCCAGTTGGAGATAAACCATTGTTTCATTCTCAGCCTTCTAGTGAGATTGGTAAACAGGGTTACTTTGCATAAATGATGTTTGACAAGGTTATCAAGCTTACTGAAAACCAGAGAGTATCTGGTGTGAGTGAGGAGCAAATTGCATTCAGGTACTTCTTATTTAAACTGAGAAATGGAGAAACTACATCAGATGATTGGCAGTTACTAATGACCCGCCAGCCGTCAAGTGTGATCAACATTTGTGAATTTGAGAATTAAATCCGACTTTTTTATAGCAATGAGCAAGTTGGTGAATTCAACTTTGAACAGCTTACAAAGTTACAGACCCCTATTGCATGCATTGAAGCAAGAAATTCTTCTGCAGGTGCCAAAAAATTGAGTTCAGATGAGATGTTTGGTTTACACCCAGTTATTTACCAAGTAAAACATGCAAACGTGATGTTGAAAATGAACTTGTGGCCAAGCGTTGGACTTTGCAATGGAGCCACTGGGATTGTAATTGATATTGTGTATCAAACAGGCAATGCACCACCTAGCTTGCCCAATGCAGTGATTGTCAAGTCTGATGGATACAGAGGACCATCCTTCAGTGATCAAGAATCATCGCTGGTTCCAATCTGGCCAGTAACCATAAAAGCAAACTTGAATGCATTTCATGAAAGGCAACAGTTGCCCCTTCGGCTTGCTTGGGCTTTCACAATTAAAAAAAAGTCAGGGAATGACCTTGTCACAGGCTTAGGTAGACATTGGCAAATCAGAGAAAACAGTTTGAATGACATATGTAGCTTTACGTAGGGTGAAAGCATTACCATCTCTTATAGTTGAACCAATGAGCTTTGAACGCCTTGAGAAATTCAAATCAGCTGCAACATTTCAGTACAGACTACAAGAACAGGAAAGATTAAAAAGACTAGCTGATGAAACAGCAGCAAGGAATGATTAAATTTAATCATGCTATGTAATTTTTGGTTGGCATATTGGACATGCTGTATGATAGTCAAAATCAGAAGAGGAACTTCATTGTAAGTTCTTTTTTTCTTTAGCAAGGCCAGAAAAGAGGGACAAGGCCAGAAAAGAGAAGAAAGAAGGAAGCAAGACCAACAATTAGGAAGAGTCAAGATAATCTCTGGGTGGCATTTCACTATGGAAATATCATCAGAGAAATGGGTAGGAATTTATCTGTTCTTGAAGCAGCGGCAGGGCCAGACAAAATTAGTGGGGGGCGAAACTGAAAAAATTTCAGATTGGGGGGCAAAAAGGTATACCCACACGTTTTTATTGCATTTTTCAATTACAATTGTTGCCAATTTTAAAGAGGGGGGGGGGCAATTGCCATTCTCTTAGAGTATCATACCCACAATTGGCTATGCCACTGTCTTCAAGTATCATTTGCTTCGCAAGAAGTGATTTCTCTTGTTTTCACCCAACCTGCAACATTTTTCAGAAATGAAGTCCTAAGAATTTTTCTAGAACGAGGTCATAATTTCCAATAGAAAACAAAGTTGTCGAGCGTGTTGTACGTCGATTGTATCAATAAAAGTATAAATTTGTCAAATATTCGACTTTGTACGAAGATAATAAGTTAGTTACAACGTTTCGAGCTTAACTCTTCATCAGGTTAAAGGAAAACAGTAGAATCAAGCGCAGATCAATAGATTCGAAGGGTAATATAGAAGGATAGATAAGTGATTAGGAGAATGCCAGCAGAATAAGGCATAGAATGTGAAATGGAAGAACCGTGATAGTGAAGAGAACAAAATAAATGGGATAATAAAGGAACAAGAAGAAGAAGAAGAAAAAACCACAGGTGAAGGAAGACGGAACGGAAAGAAGGAGCACTGGTGTAATACTACGAGGGATATGAAAATTGCTTCTTGAGTCATGTAGGCATAAGAGTTCCAAGCTTAAAAATGATACATTTCTCTAAAGTTTTGCGTTTGATTGAGTCCAAAGGTGCATAGCAAAGACCGGTTATTGTCATGTCTGTGACGGAATGGCTGTCAGTGTTGAAATGCTGTGATACGCTGGAATCAGGGACATCATTGCGTGATTCCTGGAGGTGAACCTTCTTTTCTACGTTACGAAGATGTTCTCCAAAACGGGCGCTTAACTGACGCGATGTCTCGCCAATGTAAATCATGTCACATTGTTTGCAGCTGATGCAGTACATTAAACAAGCAGATGAGCACGCGAAATTAGCATTGATGTGGAAGGAATTGTTGTTATTGGTAATTGTTGTTGAGTGAATAATGTGCGTACATGTACGGCATTTCGCGTACGGCATTTCTTCTTTTACTCGTTAACATCAATGATCTCCCGCAAGCAGTCCTGGATTCCAACGTGTCCATGTATGCTGATGATACTAGTTTGTGCTACCAGTCTCACGATATGACTCGGCTGAATGAGGTTATTAACAGTGATCTTGCGAAACTGGACACATGGCTACAGGTAACAAGCTTTCGTTGAATGTAGCATAAACTCATTCGATGCTTATTTCCTCCAAGCAGAAACACAAAAGTATTCTCAAGGGTCAAAATGAAGACTTGAAATTGAAAATACGTGATAATGAGCTGGAAGTAGTCAAAAAGACTAAATACCTCGGTTTGCAAAATTGACTGTTCTTTGGATTGGAAAGAACAGATCAAGGCAGTTTCTGCCAAGGTCTCCAGGGCAATAGGATTTCTAAAACATACCAAGTCTTTTCTTCCGAAAGAAACTTTGCAAACTCTCTATACAGGTATTGTGGAGCTTCACTTTCGATACTGCTGTTCTGTCTGAGTCTGCGCTGGTTCAAAAGAAATTAATCAGCTACAAAAACTTCAACAGCGTGCTGCTAGGATAATAACGAACAACAGCTTCGATGCCCCAAGCAGACCTCTTATCGAAAAGCTGGGATGGAAGACTGTTGACTAACTGATTTCCAGTGAATCTAAGACAATGGTCTTCAAGTCCCTAAATGAGCTGGCTCCACAATATCTGTGTGACCTGTTCACCCGAAAATCGCTCTACTCATCATATAGTCTTCGTAATACGGGGACCGACTTGAGGTTACCGATGAAACGGTCAACAAACGGCCAGAAATGTTTCTCTTATAGAGGTGCTAAGCTATGGAATAGCCTGTCAGCCGAGTCAAAGAAGGCAACCTCTCTGTATAGTTTCAAAAAAACTATTTAGAAACAGATGCCATTAGACACTTTTTCCTTTCACTCTTATTGTAAATTTTGAACATTATTGTATATGAGTTTTAGATATTGTAAATAAGGTTTTATAGTTTAATTCAATTAATAGCTTCTTCCTTTTATATTATATATTGTAATTAATGTTTTTATCGGAGGGCCCCTTGAAAATCAACTTGTTGAAGGGCAAACCCTCCTTAAAGAATTACATATGAAATATAAAATATGCAGGGTGTTGTTCCAGATCTTTCAGTTGTTGATGGCAATTTAGTGAGGACGA
This sequence comes from Aurelia sp. 4 Dawson et al 2005, assembly GCA_964019985.1. Classification (NCBI taxonomy): domain Eukaryota; kingdom Metazoa; phylum Cnidaria; class Scyphozoa; order Semaeostomeae; family Ulmaridae; genus Aurelia; species Aurelia sp. 4 Dawson et al 2005. The sequence continues at coordinate 7,109,927 of OZ026509.1, forward strand.
GGATCTCTTTGATATTTCGGTCGCGTTTGTATGCCATAAGAGGCAGGGATTGGAAAATGTCAGCAGTTTCATCATCGTCTGTAAGGTGATTGAAGTTGTTGTATAATATGTGTTTGACTTGTTGGCTGAGTGGGTGGAAGGCGGCTTCTTACGTTAGGGGTGAAACTTTTTCCATGGCAGAAGTGGTGACTGTGGTAGGGTAGTTGCTGTTGTCGAAGAAGGTGGACATCTCTTGGGTTTTGGATTCAAAATCTTCTTGTTCGGAGCAGAGGCAGCGTAAACGGCGGAATTGTGAGTGTGAGATGGAATTTTTGCAACTGTGTGGATGTGAAGGATTGTGGTAAAATAGCAATGGGCGTCAGTTTCTTTGTAGTGAATGGAAGTGGTGATTTTGTCATCGGAGATTGAAAGCAGGATATCCAGGAATGGCAAGCTATTTTCTGTGATTGTGTGGGTGAATTCAAGGGTTGGATGAAAATTATTAACAAAGTTGATGAAATCTTGCAGCTGGTTGAGCGGAAGTGATGTAGCGCCAACGATGTCGTCAATGTACCGCATCAAAAGGCAAGGCAGGGGGCCATCATAACTCTGTGAGATGAGTTCTTCTTGATATCCCACGAAAAGGCGAGCATAGTCTGGGCCCAATCTGCTTCCCATTGCGACACCAGAAGTTTGTATAAAGGCTTCATCGTTGAACAGGAAAGCATTGGTAGTCAGATTACATTGGTTCTCTCAAATTTTGCAATGGACTACTCGGACGTGTGATTTGAGGCTCCGACCTTGCGCCGCTATCTATAGGATAAAGACCGTCAAAAGTTGCAAAATTAATTAAGAAACTTCAACTATTATCCAATGGCTCCTAAAAGAAATACCACAGAAAAGAAGCAACAAGCAACTGTACAAGATACAGAGGAAATCCAGACTGGTAGCGGAGGGCATGGACTGGGTTTGGGCCAAGCTGGCCTAGGCACTGGCCCAGGCCTGCCTGCAAGCAAACCACAGTGGCTGGAAACCGCATTGGAAGGATTAACAAATAAATTCAGCTTAGTGATGGATTCCAAGCTATCCAATCTCGACGTGAAGATAACAAAACATCTCTCATCAATTGAGGCTAATGTCGCAGTGCTTAAAGGTGAAATAGTAGATCTTCAAGAAAGGCAGGTTGAATCATCGAACATCACAGAAGACCTTGTCGCACGTGTCGATGGACTAGAACAACAAGTTCTTGAGCAAGAGAATAAAGTGAAAAACTTAGATAACAGCCTAGATGATCTCAAAAACAGGCAAATGCGAAAAACACTCGTGTTTAGAGGTTTTCCCGAAGGATGCGAGGGTCAGGACTCTTGGGATAATTGCAAATCTTTCTTAACAGCATTTATAACTGACCTAAAGCTTGATCTCAATGTTGCCGTTGAAATTGAAAGAGCCCATGGTGGATCAAAGAAAAGTCAAAATAATGGGTCAGCTAAGCCGAGACCCATCTATGCTCAATTTCTTCGATGGTCTGATGCAAATGCAGTTCTGCAATCAGGCACTACAGCCTTGATCAAATCACCATACATAATGGGAGGTAAGGAAGTTCCAATATTTATTGATCAAATGGTGACACCGAAAATAAGAGAAATGCAGAACAGCTCCATGAAGATCAGAAAATATCTTCGCTCAGTTCACCAAGATTGGAAGCGCAATGCCCGCAACAATAACAGCTTTTTTATATCTCCCACTGTCCCAGATGAGGTATCTTCTATAATCCAGTCACTCAAGAAAAACAAGTCTACTGGGCCTAATAGCATTCCAGTTAAATTATTGAAAATTCTTGACCCTCACATCTCTGTACAACTCTCTCAGATCATCAATGACTCATTTCAAAATGGTACCTTTCCGGAAAAGTTAAAGATTGCTAAGGTTATCCCTATATTTAAGAAAGGTGATGCTTCAAAAAACTCAAATTATAGACCCATATCATCACTATCAATTTTCAGTAAGATCTTTGAAAAGCTTATGCACCAACGCTTGTACAATTTCTTAGAACTTCATGAAATTCTGTTTCAAATGCAATTTGGATTCCGTAATGGACACTCTACTGATCATGCACTGATAAGTTTAAGTGAAAGAATAAAATTTACACTTGACCCAAACAGAGTGGGCTGTGGAATCTTCCTTGACCTGCAAAAAGCCTTTGATACTGTTAACCATACCATCTTACTACAAAAACTGAGTCACTACGGGATCAGAGGCACCTCACTCCTTTGGTTTCAATCCTACCTGACAGGTAGACAGCAGTATGTTCCGGTCAACAATCATTCTTCTCAACTAGGGGGCATTACATGTGGTGTCCCTCAAGGTTCTGTACTTGGCCCGTTGCTTTTTCTAATTTATATCAATGACTTTCCTAATGTATCCAAAGTTCTCTCATTCTTCTTGTTTGCTGATGATACAAATATCTACTATGAATCTGAAAACATAATAAAGCTTAAGGATAAAATAAACAAAGAGCTGCTGAAAGTAAAGTCATGGCTGGAGATAAATAAGCTAGCTCTAGACATTGAGAAAACAAATTTTGTTGTATTTCACTCATCTAGGAGGAAATTGCCTAATGATATCCAAATTAGATTTGGCAAAAAACCAGTTGCTAGAGGTAGGTATGTTAAATTTTTAGGTGTCCTGATGGATGAGCATCTCTCTTGGAAATTTCATATTACTGAACTAACTAAGAAACTTTCAAGGACAACTGGGATCTTCTTTAAGATCAGACACTACCTTCCACTTGACATTCTGAAAAATCTCTACTATTCCATATTCTCTTCTTTTCTAAGTTATGGTTCATCAACTTGGGGGCTCTCCTATGATACATATCTTGCACCTCTTTTCTTATTGCAGAAGAAAGTACTAAGGTCTATCTCTTTTCAGCCTCTCCTCTCTTCCTCGACACCAATCTTCCATTCCCTGAAAATTCTGAAACTAAATGATATGATTAATCATGAAATTCTCAAGTTTGTTTACAAACAGAAGCGCCGGGAAGGGGGGGCAAGGGGGGGGGCGGCCGCCCCTCCAATGTTCTCCAGGACCATTTTTCTAAATTTCTGAATGGCCTTAGATCAATAAAATATCTTGGTGCCAAACTCTGGAATGGTATTCCAACTTTTATCAAAATGTCAGTTTCTTTTAATATCTTCAAGTCAAAATTGAAAGAATTTCTCATTAATGGCTATGACCTCTAATTCCTAACTCAATAAAGAGTAAATCATTCTTTGGAGCTATTCTGGTTTTCTTTTCTTCCGTTTTTTTTAGTGAAAAAATTTTGTTTTTCTTTTTTAGTTTTTAGATGGGGGGGGGGCTCTCTCTCGATTAGTTTATCTACCAGAGAGCTCCTCCTTAGACTAATATATCTAAGTACATAATGTTAAGTAATGTTTTCCTATTACATTGATTTATTTAGTGGTTGTCCATGTTCTTGTTGTTGTGTAGTATGTATTATTGTCTTATTTATTTTAATTTAGGTAATGTTTGAAAGAATTTTGGAGGGAGGTCTGGTGGTTTCACCAGATCAGGTAGTTGTGGCCTTAGACGCTATTAGCTTCCATTCCTATCAGGCTCTTCCAAAGGCTATCTCGAAGCACCGGAGGAGTACGGTTTGGCATAGGTTTCATCTACAAGTGCACGGCAGCGGTTCTCGCCCGTTCCTTCCGGGGAAAGCAGCCTTGCGGCTGCGAGTAGCAGACTCAGTAATGAGGTCGTGTGCTCGGGGATGAGCATCCCTTAAAGTTCGAGGCATGCATGACCCATCGGCGTGTGGACTATGCTCTGGTGCCTAGACAAATGCTCCCTCTATCCCTAACAGGGTAGTTGTAGTTCCTTTGGCGATCATCAATCGTGGTGTTTCGACATAGCGAACAAGAGAGCTCCGCTGGGAGGCAGGGCGGAGGCAGTTGTGTAAAGGCAACTTTGAAAAAATGAAGTTTGGCTTCAAACACAACATCTGATTGGCGGAAGAGCAACAGCAAAGTTACCAACGGCAATGGGAAAATGGCCAGTATGGTCACTGCATCTGCTGGTAGGCGTTGCGACCACCAGTATGAAATCTAGCAATCAGAAAAGTAACTATGACGAAAACTCGAAACACCAGGGTTAAAGTCCCTGCATTGCCCATGTCTGCTACAGTTGATGATGCATTACCGGGTAACCCGAGACCTAATGACGATATGCTCCTAAACTCGTCAGAGCGGAGTACATCTGATAGCACATCCAACAAAGCAGGCAAACAACTCATCAACTGCCGTCAATCATCAAATATCGCTTTTCAGAATGTACGTACACTGCGCAGCAAAGAGAAACGCTCAGAACTTGCAAGGCACTTCAACAGCCTAGGTATAAGTGTTCTTGGCATTGCAGATCACAAGATCATTCACGAAGAGAAATACCAAAATGAGCCGCTGTATAACTGTTCACTTATCACAACATCTGCCTGGAGAAACAGCAACGACGCTGCCTCTGGAGGAGTCGGACTGTTAGTCACCAAACAACTGGAAAATGCAATCTTGGACATTGAACCAGTAAATGAGCGTATTCTCTGTGCACACTTTAATGGCAATCCATCAACCACTGTCATTGTGCATTATGCCCCTGTTGAGGGAAGTGAAAAGGCTGAAGAACACTACGCCGCACTTGCAAATGTTATCAACGCAGTACCCAAACACAACGTTACTATTGTCATTGGTGACTGCAATGCACACATCGGTAAAGACGCTGCCAAATACACGTACCATGAAAGAACAAACAACAATGGAAAGCTTCTTTTACAAATGACGGAAGAGACCAACATGCTCATAACGAACACCTGCTTCCAGAAAAAACCTGGGAAGCAATGGACCTACATATCTGACATGAGTGGCACAAAATCACAGATTGACTATATCTTAATCAATCGAAAGTGGAAAAACTCTGTACAAAATGTTGAGGCATACAGCAGCTTTGCAAGCATTGGATCAGATCACAGAGTTATTACTGCTCGTATAAAGCTAAGTCTTCGTTCTGATAGACCATCACCGAAAAGAAAGTTATATGACTGGGGAGTCTTGAGAACTGACGAGTCTCTTCAAGAACTCTACTCTGTGCGAGTTAACAACAGGTTTTCAGAGCTCAGTAAAGAATCCGGAGATGATATTACTAGCAGGTATCAGAACCTGATAAAAGCTAACGAGGAAACTGCCAACAGTATCATACCAACCAAAAAAAGAACTAAAAGATCCGTTCTATCAAGTGATCCTCGCATAACTGCTGCACGTGAAAATGTAAATTTGGCCTTTGCAAGATACGAATCGAATCCTGACACCCATAACAACGATATTCTGCAAGGAGAAAAAGCAAAGTTGAAATCAAGCTATGATCAAGTACTTCAGGAAGAACTCGAAGTCTTGATCAAACAAGCCGAGGATGCAGATGTGAGAGCTCAACATGCAGAAAGCTGGAAAATCATCAACCAAATCAGTGGGCGCAAAGCAGCAAAGAAGGGTATAATCAAAGGGAAAAGTAAGGAGGAACGTATCAGTAGCTGGTACCAGCACTTCAGTCAACTGCTCGGCAAGGTACCTGTAATCAATGACCCTCGAGAGGAATTCCCAACTGTCTTCAGTAACCTTGACATTAAAACTGGACCCTTCACAATGAAAGAGTATCAGGAGGTTAAAAGGAAGTTGAAAACAGGGAAGCTGCCGGGCTCTGACGGAATTCCTCCTGAAGTTCTGAAGTACTGCAATCTGGATAAAATCATTCTCGATTTCGCCAACGAACTAATGATCAACAACGAAAAGCCCCAGCAATGGTCAGATGTAGATATCAATCCTCTACCAAAGTCAGGTGATCTTAGTCTCACAACAAACTACAGAGGGATTGCTCTCTCAGCAGTGGCAGCAAAAATGGTGAACAAAATGCTCCTTCTCAGAATACAACCAAAACTTGATCTTCATCTGCGCCCAAATCAGAACGGATTTCGACCCAAACGTTCTACTACAGCACACATTCTAGCTCTGAGGAGACTGATAGAAGGCGTCAAGAGGAACCATCTAAAGGCTGTCATTGTGTTTGTGGACTTCAGCAAAGCTTTTGATAGTGTGCACCGTGGAGTAATGCTCAAAATACTCAAGGCATATGGTATACCACTACAACTTATTCAAATCATCTCTAAGTTGTATGAAGGTACACGGGCAAGGGTAATATCACCAGACGGGGAAACTGACTACTTTAACATCGTAGCAGGTGTACTTCAAGGAGACACACTGGCCCCATACCTTTTTGCCATCATAGTTGACTACCTCATGCGAAATGCCATCCATGGTAAAGAAGAAGAACTAGGATTCATCCTGCAACCAAGAAAAAGCAACCGCGTACCAGCTACGGTTGTTACTGACCTAGACTTTGCGGATGACATTGCCCTATTATGTAATGAAATCCATCAGGCACAGGAGCTATTAAAACGGGAAGAAATAGAAGCAGACAAGGTCGGCTTACGTGCGAACGCCACGAAAAAAGAAATCATCAGCTACAATCAACATCAACCGCAAAATGTCATCTATGCTCTCAACGGCGGACAGATCGGAAGAGTGGACACCTTCAAGTATCTTGGGGGTTGGATGAAGGACAGTGCAAGCGAAATGCTAATCAGAAAAGCGCTAGCTTGGCAAGCATGTCACAAGCTCCAACCAATCTGGTCATCTTCACTGAACAGGGCATTCAAGACACGCTTATTTCTTTGCACAGTGGAATCTGTGCTGCTCTACAATTCAGAAACATGGTCCCTTACCAAACAAATGGAAAAGAGTCTTGATGGTGCATACACCAGAATGTTGAGGATGGCCCTAAACGTGTCATGGAAACAGCACATGACAAATGATGAGCTCTACGGAAAATTGCCTAGAGTAACAGCAAAGATCGCTAAACGTCGCCTCCAACTTGCGGGTCACTGTGTGCGCCATCAAGATGAAATAGCCTCAAAATTTGTGCTCTGGGAACCCATGCATGGATATGTGAATAGAGGAAGGAAGCCAGTCAATTACATCGACCTATTGAAATGTGATACAGGACTCTCAAACACTAGCGAGATACGCGCAGTCATGCGAGACAGAGACGTCTGGAAGGGTTACGTCAAAGCTGCTCGTCCGGGAGGTCGACCAAAGTAAGTAAAGTAAGTTAGGTAATGTTAGTTATTGTATTGAAATGTACTTAGGTATATTTGTTAAATGAAATGAAAACTGAAAACTAAAACTGTCAGAACTAGTTCAGCCAGGCGAACGAGAGTGGCAGTTGGAGGGACTTGTATTTCACGTTTTTTCGAGGAAGTGCTTGAGAGCAAGGCCATCTTTGTGTGGAATGACTGTATACAGGGATTTTTGATACGTCGCTATTTGAGATGTGGGGCATGATACGGCAGAGGCAATTGGACGTCCTGGGTTGTTGGCTTTGTGGATCTTTGGAAGCATGTAGAAGAGGGAAGTTCTGGGATATTGAGAATAGAGTTTATTAGCATTTGGTGGTAGGTTATTGGAATTGATTTCTTCGTTGACAGTGGTGATGATCTGGTTGTTAAGAGATTTGGTGGGGTCCTCGTCTAGTTTCTTATAAGAAGGAGAATTTAGCTGTGAATAACCTTCTTGGACATACAAGTCTTTGCGCCAGACAACGATGCGGCCTCCTTTGCTTCAGTCTCCCCATCCCCTGATGTCAACATCATTGATAACCTCTTTCCCAAGAAATCACATGGACCCCACGACCAGGAGAGTATTCTGCCCTCGATTTATATATAGATAAATGCCGATAGGAGATTTCTAAAATTGAGTTGAAGAAGAAAACAAGTACGTCAAACCTTTCTAAAGCTGAATGGAAAGCACTGAAATCCTTAAAATCCCGTCTAGCCATCGTCATTAAACCAGCTGACAGTTTGTTTTTTCAGGATGTTGGCTAAAAACTGTATTGGCATCAGCAGAAATTGATACAAATGTGCATTCAGCACATAGCAAAGGTGTGCACTAGCAAGTAAAGCTGTTGCAACCATTTCTGCTGACATGAGAATTCGAACTGTAGGATGGAATATGGAATCAACTTTTCAAAAATTCTATGACAGACCAGTTGCATAAACGAAACAGATGAGTACTTCTGTGTTGGACTGAATAGAAAGTGGAGAATTTTGCTTAGTCTGCTGCATATTGAAAATGAAATGAATAATTCATGTTTTGTGCCTACTTTCGATTGTCATGGTAATTCATATAAAAAATAAGCTTTGGTAGAAATTAAAATCAAGCGAGACTTGTCTGTAAGTTGAAGTTTGATGATAATTCTGCTAAATTATGTGTTGCAAGGCGAGTGTCTGTAGCGTCCCTACAGCGACCCATCCTTTTTTCCTTTCATTTTATAATTCATCATGTTACCTCCTCCATCAGGATAACAAAAGGATCTTTAAAGCACTGGCTCGCGGCCATGCGTGTGCATCTCATTTTAACCTTCCTTGCAACATATTATTTGGCAGAATCATCATCAAGCTTCAACTTACAGGCAAGCCTCGTTTAATTTTGAAATGAGTCTCGTTTATATTGAACCAGCAGACAACATAACATCGAAACATTCATTCAATCAGGAAAAATGCAAATTGGTAATACAAAAGAGGCTTTAAAGGAGTCCTTTCGGAATTTTATCATTAGGCATCGCGTTTTCTTAGAAACTTCTAAATGATATTTCGCAGAATGTCGTTACAGATTTATCCTATTAGTGGACACGACTGTTCAATTAGCTGCTAAGATTACTAACAACAAAAAAATTCTGCCTTTGAAGATTATGGAAATTAGCGCAAGCAAATAGCAATGGACTTTGCAATTTTAATGCTACTTTGATGTGGGAACGGACGCTTTTATTATTACTTATTTCTTTTAACTTTTGGTGCATCATAATACAGAATTTGGCCATTACGTTAAATGTTCGGAGACTTGTCAAATTTAGTTAGTTGTCAGAGTTGCTTTTCAAGAGAGTTTTGAGAGTAGGGATCGTAGTTGATAGATTGATTAATGTCATGGCCGCCAAGGCAGTTATTTTTGTGAATGACGTACTTTCTCAATAGTCCGTAGACCTGGCAAGATGGGACAGTGAGGTGCCCCAACCTTCTGGTCCACCGAGCTATGCGGATGTTGAGAAGTTATATTTTCACATTGTTGTGAAACCATCTCAGGAAGTACCAGAAGAAAGACATCTTATAGAAAGAAGCGGTTTTTTCGAATCATTGAGCTCAACAGCAACGTTGATGACGAGGACACAGGACACAGGACACACATTGTAACGCTGTGGAATCTTCATGCAGCGAGACGAGCTCAAGGACTACTTCGGCCATTTTGTTATTCATATACGCATCAACCCACAACTCAACATTAGCTGATAAATAAGATAACAATCTACAAAAAACAAAAACAAACAAATTTCATATCTATCTGGCCTAATCCAGTTGCATATAACACGACGACGAAAACTAAATGTTAGCATATAAATATCGTACCAGTTTGGCCCATTCATTGCTCGAATTCCCATTTTTGTGGCTTCACGGCTTGATTTTCTTCATCGACAGGTCCCCTCTTCCGCTCCGTTTCTTGTCAAGCTTTTTGTTCATTCAAAGTTTCAAAATTCGCAAAACAACAACAACAACAGCAACAACTGCGTCTTCGCAGCAGCTACACACATTGATAACAGCAATGTTGTAATTGTTGAAATGTTTATCCTGTATAACTATTCCTTTTATTATTATTATTATTATATATCATTATTATAGGAATAGCGAAGCTTCCGAAATTGGAAATGAAGAAATTAAATGGCAAAGCATATGATTGGAAAGAGCTTTGGGATTCGTTCAAAAGCTCAGTTGACAAAAGTGAAGAGTTATCAACTGTCGACAAGTTTGCTTATGTACGCCATTTATTAGAAGACCATGGAAGAGCGTTGATGGCTGGATGTTCATTGAAAGAACGCAATTATCAAGATGCATTGAATTTGTCAAAGGACGGATTTGCTAAACCAAAGGTAGTAAAACAAGGGCATTTGAACAAACTTGCACACTTACGTCCGACGAGACACTTACGTTTGCGTCACACTTACGTTTCAACGAGAGAAACGTGACACGAGGGACGTCACGTTTACGTTTACTTACGTTTACGTCACATTTACGTTTCAACGAGAGGGACGTGACACGATTCAGAGGATTTTATGACCAGAGCGAGGCCAATTTTCGCATTCTAGAAGCATTTGGCGTTAGCATGGCGTCATATTTCTGCATCGTTGTTCTAATTTTGATGGAGAAATTGCCAGCAAATTTTAATCTCAGCATGGTTCGAGCAACAGAAAATCGATCAGAATGGGATATGGCAGAATTTCTTGATGCATTTCGAGAGGAACTTCAAATCTGGGAGATGCATACGCCGATTTTGTGAAGTTTTGGGGCTGGTGATGGCAAATCAGATGAAGCTAGGCCTAGGCCAACCTCGAATGCAGGAGGATGGCAGCAGAGCAGCCGAGGAAACCAAACGAAGACAACAACGGCTTTACATAGTGAGACGCGGGAACATAAATGTGCATTTTACCTCGGAACACACGAAGAGACTGCTTGTAAAAAAGTAGCAGACACTGAGGAACGCAAGAACTTAATCAAAAAGTTTGGGCGTTGTTTTGTGTCCTTGAATAAAGGTCACCGTACCTTTATACGTACCTATGGGCGGTTTCGTTGGCGGTATTTCATTTCATTTTTCATTTAATATTATTTATACACAAAAGAAACCCTTCAGCAAATCAAAGTATACAATATCTAATTACAATGATAAAACTCTAAGAATAAAAACCTAAAGCCCTATAAACCTAATAATTGCTGTTCTTCCAGGGAGTTGTGTTTGAGAGTCTAGCTCTTTAGATGCATTTTTAGTTGTTTTTTAAAATGATTTAATGTCGGTAGCTCACGAATTTCGGCAGGTGTATCATTCCATAATGTGAGAGCTGCGTAATGAAAGCCTTTTTTGGCAAATTCAGTCCTATATCTAGGGATCTGGAGATCTTTACAGTGCCTCGTATTGTGGGTCGAGTGAAAAGATCTCGGTTGGAATTTATCCCATAGGCTTTCAGGGCATAGTTTGTTCATAATCTTGTAGGTCATGACATTCCGGTCATAACGGAAAAGATTTTCTACGTTCAACCATGAAGTCGACCAGCCATCTTTTATTCTTGCATTTGATATTATTGAATAGGCCCGGTCTTGAAGGCGTTGGAGAACAGCTAGTTTAGTTTTAGACAGATTACCCCAGATGACATCAGCATAACGCAGATGACTCTCAATTAATGCATAGTATACATTACACAGTTGTGATTGCGGAACGACATTTTTCAATTTTCTTAGAGCTGCAAGTCCTCCACTCATTTTACCTTTGGTGCGCTTAAACTGTGCATCCCAGTTTAGCTTTTTATCAACTATGACTCCGAGGGATTTCGTCTTATCGACTCTTTTTATGTCAGAGTTATTTAGTTTCAGCACTTCTGGCAGTTCTAGATTTTTGGTTTTAAGCGGATGCCCTATGATCATGAATTCAGTTTTTTTCGGATTCGGGCTAAGTTTGTTCACAATGAATTCAGGCTAAGCTGAAAGTCCACATTGCATTATTTTAACAGGCGATCTCAATTGTAGATCTTCAATGTGGTGGACTGAGGATATTGAACAGCCTGAGGGTACTGCTTTGGACGAACTTATAGAAACAAATGGCCTGTATCAATTGATTGAGGAGCCAACTAATATAAGAAATGAAGGCTGTTCTTGCATTGACTTAATTATTACTGACCAACCCAATATGTTTATTGACTATGGTGTTCACCCATCCCTGGACGAACACTGTCAACATCAAATTATCCACGGTAAACTGAATGTCTCTTTGCCATCTCCCCCTCCATATGAGAGAAAAGTATGGGACTATTCCAAGGCTGATGTTCAAATGGTTATTGAGTCAATTAACAAAATCAACTGGACAGCTTGCTTTGATGGGCTAAATCCTGCAGAAATGGTAGATATATTTACAAATTCTCTATCTGAAATTTTTTCGGAGTATATACCTAATAAAGTTGTCAAATTTGATGATAGAGATCCGCCGTGGATGAAGAGGGAATTAAAAACTGCTATTAAGCGCAAGCACAGAATATATGCTAAGTTTGTTAGACGTGGTAGAAAGCAAGAAGACTGGGACCATGTTAAAAATGTCCAAAACTTAACATCAAGAATGATTACCAATGCTAAAAATGATTATTATCTTGGTCTTGGCAGAAAGTTATCGAATAACGTGTCTGGGGCTAAATCATATTGGTCCTTATTCAACAGACTTCTCAATAAAAAGACAGTTTCTAACATACCCCCTCTTATTGAAAATGGCTTATTTATTATTAATGTAGAAGCAAAAGCAAATATCTTCAATGAGTTCTTTGTTGCTCAATGCAGGGAGATAGAAACTGGTAGCACTATCCCTACATTTATTCCGCAGTTTCCATCACCTTTATTAAATATAGATATCAGTAGGGAAAAGGTGCTTCGAATCATTCGTTCTCTAGATACTAAAAAGGCACATGGATGTGATGGAATTTCTGTTGCCATGATCAAAATATGTGATAATTCGATAGTAGATCCTCTGTGTTGCATATTCGAAAGATGTCTTGAAACAGGAATTTACCCTTCCCAGTGGAAGAAAGCAAACATAATTCCTGTGCATAAAAAGGATTGCAAACAGAACAAGAAAAACTACCGCCCAAATTCCCTTCTTCCAATCTTTGGCAAGTTGTTTGAAAAGCTATTATTTGATGCCATCTACGAGCACCTCTGTATAAATGGTCTTATATTGCCTCATCAATCAGGGTTTCGTCCCGGTGATTCAACTATCAATCAGTTACTGCTAATCACACAAAATATCTATAGAGCCTTTGATGAAACTCCTAGTAAAGAAACACGTGCCATCTTCCTTGACCTATCAAAGGCATTTGACAGGGTCTGGCACGAGGGTCTAATTTAGAAGTTGGAATTCAATGGCTTACATGGAAACGTTCTTCGGATTGTTAAAAGTTTTTTTGGCAGATCGTAAGCAAAGGGTCGTATTAAATGGACAATGATCAAAGTGGGATACAATATCCGCAGGTGTACCTCAAGGATCAGTTCTTGGATCACTCTTGTTTTTGATCTACATTAACGATATAACCCACAATGTTAAATGTGGTATTAAGTTATTTGCCGATGACACGTCATTGTTCACTACCGTTCAGGATGAAAATGTAGCTGCACTTGACTTAAACAGAGATTTAGAAAAAATTAACTTATGGGCATGGCAATGGAAAATGCAGTTTAACGCTGACAAGACAGAGGAGGTTATATTTTCATGCAAAAGGAATAAGCCAATCCACCCCGGTCTTAAATTGGGAGAGGAGGTCATTGCCTCAAAATTGGAACACAAGCATCTTGGTGTTATTCTTGACTCAAAGCTAAATTTCAAAAGTCATATTCGAGAGGCTATCTTAAAAGTACGCAGAGGAATCGGTTTGTTAAAATACCTTTCTAAATATGTATCAAGAGAGGTCCTTGATCAAACCTATAAGCTTTACGTGAGACCTCACCTAGACTATGGAGACATAATTTACCATAAATATGACCCAGATATGCAGCTGAACTTTACAAAACAACTAGAACAAACTCAATATAAAGCAGCACTAGCTGTTACTGGAGCGTGGATGGGTACAAGTAGGCAAAAGCTGCTTGAAGAGCTCGGATGGGAAACACTTTATAACCGAAGGTGGTGTCGAAGATTATGTCATTTCTTTTCAATAACCAGATCCAAAAGCCCAGATTACCTCTTCAATGAGATACCTGAACATCGCTCAGTTGATTATAATTTAAGAAACCCGCGTTGTTATGAGCAAAATGTAGGTAGAACTATGCGCTTTTCTAGCTCTTACTTTCATAACACAATATGTGAGTGGAATCTGTTAGAGAAATCAGTACAAGATTCTCCTTCTCTCGCCGTTTTCAAGAGCAAATTGCTTCGGATCATTAGACCTGAGAAAAACCCTGTTTTCAATATGATATTTTGGGAATCAAACTACTAACAAGGCTTCGAGTTAATTTCAGTCCTCTGAACGAACATAGATTTAGGCATAATTTTGACTGCTTGAGTCCAATATGTATTTGTGGTACAGGAAAGGAAGATAATGAGCATTACCTCCTGCACTGCCCCCAGTTTACAGCTCAGCGCCAAGATCTCCTTGGTCAAGTCTCGGATGTCGGATATGATGTTGCTAGCATGAACTCAAAGGATTTCATTTCATTTCATTTTTATTTATTTAGGCACGGTAGCCCCGTCAGTCCATGAGAACTGCTTTTCAGGGGGCAGTGGCACAAACGTTACCACTTTACGATTTGATTCTTCTCTTAAAGGTGGCAAGAGATGGTGCCTGTTTAACATCAAGTTCAAGGCTATTCCAAAGCTTAGGTCCACGAAAAGATATAGCCCTCTGCCCATTGTTAGTTTTTCGTAAAGGTATCGAAAGATCAGTTTCGGTGTTTCTGAGTTCCCTGACATTTCGAGTCGACCTTTTTTTAAACAAGCTGGAAAGGTACTCTGGGACGAGACCGTTTAGCGATTTGTACACTGTAGTTGCGGTTTCGCCTCTAATGATGTCGCTTACAGTAGGCCATTTTAAACTTTGTATCAAACCTATAGAAGGGGTATCAAAATTGCTTTTCGTAACGATTCTAGCAGCTCGATTTTGCAACTTTTGTAAGGTTTGCAGCTTGGTCACCCCGCAGCACCCCCATACCGAACAACAGAACCGAAAATGGGGCTCGACGATACCCGAATACATTTTACTCAATGTGTTTTGAGGTAAAAATTTCCTGGAGTATTTCAGAAACCCAATTGCACGAGAAACTTTGGTACGGACATTGCTAATGTGCTCTTCCCAATTTAAGTTCTTATCGATTATCACACCCAGGTATTTTGCTCGGTCTACATTTTCAACTTGAGAGCCTCCAATAAAAAATTTTGGATGATCAACAATTTTGTCAGTAATTTTCTTAATTTTGGGCTTGGAGCCTACAACCATAGCCTGAGTTTTTAGGACATTCAAAGAGAGTTTATTACCTTGCATCCATAGCTTCAAATCATTCAGTTCACTATTTAGAGTTTGTTCTATGTCTACTAAACTTGAGGAGGAATGAGAAATACTCGTATCGTCTGCGTACATCGTCACTTTGCTGTTCTTTAAGGCGAACGGAAGATCATTGATATAAATCAAAAACAAAAGAGGGCCAAGACAAGAACCCTGGGGCACACCGCAATGAATATCTTTAGTTTTGGAATATATCCCGTTAACTTTGCAAAATTGCTTTCTGTTGCTTAGATAAGACGTAAACCAAGAATTTTCTAGATTTTCAACGCCATATTTCCTCAGGATCTTTGTCATTTGTTGTTATATGGGAACCCAAATGAAAGTACCTTTGCAAACAGATCATTCTAGAAGCAACTATTTCTTTTATTAAGACTTCTGGACGTTTCAATTAAACTTTCTGGAAAAACAGCAGCCTAAGCCTTTTTCTTGACTGGGGTGCTCCCGATATTTGCGTGGGCAGTCTCTGCTCATCGGACTGCTGCTGCGGGGGCGTTGGCTGGGGGAGTTTAGGATTAGTTGGAAGTTTTTTAGTTTCTTTTTCTTTTCTCCTCGGAGTTGATCTCTGTACCATAGATTCCATTCTCCCTGCCGGTGCTCTCGTGCTTGTGGTTTGGTGGGGGGTGGGCTGTTTGTGCGGGTTTTGGGGGTGCTTCAGTTTCGATTTAGCTTTTGTTTCTTGTTCTTGTTTTGTTTGTTTTTTGTTGTTGTTTTTTTTGTTGTTTCCTTTTCTACTATTAATAAGGTGGTTGCAGGAGAAAAGCCCTAACTTTTTTGATAATCTTTAAATTCCGAAAGTTTTTTTCTCCTGCAACCACCTTAAGCTACCGTTAATATTTTGTAGAAAATTGTAAGTGGCATTTGTAGTGAGGACCCGGTGACCTTGTGTCTTTCCTCGCTACAAATGTCACAGTAGTTGTATTGAATTGTTGTTTTTAAAATTTTAGATTGATAAATAAAAAAAAAGTTTATTCACCCGCATCCACTCAGAGAGTTCGGAAAGCTCTTGATGTGCGTCCTCGACTAGTTTCGCTACATCATCCGATGCAATCATTATACTGGTATCATCAGCATAGATACTAGCCCGGGAGAATTTAAGGCACTTTTCTAAGTCATTCAAGTAAATGATGAAAAGAAGAGGGCCTAGACAAGAACCTTGGGGAATACCACAGGTTACGTCTTTGGCCTTAGATTGCTGACCGTTCAGAGAGCAGAACTGTTTTCTATTACTTAGGTAGGATTCAAACCAACTCCCAGCTTTGCCTCTTATTCCATATGCACTTAATTTTTTTAGTAAAATACCGTGATCGACCGTATCGAAAGCTTTCTTGAGGTCAAGAAATATAGTGAGATTGACATTACTTTGATCTATGTTTTCGTACCAGAAGTCTGTGCTGCTTATGAGTGATGTTATCGTGGAGTATAACTTACGAAAAGCTGCTTGGTTGCATGTAATACTCTTATTGATCTTGAGAAAATCAAACAGCTGGTCGTGCGTTAGCCTTTCTAGCATCCTTGAAAACACTGAGATTACAGAGATGGGCCTGTAGTTATTTACATCAGTCTTTGGGCCCGACTTGTAAATTGGGGTGACTCTCCCTAATTTCCAAATATCAGGGAAAACACCATTCGCAAGTGATGAGTTATAAATCAGCATAAGAGGGTGAGCGATAAATTCGCTCGCGTCTTTTACCAAAGTTATGGTAATTTTGTCAGGACCAGACGCTTTCCCGTTCTTTAGCTGATTGATAGCATTCATCACATATTTTTTGTCGAATGGTTTGAACAGCATTTCTTCGTTTACTGGCGTAACATGCTGCAAGCAATTATCGCTAGGTCTCGTTTCTATGCTTCTTGCGAGCTTTGGTCCAACAGATACAAAGTGGCAGTTTAAAGCTTCAAGCACATCACGCTCTTTTGTCAACGTTTTGCGTCGATTTCAATACTGGAAAGTGTCGTGGACTTTGCATCTTTATCCAAGACCCTGCTTATTGTTTTCCACATTTTCTTTGGATCCCCTTTATTTTTCTCAATTAAACCCTTGTAATAATCCTGAATAGAATATCGAATTTCTTTGGTTACTTTATTCCGCTGCTTACTATAAGCTGACCACATTTCAGGAGATTTTGCCGCTATTTTTTTCAGTCTGTCCCTAGTCTCCATCGATTTTCTAAGACTTGGAGTTAGCCAAGGAGCGAATTCTGATCTTACCCTCCTCTTCTTAATCGGAGCATGTATATTCAAAAGTGATTCGAGAATCTCCTGAAATGTGCCAGCCATGGCAGATGGATCATTAGCAAAAGGGGTAAGAATGGTTTCCCAATCTATTTGTTGCAGGTCGTGTTGGAAAACTGCCTTGTCGTATTTCTTCATTGTACGAGATTCGACTATCTTTGGCTTTGCTCTTTTCTGCTTTATTCGCCAGGCATTTATTTTCCTTATTCCGTACACCAAATAGTGGTCCACCATCCCAGTTTCTAGGACGTCAGCGTCTAAAATACATTTGGAGTTCGAGGTAGAGAAATGATCAATGAGTGATTTGCTTACTCTTTGTTCACCTAGTTCGGTTGTTGTTACTGCGACTCTCGTGTACTTTTTAATTAACTGCTCTATTTGATATTCTGAATACACAAGCTACAGTTTTTTGTATTAGCATTTGTGCTATTCTTAAAATCGCAGTTTGTGTCGCCAACAAGGATAATTTCCTTTCCTTCCTTATCTAGGTCTCCAAGAGATTCTCGAGGTTTTCGAATGCTGCTTCATCAACCCCAGAAGTTGGGGGTCGATACCAGCAGACAAAGAAAAAAGGCCTTGCATTTTGTTGCTTTATCTCTAAGGAAAGAAGCTCTATATTATCACAGTTCTGTTTGATTTTGGACTCAGGAAGGGTATCTTTGACATAAATTGCGACTCCTCCCCCATTTGCGTTTCGGTCGTTACGGAATATCTTGTAGCCCTCTATCGATACTTCGGCATCTCCAATGTTTTCGTCTAACCGGGTTTCGCTAAGACCAGTTATATCAATATCATTGTCATGCAATGTAATGCTGATTTCATTCCTATGTTTTCTGAGGGAAACTATGTTAAGGAAAGCAATCTTAAGACCATTCCTCTTCCTCGAGTGATGCTCCCCGCGTCCATTAGTGCTACTAAAAGAGCCAAGACACCGTTAACAGTATTTTATAAATTTATTCAAGTTGCCTGCAAACTTTCTTACTCCCCCTTCATTCAAATGCAAACCTTTACTTTTCAAGTTACTAAATAAAACATTATCGTTTTCTATCATATCGAAACCATCAAGGGGCAATTTTTCAGACAAAAGCTCATTCAGTTGAGTAACCTTGGAATTGAGCTCATGAGAATCCTTTCTTCTGAAAACAGCAGAAAAGGCAATCTTTGCTTTGGGATTATTCTTCTGGATTGCTCCAAGTGTATCCATTGTTTCTTTGCATAATTCTTGAGGGGTTGTTGACGCAACATTGTTGGTAGCGGCGTGCACTATAATTACATCACTATCTACTTTCCCAGTTTGTTTAACTGCTTCTTTTATTCGCATTCCAGGCTTGAATTTCTTCTCTACAATGTGATGTTTGTTCTCCATTTTTTCATTGTTCGCATTTCTTAGTTGCGAGTCACCAACAATGAGAACCTTAATTTTCTTGCTTTCTGCGTTGTCAGTTGCTTGTTTTGTTGCTGTAGTAGAACTGTTTTCAGATTCAACAGAGCTATTGTCGTTGGACTTCGTTGTGTTTTTGCCCTTCTTTTGTTTCTGGTGTCTCGCATCTTTGGAAACAGTTGCGTCTGCTCCAGTGGGATTTAGATCTTCCACGTTATTGTCAGGGCTTTCTTTGTTTGTTTGTTTGTTTGTTTGTTTGTAGAATTGTTTGCTGTAGATACTTTATCTTTTGGTTTCGAATTAGTGCTTGTAAATACATTGCTTTCTTGAATCAATTTTCTTTTCAAAAATAGCTGCACATGAGGTAGCTGCACATGAGGCACATTGGGGTCAACTTGAAGGTGTAACACATCACTGAACTGTCTCTCACCATTAAAAACTTCCCTGTACTCTGATACAACTTGCTCTCTTGTCAGATTTCCTTCAACTGAATTTCTAACTATTGATACATTTTGTAGATTTAGAGTTATCAGCTTCATTCCTTGTATCACCTTTGCTCCTAACATTGGACTGTTCTCTTCTTTCACAATCTGAAATTCGATGCTTTACTTCTTATAATTCTTTGGGTTTCTTTAACTAATTCTTATTTTCCCAATAGACTCAGTAACTGTACTGTCGTACATGCACAGTGCAGCATTAGATTTGCATAAGCCTGCCAATGTCTGATCATTACTGATTTCTTTATACTCTCATACAGATCAAGCATTGACAGTAGCTCCAGTATCGAGTTTAAACTGAACTCGTTTACCATTAATAATCATAGTAGCAAACAGTTTCTTTGAATACTGCACATTCTCCTGCTTATCTGTTTCTACAGCAAAAATATACTCTCAGCTGAACCATAATCATCAAGAATTTCAGGAATATTGTTCTCATACGCAGCGTGAAATTTCTGTCTCTTAGCTTTGTTTCTACAATTAACTGCAAAATGATTCATCAGCTGCAAGATTTTCCCGGCATAGGTTCCAAATCTTTAAGTCTACGAAAAAGGCGGGTGTAAAATTCGATGACCTATATCTTTAAACAGGATGACTTGAAAGAAACTTTAGCCACTTTTCTATGATTCTACAGTTGGACTTTTTCGAAATCTTGAATATTTGTCGAAATTACAGCCTATTTCATATTTCAGCTCATTTTTATGATGTGACGTCATCAAATTTATAAATCACAAACCAGAGGAGTGAAAGAGTTTTGCTTGATACCATATTGTAGGCATCCATAAGCTATGATTTTCGTGAAAGCTACTTGATCTTTCGTCAACAAGTTTAGAAATAAAGATAGTTTAAAGTTATTTTCGAAAACTTGCTTGAATTCTTAAAAAAGAAGAAAAACACTGTAATTGTTTTCAATTTTTTTTGTTTTCAATTTATTTTGAGTGGGCTTGTCAAGATTTCTAGCTACTGAAAGCTAACTTAGGCCCACTTTGCATGCCGCATCCAGGCATAGGACCCCTAGTTTAAAATCCCTTCCGAAGGACGACGAGGTGAGTTGTGAGGTCAGGCCTCCGAGGTCACCCATCCGGAGTCTGACCTCACTCGACCAAACTTAACTTCAGTCACCTGACGAAGACTGTATAAGCGACTCGGCCACTCACCCCTGAGAAGTGAAAGAGTTTTGCTTGATACCATATTGTAGGCATCCATAAGCTATCGTTTTCGTGAAGGCTACTTGATCTTTCGTGAACAGGTTTAGAAATAACGATACTTTAAAGTTTTTTTCGAAAATTTGCTTGAATTCTTAAAAAAGAAGAAAATTTAGAGGATTATAAAAAAATATATATAAGATTTCAGAAAATTCCAACGGCAGATTTACTATAGAATAGCTCAAGTTTCGTTGAAGCCATTCAGTTCAAAGAAATAGGTCATAGAATTTTACCAGCTTTTTAAAGATTTGAGACCTATGCTGACTGTCCCCAACATGGGCAATCTTCTCTCTTTGTAATATGCTTTCTCCCACAATATTTGCAATAAAAGTCCTCTGAAACTAGTTTCTTTGCACCTTTAGAACCATGAACTGGCTTCTTTTTCATCACATTAGCATCCTCCTTATTTCCAATAGCTTTGATTTGGATTGCAATGCCTTCACTTGCTCTGCAAATATCGAAACATCTGTTAAGTGTTTATTCAGACTCTGGTAGCAACTGTTTCCTCGTTGAATTTCTCTGATGCCCATGCGATTCTGTCGCGAATTAAATTCTCTTCCAAAGCACCATAATTGCACGTCTTTGCCAAATTTCTTGGCACAGCTACATAGGAATCAATAGAATTATTCAGTTCCTGATCATTCTTATTAAATTGGTATCTTTCATATGCTTCATTCGTTTCACCAATACAAAATGTCTCCAGTTTCTGAATGACAACATCCAGCTTTGTGCAAAGTTTAGACCATCAACAATTTCCAGAGCATTGGGATCTAAACACGTCAACAAAGTCACGGTTCTCTCTTTGTTTACTTGCTTAATCAATCTCGATGCTATTTCATATTTGTATCAAACTCTTTTGAATCTCTTCCATCGATTTGCAAGATTGCCTCTCATTTCCAACTTTGGAGGAAACGGCACGTTTTGCAACATCGGGGTGGAGGGTCCACAACTCCCGCTTCTTCATCGTCAATCATGGCTGTAGGAAGCCTATCTGCGACTCTCCATTCTACTGCAAGGTTTCGAATACACTTTGAGGCAATTTTTAACCACTTTTAGTACCATGTAATGTTCTGTGAACCCGTCAAAATCGGTAGAGAAACACGAGAAAGGACTAGGCTCTTATATGTTCGGCATCACAGTAAACAACTCAAATTTCACATCTCTCGACATCATAAACATCACAATTTCTAGTCATGTGACACAGTCACATGATACTACGATCAGGTGACATAACATCAAACATGTATCGCGATATGCGATAATCAAGCAACAACATGGAGTTTTTGGCTAGCCTTTTTACAAAGAGCCTTGACGGGTTGCTCGAAAGAAAATGATTGATCAAATGTTATACCGAGAAGATTTTCCTCTTTGCTTTCTTTCACACAGGCCTCGCCTGTTTCGATTGTTGTTTCATTACTCCCTTTTGCACCAAAAATCATTAACCCTATAGTGGTTGGGCTATTTGATAATCCTATTTTGGTTGGGGGGGGCAAAAAAGCCCCCCCTACCTAACTCTTGACTGGTAATAGGTAGAGTGACCAAATTTTGTGTGCTAATAGCCTCAGGCATGTACTTTCTGAAAATGTAAAAATTAACCTAAGATTGACCCTCATTTTTGCTCACGTCAGCATTTTCCTTTGTGTGGTCAAGAAAAGCGGCAAAATTGACTAAAATCAGGAAAATCGCGATAAAATTAAATTTGGAGCACATTTTCCACCCAAACATGATAATTGTGATAGAATGCATCAAATAACACTACACTACAAAAGAAATTTGCAAAATATTCAACTTACGTTCCTTTTTTCGCGATAATTGAGATTTGAGAATTTGCGATTTTTCTAGGGTCAGTCCCAGAAAATTGTCTCCCGCCCCCTCATTTTTCAAAATATTTTAATGAAACTTTTTGAGAAGTTGTACAATAAGTAATTGCAAAAAGTCAAGAAGTTTCATGGCTATAAATATCTTCCTAGCAGAGTTATTAAACAAAATCTACTAGGGGGGGGGGCAAATTTGCCCCCCAACCAAAATAGGGTTAAGTGGCATTTGTGTTAATTGGTTGTGAAACCTCAAGCGGCTCTATGGTTGAAACCTTAATTCAATTTGGTATTCTTTTTCTATTTCAAAATAGACTTACTTTCAAAGCTTCACCACTAGCTGGATAGCAAAGCAGTTTGACTGCGTCTTCACCAATAAATTGATTATCTTCCATGAATCTTAATAACTTGTCACTTGTTGATGATGTACAGAAAGGAGAGCATAGTAGCGACTGAAAAATATGAATGAGATTGACAAATCATTTGTCAGTTGCTTTGTGTTTATTCAGAAGGATAGATAGAATTCTACATCAACTCAGGGGTGGCGCCAGAAAGCTTCCGACAGAAGGGCTGGAGCTTCCGACAGGGGAGCTAAAATGACTGAAAAAGGGGTGTTGTCGTGCGATATTTTGCCAAAGTTCTCCGACGAGACCCCAAAATTTCCTCCGACCGGGGGGGCTAGATGCCTCCGACGGGGGGCTGTAGCCCACCTAGCCTTTCCCTGGCGCCACCCCTGCATCAACTATTTTCTTTGCTGTGTTGACTTAACACTTGAAAGCAACGACTTTGCGAAAGCAATGTTGCTCAACTTAGGTGGATGGTATCCAATACCTAAACTATCTTATCCTTTCCAGCATAGATAGCTCTGAGCTCTAGTGCCTGATCACAGGATAGTACTGGGTGAGTCAAAAAAGCTAACGTGTTTGATGGGCTGTAAAATAAAAACTATAAGGCCGAAAATCAAAACTGAAACGCTAATTTATCGGTCAAAGGGGAAAATTTTGTTTTGGAAAGTCACTCATCATTTAGACCCAGAAATTAGCAAACTGCCAGTAAACTACATGTTTGGGAACGAGGATTTTACAGTCCATTCTGTTCCACCATTTACATGCTATCAAAAGAAGAATTCGGCTTCTAAAACTGACAATGTAAACTTGAATGGCAGATAAATCATGGACCAGAATGGAACCTGGAAGTCTCGATTACAATGGCACGCCGTTCCGGATAAAAATACAATTAAAAAGCATCCGTAGTCATGAAAGAAAATTACTTGATTATCACTTTTTGCTGACACATGTTCTTATTTGGTTGACAAATGACATTTTCTAGCTGAGACAAGGCAATGATTTGGTTGACATTATATGTTAATTGGGTGATTCAACTTCTTACCTTTTATCAACACAACTTGTTACTTTTTATTCGCACAAGCCAGTTACTTTTTCTCAACATTACAAGCTAATCAACACGACTTGTTACTTTTTATCCTCTTGAATTGTAACTTTCCATCGACGCAACTAATTACTTTTCTGTTTTCTTTCGCTAGCGCTTATCGTAGTGATCGCAATTGATCCCGTGTGTTGTACCCTAAATCATATGTTGGTAATCTCATACCTTATTGTTCAAAACCATTATTTAAAACACACTTACACGTCTTTTTTTCTCATGGTTCTCACTGAAGAGGCCGCCGAAGGGCGCCGAAAATTTTGAGGAAAACAAAAACATGTAAGTGTGTCTTACGTAATGGTTTTCAACAATAAGGTATGAGATTACCAAAATATAATTACTTTCCATCAACACACTTTGTTACTTTTTATCAACACAATTTTTTGTACATTGTGAAGATCAGACTTGTTGAATTTTGACTCAACCGTACTATCCTGAATGATTGACAACCGCACTTGCTATTTCTTTGAAACAAACATGTAATAAAAATCACACCACATGTAACCAAAAAGTGCACACCACAAGGGAACTTGGAATGGGATAGGGTTGCATTGGAAATTACATAATATGGAAATTTCATACCAACCAAACGTCGGACTGATGTTGGTATAATATTTGTAAAATAATTGCCATCTCCCTCCTTCCTGCGAACGTTTTCTTACTACGTCCATTGATTTTTAATAGAAGACCAATTCACCCAGTAATGGAAGATCGATTCTTGAATTAATTCTTACTATGGGGTACCCTCTGACTTTCAATATGGGGTCTGTCCATGCCACTATCTATTTGATGGACCCCAACTATGAGCCTAAAGTTCTGGGGACCCCGAATATTGCCATTTGTTTCTGGGGTTACTCTGTGGAACGACATTTATTGAATGGTCCACTGTAGTGAATCACACCAAACTGCGCAAATCTTCCCTTCTTCAGATTTTTGGACCCCAAATATTAAACTTCGCTCATGATGTTATTCACACAACCCAAATATTGATTGAATGTATGACTTCGGGCCCCTAATAGTGACATGAACCACTCTGTATTGATAATGAGTACCCTTGGGAGGATTCCGATAGCTTCTTTCATGAAGAGCATTTGTATTCATTCTTTCACTTGTTTCATTGTTTTCCCACATTCCATATTGAAAGACTTTATGATTATTGCTATTTCGATAAGATCATTTGTTACTTGCTTAATGTGACGTTGTAAAACATGCTTTAAATGCCCTTTGAGATTTCACATCCCTATGTTTAAGACGATTCCTGGGTCCCCTGCTGATACAGTGAACGCCATCACGCTTTGCATAGTATAGAGGTTTCTTGCATAGAAAGAAACTTTCCTTCCGTAACTTGATATTCTTTGAAATTCATTTCAATGAATGCAGGCTTTAAGGGAAAAGGTATCGCTATCATCACCTTCCAGGTCCATACGTCCAAGTTTTATCTTTTCTGAAAACTGCTCATTTTTGAGAGAAAATGATACATTTTGGCCACTTTAATGAGTGAGTTGCTTTTCATAAATCAAAGGACTTGCAGAAGTTTTAGTAGCTAGAAAGCATGGATAGAGAAGATCTTGTCCACCAAGATCGTCTCTCCGCTGCAGAAAACAGGTTGACTTCTCTCAGAAGACGTCTGCCTAGTGGAAGCGGGGAAATTCCAGTCAACCGGGTGTACTTATTTAGACACCCGGTATGAAAATACGTGTATATCAAATGACAGCTTCGAAGGTTGCTATGCATGTGTTGCTGTTACCTTAGTATGCTGGGAAGGACGGTTGGTGGTGTTTTTAAGTAAACTAATCTTGGTTAGTCTGAAATTTCCATGTCATGTAATTTCCAACGCATGCGCTATCCCGTTACATAATCCGTGGTGGTGTACGACTTTTGATTACATGTTGTGTGATTTTTTATTACATGTGTGTTTCAAGCATTCAGGATAGTGCGGTTGAGTCTAAATTCACTAAGTCTGATCTTTACAATGTACAACAAATTACGTGGATAAAAAGTAGCAAAGTGTGTTGATGAAAAGAAATTAGTTGCGTCGATGGAAAGTAGCAAGTCAAGTGGCTAAAAAGTAACAAATTGTATCGATTAAAAGTAACTTGCAGTGTTGAGAAAAAGTAACAGGTTGCGTGGATAGAAAGTAACAAGTTGTGTCGATAAAAAGTAGGGAGTTGAATCACCCAAATAACATATTTTGTCAACCAAATCATTACCTTGTGTAAACTAGATAACATCATTTTTAACCGCATAAGAACATGTGTCAACGAAAATTGAAAATCAAGCAATATTCTTTCATGATTACAGATGATTTTGAATGGTATTTTCATCCGAAACGGCGCACCATAAATTCCCATACAAACCCTTGCAGGCATTCGTTTAATTGTTGGGTCTTAAAGATGTGTAATTTCAGTAAACACAATTTTCTAGTCTAAATTAGCCACCTTCGACTGATGGATTTGCATTTTGGATTTGAAAACATGTCACAGACTTCTTCCCTAGGTGGTCAAACTCGTAAACTTTTTGACTCAAACGGTAGTACATAATCGTTTTATCAAAAACTAAATACTTTGAGTGGTTAGATCATAAACTTAGGACAAGACTTCCAAACAGAAGCTTACATGTAGTTTCAGAAGGATGCTATTACAGCAACAGCAAGTGCATTGTTGTTTCATGTCCTTAGCTTCCAGACTTGCTGTTGAAGATTTTTCACTGCTGCTGGGTGAATTTTCTGGAGTTGCCTGAAGAGATCTCGCAGCTTGGTGTTGTTTTCGTAACAGACAATCTTGTGGAAGTGAAACTTCTCCTACGACAGAGATTGATCAAGATCAAGATGTTTATATCTGCTAATGGCTAGCAGTCACATTATTATTTCACCGGGTAAACGTTGAAACATGTTGCTTACAACTTTTGATTTAAAGGGGGAAAACGTAATCAAGCTCATGATGTTTCTTTCTGTGTGATGCGGTATGTGCTGATTCTGTTGCTTTGAAGCCCTCCATTAGATTCATGTAAATTCATAATGCCTGCTTAACTAACGTAATACGTAAGGCTTACAGCAAAACTTTCCAAAATGATCGCTTGTGTTATCCTAAAGCTACAAGTGATTCTATAAAATGCTTAATAACAAAAAGTTTCCAAGTAGGTGCAAAAGCCTTGATCAAATTTGCCAGCAGTCAAAGTGACAGGAAATAAACAATAACGGCTAAGTACTAGTCCTAAGTGGATACAATTATTTATCAACCTCTTTAATACATTGTAGATTTATAAGTGATGAGACAGTCCGGCAGATTTTAATTAATTAAACTGTGGAGCTAAAGACTGGCGAATTTGATCAACAACTTACTAAGGCCTGTTTTCAACGATGCAGAGATGAGCAAATCTCTAACAATTGCTTTAGTTTGACAACAATACAACCGATGCTAACAGACTGAATTTTTGTATCAAAGTCGATAAGTTAACTAAATAGTTATCACTATATACGAATGTAGTGAATAGTTTGACAACTGCATGCTTTCTGATTTTTAGAAAACTTTCATAAACGTTCCAGAACAGCAAGTATTGCGAGAAAAACTTTCACGTTTTCTTTAGTTTCTCAAAAACGCTCTGGCGACTTTCAATCACATTATCCATCTTGCTAACTTAAATTTGTTTTTTTTTCATATTAAATCATCACGACCTATAAAGCTATCATAGACAGAGCTAGAAACTAGAACTACCACACACAAAAACTACAAAATTTGACGAAATGAAACTGCATGGATCGTGCACTAGGACATCTGCCTAGCCAATTGCATTGCCTTGCCTTGCCAATTGCATTGCTAAGGTGTATTCTAAGGTCCCCAAATATGATGCGTCTGTTTTGGTGCAGTTAAGCCTAGTGTCCCGATGCAATGATATATTCAAAAGTTCACTCTCAGGCAAATCATTTACGTACATCGATTCCTACTTCAGACACAAAGTCAGATACTTTTCCAAGGAGACCAAAGATCTGAGCACTGGTATGTTGAAGCTACGAACGTAACGCTATTGGAAGCATAGTATATTCTATTGACGTTTCTCCCACTTGAAAAAGCAAGTTTAACGTGATGGGTGCCCCAAACAAGATACTCCTACTTACAAGATCACCAAAATTCAAATTTTAAATCTAATATAAACTTTTCTCTTTCATCTCTTTCTCTTCTTGATGACCCAAATACATTTAAAAATAGTAAAATGTCTAATTTCAAAACTTGGCGGGTAAAAAACGAGTCGAAACTCCTTATTCTGAGATACACTATTCAAGGAACATCAAACATGATTCCTAAGAGCCACGGTACTGAGATATTTCATTCGTCTCTTTCTGACATTTGTGACCAAACTAGAGGTTTAAGATACAAATAGAAATTAACCTGACAGTCGTTATCATTGATTTTCAAAGTATGACTAAAGGCAAGGCAGACCTAAAGAGAGCAAGTTTTGCTGGTTCTAAGGCCAATCGTAAGATCAGCAATACGTGTGAAATAAGTTGGTCCTCGATCCGCTTGGCAGAAAAAGAAGAGCTTTCTTTTGTTCAGTCTTTCCAAGAACTTAAGGTAAATGGTTCCTTCAGTTCTTGGAAAGACCT
Organism: Aurelia sp. 4 Dawson et al 2005; assembly: GCA_964019985.1. Classification (NCBI taxonomy): domain Eukaryota; kingdom Metazoa; phylum Cnidaria; class Scyphozoa; order Semaeostomeae; family Ulmaridae; genus Aurelia; species Aurelia sp. 4 Dawson et al 2005. The sequence goes on from OZ026509.1 coordinate 7,138,303, forward strand.
AACACGTGGCGTTCATCAGGGGTCAGTTTTAACTCTGTTGTTTAATATATGCATTAATGATCTTTTACTGTTTATTGAAAACTCGGATACCTGCAATTATGCAGATGACATTACTATCTATTCTTACGATTGGAGCCTTGATAATATAATTCATAAGCTTGAAAATGACTGTAACGTGGCTTTAAAATGGTTTGCTGACAACTTTATGAAATTAAAAGCAGATACATGCCATCTTCTGCATCTTGTGCAGAGATGTGACTATCCAGTCACTGTTAAGATTGGAAATACTGATGTCGTTAATAGCTCCGAAGAGAAATTGCTCCGAGTTCATGTTGATAGCAAACTTTCCTTTTACCATCACGTTTCGAACTTTTGCCAAAAAGCCAGCAATAAAATCTATGCACTTCCCCGCATATCCCCGTATATGGATCAGAACAAACTACGAAATTTGATGAGGGAATTTATTATCAGTCAGTTTCAATACCTGTCCTTTGATCTGGATATTTCACAGTAGGCAAATTAACCAGAAAATCAACAAGATACAGGGCTCTGAGAATTACTTATAAGGACATCTATCTACTTTTAGGGAGCTATTACAGAAGGACTGTGCAGTTACTATTCATACAAAGAACTTGCAAATTCTTATGACTGAGTTGTACAAAACTAAAAATGAGGTAAACCCTTAATATATGAAGGAAAACTTCCGTGAAAATACAACTCACTACAATTTCCGAAATGATAATGAATTTAATCAAGCCAGAGTGTGCTCCGTCAGCAACGGGACATAAAGCGACTGTGTCAAACGTTAAAAGAGATTAAAAATTGGTACGGAGAAACTTTCCTTGCAAATTATGCCACATTTTTATTCCAAACTCGGGCTATTTATAATGATTCCTTTTCGAGATCTGTTTTTAATTGTATATTCTGATGACTTGTAAATATTTTATCGATCACATTCTCATTTAATAATGTATGTGCATCTTTTAACGTTGGAATTAATTAGCTACTTTTTATTTCAGCCACGGTACTTTATTATCCAACGATAAACAAATTGATGATAAAGAAATCTGATCAAATTTTGAAGATTTTTCAAGTTTCAATACCGCTGACGTAAACGAATGTTCATATTTTTTTATCAATCTAAAATTTAAAAAAGCAACAATTTAATACAAATACTGTGACATTTATAGCGAGGAAAGACACAAGGTCACCGGGTCCTCACTACGAATGCCACTTACAATTTTCTACAAAATATCAACGGTAAATTAAGGTGGTTGCAGGAAAAAACTTTTAAAATTTTTTCTTATTTACAAAATTATCAAGAAAGCTAGAGCTTTCTCTTCCAAACACCTTAATGGTAATAGAAAAAGACAGAACAAAAAACCAAACTAAGTCGAAACTGAAGTACCCCCAAAACCCGTGCAAACAGCCTACCACCCACCAAGCCACAACCACGACAGCACCGGCAGGGAGAATGGAACTATGATGCAGAGATCCAACTCCGAGGAGAGAAAGAAACTTCCAACTAATTATAGTTCTCCCCCCGCCAACACCCCCGCGGCAGCAGCCCAATGAGCACAGACAGCTCATGCACAAATTCTGGGAGCACTTCAGTCAAAAAAAAACTAAGGCTGTTCATATCATATCAGTTACGTGATCATAAACATTGAATAATAAGTGTCATGTCATAAGAATATAACATTCAAAAATGTGTTACTTCCACAAAGGTAACATTGTCTTACCGAAAAAAGGTGGCAATTTATCGAGCCATTCAAATCTTGAAGCAAAGTGACCTGTCCCTTTTGGCTGGAAGAAAAAGATTTGATCAAACTCAGGAAGCAAGGTAACTTCCATCATTTCATAATCGATGAAGATAGATGTCAATTCCTAAAACCGCAAGTTTTATATATTCCCCTCTTTTACGGTTGTAGTTTGAGATGATTATACCGGGTGAAGATGATTATACTGAGTGACCCAATAAACTCAAAGAGCTAGATCATAAATAGCTTTCAGAACTCAAATGTTATTGACAAGTGGTTTGTACCAAAAAATGTTTGAAAAGGGCTTGTCTATCATTTTTAGATATTGCAAATAGATACAAATAGGCAACAAAGAGTCAAAGTAAATGGGTCGTTCAGCTCTTGGAAAAGCGTCACACGTGGTGTTCCTCAGGGGTCAGTATTAGGGCCTCTGCTATTCAAAATCTACATAAATGATCGTTTACTCTTTATCCAAAACTCGGATATATGTAATTATGCAGATGATACTACAATCTATGCCTGCGATAAGAACCTGGACAATATTTCTCATAGGCTTGAAACTGACTGTAGTGTAGCCTTAGAATAGTTTGCCGACAACTTTATGAAAGTGAATGCAGATAAATGCCATCTTTTGGTTCTTGGGCAGAGGTGTGATGATCCTGTTACTATTCATACAAAGAATTTGCAAATACTTATGACTGAGATGTACAAAATTAGAAATGGTCTGAACCCTTCATTTATGCAGGAAATATTCTGTGATAATACAACTTACTACAATTTGCGTAACAATAACGAATTTTTTCAACCAAGAGTGAGATCTGTCAATAACGGGACAGAAAGCGTCCGATTCAAAGGTCCACAGCTATGGCAAATGTTACCACCAACGATACGAAATTCACAATCCCTTTGCCAGTTTAAAGCAAAGATAAAAAGATGGAACGGAGAAAATTGTCCATGCAAATTATGCCGTGTATTCATTCCGAACTTGGGCTTTTTATAATACATATATTTAGACGTTCATTTTATCCTGTACAAATTTTCATGACTTGTAAACATTTCATCTACCTTTTTTCTTACGTAATATTTGTATTTTGTATTTCTAACGTTGGAATTAATTAGCTTATTGCTTTTAGCTATATTTTTACTGTAATCCAACGATAAAGAAATTGATAATAATAAATAATTGCATGGTCACCATCAGAGAGCGCCGATTTTGGTTGTGGCTTGAGATATAAGATGTCAGATTTCCATCCACTAAAATTCAGCGTGGCCTGACAATTATATGTACCCATCCCCCTTTCAATTGAGAATACTTTTCTGCAACTTTTTGAAAGACAATAAACCAATCACAGCTGCAGACAGGCTGGCTATGTTTTTCCATTTTAATGTTCTGGAAGCTTATGCCACAAGCCATCAACATTTTTCTGTTACGAGGACTTCACATATTTTGATAAGAAATTAAGAATTTGGGCCAATACTGAAAGTTTCTTAAAGGGATCAGATTTAGAGTACTGTGAGATTGTTATGAGTTTCTGAAAGGATCCATAACAATCTTCATGTTCATTGTTTGTGCTTTTTAACAAATTTTTGAAGCATTTAATATGTTTAAAAACAAATCAAGAGTAATACAATCCAGGAAATAAGTTAAAATAAAGTTAGTATGAGAGGTAATAACTTTGCAATTCATCATTTTTCGTGTTCTAATTGTTTGCATGTAAAAGATGGCACATACATAAATGTTTCCCTTTTTCTACAAATTAGCATAATATCAAATCAAGCAGAGCATTGCTTGCAAAAAATACTAATCTGTTGCCTGTTCCATATGACAGCATGCTCTATTTTCATTGATTCTTACTTTCAGCAAGTAGAAATTATACAAATTTAAAGCAGTTAGTTTACAGAATGAATTAGAAAATATGATGCAGCTATTGTTTGGTCTCTTTGCAACAGTTGCATGATGGAATGTGTTCTTGCAGAGCAACAAGTAGCTAAATGAAGGCTGACAGGTATGGGTTGTATCTTGGCGGTTTGGCCACAGTAGGTGGCTCTTGTCAAAAGTTACTTAATCATGGACTAATTAATGAGGTCACATGGTGCTTTCATGCACAGGGCATCCCCCATTGATCCACTGGGGGGTGTCCCAACTGTGCACATCTAGTTTAGGTGTTTTAGTATTAGCGTATGTAATAAGTCCACCCTGGGTACTGCTCAGCAGGGCACTTAAGTTGTGTACCTGTTCAGTGGGCCCAGGCAGGCAAAAAGAAAAAGTATCTAATTGGTTGTACTGTCAAGTGCAACCCCAAACACTGCCAAAGCTATACAAAGAAAGTAAAAAGTAAGAAAGAAAAAGACAAGTAAGAACAAGTATTACTGTGTTGTCGTTGTTGTGTCGTTCTGAATGGCGCATGGCGTTAACGCTTTCTTGCGAAACCAGAAAGCAATCAGACTTGAGAACGGCTATCATGTGATTAAATCGGCATTTGCTAATCCACGGCACTACGGCGCTACGGCACTACGGCACAACGGCACTACGGCAATGAGTATTATTACTATGTTATATAATTTCGTTTAAGTATCTTGTGAAACTGCAGTTCTTGCATATAAGTCTCAGTTAATTCTTATACATAGTTAGAAGATCTTAAAACTTAAATGATGGAGAGTGAGAATTCCGAACCTGCGAAGCACAAGAACAATTTATCAGAAGATTGCAAGCACAAAACGTTGCAACTGAGGAAGGGAGAAATTCTCATTTCTACTGAAATGAAGGAAACTTTAGGTTTCAATGACACACCATGTGAAGTGTATTGAGTATCTTTCAGCAGGGGCAAACTTTCCTGGCACAGATCGATGTCAGGTTTTACTTATCATACCAGTGTGTCGATTTATATTCATCAAAATAATGGTACGTGAATGCACGATGAATATGGTAAAGTCAGTCTGTTAGATTTGCTTCAAATCGCTTGTGTCGCGTTGCATGAAAATGTGCTGTTACTGCTGCTGCTCTTTGATATACATTGCAGTTGTGCATCTCAAAGGTGTAAGCCAAGCAAGTTGCATTGCGTCTTCCCACTGTAATAGGTGGTTGCGGGTCAAATCAAATTATTGAAAAAGCATTCGCTCGAAGATATTCAAGCGGAATTCAGCAAAATGATAAACAAATGAATGCTGCCGTAGTGCGGCAGTGTTGTAGTGCCATGATGCCGTGGATTAGCAAATGCCGATTAAATCGCAGGGTTTGCTTTGTTCTCTAAGGAGACTACGTTAACAACACAGTACTCTGGAATTTTAAGTGTCCTGCGGCAAACAATACACAGACCATAAGTGGGAGGGGCCATTCAAACTGTTATTGAAATGAAACGCTGACTCAAACAATATGTGATATTGAGCGGTGTTGCGCAGACTATACGTTTTCCCAGGGTATTGTCTGCACGCAGGCTACATATCTTACAATATTAAAAAAAATAAATTCGCACATACCTTCTTGAATATCTATTTTATCTAGATATTAGCAAGTAGAATTTTCTTTAATTTTTTCTTTGAATAAATATAAATGCGCTCCAGAAAAGCTGCGGGCTGTGGCCTAGCCTAGGCCCAGAGCGCTCTCAGTACTGGTATCAAAATTTCAAATTTTTTAAGCTGAAAACGCCAAAGTAAGGAGTAAAACAAACTGCATACTGAATTGATAAAATTTTTGAAAAGACATCGCATACTTACAAGTACTTATGTTACAGAAACTCAACGTTTCCTTCCACAGAGCTGTGATTTTCTTCTCGTGAAAAGCATTCAAAACTTTCGCACGGAAGAGCGCAACCTAGTTTGCATGAGCATCACACATCGCGAAATGAGGCCCACTGGGCATTTCGCCTCCCGCACCTTCGGCGCTCCCTGGTCACCATGCTATGATTATTGAGAGTATTCAGAGTGAATGAACGCCATCCTTTTTGAATAAACGTTATGTTAAAACTTGACAGGGTAAAGGTGGATTTGAAATTATCTGAGGAAATCCATTGCTTTCATAATAATAATAAAAATTAAAAATTAATTAAAAATTAAAAATTAAAAATTAATTGGCTTTCTATATAATTTAAAGTATGAAATGGAGGGGAAGTCAGATAAATGAACGAATTACAATATTCTTCAAAAGATTTTCGAAGGGCAGCCATGGCTTAAACAGACCAAACAATATCCCAATACCCTTTTATCTACAAGGTGTCTCAAAAAATTGTTTGACGTTTCATCAAATATAAAAAAATAACGATGACATGAACAGACTCATGGAAACAAAACCCTGTTCCTAGGATTATGAAGTAATTTTAGAGACCAGAACCTTGCAAATCGGTTGAAAATCCACTCAGTTGTTAGCTTTCAAATATAAAAAATATGGGATAGCTGAAACAAGAGACCCCAGATTACTTGTAATGCATAAAACCTCCAAGACAGAGGTAAAAGAAGCTCGTCTAGTGTCATACTTCTCGTTGATAATAGAGCAAACCAAATGGGACTTCCAAAGTAATCTAATCATTGCGATCATTGTCAAAATTTGCTTAGCACTGCATGTCCAAAAACTGTGGTTCAAACAAAATCGACGAGAGACGGAATCCGTTCCCTCAAAGCATCAATATTCTTGGAAATTAGGTAGGTTATCGAAAACCTGCTTCAAATCCCATTTGGTTTGCCCTGAAACAGTTGTGAAATAGCAGAAGCGATGGTCTATGAAATTTTTAGCAAAAAATGCCATTTCGAGGCCTCCGGTAGCAGTTTTCGCACAAACATGAACTTCAAAGGCTTGTAACTCCATCAATTTTTAGCGGATTTTTGCAAGATACTTGTGTCAAAAATTAATTTAGATGTCAGGAAAAGAGTCACTTTACCAATTGTCCATTCAGCGTGTCGTTATTTTTTAAATATAATAATAATGATAATGATAATAATGAAAATAATAATAATAATAATAGCAATTGACTCCCCGAGGCCTTGAAGTACCGGGTTGGCGTCCGGCGGGGGCTAGTCTGTCTCATGGGTAGGGGGGACTCTTCAGCTTTGGTTGGCAACCCCCCTAGTGATGGTGTCACGATAAAAATACTAGTTGGCAGTAACTATAAAATGCAACTCACAAATGTGATGAAAGAATGGTTTCTAATCAGAATAAAGTAAACGACGTAAATGGGACTGGAACTGGTAACAGTGAAGGTGCCTCGTCCGGCAGGTGTTCCGTGGGTGAGCAGCATGGACCCGGCCGTCAACAAGCTACTGCTAGGAGGAGATGGACAAAAGAGGAAAACGAGCAAGCTATAGTATGTTATCTGAAAGCTCAAATGGATGGTAAGAGAGGTTACAGACAGAGGATGCACCAGGAGTGGAGAAATCTTGAAATGTTTGAAATATCAGAACAGCATCTAGCATGTCAAGTTAGCAGTCTACTAAAAACCGAAAAATTTACTGCCTGATCTCCACATACTCAATTTCAATTCCAAATTTCAATTCAAGTATGTGGAGATCAGGCAAGAAGATAATGAATTAGTAAGCAGATTGAAGGAAATTCTCCAAACAGATCTCAACAATGTACCGTCATTGAGAACAATCGATAGTGCCAAAGTTAAAGCTGAGACAAAGAAAATTAATGAAATCCTCAAAAATGTAAGATGTAAAAACATTGACAACATACGTGAAGTAATCAAAGCTGCAGCTATACTTGTCAGTGAAAGAGTTGGGGTAAAGAGGAAGACAGAACAAAAACAGAAGGACCCTTTTTGGAAGAGGCGTATTGAAAATGACATTGGCAAACTCAGGAAGGACCTCAGCCGCATTGAAGCATGGTTCAAAGGAAACTGGAAAAATGGTAAACAACAGGAAAAGCTTGATCTGAAAAAGAAATATAGCCTTAGAGCCAAAGGATTTAAGACCGTCATGGAAGAACTAAAGCAGAGGATATCTGCTAAGAAAGAAAAGTTAAAAAGATTCGTTGCAAGAACCACTCAGTATCGACAGAATAGATTATTCCGAAATAATCAAAAGGTGTTGTACGAAGAACTTGGTGGGAAAAGGAAAGGAGGACAAGAAGCACCAGATGCAGAGGCATCTACAGAGTTTTGGAGCAATTTATGGGACAACCCAGTCCAGCATAATGAAAGTGCAGAATGGCTAAAGCAAGTTGAACAGGAAATGAAACGTGTGAAAAAAGACAGTAACATAAGTATCACTAAGGAAGATGTAAGCAGCAAAATACGGAAAATGCCCAACTGGAAGTCCCCTGGTTTGGATGGAATTCAGGGTTATTGGCTAAAAAGATTCACTAGTCTACATGAAATGTTAGCCAAGGAACTTAATCAGTGCTTGGTGACTGGAAAAGTACCCGCTTGGATGGTTGAAGGCAGGACTGTATTAATTCAAAAAGATCCAAACAAAGGCAATGCGGTTGGAAACTACCGACCAATTGCATGCCTTAACTTACTGCGGAAGCTCCTTACCGCAATAATATCTGATAAACTGTATTTGCATCTAGAGACTCAGGATTTGCTACCAGAGGAACAAAAGGGTTGTCGAAAGGGGTCCCGTGGAACGAAAGACCAATTACTTATTGACAAAGCGGTAATTCGCAACTGTAAAAGGCGTAAGAGTAACTTAAACATGGCCTGGATTGACTTTCGGAAAGCCTTTGATATGGTGCCACATAGTTGGATGTTAAAATCCCTAGATCTTATCGGAGCTCCCAGGAATGTGATAGAGCTTCTAAAGAATAGCATGAAAGACTGGAAGACAAACTTGTTTTCAGGAGAATCACCACTTGGAGCAGTCAACATTAACAGGGGCATCTTCCAAGGAGACTCCTTATCACCACTGCTTTTTGTCATTACACTCATCCCCTTAACTCTGGTGTTACGAAGATTAAAGCAGGGATATTCTTTTGGGAAAGGAAAGCCTCGATTAAACCATTTATTGTTTATGGATGACCTGAAATTGTATGGAAACAGTGAAAGTGATGTCGATTCACTCGTAAGGACCACCAAAGTAGTAACGGAAGATATAGGGATGTCGTTTGGCATTGATAAATGTGGAGTTTTAGCTCTCAAAGGGGGAAAGAATGCAGATGCGAAGGAATAGATCTGGGAGAAGGCGTTGTTATTAATCAGATTGAGATAGAAGGGTATAAATATTTGGGAATAATAGAAAGAGGTGACATATCTCAACAGGAAATGAAGGAAAGAGCGGAGAAAGAATATGTCAATAGAGTGAGGGCAATTTTAAAGTCCAAGCTGAACGGAGGAAATGTTATAAAGGCAATCAATACATGGGCTGTTGCAACGGTAAGGTATGGTGCGGGTGTGATTAACTGGACTATCGAAGACTTGGAAAGAATGGACAGAAGAACCAGAAAACTATTAACAATACATGGTGGCTTTCACCCTAGATCTAATGTTGGAAGGCTTTATATTCCTAGAAATTTAGGAGGCAGAGGACTCACTAGTGTTCGAGATTGTGTTGAGGAAGAACTTCTAAGTATTGGAAAGTACGTCATCGATAGCTTTGAGAAATTGCTCAAAGTTGCTGAAGAAGAACTCAAATTTGTGAAAAGACTGCCAACGGTTCTGGTGAGGGAAAGGAAGAAGGATAGACAAAGGGAGTGGAAGGAAAAGACGTTGCATGGGCAATTTCTCCGTGAAACTGAAGAACATGTAAATAGGAGCAGATGGCAATGGTTAAAAGCAGGAGAGTTGAAGCGAGGAACGGAAAGTTTGATTTATGCTGCACAAGAGCAAGCCCTAAGGACTAACTCGGTTGCATATAGTATAGACAAAACAAGTACCACACCATTATGCCGCCTTTGCAAAGAGAAAACAGAAAGTGTAACCCATATTGTAAGTGCGTGCTCTAATCTAGCAAAGAATCAGTATCGAAAGCGACATGACAAGCTAGGGAAGAAAATACATTGGTTGCTGTGCAAGAAGTTCTTGATAGACTGCAATGAGAAATGGTTCTTGCATGAACCGGAGCCAGTGCAAGAGAACGAAAGATGTAAGTTGCTATGGGACTTCACAATACAAACTGATAAGGTGCTGGAACATCGGAGGCCTGATATTGTTATCATAGATAAGGAGAAAAAAGAATGCATTCTTATCGACCTTGCAGTACCAGGAGATCAAAACATCACAGCCAAAGAGCAAGAAAAGATCGCGAAATACCAAGACCTGCGTATAGAGATTGAAAAGCTATGGAATGTCAAAGCAGTTGTAGTACCGATAGTGGTTGGTGCACTGGGAACAGTATCCAAAGAGCTGGAGAAACATCTTAAACGAATAGACATTCCTCTTGTTGTCCCATGCTTGCAGAAGGCTGCATTGCTAGGTACAGCCTTCATCTTGAGAAGAGTGCTTGGCATCTCAGGGTTCGGGTAGAACTCCGATATCAAGTGTGACATTCCCATCATGCGATGGTGCTTCTTAAAAAAAAATAAAATAAAAAAATAATAGCAATTGAAATGGGAAATGGGAACTGAAGAAGATCTGGAATTGTAAAAGCGTAAAAATAATACCAATTATTATTGGGGCACTAGGCACTGTTAATGCAAAGCTTGGAGAATGGTTAAAGAGTATCGATATCAAATGTAATATTGGACAAATACAACAAGCAAGCCTACTCGGTACAGGAAGAATACTCAGGAAAGTACTGGACACCTGAAGTGACTGGGAGTTACTTGATGTCTAGACTTTGGTATCAACATAACATCCAGCTAGAAGCTGTGTTTAGATAAAAGGACCATAATGATAGCAATAACAATAATAATGATAAACTTTCAAATAACAAAGATCAAATAATCAAATAACAAAGATCAACTTTTGATTGACAAGACTATCATACGCAACTGCAAGAAACGGCAAATCGGTCTGGCAATGGGCTGGATCGATTACAAGAAAGCTTTTGACATGGTTCCCTATCCTTGGATATTATAGTGCCTTGATATCTTCAAAATCGCTGATAACATCAAAATATTTCTGAAGAATAGCAAGACAAATTGGGAAAAAGAGTTGACAGCTGGAGGAGAAAGTCCTGGAAAAGTGAGAATAAAACAGGGAATTTTCCAAGGGGACAGCCTATCCCCTCTTTTGTTTGTTGTATCCTACGTAAAGTAAAAGCTGGATATGAAGTTAGAAAAGCCGGCCCAACAATGAATCATCTTCTATACATGGATGATCTGAAATTATTCGGAAAAACTACGAAGCAACTCGATACCCTATTGAATACAGTTCGTATCTTCAGTGAGGATATAAGAATGGAATTTGGTATAAGTAAATGCGGGGTGTTTTAGTTATGAAGAAAGGAAAACTGATCCACAGTGAAGGTATTGAGATGCCAGCAGGTGACAGAATAAAGGAGATTGATGCAGATAATGGGTACAAATACTTAGGTATTCTGGAAGCAGATGACATTAAAGAAACCAAAATGAAAGAAAAAATAAGATCAGAATATGTAAAGCGAGTAAAGAAGATCTGGAAATCCCATCTTAATAGTAGAAATGTGGTAACTGCTATCAATTCACCAGCAGTATCGATTTTAAGGTATAGTGCTGGAATCATTGGATGGACTGAGAAGGAACTGAAAGATCTGGACAGAAAAACAAGAAAGTTGATGACACTGCATTGTATGTTCCACAAAAAAGGTGATGTGGACAGACTGTATCTAAAAAGAGCAGAAGGTGAACGAGGGCTGATCAGTGTAGAAGACTGTGTTTTAATTGAAAAAAACTGCCTGTATGTATATGTTTAAGAAAGCCAGGAAAAGATGCTCAAAGTGGTTAAGAACGAAGGAACTCTTGATATTGGGAAAAGGAAAGAGGACATATTGGAAAGCAGAAGAGAGAACCTGAAGCGCAAAAACCTACATAGCGTGTTTTTCAAAAAATACTGAGTTTAGGGATGAGCAGACGTGGAATTGGTTGAAAAAAGGAGATTTGAAGAAACCCACAGAGGGAACTATTATGGCGGCACAAGAGCAAGCCATCAGAACAAGGTCTATTAGGCATTGCATCGAAAAATAGAACATCTCCCCATTATGCAGGCTCTGTGGAGAGAGAGATGAAACGGTAGCCCATTTGGTGTCTGAGTGCAAGACCCTTTGTCAGACACAGTACAAGAAATGGCGTCATGATTGAATTGCCCAGGTTATTCATTGGCAGCTATGCAAAGCTCATCAACACATGGAAAAGTGGTACGATCATCATCCAGAAAAGGTAACAGAAAGCGAAAAAGTCAAAATCCTTTGGGATATGAAGATACAGACTGATAAAAGCCTGGAGCACTCGAGACCAGACATCGTAATCTTTGAGAAGGAGAAAAGAACATGTAAGATTGTGGACGTGGCGTGCCCTTTTGACACTAGAGTTGTTGAAAAAGAGAGGGAGAAAGTGGACAAGTACCAGGAACTGAAATATGAATTGAAGAGGATTTGGAGCTGCAGCGAAGTGACAGTGATACCCGGAGTTATTGGTGCTTTAGGTACCATCTCAAAGAACTTTCATCAATGGATTAATAAGATCGATCCTAACATCTACTTTGGAACCTTACAAAAGGCCTGTCTTCTTGGAACAGCGAGGACCCTAAGATATGCTCTGGATATCTGAGGTTGTGGGTAGCAACTTGATGTTCAATAGAATGAAACCAGCATTTTACATCTTTTAGCTGAGATTCACAGGATAATAATAGTAAAAATAATAATAAATGATAATAATGATGATAATAATAATAATAATAATAATAATAATAATAATAATAATAATAATAATAATAATAATAATAATAATAATAATCGAGTTAATCCAGAAGTCAACCCTTCTTGGCACGGCGAGAATCATCAGACAGGTTCTTGATATCTAAGGAAACTAGATGTGACCCGATATCATGGACGTTAATTCCAAATGTAATTCATTTGTGCGTAGCATTCATAATAGTGATGATGGAGACTGTATTGTGCTAGACTGATTACATGTCGTAGTTTCGCTCCTTGATAGGCTGATAATCGCTACAACTGCGACTCATGATCAAGCTATTCGAAAAATCGGCCAGTTGAGGCTAGATGAGGCCAGCCTATAATGATAATTCCGGTTCCGCGGAATGCACATAAAGCGAGTCTTCATGGTCGGCAAATTATCAAGCATGTCTTTTGATCTGTGTTGTTGTTTTTTCATTGCCAGACAACTCCCAAGTGCTCCCGTGTCTTAATGGTATTCTTGCATGCATTCATTATGGGCTCGGAAAACAGAATCATTTTTGTGAAATCGACTTTTCGTATCGCATAGGTCGCAATGCTGATCCTCTCTCGACGAATCAGATCACAAGTAGAAGGTCCTGCGATCTGATTGGTCGCGCCATTTTTGCGGCGATTTTGGCTGGATTTTCAGTTAGTTTGATTATCAGGCCCAGATGAAGCGCAGTGGCGGCATCCAATTCAATGAACGAAGCGGAAGCTGGAACTGAGGTAGTTAGTCTAATATTGTGCCAGAAAGACCCAGCTAAAGGAAATGAAGTTAGCAATTTCCGACCAATATCCTGCCTTCCACTTAGACTGAAAAAAGCTGCTCTTAAGAGTAAGTCAACTGTTCTAATGGACTCGTATAGACAGGCTCGAAATAAGGTCAACTCTGTCAACATCAAGCTTAAAAAGCAATATTTTTCTACAAAAATCTCTGAATGTAGAGGGAATATGAAAGAGTTTTGGAAAACAATCAATAAGTCCTGAACAAAAGATCCAAATCCTGCAACATTGATTGTATTAAGGATTCTGGAAATGCAATTGTTAATAAAAAAGACATTTCGAACGCAATGAATAGTTTCTTCTGTACAATTGGTGAGAAATTAGCTAGTAAAATTGATGCCACCCCTAACCACTGCTGTCTGGGGGCTTTACTGAAAGGGGTAACAATGTCCAGTTTCAGTTTCAGACCATTGGAGTGCAGGAAATCAGGGATGCAATTGCCAAGACCAAGACTTCAAAGAGCTTTGGGAGTGACAGTATCTCCTGCTTTTTCCTGAAACTAGCTTTGCCTTTTATTGAAAATTCATTGGCATGTTTGTTCAATACGTCACTTGAAACAAGCCAATTTCCAGACTCGTGGAAATTGGCCAGAGTTACACCAATCTTCAAGGAGGGAGACAAGGCAGAAAAGTCAAATTATCGCCCTATTTCAGTTTTATCTGTCATCTCCAGGCTCTTTGAAAAACGTTTGGCCAACCAATTGTACCAGCACATGTATGATAATGGGTACTTTTCTTCAGAGCAGTCAGGCTTTTTGCGCCTTCATTCTACTGTAACTTGCTTGCTTAAAAACAAAGATGACTGGTACAATGGGCTTGATCTGGGAAAGCTTGTGGGACTAGTATTTATTGACCTAAAAAAGGCATTTGACACAGTTGATCATGGCATACTCTGTAAAAAGCTAGAGAATTATGGTATTCAGGAGCGGCAATTAGCATGGTTCAAATCTTACCTTGCCAATAGGAAACAATTTTCTAGGGTAAATGGCATTGACTCAAAAGTTGAGGAAATAAATGTTGGTGTACCACAAGGCTCATGTCTTGGTCCCCTTCTTTTCCTCATTTATATTAATGACCTCCCCCGATCTGTCCCGGGATCAAGAGTGTCCATGTACGCTGATGACACGAGTATCTGCCATCAATCATTCGATATCGCTCAGACGAATGAGGCCATCAACAGTGACCTTGCACAAGTTGAAAAATGGCTCAAAGGTAATAAACTCTCTCTTAATGTAATGAAAACACATGCCATTCTCATTTCTACAAAACCGAAACATGAAACTCTAAAAAATCAAGGTGAATCCTTGAAGCTAAAAATTCGGAATGATGAGCTTGATGTTGTGCAAAAAACAAAATATCTTGGGGTGCAGATTGACAACAAGTTGGATTGGAAGGAACACATTAAGACAGTTTCCTCAAAGGTCTCAAGGGCAATTGGCGTTTTGAACATGCGAAATCATTTTTGCCAGAAAAGAGTTTGAGAACTATGTACACAGGAATTTTTGAGCCACATTTTCGCTATTGTTGTTCTGTTTGGGGCTGTTGTGGTCTGACTGAGATTAATCGGTTGCAAAAATTACAAAACAGGGCTGCACGTATTATAACTGGCAGTCGCTTTGATTCACCGGGCCTGCCACTTGCAAAAAGACTTGGCTGGAAGACCATAGATGAGCTAATCAATAGTGAGTCTAATATCATGGTCTTCAAATCCCTGCACGGCCTTGTTCCACCATACATGTGCAACCTATTCACAAAGACATCCCAGTTAACCTCGCGTAATCGTAGGAATCCGGCAACTGATCTAAGGATACCAAAGAAAAATTCAACAAATGGGCAGAAATGTTTCTCTTTTAGAGGTACTAAATCTTGGAATGGCCTCTCAGCCGAGCGTAAGCAGACATCCACTATTTATAAATTCAAAAAACTCGACAAACAGTAGGTGTAAATATGTATTTGGATTTCATTTTATTGTTGATATTTATTTTAGATCATAGGGTTTTATTAGTATTTTATGAAAATTGTAATTAAGTTAGTTAGTCTTTTTCTATTATATCTTAATTTGTAAATTTGATAGTGGAGGGCCCCTTGAAAATCATCATTGATATTGATGAAGGGCTACCCTCCTTAAAAATTTGAAAATGAAATTTGAAATGAAAAATTTGAAAATATGGGAGTTAATGACAAGTATTTTGGCAGACGGTATGTATGCATACCTAGATGAAAATAGCTTGCTACCATCTAAACAAAAAGGATGCAAGAAGAGATAGAGGGGCACAAAAGATCAACTGCTGATAGACCAAATGGTTTAAGAGATTGTAAGAAGAGGCACACAAATTTAGCCATGGCCTGGGTTGACTACCGTAAGGCGTATGATATGGTTCCCCAGTCGTGGATTGTTGAATGTATGGAAATCTTTGGTATTGCAGAAAACGTCAAAGCATTTTTAACGGGCAGCATGAGTAATTGGAAGACCAAACTAACGTCATCTGGGGAATATTTAGGAACAGTCAATGTTAAAAGAGGGATTTTTCAGGGGGATAGCCTCTCTCCTCTTCTGTTTGTTCTTTGCATGATCCCATTGTCCTTGATACTGAGGAAAGCTTCAGCTGGGTATGAATTCAAAGGAAAAAGAGCTAAAATCAATCATTTATTGTTCATGGATGATCTAAAGCAATTTGGCAAAACGCAAGATCAAATCGATTCATTGATAAAAACGGTATATTTGTTCAGTAGTGATATCGGTACGGTATTTGGCATAGCTAAATGTGGTGTTGTGATAATGAAAAGAGGGAAGCTGGTAGAATGCAATGGAGTTGAATTGCCGAATGGAGAAGTTATCAAAGCAGGTGGAGAAAGATGGATATAAATATCTTGGGGTGCTTGAGCTAGATCGAATAATAGAGAGTAATATGAAAGAACACTTTAGTAAATGATATTTCAGAAGATTTAAACTAATTTTTAAGTCAAGGCTCAATGATAAGAATAAGATCCTAGCTGCGAATACTTGGGCTGTTTCACTTCTTAGATATAGTGGAGGAATCGTAAAGTGGACTAAAGATGAACTGAAGCGAATGGATAGGAAAACACGAAAACTCATGACTATTCACGGAGCACTACACCCTAAAAGTGATGTGGACAGGATATATGTACCACGTGGAGAAGGTGGCAGAGGACTGATCAGTTGTGAAGGGTGCATCCGAGCTGAAGAAAATAGCCTAGGATGGTATATTAACCATAGCCCTGAGCAGCTACTTCAACTGACGAAAGATTCGAAAGTTATCGAGACAGAGTCCTGCATAGAGCCACATGAATTTAAGAAGATGGCTATGGATGAGTTAAGAAATGCGTGGAGAGAGAAGAAAATGTATAGTCAATTTGTTAGAGGGATCTCTGATGATGTAGATGAGACTAAATCTTGGAATTGGTTAAGGCAGTCAGATCTTAAACCTGGGACAGTGTCATTGATTTTTTCTGCTCAAGAACAAGCATTAAGAACTAACTATTCGAAATTCCACATTGATAAAACATCTGAATCACCGCTTTGTAAATTGTGTGGGGCCAAAGGTGAAAGCATTTCTCACCTCGTTAGCGAATGTAGTAAGCTTGCTCAGAAACAATACAAGGCAAGACATGACAGTGTTGCGCAAATTATTCATTGGGAACAATGTGGTATGTATGGATTCGAAAGAGAAAAGAAATGGTATGAGCATGAGCCACAAAGTGTGTTAGAGAATGAAGAAGCCAAGATACTATGGGACTTTAAAATTCAATGTGACCACTTAATTCAAAGCCGAAGACCTGATATTGTAGTTGTTCAGAAGAAAAAAAAAGGAATGCAAGATCATTGACATAGCTGTTCCGAATGATGTGCGAGTAGGGAATAAAGAGCAAGAAAAGGTAGAAAAATACCAAGACCTCAGGCAAGAGATTGCAGCCCTTTGGGGAATGAAGAAAACTGAAGTCATCCCAATTGTTGTTGGTGCACTGGGTATGATTTCGAAAAAATTAGACATTTTGATAAAGAAAATTGTTATCAACATCAAAACAGAGGCATTGCAGAAAAGTACACTTCTTGGAACTGCAAGAATATTACGAAGAACTTTGGAAATGTAGACTTTCGCTTAGACTTCAAAGAAAGAGAAGAACTAATGAGAAGAACCCTTTGACCTGAGGTTACTGGTTGTAACCAGATCTAAAGGACAAAACTACCAGTGTAACACTGAGTGTAACAGTACGAACCATAATAATAAATGATAATAATAATAATAATAAGAATAATAATAAATAATGATAATAATAGTAATGGAAACTTTCATTCAATATATCCTAATACATACAATACAAAACTAAAACTAAAATCTATGGCATTAACTCGCCAACAAGGGGCATTAATGACATACTCACACAGGTGATGTAAAAGTTAGAAATCAGGGACCTAAAAATCTAAGAGTTCTGGATTTGTCCATTCCTTGTTTCTACAGCAAAAAATGAAGTAGGAGGCGCGAATACAAATGTTTATCATCCTTTTGGTTACATATTTATTTCTGTGTCTGAGACATTTAGGTTAGATAGCAGTTCGAAGAATCTTTTACTGTCCTTTTCGATGAAGCCACATGCCCCCATTGAGACATTACAGTACACAACCTTATTATATGATGATTTCAGTCTGTTCATAAGTGGCTTGTATTTTTCTCTCTTTCTTGTGCTGTTACCCGCCATGTTTGTCTCGAGTCTCGAAACCAACCGTAAGCTCCACAAGTGTGACGGTCTTGTGTTGGACAATAACAATATCAGGTCTTTCCTGATCCCCTGTTACTATGCAGGGAGATGCAAAGGAGGGCAGATCAACATATAGGCTCTTACATGATCTTGACAACGTATTTGCAATGATCTTCAGAACGGAGTTATGTCTCCATGTATAGCGTCCTTGAGTAAGAGCGATGTTACAGCCTGCGACAACGTGACCCAGTGTTTGGGGATCGTGACACAGTGGGCACATCTTATTTTCTGCATAACCCCAAATCTGCATATTACTCATGTTAGGAAGAGTATTATTCAGGTATCTTATTGTGTAGTTGAAGATGTTCCTTGGCATAGCCTTCTGTACAGACGACCACACTGTTTTAGTGTTTGAAAGAACACAGTCCCATACATGACGCATGACAAGGCCTTGTGTCGTAAGATTTTCTTTCACTTTATTTGCAAGATTTAGCCTGATAGATTTAAGGACGTTCTTCGTACTGTTGAAAGAATCGTATTGGCGACTTTTGTCATTGGAAAGTTGGGCTAACTCATTAATGTCTTTGTTGACAGATTTCTTTAAACATTGCCTCATAACAACCTGGCATTGCTTGAATTTTGCACTTATATCTTGGATGTCGAGACCAAATTGGCTTTTAGAAAGCATGATGATCGACAGTGATCCATTTGCTGGAATTTCAAGCCATCTTCGCAGATAACTATGAGCAAGGGAGTCTAATTGATTTATCACCCAGGTTTGCTCAATGTCCGCGATTGTCAGGTGCCAAGATAGTTTACTCATTAGGTAGCGAGAGTAGAGCATGATTTTATTCTTTGGATGCAATGGTAAGCTGTCAACTTTGTTCATAATGTGAGTGACAATCTCTGTTAGCTCTTCTTTGTGTTTCTTATTGTCCATTTCGAAATTGAACCAACGACCAAGATATTCAAAGCTTTCTCCTAATTCAATGGGTTTGATGGCCGCTCCATTTATAAAGAGCTTCGGTTTAAATTGAACCGACATAGTTGCTTTCTTGCATATTCCAAATAAAATACATTTATCTGTCCTTATGATCATGTTCGCCCAAGTACACCACCTTGTAAAAATGTTTAACAGGATTTGGTTTTCATATTCGCTTGATGTTATGGCTACTGCGTCATCAGCAAATTGGAACCAGTTTTAGGCTTTAAGATCTTATGGTACACGTAATTCATTTGCCTTATTTCGTCGCTTTTTACCAAGGTCTGGATAAAGGTGTTGAAGACCATATTAAAGAGGAGGGGGCTTAAGCAATCTCCTTGAAGGACACCCTTTTCAAATTTAATAGCCGGAGTAATGAAATCCTTTGTCGCGATAGATGTTGTGAAACCACCATAGATGCCTTCGATGATTTCCATTATTTCTTTTGGGATGTGATGATATTCTAATGTTCCGGAGATCAGGCGATGATCGACCTCTCCAAATGCATTTTTCAAGTCCAGTAATGTGACAACGATTGACTTTTGGTTCTTTTTAGCATGCCGTAGTAGGTAGGCGAGTTGAGATGTATGCTCAAGTGTTCCCGATACTTTTGGGGTGAACCCCTTTTGGATACTGCACTCAATGAAACCATTGTCCTTGAGGAATTGGAATGTTCTGTTTCTTATCAAAGAGGTGTAAACTTTTAAGAAAACGCATTGGAGTGTTATGGGTCTGAAATTCTGAGGATCATTCGCAGCCCCCTTCTTGTGCTTTAGAATTGTAATGGCACTCTTCCATTCGTCTGGGGTCGTTTTTGCAGACCAGGCGGCTTTAATGACCTCTAATAGATAGGTCCGCAAATATGGGCATCGCTTCAGCGTGATGATTGAGATCTGGTCGAGAGGGCAAGGGGCTCCTGACGTTTTCATTCTATAAATGATTTTATTTAACTCTTTATAGGATGGGGCTTGAAGATTGAACGGTTTTTTTGGTTCTTCATAGGCTGGCATTCAGTTTGGTTTCCTGAAAGTTAATGGTTTCACAATAATAACCATAATAATAATAATAATAATAATAATAATAATAATAATAATAATAATAATAATAATAACCATAATTCCATAATAATAATAATAATAATAATAATGATAACAATAACAATAATAATAATAATAATAATAATAATAATAATAATAATAATAAGAATAATAATAAATAACAAAATTCGCAATTCTACAAATACCTTGGAGTAGAAGAAGCCAAAACAATATGCCACACAGAGACAAAAAATCGCTTAAGTACTGAATATTTTGGACGTCTAAAGAAAGTTTTGAAGTCAGAATTGAACAGTGCAAACAAGATACAAGCGACAAACACATGGGTGGTACCTTCAATATCATATGGATTCGGATTACTAAACTGGTCGAAAACAGAATTATAAGAAATAGATCGAAAGACTCGAAATCAATCAAAGAATCACCATCTACTCCACAACAAGTCCAACGTAGAAAGGCTTTATATACCACGTCGTTTAGGTGGAAGAGGGTTACTAAGCATAGTAAAACAGTACCAGAAACAAATCATAAATCTGGTTCACTATCTCCGAAATAGAAATTCCCGATTCAATGAACTACTGCTAAAATGGGATACGCAGAGAAAGGCGAAGTCGCTACAAAAGAAAGCACAGGAATTTGCAGCTGAGATGAAAACAGACCTTGATAATCTAATGAGTAGAACAAAAGAGCAATGCAAAGCAAAAATAAAAAGCGCGATGGTGGATGAAAGTATGAAACAGCTGAGCAAAATGCCACTTCACGGACAGCATCAAAGATTGATAGAAAATGATTTCGTAGATAAAGATTTATCTGTTAAATGGTTGAAAGATTCCCGTTTAAAGGGCAACACAGAAAGCATGGTGTTTGCTATACAGGATCAGGCGATTAAAACAAGGTACATCGAGAAGAATATTTATCACACAAGGGAAGATGATACATGTAGACTATGTAATGAATACAAAGAAACAATACACCACGTGGTTAGTGGATGTCCAAAATATGCAAATACCATGTACCTAAGGAGACACAACAATGTTGCGAAATACATTTACAATAAGATATGTGAGGAAAATGGTCTACCATCAATAAATCAATGGTACGACGTAGAGCCACAACCGGTTGTCGAAAATAGCGAAATCAAAGTGCTATGGGATTTCACGATCCAAACAGATAAAGAAATAACGGCGATTAGACCCGATATTGTATTCATGAACAAAAAAGACAAAAGCGCTTTGTTAATAGACATTGCAGTACCAAGAGATGACAACATTGTTGAAAAGCGTATCGAGAAAGTGGAGAAGTACCAAAATCTTGCTATCGAGTTGAAAGCATTATGGCAACTCAAAGAAATTGCAATAGTCCCTATCGTTGTTGGATGTACAGGGGTCGTTGACAAAACATTTGCGAAATACATTGAAAAGATACCAGGAAAAATCAATATCTTCGAGATACAAAAGATAACATTATTGGGAACGTGCTACGCAGTAAGAAGATTCTTAATGAACTAGTGAAAACATGGAATTAGTGAAGACTGGGACTCAATGCAAACAAACAGTGATACCTTACCCCATTTTTGGGGTGGAAACACTTGAAGACAGAACTCGTTGTAAATAAAAAAGACATAATGATAATAATAATAATAATAATAATAATAATAATAATAATAATAATAATAATAATAATAATAATAATGTTGGAAATCATGGAAATCATAAGAATGTGGAAATCATCATGAGAATGTGGAATAATAATGTTGGAAATCATGGAAATCATGAGTTGGAAATCATGAGAATGTGGAGCGTTAAGGCCTGGGTAGTGCCAATCGTTGTTGGAGCCCTTGGTTGTACAACAAAGAAGCTTGGAGAATATTTACAGAACATTGGACTTCCTCGGATAAATTCAAGCTTACAAATGTCTGCCCTATTAGGAACAGCCAATATCCTGAGGAGAACCCTTGATGTCTGAGGCACGCAATGTGCTTGTTTCAAGGAAGAAGAACTCCTTCCATAACTCAGTAAAATGTATTGGAAGTGTATCTGGAATGGAATAATAATAATAATAATAATAATAATAATAATAATAATAATAATAATAATAATAATAATAATAACAATAATGATAATAATAATAATAATAATAATAATAAAGAAACAAAAAGCACCATCTAAAAATAACAGAAAACTAAAATAAAGAAACACAACTGCAATTTTGCTAAAAACGTTTCGATTTAAAATCTTCCTCAGTTTACTTACAATTGGGGACAAGCCAGGTTTTATACGTTGTAAACAAAATTAGAATTAACATAAAATTTCCATAAAATCAAAATTAGAATACCCTTGCTACAACTCGAATTATGAACATAAAATACATTACAACGTAAACAAAATTAACAGAAACCTAGGCCTGATTCACACCGGGTCTCCCGGGCAACCAGGGCAGCGCAAAAAAACCCGAAAGACAAAGAACTGGAGTTTAAGTCTCTGTCTCTCGGGTCCCCCCGCACGACCCCAACAGACCCAAAAGACCCAGCGCGAACCAGGCCTTAAGATAAAAACAAGAATAAAATACTACACCTTCCAAACCATTAAGTTACAATAACAATAATACAGCCTATCTTTTTGGTTTCTTTACCCACATGGGATTGAGAGTGTCCTCCGTAGCAGAATCCTAATTTCCAAGGGAACAGAAAAAGAGACGCTAGCCAGTAACCCTCCAAGGATTTGCTTAATTTGCTAAATCCCGAATAGCCCGATGGGGAATTCCATCCCAACACCACGTGCAAAATGCACGAAGTTAACCGACCAGCATATCCTTCCACTCCCTCGGGATCTAGGTGCAAAGGTAGAAGGATTAAGCGCTCCCACGAGCAAACAAATCCAACTCGATATCCGCCACCCTTTCATTTAGGCCCTTAGGGGAAAATACACCCAATTTATATTGCCAAAAAAGCTCCTTTCTGCGAAGCGAATACACGTCACCTGCACCATCGATGATGCTTATTTTACAGAAAATTCACCCCGATGATCTTGTTCAAAAAAGTGAGAGAAAAAGCTTGCCTGTGGGACAGGCTTACCCGTATGAAGATTACCACTTAGACGCTTTTATTTGTATGTCCGAAAATACGATTTATAGACGTTAAATCTCTGGCGAAATTTAGTCTTCTTACTGCCTACATGCTTTTTATTGCAACATGTGCATTGCAGCAAGTAGACCACATTCTCCGAGTTGCAGTCATACGCCCTCGAAAAGTTCCTAAAAAACCGAGAATCATCTGCATTATAAAACATGGACCCCTCTTGCATCATCGGGCATATTTGGCACCTTCTACCATTGCATTTATGTGTACCTTTTTCCACCAGCTCCTCATTTTCCGGTTGTAATTTTGCCCGAACCAAGGTATCTTTAAAGTTTTTGGCCCTTCTAAACGAAACGAAAAGTTTTCCCGAAAAAACCCTGCGATGCTCACGATCCACAAGAAGGATGTTTTCACATTTCCGCAAAATCTCATGAACCTCATTGAGTGCAGGATGAAAAGTAAGGACAAGGGGTATCCTCGTGCCATCTTTGGATTTTGATTCCCTATTCAAAAGGGTATCCCTTTCAAACCTTTGACCCTCTCCAACTGCGTGTCGATCGCCCCACCCTTATATCCCCGATCCATAAGCCAAGACTTTAAACTAGCCAAATGTTCCTTAAACGAAGAATCCTCTGAACAAATGCGCCGAATGCGAAGAGCTTGACCATAAGGTATACCCTTTTTAGTATGATAAGGATGGCAGGAAGAACGATGGAGGAGCTGATGGGTGTCTGTTGGTTTTGTGTATAAATCCGTGACAAGAGTGTTGTCTTTCTTAATAACCCTTGTGTCTAAAAAATTGATGCTTTCCTTAGACCATTCTGCGGTAAATTTGATCGAATGGTGAGATGCATTCAAGTAGTCGACAAACTTTTGAAGCTCTTCTTCACCATGCGTAGAAATAAAAAATACGTCATCAATGTAACGCCACCATACACTAGGCTTAAAATCGTAAGAATGCAGAAGTTTTTCTTCTAAGTCCGCAAGAAAAAGAATAGAGTACGGTGGCGCACATTTAGTACCAATTGCTGTACCCCTTATTTGGTGGTAAAATCTCCCATTAAACTCAAAAATATTATTCGTAAGAACTAATTCTGCTAAATCCATTAAAGAATCTGTAGACACCGACCGATCTGCTCTAGAATCAAGGGCTTTTCGTAACACTCCCAATCCCTCATTGTGGGGTATGCTAGGATAAAGTGCAACCACATCAATCGTACACAAAATGGCATCCCCTGGAAGGTGACCTAAGGACTGTATCTTTTGCAAGAAATGATTTGTGTCCTTGATATAGGAGCGGACACTTTTAGCCAGGGGTTGTAAATGAAAATCCAAAAATTCCGAAAAATTCTCTGTGTGGAAACCCGAAATAGAAATAACAGGCCTTCCGGGGACACTATTAAGCCTTTTGTGTATCTTAGGCAACAGGTAGAATCTACCAAGCTTTGGGTTATTGACCATTAAATACTCCAAAGTTTTATCGTCAACATCCCCTCGTTGTCTAATTCTACCCATTGCCTGATTGATGACATTATGCAGAATGTCAGAAGGATCGTTATCAAGGGGCAAATACACGTCAGGGTCACCCAGTTGATCCTCTGCTTCTCTGATATAGTCTTCTCGGTCCCAGACAACTACTCCTGACCCTTTATCAGCCTCCTTGATAACGATCGTTCTGTCAGACTTGAGACCATTCAAAGCTGATATTTCTTCCCTTGTAAGATTACTAAGGTTCTTACCAACTGCTGATAATTTCATAATTTCATCCTCGATCTTAGAAAGATAAACCTCAATAGCTACGTCCTTATGCCTAGGATTAAACTTACTGCGTGGTCTGAAAACAGGAATTTCCGAAAAATCTTCTTCATCCTTAAACCACCATTTAAGCCGTAATCTTCTCCCAAAATTTTCTAAATCTATTTTAATTTGAGAATAATCTAGTTCCTTTGGCGTACTTACAAACTTTAGCCCTTTAGACAAAACTGATACCTCTGCTTCACTTAATGCACGTTTAGAAAGATTTATAACTTTATCATTTTCAAAGCGTCCACAAATTCGTCCGTTATCATCTAAATCAAAAGGAAAATCGACATTGCTAACCTCTTCTTCCTGACTGCTCGTTTCACCGTGAGTTCTTGACCTTTCCATAAGATCCGGAGGTTGATTCTCAAAGTCATCTGATATCAATTGTCTTTGAAGCTCCTCGAAATTCATACTGTTTGGCAGTTCTTCACCCTGAGTTCTTGACCTTCCTACGTCATCCGGAGGCTCATTCTCAACGACATTCTGTCCTTGAATCTCCTCTAAATTGACATTGTTTGGTAGTTCTTCCTCCTCAGTTCTTGCCATTTCTGCATCATCCGGAGGTTCATCCTCAACGACATGCGATACCATCCGTCCTTGAATCTCATCGAAATTAGCATTGTTTCCATCTTCACTTATGACAGACTCCTCCATAACTTGCAGATCTCGTTTGGCATTGATAAAAGAAGCAATATCTTCAAAAAATGATATGCTATCACGTAGTTCCCTCTCGTTTTCATGGAAATCTCTTCCTCCAATCAATCGCACCAGTTTTCTCCTTCTCCGAATCTCAATCTCTGTATACAGTTTATGAACATTACCACTAACTTCTTCAAAGAAAAGTTCCAGATTGGCGTCATATACCTCTTTTGATAGAAATTCCACAGTCTTATTCCAAAACTCAGTTTCAAATTGAGATGACACTACAGCGTAATCTTGAGTCAAAACATCTATCAAATTATGTTCAGCAGTGACTAAAGTTTCATTCCATCGTGACAGGAAATTATAATAATAATAATAATAATAATAATAATAATAATAATAATAATAATAATAATAATAATAATAATAATAATAATAATAATAATAATAATAATAATAATAATAATAATAATAATAATAGTAATAATAATAATAATAATAATAATAATAATAATAATAATAATAATAATAATAATAATAATAATAATAATAATAATAATAATAATAATAATGCGATGAGACTCTGCGATGAGAAAGTTGAGACCATCGACCACATTATTTCTGGATGCTCTAAACTTGCCGCAACAGAATACGTAACTAGACATGACAGAATAGGCCAGTATCTGCATTGGAACATTTGTTCTCATTACGAAATTCCACACCCTAAGAACTGGTATGAACATCACCCACAGCCAGTTACGGAAGGAGATAATGCCATCATTCTCTGGGATTTTACTATCCATACGGACAGGCAGATTAATGCGAATAGACCCGATATTGTTATCAAAGATCTAAAACAAAAAACTTGCTTCCTGATAGATATGTCTGTGCCAGCTGATCGAAACATCTCGGTGAAAGAATACGAAAAGTTAGCAAAGTACAAGGACTTAGAAATAGAGATAAACAGAATGTGGCAGCTAAGAACAATTACATTGCCAATAGTAGTTGGAGCATTAGGAATGTTAAAGAAAGGAGCCGGTGACTTTATCGATCAAATCCCGGGAAAATCAAACATCTGTGAAGTTAAAAAAATTGCACTAACATCGACAGCCCATCTCCTGAGGAAATTTCTTTCAATGTAGTTATCGATTTGCGGAACCATCAAAACATTATGACACTTGGTCAACTTTCCAGAAGTAATGTCATGACATAGTTGCTAGCCTTAAGTCTCTGGTAGTGACTCGGCTGTTAACTAAAAATTACCTGAAATCAAAGCTAAGAATTCAATTCATAATAATAATAATAATAATAATAATAATAATAATAATAATAATAATAATAATAATAATAATAATAATAATAATAATAATAATAATAATAATGACACCGATATCATGTTTACCACTTATGTGGAAAGTTTTGACGGGAATTGTTGCAGATCAGATTTACACATACATGGAAGAGAGAGAGTTATTCCCAGATGAGCAAAAGGGGTGTAAGAAGAAGGCAAGGGGCACAAAAGATCAGCTACTTATCGATAAGACCATTATAAAGAGTTGTAAAAGAAGACATACGAATCTCTCCATTGCTTGGATTGACTATCGTAAAGCTTACGATATGGTGCCACATTCGTGGATAATAGAATGTCTTAACATGATTGGAGTTGCAGACAACCTCAAGGAGCTAATTAGAAGAAGCATGCCTAGGTGGAAAACGATATTAACAGCAGGGAAACAAGAATTAGGTGAAGTAAGCATTCAGAGAGGAATCTTCCAGGGTGACTGCCTTTCCCCGCTACTCTTTGTGATTTGTCTTTTGCCAATGTCGATGATACTCCGAAAGTGTAAGGCTGGATATCAACTTGAAAGGGGAAAAACGAAAATAAATCACCTCCTTTTCATGGACGATTTGAAGTTGTTTGCAAAGGATGAAAATGAGATCGATTCACTGGTAAGAACGGTGAATGTTTTTAGTGAGGACATAGGTATGATGTTTGGAGTCCAGAAGTGCGGAGTGGTCGTAATGAAAAGAGGAAAAGTTGTCAACAGCGATGGTATACAGCTACCAAACGGTGAATCAATTAAAAGTGTCGACGAAGAAGGATATAAGTATCTTGGCATACTAGAGATAGATGAGATTATGAATCAAACTATGAAAGAGCTTGTACAAAAAGAATACCTACGAAGGTTGAAAAAGATTCTTAAATCAAGACTGAATGGAAAGAATATAATCATTGCAATAAATACGTGGGCTGTGTCATTGCTGAGGTACGGTGCAGGGTTGATAAATTGGACCAAGAACGAACTGCAAGAACTTGATAGAAAAACAAGAAAGAAACTGACCATGTATGGAGCGTTCCACCCTAAAAGCAATGTGAACAGACTGTATTTAACAAGGCAGGAAGGAGGGAGGGGCTTGATTGGAGCTGAAGAGACTGTACGAAGTGAGGAGAACAGTCTTGGATGGTATGTGATGAACAACGCCCACGAAATAATGAGATCAATTGAAAAGGAAGGAATACTGAGATCAAATGAAATCAAAGATCCCAAAGTATGGAAACGGCAGAATAAAGAACAGCATAAGAACGGGTGGATGGATAAACCGCTGCATGGGCAAACAGCTGCTGCTACAAAAGATTTAATGGATAAGGATAAGAACTGGAATTGGTTGAAACATGCAGGATTAAAGAAAGAAACAGAGAGCACTATATTTGCAGCGCAAGAGCAAGCAGTGGGAACGAATTCTGTAAAGAACATCATTTACAAAGAAAATGTATCAAAAGAATGTAGACTATGTGGAAAAGCAGATGAAACGATAGCGCACATAGTATCTGAATGTCAACAGCTAGCGCAAGTACAATATAAAGGCTGGAGACATGACAAAGTAGCTCAAATTGTCCACTGGAAGTTATGTCAAAAACTAGGTTTAGATTATGGAGATAGATGGTACAACCATAAAGTAGAGAATGTTATTGTGACAGAAGACATTAGGTTATTGTGGGATTTTCCCATACAGACAGATCATCGACTGGAGCATAACCGACCAGACATTGTTTTTGAAAATAAAAAGGATCGATCGTGTTTGCTGATTGACATATCCTGTCCCTTCGATACCAGGATCGAAAGAAAAGAAAAGGAAAAAATTGAGGTCTATCAAGACTTGAAGAGAGAGATTAAGAGGCTCTGGAATGTAAGAGAAGTTAAGATTGTACCAATAATCATTGGAGCTCTGGGTACGATTGGAAAGAACTTTGAAAACTGGTTGAAGAAGATTGAAATAGAATGCAGCACAGAACTTTTACAGAAAGCTTGCCTGTTAGGAACTGCAAAGATAGTAAGAAAAGTACTGGATACCTAAAGCCAAGGGATTTGGCCTGCTATCCAGAAGTCAACCGGCAGTCAACATCACCGCCGAGTGAACAATGAATAATAATAATAATAATAATAATAATAATAATAATAATAATAATAATAATAATAACAACAATAATAATAATAATAATAATAGTCGTGGACGTGGCTACAAAGGGGAGAACTGAAGAAAGAAACCGAAGGAATGATAATGGCTGCACAGTCACAGTCCCTTAGAACGAATGCCATAAAAGCAAGAATTGATAAAAGCAGAGAAGATGCAAAATGCAGGATGTGCAATGAAAAGGAAGAAACGATTCATCACATTGTACTTAGATGTAGCAATCTTGCACAAAAGGAATACAAGCGCCGGCATGACTGCGTAGCCAAAGCACTTCACTGGGATATTTTACGTCAGCGAGGATTTAAAATTAGTGATAAGTGGTACCAACATCAACCTGAGAGCGTTGTTGAAAATGAACAATTCAAAGTATTATGGGATTTTACAATACAGACGGATATTGAAATACATGCGAGAAGGCCAGACATTGTGATAGTGGATAAAAATTCGAATGAAACGATCATTTTGGACATAGCCATACCAGTTGATGTGAACATACGAAACAAGGAGCAGGAAAAGATCGTAAGGTACCAAGATCTAGCTAGAGAAATCAGAAAGATTTGGAATGTATCAACCAAGGTCATCCCAATTGTGATTGGTGCCCTTGGCACGGTTACAGACAGACTTGAACAGTACTTGAAGGACATAGGTGTAACAACAAGGATCGAGTTAATCCAGAAGTCAACCCTTCTTGGCACGGCGAGAATCATCAGACAGGTTCTTGATATCTAAGGAAACTAGATGTGACCCGATATCATGGACGTTAATTCCTAATGTAATTCATTTGTGCGTAGCATTCATAATAATAATAATAATAATAATAATAATAATAATAATAATAATAATAATAATAATAATAATAATAATAATAATAATAATAATAATGATAATAATAATAATAATAATGATAATAATAATAATAATAATAATAATAATAATAATAATGGAGGAGTGTTTGGAAATATTTGGAATTGCTGACAACGTGAAGAAACTGCTATCAAATAGTATGAAAACATGGCGAACAGAGTTAACATCTTGCGGAGAAAGCCTCGGGGATGTCCAGATAAAGAGGGGAATATTTCAAGGAGATTCGCTGTCACCGCTTTTGTTTGTGTTGGCGTTGACCCCAATGTCAATGGTCCTGAGGAACGTTCGTCATGGATACGAGTTTCGAAATAAGGAAAAGATAAACCATCTTCTTTTCATGGACGATCTCAAACTATATGCCAAGAATGAGAAAGGATTAGACTCTTTGATACAGACAGTTCATGTGTTCAGCAGTGACATTGGGATGCAGTTTGGGATAGATAAGTGTGCTACAATCGTTGTTAAAAGAGGAAAGGTGATAACATCTGACGGGATCATGCTACCAGATGAAAACAGAATCAAGTCAATGAATGAGGATTGTTCATATAAATACTTGGGTGTTCTTGAATCCGATCAAGTAAAGCAAAAAGAGATGAAAGAAAAATTAAGAAATGAGTACAAACGTAGGGTGAGGAAAGTTTTACAATCGAAATTGAACGGAAGAAATATGGTGCAAGCTATCAACACGTGGGCAGTCTCCTCATTAAGGTATTCAGCTCCCTTCATTAAATGGACAAGGGAGGAATTACGGACTATGGATAGAATGACAAGAAAAATGATGACAATGCACAAGGCATTACATCCTAGAGACAGCGTCTGCAGATTGTATTTACCAAGGAAAGAGGGTGGTCGAGGATTAATTGCAGTAGAAGATTGTATTGACCTTGCTAAACTGGGACTTGAAAGATATATAAGCGAGAGTGATGAACGATTGATAATCGCAGCAAGAAGAGAAATAGATACACCTAATGAGAATGAAGAAGATTTCAAACGGAGAATGAAAATGGAGAGAAAAGCGGTGTGGAAAGAAAAAGCATTACACGGGCAACATTTGAGGCAGACGGAGAATATAGCTAGTAAGGATTCTTGGATATGGCTTACCAACGGGAACCTAAAGAAAGAAACTGAAGGTCTTTTGATAGCTGCTCAAGATCAGGCACTTCGAACAAACGTAATCAAAGCAAAGATTGATAAAAGTCGTGATGACCCTAAGTGTAGGATGTGCAAGGAAGGAGACGAATCAGTAACTCATATCATAAGTCAGTGCAAGAAGCTTGCCCAGACGGAATACAAGATCAGACACGACAACGTAGCCAAAGCAGTTCATTGGGAGCTGTGCAAGAAAAATGGTTTAGATCATGTGGATAAATGGTGTGATCATGAGCCTGAAAGTGTAATGGAAAATGAGAAATGTAAAATATTATGGGATTTCACAATTCAAACTGATCGAGTGATCGGTGCTAGGAGACCTGACATCACAATTGTTAACAAAGAAACAAGAGAGTGCCAATTGATAGATATAGCATGCCCTGGCGACAATAAAGTAGCCGAGAAGGAAGATGAAAAGATTGACAAATACAGGGATTTAGCGAGAGAAGTCAGCAAATTGTGGAATGTCAAAGTTGCAATAATTCCTGTTGTGATAGGTGCATTGGGAACTGTGCCAACAATGTTGGAAAGCCGAATCAAGGAAATTGGAATTTCGATCAAGACAGCTCAAATTCAAAAGACAGTATTGCTAGGAACAGCAAGGATTTTACGAAAAGTACTTGAAATCTGATTTTGCGTGTTGCAATTTGATTTCAAGCTTACACGTCCAGTTTTAACTGTGAAAAATGAACATCATAATAATAATAATAATAATAATAATAATAATAATAATAATAATAATAATAATAATAATAATAATAATATAAAAACACAACTGTTGTGTCGACAAACGTTCCGATTGAAATCTTCTTCAGCGTGAACCATACACAGGGCAGCCAAATATTTATACAAAGTCTTGTTTACCTAATGTTACAAAACAACTTTTTAAAAAAAGTAAATAAAATCTAATTTACAGTTCAATACATGATTCATAAACAGCATCAGTAAACCTAAAATCCGTGCCTAAGGGACATCATCCTCCCAAAAGATGCTACCTTTTCAGACATCTTTTATCTAAATTGTAATTTATACCAGGTCCCTCGGGTCACCGGAGCCGCCCAGAAAACCCAAAAGACAAAGAACTCACACCCCAAAGGACCCAGTGGGAACCAGACTAATAATGTGAAGAGGAACTGGAGCCTAATGAGCCCTCTGAGGTTATGCTAACTTTTCTGTAAATCCCAAAGGTAACTTTCCATAGATTCGCTAACTGCTAAACAATCTTATAAAATGCTGAATCTGGGACAGCCCGATAGGGAATTCCCAGATTTGCTAAGATTGTTTAGCAGTTAGCGAATCTATGGAAAGTTACCTTTGAGATTCACAGAAAAGTTAGCATAACCTCAGAGGGCTCATTAGGCTCCAGTTCCGCTTCAAATTATTAACCTGGTTCCCACTGGGTCCTTTGGGTCATTGGGTCGTCTTGGGGTGACCCGGGGGACAGGAACTCTGTGTGAGTTCTTTGCCTTTTGGGTTTTCTGGGCGGCTCCGGTGACCCGAGGGACCTGGTATAAATTACAATTTAAATAAAAGATGTCTGAAAAGGTAGCATCTTTTGGGAGGATGAAGTCCATTAGGCACGGATTTTAGGTTTACTGATGCTGTTTATGAATCATGTATTGAACTGTAATATAGATTTTATTTACTTTTTTAAAAAGATGTTTTGTAACATTAGGTAAACAGGACTTTGTATAAATATTTGGCTGCCCTGTGTATAGTTTACACTGAAGAAGATTTCAATCGAAACTTTTGTCGACACAACGGTTGTGTTTTTATACTTTTATTTCTGTTTGTCTGAGAGGATGGTTTAGTTTATTAATAATAATGACGGTCTCAATGAAAGAGCGGCTGATATTAAATTGGACATGTTTGCGTGTGGAACCGCCTGAATCCGGTCATTGCTTGTGAATAAGTCCTCGGCTTTATCTGGGGGGGGCATGCTTCCTTTCGTACTTCGTGTCAATGTGCACGTGGTGTCAGGGTGGAATTCCCTGTCTTGCCATTTATGGATTTAGCAATTTAAGCACATCCCAGGAGGGTCGTCGGGAGGCGTGCCTCTCCTTTTGCTCGGGACTGTTTATACGAAGAGCTTCCATTCCAATGTCGAGATCTATAGGCTTAGGGAATTTACTATGAACTTTTCTTTGAGTTCGAAAACTTGGACTTGCAACAGGAAATTTAAAGTGGTCTGGGTGTTTTTGTTTGGTAGTATTATAAGTGGGATCTCGAGGGGGCTTTTTATCGTGATTTTATGTAATTTCTAGTCTGTAACTTTTACCCTATAAATACTTAGCTGTCCTGGAAATGTAAACACTGACGAAGATTTTATGATCGAAACGTTTGCTTTGAACAGTTTTTGTTTTTATTTGTGCTTTTAACTGTTTACTTTGATGGTGGTTTAGTTTTTCTTAATAATAATAATAATAATAATAATAATTATTATTATTATTATTATTATTATTATTATTGTCATTATTATTATTATAATTATTATCATTATTATTATTATTATTATTATTATTATTATTATTATTATTATTATTATTATTATTATTATTATTATTATTATTATTATTATTATTATTATTATTATTATCATTATTATAATAACCTCCCCGAGACCATGAAGTACCGGGTTGGCGTCCGGCGGGGGCTAGTCTGTCTTATGGCCAGGAGGGGTTCTTCAGCCTTGGCCGGCAACCCTCCTATTGATGGTGTCAAGAGAAAAACACTGCTTTTTGGTGATGCTGAAACCATCCTCACGCAAGTGATGTATAATGAATAAAAACAGTTTGTTAAACAACGACGTCAATCGGGCTGGAGCCAACGATGGTGAAGGTCCTTCCTCCGGCAGGTGTCCCATGGCACAGCAGCATGGGCCCGGTCGTCATCCAGCTACTGCTGCGAGGATGAGAAGGAAATGGACACAGTATGAAAATAGAGTAGTTATGGAGTGTTTCTATTTGAGTGATCCAAAGACGAGAGGTTATAGGAAAAGAATGCATGTGTTATGGAACGACAGAGGGATGTTTAATGTCACAGAACAGCGGCTGATTGATCAAAAGAAAGGAATGTTGAAGATGCAGCATATGGTGAAATTGATAGGTTGATCGTTGAAGAAGGTGGTCAAGACTCTGAAAGGACAGCAACTGGAGATGACAGTGAAGGAGTAAGTCCACAAATTGAACACGACGAACAAGTAAATTGGGTTGAAATCAAGGACGGTGCTGTATTGACGGAAGAGGACAGAGAGACATTGAAAATGATGATAGAAATTAGGAAGAAACCAAGGGCACGATTGCCAGCAATGAGAGGAGTGGATCGTGCAAAGCTGAACGAAACAGTGAAAAAAGTTGATAGTGTACTATGAAAGCTTGAAATATATAATATCACAGATACGAATGATACGATATACTATGGAGCGGCTATTGTGTGTGAAATCCTTGGTGCTAAAAACAAGAAGATAGATGGAAGAAAAGAGCCATGGTGGAAGAAGAGGCTTGTTAGATAGATAAAGGAGATGAACAAAGATCTCGGTAGAGTAAACTCATTGATAGACAAGAAGACTGTAAAGAAACGACATCAAGACGCCTTACAAAGGAAATATGGAATCAAACAGAAAGGGTTGCAAATAGTTAAAGAAGAAATAAGGCAAAGGATCAAAGCAAAAGCAGCTAAGATCTCAAGATACCAGCAAAGAATCAATCAATACCAGCAAAATAGGATGTTCAAGAACAACGAGAGTACATTTTATCAGAAACTTAATAATGATGAAGGGCAAAATAATGAAAATGCTATACCTGATGCAATGAATCAAAACAATTCTGGTCGGACATCTGGGGTAAGGAGGTAAAACATAACGTTAGGGCAGAATGGCTGAATGATTTCAAACAGGAAATGGGAGATATACCAAAGCAACAAAGGGTTGAAATAACTGAGCCAAAACTGAAAAAGTTGCTTAG
This sequence comes from Aurelia sp. 4 Dawson et al 2005, assembly GCA_964019985.1. Lineage (NCBI taxonomy): Eukaryota > Metazoa > Cnidaria > Scyphozoa > Semaeostomeae > Ulmaridae > Aurelia > Aurelia sp. 4 Dawson et al 2005. The sequence goes on from OZ026509.1 coordinate 7,173,314, forward strand.
AAAGATCCCTAACTGGAAGGCGCCAGGTCCCGATGGGGTGCAAGGATTTTGGCTGAAGAATTTTACCAGCATGCACACATATTTGACACAATATCTTGCTCATTGTCTTGAAGGAGATACACCTGAATGGATGACGAAAGGCAGAACGGTTCTCATTCAAAATAATAAGTCAAAGGGGATAGAATCAAGTAATTACAGACCAATAACCTGCTTACCACTTGTTTGGAAGCTAATGACTGGATTTATAACTGATGAAGTCTATGAGTTCTTAGAAAAGGAGAAACTACTACCGGAGGAGCAGAAAGGTTGCAAAAGAAAATCGATGGGAACTGCAGACTTACTATTCATTGACAGATTGGTGTTGCGAGAGGCCAGGATGAGAAAAAAGAACTTGGCGATGGGCTGGATAGATTACAGAAAGGCTTATGACATGATGCCTCATTCGTGGATATTGGAATGTTTGAAACCATTAGGTATTTGCGACAACATACAACTGTTCCTTGAAAACACAATGAATACTTGGAGAGTTGAACTGACATGTGCAAACCAGCAACTTGGAGAAGTGAACATCAAGAGGGGGATTTTTCAAGGCGACGCACTCTCACCTCTTTTATTTGTTGTTGCAATGATTCCTCTCACACATGTTCTGAGAAAGATACAATCTGGTTACGACTTCACAAAGAGTAAAGAGAAAATCAACCACTTACTATACATGGACGTCTCAAGTTATATGTGAAAAATGAGAAGGAACTAGACTCACTTGTCCAGACAGTCAGAGTATTCAGCAACGACATAGGCATGCAATTTGGTTTAGATAAATGTGCAGTTCTGATAATGAAGAGAGGAAAGATAATCAAGTCAGAAGGAATAGAATTGCCCAATGACGAAAAGATAAGATCACTAAAGGAAGATGATAGCTATAAATATCTGGGTATATTACAATCAAACGAAATACAACGGAAGGATATGAAAGAAAAAGTTGGAAAAGAATGCAAAAGGCGTGTCAGGAAAATACTTAAAACCAAGCTCAATGGTGGTAACATAATCAAAGCAATCAACACATGGGCCATACCAATGCTAAGATACTCAGCTTCTTTCCTTGACTGGACCATTAGTGAGCTACAAGAAATGGATAGAAGAACAAGACAGTTAATGACTATGCATAATGCGCTGCATCCTAGGAGCAACGTTGATCGTCTGTACGTGCCACGAAGTGAAGGGGGAAGAGGACTCCTGAGTGTCGAAGATACAGTGAATTTAGCTAAACTGGGATTACAAGGATACGTAAAAATGAGTGACGAGAGGCTCATAAGTGCTGCAAGAGGTGCCGATGAAGTTACAGACTGGGAAGCAGCAATTGAAAGTAAGAATGATTTCAAGAAACGAAAAAAACACGAAAGACAAAACAACTGGAAAGCAAAGATGCTACATGGGCAGTTCATTAGGCAGACAGAAAATCTAGCGGACGAGCAACGATGGATGTGGTTAAAGGATGGCACATTGAAAAGGGAGACAGAAACATTGATAATGGCAGCTCAAGAGCAGGCAATCAGCACTAATTTGATCAAGGCAAAGATAGACAAGACCCAACAAGAAAGTAAGTGCAGAATGTGCGGTCAAGCTGACGAAAGTGTCAATCATATTCTGAGTGAGTGCAGTAAAATGGCACAAAAGGAATATAAACGTCGACACGACTGGGTTGGGAAGAAAGTGCATTGGGAAGTCAGTAAACGGTGTGGATTTGATGTAAACGAGAAATGGTACGAACATGAGCCATATGCAGTCTGTGAGAACAATGATTTCCACATTCTGTGGGATTTTGAAGTGAAAAAAGACCATGTGATTGAAGCGAGAAGGCCTGACATGATCGTGACAGACAAAAAGAACAATATATGCAAGATAATTGATTTTGCAGTGCCTTATGATAGCAGGGTAGATGCAAAGGAAATGGAAAAAATTGAAAAATATCAAGATTTAGCCAGAGAGCTTAGAAAGATTTGGAACAAGCAAGTGAAAGTCATCCCTATCATAATTGGAGCTTTAGGAACAACTCCAAAAATGTTGAGAAAGAGACTGGAGGACATTGGCATCGAAACAAAGATAGTGGAATTGCAGAAGAGTGCAATCTTGTATTCTGGAAGGATCCTCAGGAAAGTTCTTGAGATTTGAGAAGACTTGTTGTCACCGAACCTCAAGGAAAAAGATCTCTACTGACTTAGACAGTATGCGATATGACGATAATAATAATAGATAATGATAATAATAATAATAATAATAATAATAATAATAATAATAATAATAATAATAATAATAATAATAATAATAATAATAATAATAATAATAATAATGATAATAATAATAATGATAAACACCGGTGGTCGTATAACCTAAAAATTACTATCCTCAGTCATGGGTGTTCAAATGTCTAACTATGATAGTATAGATAACGGCGTTAATGAGTCTGGATTCACGGATGAAGGACTTTCGCCCGGCAGGTATCCTATGGCAGCGCAGCATAGAACCGGTCGTCACCAAGCTACTGCGGTAAGAACTCGAAGAAAATGGTCACATGTTGAGAACCGAACAGTGATGGAATGTTTCTACAAAAGCGATCCAGGAACACTTGGTTACAGAAAACGAATGTATAAAATTTGGTGTGATAAAGATATCTTCCATGTAACTGAGCAGAGGCTACTTGACCAGAAGAACCAGATACTAAAGAAGGGTTGGCTGATAGATCTCGAAATTGATGATATAAAGAGGAATTTACAACAGATAGAGAGTCCAGTAGAGGTAGAAAATCGGGAGGCAGCACAAGATATCGAAAACGAGACTCAACCAATTAGTGATATGCATCTAGATGACAATAGAGAATCTGAAATCGATAACATAAATGTTGATTTAGCAGAACTGTCTCAAGACGAAAAGAAGATGTTTCAAAGATTGAAAGAGATAAGAGAAAGGAATGAAAAAGGACGATTACCTTCCTTGAATGGTGTAGACAGATGGAAACTAAGGACTATCACTCAAAAAGTGAACAAGGTCATGGCAAAACTCAAGGTAGAGAGCATCACCGATGTGAATGATTTACTATACTCCGGAGCTGTATTGGTTACTGAAACTTTAGGAATCAAAGTGAGGGAACAGCAAAAAGAAAATAAAAAACCCTGGTGGAGACGAAGGTTGGAATGGGATGTGAATCAACTTCAAAAAAAATCTAGGTAGAGTTAAGACGTTGATAGAAAAGAAGAATATTAAAAAGAAACATAGGGATGAATTACAGAGGAAATATAAATTAAAGCAAACAGGGCTACACACTGTCAGGGAAGTAATACGACAAAGAATGATTGCAAAACGTGGCAAAATCCAAAGATACGATAATAGAATCAAGCAATTCCAGCAAAATAGAGCGTTTGCAAATAACCAAGGAAAGTTTTTTAAGGTCCTAAATAATGAGGGAATGCAGCAATCAAACGAACGCCCTAACGCAGAAGAGACAAAAGCATTTTGGTCGGAGATTTGGGGGCAGGAAGTAAGCCATAACAAAGAAGCAGACTGGGTGAAAGAATTTAGGAAGGAAGGAGAAAACCGTGATAAGCAAGAACGCCCAAAAGTCACTGTTGAAAAAGTTCAGAAAAAGTTAAAATCCTTTCCTAATTGGAAGAGCCCAGGTCCGGATGGAGTGCAGGGATACTGGTTAAAGAATTTTAATTCTATGCATAAGTATCTTGCGGAGTATCTTCATAGATTAGTGCAAGGCGAAAATATTCCTATGTGGATGACTAAGGGAAAAACAGTTCTCATTCAGAAGGATAAAGGTAAGGGAACAGTATCTAGTAATTACAGACCAATCACTTGTTTGCCGATTGTGTGGAAGCTGCTAACTTCACTGATAGCAGATGACATATATCATCATCTGGAGACGAAGTCATTACTACCGCAGGAGCAAAGAGGTTGCAGGAAACGAACGAAGGGAACGCGGGATCTACTGTTTATCGACAAGATGATACTAAAAGAGGTGAAAAATAGAAAGAAAAGTTTGGCAATGTGCTGGATTGATTATCGCAAAGCTTATGATCTGATATCACATTCTTGGATTCTAGAGTGCTTAATGTGTTTTGGAATAAGTGAGGAAATTTGCAATTTGCTAGAAAAGAGTATGAAATCATGGTGCGTGGAACTGACATGTGGGGAAAATGTTCTTGGCCAAGTAAATATCAGACGAGGTATTTTTCAAGGAGACTCGCTCTCGCCTTTACTCTTCATAATATCGCTTACCCCTCTAACTATGATCCTGAACAAGACGAAGTATGGATATCAATTTTCTACTAATGGGCAAAGAATCAATCATCTACTTTACATGGATGATCTAAAACTGTATAGTCGTACTGAGAAGGAACTAAACTCTCTCGTTGAAACTGTACGAATCTTTAGTAAGGACATAAACATGGAGTTCGTCATTCAAAAATGTGCACTGCTCGTTTTAAAGAGAGGAAAGAGTGTCAAAACGGAAGGAATTCAATTACAAGATAACAGCTTTATAAGATCTCTTGAAAATGATGAAAACTACAAATACCGAGGCGTATTGCAGGCAAATGAAGTCAATGGTAGTAAAATGAAAAAAAAAATGTGGGTAAGGAATACAAAAGGAGAGTCAGAAAAGTATTAGAAACAAAACTGAATGGAAACAACCTGATCAGAGCAATGAACATCTGGGCAGTGCCAGTTATTCGCCACTCGGCCCCATTTTTAGACTGGAATAAGGAAGAACTGCAAACGCTTGACAGGACTACAAGAAAATTGTTAACTTCGCATAATGCATTACATCCACGAAGCAATGTAGATAGAATATATTTATCAAGAGATAAAGGAGGCAAAGAATTGAAAGAAATTGAAGATACAGTTGCAGAGGCCGTGATTGATCTACATCAGTATGTTAAAGGAAGTGAAGAAAAAATTCTGATTGCTGCAAGAAAAGTAAAAGAGATCAACGAAGAAGAAACTGTTACAGAGTTTAAAATGCGCAAACAAAATGAAAGGAGAAAAAGGTGGAAAGACAAGACCTTACATGGACAATATTTGAGGCAGACGGAAAATGTAGCAGAACAAAACCGTTGGATGTGGTTACAGAAGGCAGGCCTGAAAAGGGAAACTGATAGTCTTATCATGGCTGCTCAAGAGCAGGCCATTAGAACGAATCTGATAAAATCTAAGATAGACAAATCGCAACAGGAAAGTAAATGTAGGATGTGCGGAGATTCTGACGAAAGTATAAACCATATTCTAAACGAATGTAAAATGTTAGCACAAAAATGTTATAAAAAGAGGCACGATTGGGTAGGTCGTAGGATTCACTGGGAAGTATGCAGGAATTATAAGATCGATGTAAGCGAAAAATGGTACAATCATGAACCTGTAAGTGTACTTGACAATGGACAATGCACGCTTCTATGGGATTTTACAATTCAAACTGATAATGAAATCAAGGCAAGAAGACCAGACATGATAATCAAGGATAAAGAAAAGAATACTTGTATAATAATAGACTTTGCAGTTTCCTATGACACTAGAATAGAACTAAAAGAAAAGGAGAAGATTGACAAATATCGAGATCTTGCAATTGAACTAAAAAGATTGTGGAAGACGAAAGTAACAGTTGTATCGATCGTTTTTGGATCACTGGGAGCAATTCCAAAGAAGATAGAGAAGAGACTGAAAGATATTGGAATAGATACGAACTTAGCGGATATGCAGAAAACTGCAATCCTGAACTCTGCACGAATTCTTCGAATGTTTCTGGAAACTTAAGGAGGCTTGTCGCCACTTAGTACCAAGAACGATATGACCATACAAACATTTGTGTGTGTAAAGTATGAAACAATGATAATAATAATAATGATAATAATAGTAATAATACATTCCTCATACATGGTTATTCAATCAGCTACAATATCTTAGCTGCTATCAATAGAAGCCCTGTTTTAAGAGTAGAAGAAAAATTTCAAGTCTTAAAGTTTACAATTAAATAGTTACAATGACATTGTGTGATAGAAATATATTACAAATATTACTTAAAATGTTATTCAATCCATAAAATGTAATACATGTGCTATGTGCCACCCATGTGCCAGTATCTAATCATACGTCGAACAATCTTCTTGAGACACCCTATACATGTTGATACTTTTTGTGTTCATAAAACTAAGTGTGACATAGCTCGTTAAGTTATTCTTTGGTCAGCAGTTATGCAGCTATCAACTGCTAAAGAAAACTGCCAAAGCAATTACTCTTATCTACACTAAAACGCTATACGAATATTTGTTCTTTATTCATAATTGAATATTGAATATTGGTTCTTTATTCATTACAATTTGGATTTCAAGAAAACCACTCAATTGATCATGCTCTTGTGAGTTTGACAGAAGCTATAAGAAATACACTGGATATTAAAAGACTTGGTTGTGGCATTTTCATTGATTTACAAAAGGCTTTTGATACAGTTAATCATAGAATTTTGCTATTAGAATTGGAACATTATGGTATTCGTGGATGTGCCCTTGAGTGGTTTAAATCATATCTAAGTGATGGAAAGCAATGTGTTTCTGTTAATGGAAGTAACTCTAACTTACTTCAAATGACTTGTGGTGTACCACAAGGCTCTGTCCTGGGTCCACTACTTTTCCTTATCTATATCAATGATCTAGCAAATGCTTCCTTTTTATCTCTTTGCTGATGATACAAACATCTACCATGAATCTAAAGATTTAACCGAGTTGATTAAAATTGTCAGCAAAGAGCTGAAACTTGTAAAGAAATGGCTTGATGCTAATAAACTATCATTAAATATTGATAATACAAACTATATCATCTTTCATTTTTCATCTGTCAATGTTCCTTCTGGCTCTGATATCAAAATAGGGAAGAAACATATCAAAAGGGTAACTTTTGTTACGTTCTTGGGTCCCCTCCTGAATGAGCATCGAAGTTGGAAATACCATCTCGGTGAATTCTCTAAAAAATTAGCTACAACATGTGGAATGTTTTCAAAATTAGGAACTTACTTCCATTAGATGTTTTAATATGTTTGTACAATGTTTTGTTTTTATCCATCTTACGATATGATCTTATTGTTTGGGGTCAAACATATGCATCCTATGTTGATCCAATCTTCAAATTACAGAAAAAAGCAGTCAGAGCTATCTCATTTCAGCCTCGTATGTCTCCCTCTCTTCCAATCTTCAATGATTTAAGCTCCTGAAACTTTCTTAGATCTTTGAACTGCGACTTCTAACTTTTAATTTTGATTCTGCTAATAAAACTTCACCCAGTTGCTTTCATGACCTTTTCCTATTCTACTCATCTGTTCATCACTATTCCACAAGACAGGCCAGTCAAGGTGATCTATATATGTCTCAAAAAACAGTTTTCAATATGGTCTGAAGTCTATTCGATATCTTGGTGCTAAACTTGGGAATGCATTACCCTTGGAACTCCGAAATGCTCCATCAAAAACATTGTTGAAAACAAAACTGAAAATTCATCTATTGAACTAGGTTGACCGTTGAATCTGAGCCATTTTCGTACTGCGCAATTGTTTAAACTCGCACAAATTGATTTGATTATATTTTAGGACAGGGGGGGGGGCTCTCTCCTCGACTAGCTGTTAACCAAGTTAAGGAAGGGCTGCTCAAAGCTAATACAATATGCAGATTTTTGAAAAAAGAAAATGTTGGAGCAGAGATTTTGGAACATGTGCTTTGCTGAGAAAAATTCCAGCATTTTGATTTAAAGATAATCGAAAAGAAACAATAACTGTTTGGTAAATTCAAGGCTGCTTATCATGTCCTACAATGCTGATTAAACCCCATACAATATTAGCCTCAACTCAGAGTCATAATTTCATTTTAAGACATGGGTAATTAATGTCATTTCATTATGTATTCCTTTATCTGAATGGATTTCTTCTGCAGTGGGTGGTACATCACATAACATAATTCCCTGTCAAAAGTCAGCACCAGGAATTCATTTTTAAGTAAAAAGCCATATATATAAGTAGCAATGTCACTTTGACTGCTTCTTTGTAACTGACTCACAGTTCCTGTCCATTGTGTGTTTCTGTCTGCGTTAATCAGCATCAGCAATAATGGTCAAAAAATTTGATGCATCACAACAAACAAAATGTTCAATATTCAATTCTGTGTAATATAACAAGTACTGTACCACATGCCTTGCATGAAAAAATTCTTGAGAGTACATAGTGCGAAACATTTGGTCAAAACAATTCTTCAGTTTCATCCAGAAAGGTCAGAAGGTGTGAAGAATGGTAACAAAAACAAAACTATTCAAATGCTGTCTTTCTTGGTCTTTGCAAAGAATTTATTTGCACAAATAGTGTGCTAATTTTGTGTAAGTCTTTGGCTGTCACAATCTAATGAAACAAATGCTGATCCAATGGATAGTGAGTTGTTAATGGAAGGTCAAATCCAATCCACCAATAGCAGTCATCCAGTGCTTTGTTAATCTTTACATGTCTGAAGCAATATTATCCAAAGCAGTGAAAGTCTTTGCAGGAATGTTGCAGATTCATCAATTGCTTTACTCCTGCAAGAAAACAGAATGAGATGAGCTTTGTGTGCATGACACTTAAATTTGCAAGGTCATCTGTGGCAATATTAAGGAAATACTTGGTATACCATAAAGTTAATTGACAATGCAGGCTTGTGCTGAAGTTTTAAAGAAATTCATCAATGAACGCAAGAATATTCTATTAAATGCAAGGAGTCAATATTCTATTAAATGGATGCAATATTCTATCCTCAATATTCTATCCTGCAATATTCTATATTCTATCCTCAAATCTACAGAGACATTTATCCGTTCTTTGCTTTTTCATTGTGATATATCTTTTTGTCCCCAAGATGCAACTGCTGCTTTTTTCGTGCAAGCATCGTTTGTTTGTCTCCAAATATTTCCAAACTGAGCGTGGCCAAGGAGATCTTTTTTGTCTCAAATGCCCATAGGAACTGAGGAATGGCGTGCAGGGTTTGGTTCCTATAGTTACAGATGTTCTCTGCCGAGGGCCTTCCTGCGTGTTTCTCTCTGTGGTTCGCTTGCTACTGCGTTTCGATGTTTTGCGTATTTGTACCTAATAATTGCAGTATCATTGATAACTCTCCCTGTGTCCGTTCTTACCACGTCATTATTCGAGCACTTTCCGACTCCCTCGTTTTTGCCATCGTCTTGGCAACAAAACCTGGTTAATTTCAAAGGCCAAAGGTCGAATTTTGCCTTACGTACTTCCTATGTCATCACCACAATTTATTTTCTGTTTTCGTTTCCAAGAGATTTTATAAAAACAAATGGCGCTACTCTCGTGACTTGCCCTAAAATCAGTAAACAATGCATAATTTTCTTACAGCATGTGGTATATGCACTTCTGATCAGCAGCTATTTGGGTATTTTCATTGCCGGAGAAAATTTTCCTACCAAGCTGACTATGCTGCTTGCTGGTGACATCGAAACAAATCCAGGCCCTGCAACTGCAAGTTGCCTCAAATTTTGCCACTGGAATTTAAATAGTATATGCGCAAGGGGTGGTATAAAGACCTCATTGATTGAAGCTTACAATTCGATACACCACTTTGATGTCATAGCTATTTCTGAATCCATGTTAGATAGAACTATTAGCAATGACGAAATCTTCATTGAAGGTTTTAGTAGAGAAATTTTCAGAAGTGACCATCTAAGTAACTCCAAAGTTGGGGGAGCTTGTGTATATTTTCGCGAAGGCCTACCCATAAAACGCAGAGGTGATCTGGAAGAATTGCAAGAATCAATTGTTACCCGAAATCATTATTTCTCGCAAAAAAGTGTTCTTTGTCACACTGTATCGCAGTCCTAGTCAGAATAGTGTGCAATTTGAAGATTTCCTCGACAAACTACAGAGAATCGTTGAAAAAATCCAGGCTGAAAACCCGCACTCCTTGATTCTCACAGGGGACTTTAATTGTAGATCTTCGCAGTGGTGGGCAGGCGATGCACAGCAACCTGAGGGTACAGCGTTGGAAGAACTGGTCGAGGTTAATAATCTCCATCAGTTAATCGAAGAGCCAACGAACATTCGAGAGGGTAGCATGTCTTGCATAGATCTCATCATAACTGATCAACCGAACTTATTTGCTGAATATGAAGTCCACCCTTCCTTAGATGAGCGCTGTCAACATCAAATAGTGTATGGCAAAATAAATATTTCTATACCCTCTCCACCACCATACAAGAGAACTATATGGGATTACTCTAAGGCAAACATGCAGAGTATTCACAATGACCTACATGCTATAGATTGGTCTACCCGGTTCGATGCTCTTGGATCAGAGGAAATGACTGAGGTTTTTACTGCGTCGATCTACGCCACGATGACTTCTTACATTCCCAACAGGCTTGTTAAGTGCTGTGACAAGGACCCACCCTGGATCACTCCTCGCATAAAAACAGCCATCAAGCGAAAGCAGAAAGTTTACAGGAATTTTTGCCAGCGGGGCAGAAGGGACCAAGATTGGAATTATGTAAAACAAGTTCGAAATGAAACATCTGAAATGATTCTGAATGCTAAGGAAGAATATTTTAAGAGGCTTGGTCGAAAGCTTTCAGATTCAAATGAAGGTATAAAGAGTTATTGGTCTACTTTGAATAGGCTCATCAACAAGAAAAAATCTGTCAATATTCCCCCGTTATTGGAAAATGGACTATTCGTCACAAATGTACAAGCCAAAGCTACCTTATTAAATGATTTCTTTGTCGAACAGTGTTGTGCTATACCGACAGGCAGCACTCTGCCAAATTTCCTACCCAGGTGCATTTCAGTTCTTGAAAATGTAGAGACTGATAGGCAAAAAGTAGTCAAACTGATACGAGCACTTGACTCGTCAAAGGCATACGGCTGTGATAACATTTCCATAGCTATGATAAAAATATGTGATATTGCGATTGTTGAGCCCCTTTGCATGATTTTTGAGAAATGCCTTACAACTGGTCAGTATCCTTCAATTTGGAAAAAGGCGAACATCATTCCCGTTCATAAGAAGGGTAGCAGGCAATGTAAAAACAACTATCGCCCAATTTCTTTGCTTCCTGTTTTTGGAAAATTGTTTGAAAAATTATTGTTTGATTCGATACACAATCACCTTTGTGCCAATGGTCTCCTGACTGCACATCAGTCGGGTTTTCGTCCTGGTGACTCAACAATAAATCAGTTATGATCCATATCTCATAAAATTTACACTGGATTGGAAGAAACTCCTAGCAGGGAAACACGTGTTGTTTTCTTAGATTTCTCTAAGGCATTTGACAAGGTATGGCATGAGGGATTACTATATAAACTTGAGTGTAACGGAATTGCTGGGAATCTTCTACATCTAATTCATAATTTTCTTTCCAATCGTAAGCAACGGGTCTTGCTGAATGGTAAAAATTCTGAATGGAAGGACATATCGGCGGGAGTTCCCCAAGGATCAGTTTTGGGACCTCTTCTTTTCCTTGTATACATCAATGACCTTGTTGGGAACGTGAGATGTGATATTAAGCTCTTCGCTGATGACACATCGCTTTTTTCAGCTGTGTATGATGAGTCTAAAACTGCAGAAGAACTAGATGGAGATTTAGAGAGAGTGCGACTATGGGCGTGGCAATGGAAAATGAAATTTAATACCGAGAAGACAGAAGAAGTCATTTTCTCTGCCAAGAGGGTTGAACCATTCCATCCTCCTTTGTCTTTTGGCGATGATGACGTGGTAAGAAAGAGCGAACACAAGCATCTTGGTATGATTCTTGATTCAAAGCTAGACTTTCAAAGTCACATTAAAGCGGCAATACAAAAAGCGAGGCGCGGTATCGGGATGATAAGGTACCTTTCCAAATATGTTTCGAGAGACATTTTAGACCAAATATATAAGCTTTATGTTAGACCGCACCTAGACTATGGGGATATTATTTATCACAAATATGATCCCGAAATGCGTCTAAACTTTACACAGCGACTAGAACAGACTCAGTATTGTGCTGCCCTTGCAGTGGCTGGTGCATGGAGAGGAACAAGCAGGGAACGTCTTTACAGGGAACTTGGCTGGGAGGACTTGTATCACAGAAGATGGTATCGACGACTGTGCCATTTCTATAATTTGCTAAAAGCGCGTTCCCCTAATTATTTGTTTGTGGAAATCCCCCCTGAGCGCAACGTAAGCTACAATTTTCGAAATATGAGAACTTATGACCAAAATGTTGGAAGAACAGCGCGATACTCGAACACCTATTTTCAAAATGCTCCTTTTGAGTGGAATCTGCTGGCTGAAGACATAAGAAACTCAACATCAATTGCTGTGTTTAAACGTAAATTACTTGCTAAAATAAGACCTAATAAGAATTCAATTTACGGTATAAATGATATTGTTGGCGTTAGGTATTTGTCGAAATTACGACTTAATTTCAGTGTCCTTAATGAGCACAGATTCAGGCATAATTTCGATTGCCTAGATCCCGTCTGCCTTTGTGGCAGAGCTGAAGAAGATAGTGAGCATTTCCTCCTGCACTGCCATTTTTTCGAAGAAGCACGGAGAGATCTCCTTGGCAGCTTATCAGATATTCCTGGATTAAACATAGCAGAACTGGACACACCATCTTTATGCCATTTAATTCTTTTTGGAAATCCAGATCTGACCCAAATTGCAAATAGGATAATTATGGAAGCAACAATTAGTTACATTAAGGCAACGAAGAGATTCGAGTGAAGCACATTCCAAAAATAACAAAGCAGCACTCCCTCTCCCCATATTTTCTTTTTGTAGTATTAGCAGTAGTTGTTTCTGTCTCTCATGTGATGTTAGGTGATTAAAACTCCAAAGAATATTTTTGTTTACCATTCAATGTGGGTGCGGGGTAATGGGTGGAAGGGATTCCTGCTGTGTGGCTGGATGGCTGCTGCCCTTTGTTTTTCTCGCTTGCTATCCCGATTGGGGTGGCGCGGGTGGCAGGGGGTAGTGGCTGTTTTGTCTGCACATGGGGGTCCCATGCTCATTGACTTGCACTCGTTTTTCACGCATTGATAGCCTTGCAGGGGTCGTTGCCTGACATAAAATGTGAGACAGACGTTAAAATTGTTTTTTTCTTCTTTTTTGGAAAAATGTAAATATTTGAATTGTGAGTGTCTGTCATGGTGGGAACTCCGATGACCTAGTGTCTATTCCCGCCATGACAGGCACAGTAGCTGTAAAAGTTTTGTGTTTATTTTAATGGATTATATAAAAAAAATATTCTATCCACTGCAAGGTTAAAGCATCCCTTTCATTCATGTTCTGAGCAGAATTTTCGTTAGATTTTCTGTAAAACTGGAAATTATCAACCTGTTCTTGAAAAATTCATGGGAGATTTCTGAAAAATGTTGCGTTTTGGGAGAAAACAAAAGAAACCACATTTTCAAAGAAAATGATACTTCAAGACAACAGTATGGTCAGAGGAGGGTATGAGGGGGCAATTGGTCCCCCACATTTTAAAAAAATCCGCAAAAATTGTAATTGAAAAAAATGCGATAAAAATGTCTTGGGCATACCTCTTAGCCCCCAGTCTGAAATTTTTTTAGCATTGCCCCCACTACTCTTTGTCTGGCCCTACTGCTGCTTCAAGAACAGATATTAAATTCTTACCTATTTCTCTTATGTTATTTCCATAGTGAAATGCCACCCAGAGATGATCTTGACTCTTCCTAATTGTTGGTCTTGCTGTCTTCTTTCTTCTCTTTTCTGGCCTTGTCCCTCTTTCCCTGATAAATGAAAAAAGAACTTACAATGAAGTTCTCCTCTGATTTTGACTATTTTACAGCATGTCCTCTGAAACAAATATGCAAACCAATAATTACATAGCATGATTAAATTTAATCACTCAATGTTGCTGCTTCATCAGCTAGTCCTTGCAATCTTTCCTGTTCTTGAAGTCTGTACTGAAATGTTGCAGCTGATTTGATTTTCTCAAGGCGTTCAAAGCTCATTGGTTCAACTATAAGAGATGGTAATGCTTTCACTCTACTTAAAGCTACATATGTCATTCCAACTGTCTTCTCAGATTTGCTCATGTCTACCCAAGCCTTTGACAAGGTCATTCCCTGACTTTTGTGAATTGTGAAAGGCCAAGCAAGCCTACGGGGCAACTGCTGCCTTTCATGAAATGCATTAGAGTTTGCTTTTATGGTTAATGGGCAAATCCTCTGTGTAATGCATCCAAGAACTGGGAATCACCAATGTGCAGAATTTCATCAAGTGCCCTAGGCTGCCAATTTGTAAATGCCATTTCATGCTGGCAGTGGCGGCGGACAGTGCTATTAATGCTAATACTTTATTAGCAGTTTTTTTGCAAAGTAATTGTGTAAAATAAGGCCTAAAACAAGCTTCGAAAAATTTTGAAACTGTCTTGTCATTCCATCGAAACGTGAGGTCTCTTTGCATTTTTTGGTTGCTGCAATGTATTGCAATATCACACACAATCATTTGTGTGGTGCATTTGAATCCTTTTCTTTAGTCTAATCCCGTGAAAGGAACCGCCTACATTCCCTTTCTATTGATATCTGAACCTTCCTCAATGGATGGCCACGCTATTACTCGGCCAGTTTTAATAGTGAATGCAGAGGAACAATTGAAACTTGCGTCATATTTCCCGTTGTTCGTTATGCATTGCCCATTGTGGAATATGCAAATGACTACACCGTGCTAATAATTCTTCGAAGTTAGTAGCATCGGATCACTGCGGCCGTTTCAACACACTGCACAAACGATCTGACCCAAAATCGCAGAGATGAATTGAGTCACATCAAGTGGAGTTAGATGTGGTGTTTCAAAATCTTCTGGCTTTTTTCTTCACAAGGGAAATTAAGTCATAAACAGCGCCTTCATCTCCAAGAAGACGGGCGACCATATCCCCCTGTTACCATAAAACATCGAACCTCTGTAGGAGTTAGTGTGTGATGGCTGTTCTTGGATGTGTGGAGACACAGAGAGAAACACGATTTTTGAAACATGTCTTGTTATGGGAGATCTGTCGACGATAAGAATTGTAATGTGTATTTCAATTTGAGTAAAGACATCAAAGACGCAACTCTGTTTTCAAAAAAAAGGATTCGTTTTACTTTCGTTTTAGTATGGCTTGTCTAGAAAACTTGAACCGTTACCACAGGAACTAATTCCAAATTCTACCAGAGTCATCATTACTTTGATTACTTTGCTTTCTTGCCTTGTTAAATTTCATGTTAAACCATTGGAATTCCAAAAAAAGTCTGAAAGCTCGAGAGCCAACAGCCATGCTGCAAATGCCTTGCAGACACAGTAAGGGTGACCGTGCTATTAAAATTTCACAATTAATAGTGGGGCTATCACTAAGTGGCAAGTGGCCGCAAAGGCTGAACAAACCATCCTGGAGCAGAGCCGCATAGCCCCAGACATCTGCGGAAATAACGAACGATCATGTGAACAACCAAAGAAAAGCCATTGATAACTCGATTTTAGTATGAAGTTTGAAAATGTCATATCGACGTTGCATCATTCTCTAAGTTCAAGAACTCGCACTTAGAGGTCATTGCCAATCAAAACATGCTGTTCAAATTAGGCTGTTCAAACTATCTCCATGACTTGCGACTGCTGGCGACTGTTCCTTCACAAGGCACGCATTTGACCAATAGTCAAATAGTCAACGGCGTTTGAGAGATTGCAAATAAATCCTATGCATTCTTTAAACAGTACCTATTTGAGGGCTTAGGTTGTTAATAAGAGCTATCTGTTTGTTGTTACCTTGCTGTTACTTCTTGCTTCCAAAAAATCTTTCTCGATGTTATTTTTGAATTTTAAAAATTTCTGCAAGGAATAGTAATCAAAGCTCTGGAAAAGACTTGGAACTGCAGTAAAACAAAAATATACCCTTTTTCCCAAAGTAGGAATTTCCATGAATATGAAGGGCGTGGCTCCAAAAAATTTTCCAGGAAGCCTTCGGACCCAAAGTTTTTCGCTTGCAAGTATTAGCATAAGCTAGTGAGGTTAGTGCCATGAAAGCACACTGTCTTCCACGGGATTCTTCACAGAAAGAGGTATCCCCTTTATGTACACTTCCTCACGCAATTAATATTGGCAACTCCAAAATGGAATTTTCAGAGCAGCTGTTATCTGTTGTAGTAGCTGTTGGTCCTGGGTTCAATTCAACATCTCCTGCCAAAAGCAAAAGAGAAAACAAGGAAAAACTTGAAACATTAATGGAGGCATGATCCTGCCTATCACCACAACTCCTTGTAATTCTCCTTCTTAACTTTGAACATTGGTCCCTTATCCACCTCCTGCCGGTGGCAATCAGTTCTCCCTGCTGATCATTGGCGAAAGCGTGAGCAAAGCCCAGGCCTAGGCCCTCGTTGTTGATATCTTCCTGTCACTTCTGAAACCTGTCCGCTGTAGAACAATAAGCGGTCAGCACAACAGAGAGGATAAAAAGGAATCTCTTCATCTTTGCTATGAAATTATCCATAAAAATGATGTTTTTACGTACCAGAAAGTGTAAAACTCTCGTCTTTTATTTGCACAGAATGTGAGCCTCACTTCTCTCTTCCAAAATCGAGGGCGTTCGCGTTCTCAGTGTTGTCACAGGTCCTCATCATCGCATCTGACCACGACGGCATAAAATCTGCTGCTGTTGCTGTGCTGATCCCTCATTTGCATATAGTCCATGACAAATCGACGTCAGGATCACGCATA
This sequence comes from Aurelia sp. 4 Dawson et al 2005, assembly GCA_964019985.1. Lineage (NCBI taxonomy): Eukaryota > Metazoa > Cnidaria > Scyphozoa > Semaeostomeae > Ulmaridae > Aurelia > Aurelia sp. 4 Dawson et al 2005. The sequence continues at coordinate 7,190,086 of OZ026509.1, forward strand.
AATGGCTGCTTGCGCATGCGCGCTTCGCAGAAATTAGTTTACCTACTGAGAGAGCTCCTCCTTAAAGCAATTCCCTGCATACAATTTACTTATCCCCTCTTTGTATCTTTTCTTAATATTGTATTAATTTTTGTATCAGTGTATAAATTTTCTGTAACATTCTAAATATTTAGTCTTAGCAGTTTAGCTATTTGTTTGTATTGTTGGGATTATAAATTGTATTTAGTGAATTTAAATATGAAACTGAAACTGAAACTGAAACTGAAACATCTGCATCGACGAAAGAACATTCTACGGGCAACGTTCTAAGGGCAGGGATTTAAAATTGAAACATATTAGTAGCCGAGCATTCACTGATAAAAGAGTCAGCACAACGACAAGGATCTGATCATTGTTGTTCTGTTTTTAAAATGTTGCAAGCTTTCAGAATCGGCTTGACGTAATATACGTATTTCGAAACAATAAGATATCAGTTTCTGAAAATTTTTAATTGACGAGAAAAATGATAAATTTTACTTACTATATGCTTGTGTGGAATTTTGAGGAGGTTTGTCGGCGTTTTTCCTTCGAGCCACAGTGTGTACTGTTGCAGAAGATGTACCTGTCAATCAATGTCATTTTCTATATCTAATACTATTACATAAATGGAAAATTTGGGAACATTTCTTTAGAATATTTTGTTACGTAGCACTGTAAATAATTCATATTCAATATCCATTATCACCCAAAATTAGTTCTGATAACCTAGTTGGTCAAGTAGGTGCCTTCTTTGCATGTTAGAAGCAGTTTTAAGACCTTCCATCTTCTACAAAAATATCAGTACAAGTACTTACACCTCAGTGTCAGTACCTACAAACCATTACGAGATGCTATTACGAGATACTATTGCGGATATGTATTGGAAATGACGGCTGGAGAGAGAAGTAAAGTCCCAACTTATAGCAGATGACTTGATGAAAAGTGACGAAACAATTTCTATTGTAGAAAAGAAATAAGTTGCGGATGGAAATGCTTCAATGTTCTTTCATAAAAAGACTAGCCTAGAGTGTAAGCATCTTTCACAATCTTTGTCGGTACGGTATATTTGCCGAAGTAAGGATTTCGAAGAAAAGGGCTTGCCGAAATCCTCAAAACCACGCCCGACAGCACCTTTCTCGAGGAGTTTTGCCTCATTTTGATGCCCCAATGCAAATGTATAGGAAAATTACCGGAAGTGAATATGTTTGATGACTTTGAACGTTTCTTGCGGGAACGAGATGTAACTTTCCCGTGTCAATTCAATTCTAACAGATAGTGTATTTATCTAAGAAATATTTATAACCAAATTTAATTTGATGTAAACTTCTTGGTAAGCTCCACAAATTTGGACAAGAGTGCTGGTCTTATTTTTGAGAGAGTCTCCATTGTCTTTGGGCATAATCATTCGAACTCATTGTCTTTGACTATGGAGGCAGCACCTTGAAGACCATGACATTTAGAAAATACAGTAGAGCGTAGAGATTGTTCTGAAACAGCGTGGTCTTTTCACAGTGATCCAGAATGGCAAAATAATGTAATAAATTCCGAAAAATGAAAGTTCTCAGAATTAATCAAACTATAGCTCATTTGAAAGAGCAATGATTGACAATCAACATAAAAGAAGAATAGACCTTTTCAAAGAGGTCTGGGGCTGCGCGCCACTTTTCTGGAAGATGGCGGATAAGAGGGAATCTTCTCCGTGATGCTGAACTGCAGTTGCAGTGGGAGAAGTTGTTGACAAAGCATGGAATTCAACTCCAGTTATATGGTTCATACAAGGCCAGAAAGACTCTAAACATGACAAAAGCATACAATTCTATCATATTAGCGCAACATTTGCCTCCTTTACAAGGACGAGATTTTTAAATCTTCGAGTGGTTTCAACGAAGTTTGGCCTTCGTGATATTAGATGATGAAGGCCTCAGACTCGGCCAGATAACTTTTTTCTGTTTGCAAGTTGAGCTTATTCCCCATTAACTGCAGGAATAGGAATTGTCTTTTGTGTCGAGAACTGTTAAAAAAAAAACAATGATTTATCTCTCTTTCCAATAATGCTGAGGTTATGCCTATCTAAATCAAGTCAGCTAAGGTTGTGAAAAGTTCCTGCGATCGTTCAATTGGTTCATGCACCAAACAAAGTTTCGTGCGGGATGTTTCAAAGCAAAGCATTTCTATTTGTACTCGTAAAATAAGAGAACTTGCCTGCTCCAAAAAACTTCACTGGCGTGTTTCTCCAAGGTTCTCATTTACTTATTTGTAAAACTTTAGCTTCGATTGGGAAAGTCAAACACAATCTGTACCTAAAAGGCTTGCAACCAATATGTCACCAAAGTACATTTGCCTCCAATCAAAACAATGTAATTTAGCAACTCTTTGACTTGGCATCTCTTCTGCATTATGCAATCAAGAAACGACAACATTTTTTCAAGGTTTTCATTCTATAATCCACGAGCATTATGTTGCAAACCATCTTCTTATTCTTTGATCCAAGAAGCAGAAAAAGAAATGACGAATACAAATTTGATCACGAATATTTTCCCGCCAAAGTCTCTGCTCTCCTACGAGGCTCAAAGGATCCAAGAGAGAAGGGTGCCCTTTGCCCATACATATTTGTACCAACCAAAAGTCCCTTTGTATTTCTCTAGTTAAAAAGGCAATAAATGAGGACCATTTATTCTTAAACAAAAATCTACAATCAGCAAGTGATGATCATACAATACAAGTTCAATAAATTCGAAGAAATAAACGTTTCTTTATAAAATATCACTTTGATAAGATAACTAACTCTTAGCTTGAAATTGTAAGATTTTTTGGGCCGGTCTTATCCTCTGCGTGCACAATAAATTGAGTTTATTTGGGTTTTTGTTGCATTATCTCGCCTGCAGCAACTGCATGTAAACTTTTGCAGTGAGAAGGGGATTCCCCTTCGCAGCTAATCCGCCATCTTCCAGAAAAGTAGCGCGCAGCCCCAGACCTCTTTGAAAAGGTCTGTTATCAAAATCGGACCGGTGGGAGCCAAGAAACTGATTTTTGAAGTTTCAAGATATCACAAGTTTACAAATTTCAGATCAAAACGGCAATGAACAGCAGGGGTAAATTTTGTAACAATAGAAATCTCAGTTTGTTTACATTTTGCACCATAGCCAATCAACGAGCTCCATTTTAATCACATGATCAACAACTTCGCGCGTCGAGAGTGGTAGCTGTGGAGAAAACCATAAGACAACTACCCTCTCAACTTTTGGTCGCCGCGAAAATATACTTGCGAAGAAGCTTTAGAAATTTTAAATCTGTGTTGTCAGATTAATATCCTAGCCAGGGTTGCTTGCCCACTTGTCTGCCGTACCTTATTTTTGTGAAATAATTTCTTGAAACTTCTTCGTTTCACGGACCTCTCGTTTCCTTTGATAGAGCTGAGTTCCGGCGCAATAAAACTAATCTTTGTCTTTAGGAACGACAAAATGGCACTTTAAACGGCTAAATTCAGTTCCAAAATAATAATACATTTAATTTTGATTTACCAGAACAATGTGTTGCAGCAGCTTATCCTAAACGGTCGTCAGTTGGCCGTGGCAACGAAATTTGCAGAACAAGAAAAATCAGCATGGAAGGGTTTCTCTTGTGGGTGTTTTAGCAGGTGTTTTTGCCAATTCGTCGACTGATCAGAGTGTAACATGAAGAATCATTTGCTGGTTTCTTCGGAAAATAAAAAACACTAAGACAACATTAAACAAGACTTTGGCCGGTCAACTGAAAGAGTAGAGTAAGAAATAGTTGTACAACAGAGTTGTACAACAAAGTTTTGTGGTTATTTGAATCTGGATGCTCCAAATTTAGTGATTACGATAAATGCTCCTTTCGATGAATGTTGAAAGAATATAAATTTATTTGTAAGAGATCAAGAATTTAGTCAAGTATTGAAGGTTTATTAATCAAAAGGTTTATTATCAAAATTATCAGATTTTCGGTCAAGAATCGAGTTTCTTACGCGTTCCATAAAAATCACTTGTACCCTCGTGAAAATTTCAAAACAGTACTCGTATGTTTAGACATTAACTCAAGTAGATACCCTCCGAGTAATATAAGACAGGAAACAGGTAAAATATATAAAGAAAACTATGCCGAGGCTTTCCTTGACTAAACTGGAAATTTCCAAATGCTTTTTGCCAGTTCTCGAGTTTCTTAGCCTTTTAGTGATCTTCTATTGAGTTTCTCCTTATAAAACTTGAGTGTAAAACGTACAAGGAAATTTGATAAGGACCCTGTTCCAAGGTAAGAACATCTTGAATTTCAATTCTATGTCACATAAATCTTTGTAGCTGGAATGCTTCCGACCCAGGTGTGTAAATTCAAATTCATAGATTCGGAAGTATTTATAAAAGTTCGTCATTCTCCAATTTTATTTGAAGGCGAAGTTAAATCCAACGTTTAAGAAGACATGAGTTATGTGATTCATCCTTTTACAAATTAATCCACTTACCTTTCAAGACTGACTTCTTTTAACTTTTCTGCTCCCTTCTTTTATGTCACTCGTTGGGGAAACCTTCGTGGCCGTAGAGTTTGCAAAATCAAGATGTCAGAAACAACATTCTATTTCTCATCGACTGATTAATTGTACAAACTCTTCATGATCTTATCTCCTATTTTACCAGTTCTGCTGCCAAAAGGTGCCACAATCTTATTCAATTTTGTCCCAAGGTTTTCATCATTTATCGAAGCAACCAAATAATGTTTCAGTCCAGTTTTGAATAATAAGAGGGTGAATTGACAAAACTCCCGCCAAAACACTAACAAGAGAAACCCTTACATGCTAATTTTCCTTGTTATGCAAATTTTGTTGACAGGGCCAACTGCCCACTGACGGCCACTTAGGATGGTTGCTGAAATACTTCTTTCCGGTAAATCAAAATAAAATGTTTTGTAACCTTAATTTCCAGTCTCAAACTGATTTTAGATGTTAAGAGTGCCATATTATCGCTCCTTTTCGCGCTGAACCTCGGCTACTTCAAAGGAAGTGAGAGGTTCCGTGAAATGACGGAGTTTCAAGGAATTATTTCACAAAAACCAGGTATAGCAGACAAGTGGGCAAGCAACCCTGGTTAGGAAATTTATCTGACAACACAGATTTGAAATTTCTAAAGCTTCTTCGAAAGTATATTTTCGCGGCGACCAAACGTTGAGAGGGTAGTCTTCCTATGGTTTTCTCCACAGCTACGACTCTCGACGCGCGAAGTAGTTTATCACGTGATCGAATTGGAGCTCGTTGATTGGCTATGGTGCAAAATGTAAACAAACTGAAATTTCTATTATTACAAAATTTACCCCTGCTGCAATGAACACTCAATTTCGGCTAACTTCAAAATTCAGTTTCTCTTCCTACACTAATCCGATTCTTGAAATTCTCTTTTATTTTGATTGTATACATCTCTGTATCATTTCTGATTCATACAATCAATTAAAAATGAGAAATTTCACGGATTTGCGAATTGCGAGATAGTACTATTCTGGAGGATAAAAACCGATATTTTGATAAAAACAGTTGAAAATCTAAAAGACGGGGTCAAACGGTGTCTTAGCGAAAAAATATGATAATTAACTAGAACATGTCTCGAGCGCATCTGCCAAGGGATATGTTCAGGAACCTTCTGCGAAAAAATTCTATGACCATTTCAGAATGTGTGGTCATTTTCTTGAAAACGACATGTGGTCGCATGTGAAACCAGTATTGTTTATGTTGACTGAATTACTGATTTAAATAATGCCTTGAACTCATTTCAAATCAAAGCAAAGTCAATCAACTGAGTTGCAAAAATTCGCAATAGTCGGAAAAATTGAAAATCAAGATACTTCAACGTACAGTGGATTGAAGGAACAACATTTATTTTTTCTTGTTATAATATCTGAATTGAATATTACATCAAGTCAACAATTCTGTTCTGTAGGACAACGTTCTGTCTTATCACTATTAAGAGTATCAAAGCTTGACTTAATTCCTCCCCTTGAGTTTCAGTGTCATTATTGTCTGACTTGAGCAATACTTTTTCAGAATGAGTGCGGCCCGTTTTTGCTACAGCTGGGCAGACGCTATGAGCATTCTGAAGACGAGTCAGATCAATCGTGTTGCACAGACATTTGTCGGGCTCTTCATGCAAGGCAAGCTCCAAACATTTTAGGTGCAGGCATCGGTTTGGACTGCTTTCGAAGCGATCAGCTATCGGAGAGCCTTTTTGAGAACTTAATGAGAACTCCAAACAGCTCCTACTTGTGGCCGAGCATTTGGTGTACAGACAAAAATCTTCACCCAGGGAAAATTGATTACTAAGTGCAGCATCACAAAGCATGTGAACTGCTTCAGTTCATCAACGTTGACAGTTAAGTATTGTGTACATTTTCGGAACTGTGAGGCAAACATGAAAGTAGAACAACAGAATAAAAGATTTTGCCTGGTTCTTATAGTCATCAATCAGATCAATGACCATCTGTTCTTGTGCTGAAGAGAGAACGGCCAACAACAGTCAACTAGGATACTAAAGCTCAAGAGCAAGCAATAGGTAAAATTTTCAACTCTTAATAAGGACGAGAAAGAACTTTGTGGTACGGAACTGAACTTGATGTATGACTTGATGTAATATTCAGTTCAGACGTCATAACGAGAAAGAAGAAGTGTTGTTCCTTCAATCCACTGTACATTAAAATATCTTGATTTTCAATTTTTCCGACTATTGCGAATTTTTACAACTCAGTTGATTGACTTTGCTTTGATTTGAAATGAGTTCAAGGCATTATTTAAATCAGTAATTCAGTCAACATAAACAATACTGGTTTCACATGCGACCACATGTCGTTTTCAAGAAAGTGACCACACATTCTGAAACGGTCATAGAATTTTTTCGCAGAAGGTTCCTGAATATATCCCTTGGCAGATGCGCTCGAGACATGTTCTAGTTAATTATCATATTTTTTGCTAAGACACCGTGTGACCCCGTCTTTTAGATTTTCAACTGTTTTTATCAAAATATCGGTTTTTATCCTCCAGAATAGTACTATCTCGCAATTCGCGAAATCCGTGAAATTTCTCATTTTTATTTGATTGTATGAATCAGAAATAATACAGAGATGTATACAATCAAAATAAAAAAGGATTTCAAGAATCGGATTAGTGTAGGCAGAGAAACTGAATTTTGAATTTAGCCTAAATTGAGTGTTCATTGCCGTTTTGATGTGAAATTTATAAACTTGTGATATCTTGAAACTTCAAAAATCAGTTTCTTGGCTCCCACCGGTCTGATTTTGATAATTCTTCTTTTATGTTGATTGTCAATCATTGCTCTTTCAAATGAGCTATAGTTTGATTAATTCCGAGAACTTTCATTTTTTGGCATTTATTACGTTTGCTAGATCACTGTGCTTTTTGCTGCTTGCTTCAAGAAACTTTTAATTTTGAACGAACCAATAAATCACTACGCAGAGCAATAATGACCCATTTTACTACAAGTGAAGGACAAATCTGGGTTTCTTGTTCGAGATGTGTTCATGTTTTTGCAACAAACCGGCCAGAAAGTAAGCCACGAAAGAACAGAAAATCTGCTAGTTTAGGTCACAGCTTCGAAAGGAGAAATTTCGCATGTTCCTAGATCAAGAAATAAATTTCATTTACAAAGGCAGATGTCTTTAATGGACAAACGGAGCATGCATGATAGACAATATCTTATTTGTGCTGGACAGCGACTTCCACTTGTTGGATTTATGGGTTAACAACTCGAGGAAGAGAGTTTGTAGACATCTGAAACTTTTCTAGAAACTTCTTCTTGTTCTGAAAATATTGGCTCTAAAATGGCAGACAAAGTATAGGGTGGATGCTGTCTATTGAAATTGAAATGATTACTTTCGATGGACAACTGCAATGACTGCTATTTTGATAATTTTCAGAAACTCACAAACAAGCAAAGAGATTAGGGTCCATAAGGTAAAATGGGCACAATTGAAGTAAATTTGATGATTAAAATGTTGACTCGCATACTTTTCTCTGAACAGGTAATAATTCAATGTTTTCCAGGGCCCGGTTGTTCAAAACTCCGATTAGGGCTAATTTGAGAATAAAATGCTTAATCCGTGATTAAAATTTAAACTCCCATTACAGAGCGTTGCTCGAAGCCCGATTAAGTCTAATCGGGGGGTAAAACAGTGGATTAAATTTAATACAGCTCGGTACGTGTATTAACTTCAAATCCTGGTATTAAATCAGAACAAAATGGCGGACTTACTATTCCAAAATCTTTACAGTTTGCAGAACAACTTTTGACACGAATGGCGTGCCATAGTATTTGAAGCCTTTACAAAGTTTAGACATTGAGCGTCTACGTACACTGCTTTATAAGAATAGCTTATAAGAAACTCAACTCTCAGATCGCCAAAAAAATAAGAAACTCCAATAAAAATTCGAGTTAAGACACTACTTATTTTGGTAAAGGAATCCTTAGCATACTTTTACTGCATTTTTCCTTTTTCCTGTATCATATTTCAAAGAAGGCGCGTAAAGAATATGTAAACATATTGGAAAGGCTTCAAAACTTTTTTTTGAAATTTTCACGAGTGCACATGTGGTAAACATGAAGACTGTTGTGGAATTTCTTAGAAACTCCTAAGAAACTCCGAGCACTCAAATGCTGGCCCAAAGTCTTCGTTTTCTATAGAGTAAAAACTAAATACCCGCCAAGGGGGGCATAGGGACAGCAGATTCATAGTAAGGACTATTTTTATATATTAATTTTTCGCCAAGTATTCAAACTGGCCTAAATTCTTAGTTCTCCATGAAATCCTAAAAAACTACGTGTGCTCGGAGCTTCTTACCAGTGTTATCTAGGCTCCATAACAATCTTTATGTTTTTACTGATACTCACATGGAGGTTTCTAAACAAAGCTTTTTAGTCTTTACAATGTCTAGAAATTACACATATTTCTTATGACAAGACATTGCTTATGAGAAACCATAGAAACTGAAGACTCAAATCGCCGAAAACATTAAGAAACTCCAGTACCTACAGGAATAAAATTACTACGAAACCGTATGCTTTTATTAAAGAAATCCTTCACATATTCGTATTTATGCTTCTTGTTTCCCATGTTATGATGCCCAGAAGGTACTTGAGTTATGTCTAAACGTTGAAATGGCTTCAAAAATGTTTTTTTTGAAGAGTTGACGAGGGAAGAATCATTCACATTGCGAAAAGTGATGGCACAGCCGTCACACCGTTCACAGAGAAGGACTTTGCAATGGTTTCGCATATTTCAGGTAGTGGCGTTGATAAAATTTAACTTTCTCAACCGAACAACTTCCGATTCTTATAAAGTTATACATCTAAAATTTTGTGCATGACAGCGCTAAAATACGGGCATGTTTGTGTTGTTCCCTACCTGATCTGCTGCAGGATTTGATTCAACTCGAGGAAGGAGGGAAGGAGTGTTCTTGAACATGTCGATCATGTCGATTTCCTTCTACTAGTGACCTCTATTTCTGCAGCTGAAGCTAGACTTTTCCATTTATCCCTGACTTCTGAGGTCGTCCTTTTTTCCACTGCAACTGCATTCACTGCTGCTGTTATTTCAGCCCAAAATTTCATTTTTCTTGGCGTTTGTCACACTGTCTGTGAATTTGGACTTTAAGACATGAACATTTTCGTCGACTTGCTCTGTCAGCATGGCGAGCTCCGACGATGTAACATTTGCTTTCCTCGCTTTTCGTTTCTTCGCAGCTTCACTGTTTTGGTTTGCCGCCATTTTCCAAATCATCAGCACACATTAACCGGGGATTAGGAAGGCTTAATCGGAGATTAGCTAATCGCAACTGTAAGATACCTTTCGAAAACACTTCCTAATACGCCGATTAGCAAATCGGGGAATAATTGCTAAACCTAGATTTGACTCTAATCCTGTGTTAACTTAATCGGAGTTTTGAACAACCGGGCCCAGGTGTCAAAATTTAACTGTTTCACCCCTTGCTTACTCATTTTGACCCTGCTGCAGTGCAACACGATGTCTTTTCAGTCTTCATTTCTGTTGATTTGGAAGAATGCACAATAAAGCTTCATTGTTCTAAGCATATTCTTCATGAGATGAAGCTCTTGGAAAGAGAAGTCTTTTAAATGTTTTCTTTGACTTTATTCTTTGACGTCACTTGATATGGCATTATTTGATATCAACCTTCAAAACTGCTAGAAAGAGATATCAAGCAGCTTCGGGAAAAGAAAATTTTTGTTGATCAGGCGTGTAGTTCTTTTTGTTCATTTTCATGCATCATCAACGTTTCCAAACTTCCAACCTTTGCAGATTAAATTTAGCAGAAGTTTCAGGTTGCCTCAGAATTTGAAGAATTAAGATTTCAATTTTGTGATTGTTCAATTGCTATTATGTTAACATCTTCACATCACAAACAAAATCATTAGTATCAATTACTACAGCACAGTAAAAGTTTCTTGTTCGTTGTAATGGTCTCTTCATTCAATGATTAATTTGAAACAGTGATTTTCCAACGGAATTGCATCAGTCTTCAGGTGTTGTCACAACAACCACTCCCGTCTTCGTCGTTGTCATTTATGCTACATTAGGGTCGTGCTTGATAAGGATACACTTGCTCTTTTTGAGAATCCTAAAGTGGAACAGACGAAAATGTCCTACAAATGCCTGTGCTGTACAACGAATCTTATCCAGTCTTATATGGAATTTCATGTGCAAAAGAAACTGATCAAGAACAATAACATGGGTCTAGTTACAGCAAGCTTCGCATTTATAGGCAAGATGATAAAAGCTTTAAAGATTTTCGTTCAAGACAGTCTTCATAAACATTATTCCATATGTAAACCTACTATTTCTAAGTCAGAACTTCCCTATTGGTTCGAAGTTCATCAACAGCGAAGAAACTTGATGTATTTTTACATTTAGGCCGAACCCAAAAAAAGTTTTCCGCACGCGAAGTCAACGTATTTTTATTATTCTGCTTGCTTTAGTGCCGAAACGGCTAGCAAAGTACTCCCATGTAAGTCTATTTCCATAAGCTTCAAACAAACTTTGACTGTAGTAAATTGAGTGAGGGTAAATATCTGTTTTCCGACTAAAAAGCAAACAAGTTTGTGAAAGGAAGCCCATAAAGTTAACGAAGAATAAACAGTCATAGCTCTCGAGCAACAATTGCCTTTGAAAACTGTGCGAAAATGGCAAAGGCTGCAGCGAAACCGCGAACATTTTTAGAAACTAGATGCATACAGCTATTGCGTTATGTGGCAACCATATTGAGGACTGCTGCCTTAGTTTAGAAAATGTTGCACCTTTGAAAAAATTTTGGGTAAATTTAGGCCAAGAAAAGTTGATTTTCTTGAAACAGCCAGGCCAAGTTCAAGAAAACAAAAATATAACTTTATTCGGTCAAAATTTTGTAAAGCAGGGCAATCTAGGTAAAAAAAATCGAGGAATCCAAAACTTTGAACGAAATTACCATGAAACCAAGGACAAACGTTAAATTTGCGAAAAAGTTTGCTCACCTGCTGTGCTGCATCCGAAGTTTGAAACAGAGTTGTTCACAGCGTTTGAAAAGTTTGCAAAACCAAGAGACTTTGGGTCCAAAACCTCTTTAGGAAGTTGAAAGAGCGAAGATACAGCTATTGCGTTATATCTCCATATTTTGCTTTGCGACACTTGCGACGCCTGCTGACGCCATGTATCGCAAAATTTTACTTTCGCACCACAGCTTTCTTGCAAAAGAGGCCGGAAGTGATGTCAGATTTTAGGCTTGGTGTTGTCGGGTGTGAAAACGTTGTCAAAACGAGGGATCGATTTACAGGCATTTCAGATCTTCAAAGCAATCAGGCGAGCATTTCGTGTCAGCTGGGAGAAAGGCAACTCAGTAGAAGCGATTTTGCTTCAGATACCAAATGTTTTCGCTCTTTCCTTGGCTTTCTGCTCATCTTCATTTTGACCCATCCGTTTTTGAATAGCCACGGTCGGTTCAGCATTTGAAGCTGAAAATTAATGATGCTTCTAAACTGATGGAAACAGCAGCAATAACCTTGTCTCTAGAGACAAGAATATCTTTAGGGGTGTAGAAACTAACTTGCACTGAAAACTTCGACTGGGTTGCCTTTTCCCAAGGCTGACATCAAGTAAGTTTCAAGACTGTTTAGAAGATCTGAAATAACTGTAAATCGATCCCCTGTTCTGACCAATTTTTTAGGATTTCAGGCATATCCTTTTCCAGAAATCCTTACTTCGAGAAATTTCCGTTCCGAAAACTTGCAAACAATACTCAAGAAGTAGGCTTGGCTCTTAGGGACCGAATAATATTTGAGGCATTTCTATCAGCTACTTACTTATTTTCCTATAACAGATTGCGTTGGGTCATTTTTGGATCAACGAAAACAAATAAAGAAAGACTTTCCAAAATTTGGAACCAACACACGTTGATGTTCTCAAAAGACTGGAAAGATCACCTCTAGTTGCTTGACCAATTCCAGTTCCGTGAATTGATGCATTTTGTGTGAAGTCATTGTTTATGGAGTTTTTTCATATCAACATAAAAAATTACAATACATGCTACATTCTACTATACTCTAACTACTATGCAACACTACAAAGATGATACCATGAGGAGCAAAAAGCAATGTCTATCCCATGGCCAACACATAAAAATATACAATCAATAGGCAACTAAATAAACACCTACAAAAAGGTACACATACGATACAATACTGATAGATGCTGGAATCTGTTTCACATTGGCTGCCAGGACTGCGACGGAGGCAAAAATTTCTGCCGTTCCTGACTCCCTCCAGAGTCCCTACTGCTCAAGACATTGCGCCTCTAAGTTATCAGGGTTTATAGATCACAAAAACGTAGGTAATGTTTGAAATTTTGTGTTGATGAATTTCGAGCCTCACATCCAATGTGAAGCAGAACTTTAAGTGCATGTGAACTCAAGTGTTCGACCTCCCTTAATAGTAACGAAATCAAAGATCATTTTATGCTGATCATTTTAGTATATAACATTGCTGATAATAACACCCTTAATTAGGGTTACAACAGTCCGTAACTGTGGGTATTCTGGGAACCCACTGCCACTGCGAATTCTTTCGCGAGCTTTTTCAAGTTCATGACGCCATACTCATGATCATGGTGCGATTGGTGCAATCATTCCGATCGGTCTTCAAAGATAGCGACCTAAACCATGGTGAGGTGAATGTGACATAGAAGAAATGTGACGGCAAATACTGTGTAGTTGGTGGTCCAAATTATAATGGTTGCAAAAATGAACAATATAAGGAAGGAATCCACCAATTTCCAAATAAAGCCAAGGATGGCAAGGATCGGCGCTTTCCTAGAATCGCACACCTGTGGCTATACTGATCCTAACTGAGCCTTACCAAAAACCCTACCAAAAACCCTACCAAAAACCCTACCAAAAACCCTACCAAAAACCTACCAAAAACCGTACCAAAACCCTACCAAAACCCTACCAAACCCTATGAGGTGTGCGATTCTAGACTAGTCCCGCAGCTTCATCGTCTGGTTTATGTTCCTTCCACTTTGAGGAATCATCCTTCAGAACTAATAAAGCGGTTGGAGAGTTGCTAAGATGCGAAGAGAACGGCAGCCAGATACTATTCCCACCATAAACCCTGCCCCCATGGAAGACAACAACGATGCGAAATCAAATTCACGTCACAAAATACAAAAAGGAAGGAGAACACTTTCTATTTAAGAGGCGGCTTTAGCAAGAGGAAGGAAACACTTAACAGAGATTTTGGCAAGATATATCCAATTTTTTCACCCTGCTCATTTTACCTCAAGTATACCCATTTTACCTCAGTAGATCCTATGAAATATTACGGAAGAAAGTGTTGAAAACAAAGTTGCAAGCAGGGCAGCATCACTCAGGATGATCTAAAAAGAACATATACAGACAAGGCTACATTTATGTATGAGTAACTGAGATTTGGGCCGGTGCGGAGTTTCTTAACTTTTAGGACACTGTTGCTATTTTTTCTTACATGTTTAAATGCCAGAAGTGTACAATTGATCTAGTTTTGTAAGAAGGGCTCCCAGATCACCTGGTTTAACTCAATTTGCACTCAAAAAATGTCAAAAAAGTTGCTATTATTGCACAGTTTCAAGAAATTCTCTGAATGATATAAGGGAAATTAAAGCTGTGAATTACCAAAGTTTCTCAGTCTTTTTTATTCACGTAGGATATATAGTTTTTCATCTTGCCAAATATAGAACTTAAAGAAATTTCCACTCCTTGAAAATGGTCTGTTCACCACTAATCCTGCGAATAAAGCTAGTATCTTTAATGAATACTTTGTTTAGCAATGTTCTGCTATACAAAGCACGAGCTCTTTACCAACCTTTGTACCCAGAATCAACAATCAACTAAAGGATATTGCCGTAAACAAAGAAAAAGTTTTAAAACTGATCAGAACGCCTGATACTAAAAAAGCCCATGGTTGTGACGAAATATCGGTTTCTATGATTAAGATCTGTGACAGTTTTATTGTTGACCCACTTTGTATGATTTTTGAAAAGTGTCTCAGCACAGGGCTGCTCCCATCTTCATGGAAAAAGCCAACATCATTCCTATCTATCAAAAGGAGAGCAGACAAAGCAACAAAAACTATAGGCCAATCTCCCTGTTACCAATATTTGGGAAAATACTTGAGAAGCTCCTGTTTGATGATATATATGAACACCTGAACGCCAACAGCCTTCTTAGTGAGAATCAGTCTGGGTTTCGTCCAGGTGATTCAACTGTAAATCAACTGTTGGCAATTACCCACAAAATCTACAGTGGTTTTGATCAAATTCCAAGCAGGGAAACGAGAGCTATATTTCTGGATTTATCCAAGGTTTTTGACAGCGTATGGCATGCAGGTCTACCCTATAAACTTGAGAGTAATGGTATTTCGGGCAATCTTCTGAAACTAAACAGAAGTTTTCTTTCACATCGACAGCAGCGCGTGACTTTAAATGGACAATCCTCTGAGTGGCGGGAGGCTTCTGCTGGTGTATCCCAGGGCTCGGTATTAGGTCCATTATTTTTTCTTATTTATATCAACGATCTAACAGATAACTTGCAATGCAACGTCAAATTATTTGCTGATCATACATCTCTCTAGAAAATGAAACCGTTTCTGCTTTAAATATGAATAGAGACCTAGAAAAAATTTCCCTGTAGGCGTAGCAGTGTAAAATGCACTTCAATGCTGACAAGGCTGAAGAGTTACTTTTTTCTGTTAAAAAGTTGCGCCCTGTGCACCCTCCTTTGAGAGTCGAAAATGAAGAAATTACAAGCAAAACAGAGCACAAACATCTTGGAATGATTCTTGACCCCAAATTGAGCTTTGAAATATCACAATAGATGGATAAGAAATTCAAAGATTTATGTTTAGTTGCCATTCCGGTCATACGTGATTTTTGTGCAATCGAAGAGGATCTGCATACCTGCTAGCATCCACAACGCTTGTTTCTCTTCTTCCAAATCATCAAAATCTTCAATTTTTGCACAGTTTTTATCAATAAACAAGATCAACATCAAATCTTACAAAAATGAAAGGTTTTTGGAGTGCATGTGTGATGGAATCAGGAAAAGGGTGCGCAAAAATTACATGACATCAACCTGCCTCTACAGCTTCGAGGATTCAATGTGACGTCATATGTCAGTAAAGGTTGTCGGCCGCGGAAACTGGTCGGTTTTGATTGAGATCTCCGCAGCCTTAGTACTAAGCAACCACCAAGTCCCTCAAAGCAAATGTTCTCCTTCCTTGTAAATTCTTTTTTCACATCAGATGTCAGGCATTTTATCTATCACATCGAATGAGTTGCGCTCGTGACATCATTCAAGTCATCATATCCCTGACCTAACATCTGATGTGGAACAGAATCTAGTACATTGTCCATTAGTCTTTAATCGTTTGTAGTGTAGTCGTAGTTAGTTAAACGTCGCATGTCTTTTTATATTGGCCATGGTGTAGTCATTGTCTTTCGCTCCCCATGGTATCGTATTTCTAGTGTTGTATAATGATTAAAAAATAGGTATAGTTAAATGTACAATACATTGTAAACATTTATATTTGAACGGAAAAATAAGAAAGGGAAAAATATTAGTGTTAGAGAGCTTTGTAATATCAATACAGACCTCAAGCTACCTCACCTCAAAAACTTCCAGTGGTCAATGGTGCTTTGCTTTCAGAGTAGCACAATTATGTAACAACTTTAACGCTGAAGTCCTTATTATAATTCCTTATTACATAGTTTTTCTCCTTTTCGATCTTTAATTTTGCATATAAAATTTTTGTGATAAGAAATATATTGTATTTATTTTGAAAAGGCAGTTGGAAATCAGTCTGTATCTCACTATAACTAAACCCTGTATAAAAAAGATAAAAATCAATCAATCAATAAATGGGTGACTAAATAAATAAATCAATCAATCAATCAACCAATCAATCGATTAATTAATCTACTGGGAAAAGGTCTGCCTTGAAGCTTATTAGACAAAGTATGCTCATAAGATAGTCCGAAACATGCGCAAGAAAGATTAACTTTCGATCTATGATTCCATGATCATGCACCAAATAACATTAAGAAAATATCTCATAAATAGGTACAAAACTTCAGGCCTGCAAAAGCCTTGACCATTACCTACTCAGAGGGAACCATCATGCATCATTATAGAGTAAGAAAACGGAGCACTGAAAGCCAGAGATTGAAAATGAGAGATGACATATGCAGCCCAATACAAGGCATAATAGAATGACAAGAATCATTTTGATGTCATTTTTCTCACCATTATTTCTGGAAAACTTTCCTTTCTCTTGCAATCTAAGAAAAAAAGGTCGCAAAATGAGAGAAAAGCAAAGGAGAACGGTTTACCTGAATTTATCACATCTCAATCTCGAAAAACTTTGGTAGCACAACACGGCCAATTTGATCAATGTCTTAGTCCTTTTTCAGTAATTTTGCAACCGTGAAATTTTCGAAATACTGAATTTACCGATACTTCTAAAGTACGACCAAAAACTATGTAGAGTTAAAACATTTTAGATCCAATTTCCACTCTATTTGCTCAATAGTAAAAGTTAAGGTCTCTTTCGAAAGAGGAAGAGAAGCGTAATATCCTTAAGCAGCATTTTCGAAATTTGAAATTTAAACTTACAGAAGGTGGTTGAAATCAAGCCTCAAAAAAGCAACTCTTAGCCCACGCAGCCGTCGAGGTTAAAAAATATATAGCTGAAAAGCTCTATTTCAGCTGTATCCAAATCTGTGCTCCATTTATTTGTTAACTACGTAGGTTTTTGTCCATATGCGAAGAAATGGCCAAGGGTTGGCAGATTTTTGAAAATTTGGTTCCCCCAAAGTCCGGGGAAGCAACACGTCGCTGCTGAAACGAATAACACGGACTTTATCACAGGAAAACTGTATCGAGCATGGAAGATTATCTTAAGGGAGTTTTCTTAAGTCACTTTTTCGTGATCATTGACGCTTTCTTTGAAAAAATATTTTATTTGAATTTTAAGTTGTTCGGTCAAGCATCTTAGATACCAATTATTTCTTGAAAAAGCACATAAAATGTATCGATTGTAATCTCTCAAGCGCCTAGATTCGCAAACGAGGAACACTGCGCTACTGCAAAGGTTCTTTAAAAAACTGTAAGCGTACCAAATTTAATTGTTTGGAAGAAAAAGTGAATTTCGACTAAACTCTCTTGAGACAATCCTTCATGCTCGATACAGTCTTTTATGATAAAGTCCTTGTTATTTGTCGTTGTAGCGACTTAGTACTTCCCTCGTTATAGAGAAAACCAACTTTTCCAAAATCTGCCAACCCTTGGCCATTTCTTCGCATATGGACAAAAACCTATTGGGTTGACAAATAAACGGAGCACAGATTTGGATACAGGTAAAGAAGATCTTTTCAGCCATATATTTTTCAACCTCGGCGGCTGCGTGGGCCAAGAGTTGCCTTTTTCGAGGCTTGATTTCAACCCCCTTCTGTAAGTTTAAATTTCGAATATGCTGCTTGAGGATATTACGCTTCTCTTCCTCTTTCGAAAGAGACCTTAAGTTTTACTATTAAGCAAATAGATCCGAAATGGCATCGAAAAACGTTTTAACTCTACATAGTTGTTGGTCGTACTTTAGTGCTGTTAAGACGGCAAGAAAAATCCCAAAAAACTTCAGTCCTTCGGCTCTTAACTGAAATTTGAATCATTCAAATCTGTGAAGTACTCTTTGTGATATGAATTTTCTAAAGTGAGGACTTTTTTCTGGCTCACCCGGTAGTCTTCAAGAAGTATTCTCGACGCTCTTTTGTGAAATCTGTCCATTTCTTTGTTTTTCGTTTTACCGCAAAACATCCAAACAGGAGGATATTAATTGAAATTTGACCGTATAAGTGTATGGTACAGGATCCTCCATTTCTTTTCGTCGATGTAAGGTGCGGTCCTGTAGAATGCATTGATTTTTTAAGCTAACTTTTAGACACATTGCTCTCACGTGTTTGTCCAATTTCATTTCATTGCAACCGTTATCCCAAGTAGTTTAATAGACCTTGTAAACTTTATTATTTTATTTTCTACAACTATGAGAAATTCTTGACGCCGTTTCAGGTCTAGAGACATTACTTGAAATTTTTAGTGCCCGGTGAAATGCAAAAACAGACCATTTCAAATTCTCTGAATGGTAAATATTCTTGCATATTGCAGTTTAATATAGATGAAGCTGAGTTGCAATTTAAATGCAAAGATAACAATCGAAAGGCCCAAACTGGATCAGAAACAAAGGCTTAAGAAGAACTGACTATACCCCTAACAGATGCAATAAATAATAGTTTTAAGAAATGGAAGTTTCCGTTCAAAGGAAAGCGAGCGGCTGTAACTCCATTGAATTTAGGAGAGTCAGTTCGCACCACCGAGAAAAACTATCGTCCGTCAGCGTGTTGAACGCTTTTTCGAAAATCTATGAGAAAATAATCAAAGATCAACTCATTCCTCATCTTGACCGTTGTCTTTCAAAGTTCATAGCGGCATATAGATAGCAATAAAACACAAAGCATGTCTTGATTAGAATGATTGAAGAGTGGAGACAAAACCTTGACAATGATAATGTTGCGGGGGCCATTTTGATGGACCTTTCGAAAGCTTTTGACTGTATCCCACATGATCTACTAATTGCAAACTTATCCTCATATGGTTTCATGAAGACGCACTCGTTTATATCTATTCTTACCTGAAACGTAGGCAACAGACAGTGCGTATTAACAACACATACAGCACTTTTCAGCTTGTGCTTTCTGGTGTACCGCAAGGATCTGTTCTTGGTCCAATCTTGTTTAACTTCTACATAAACGATCTTATTCTTTCTATAAAGAAAGCTTCCTTGCACAATTATGCAGACGATAATACTCTAACAGCTTCTTCAAATACAGTCCAAAACCTAGTTAGAATCTTAGAACAAAAATCAAATGTTGCCATACATTGGCTTGAAAGGAGCCAAATGATTGCAAATTCCGACAAATTCCATATTGGTAACAAAGGGGAGAGATGACACAACAGGGGTAATACTAATGATGGAAGGCAAACAAATTCAATCTGAAAATGCAGTAAGACTTCTGGGGTAAAAATCGATCACAGAGTAACTCTTGATGAACACATGTCCTATCTATGTACAAAATATTAGAAGGCAGGAACGCCACAATACGACGCAAAATAAATGACGACTATTATTTGGATTAAACATTGATTATTTATATTGTATATAACGGCTCATATTTCGCCTCGGCATACGAGAATTCCTCAGAGCTAAACTAACGTAATCACAATTGTAAAATAATTTGAAGAAAGGTTAACTGTAAAATGATTGGCTAAGTTGTGCTACATTGCAGGGGCGAATGTAGGTGGATGTGGGAAACATGATAATGTGGAGGAGGAAGAATAATGGTGATGTCATGGAATACAAAATAATAGGATAAGTAGAGGATATATGTATATACTATATATTATGATTGCTAGTAGTAAGTTACAAACTAGTAGTATTTGTGTCAGCGGTCAGTGGTCTTATTCATGTCGTTAGGTGTGAGATTATTAGCCAAGCCAATGAAGTATTGCTCTTTGGCTCGCCTAATGCTCTCACGTTCGTTGTGTATTTGTAGCAGTGGCAGTATCTGTAGGTCATTGACAGAGTGTCCGGGTCTACAGAAGTGTTCTGCAAACCCGGATTTGTCAGTTTTTCTGTTAATGATTTCTCTGCAGTGTTCGTTAAGTCTGTCTCGTAGTCGTCTTCCTGTTTGTCCAATGTATTGGCAGTTGTCGTTTCCGTTTTGTGTGCATGTTGTACATTGTATGGCGTAGATGATGTTAGTCGAGTTGCAGTCTAGTCGCTGTTTTATTGTAAACGTCTTGTTGGTGTTCGTAAAGGTGACTGTGTCGTCTCCGTCCAGTATGTGTGAGCAAGTGTTGCAGTGGCGTCGTAAGTTGCATTTGTATGACCCCCGTGGAGCACTGGTTGCATCACTTTTTAATTTTGCGCGAACCAAATGATCCCGGAGGTTTTTGGGTCTACCGTAGCTGAGTATGGGAGGTTGGGGGAAAGCCTTCCTCCAACTGTCCGTGTCTTGTAGGATGTGGTAGTGTTGTTTGAGTATGGCTTTCAATTGTGGTAGACATGGGTTGTAGGTAACCACAAACGGTGTTCTGTTGTTGTTTCGTTTCTGTTTCGTTGTGAGGTTGTCTTGTCTGGTAGTAGTGGAGGCTTTCCGTATTTCGTTGCGTACATGTTTCCGTTTGTATCCTCTGTTCGTAATGTAGGTCAGTAGTTCGTTGGTGCGTTTCTTGAAAGTCGTGTCGTTGGAACAGATTCGTCGAAGTCGTGATGTTAGACTGTAGGGTATGGATTGTTTGGTATGTCTGGGGTGTGCGGAGGAGCTGAGGAAGTACTGGTGCGTGTCTGTAGGTTTGACGTAAAGGTCGGTGGAGGTGCTGTTGTCGTTGTTAAGCGTAACAGTGACGTCAAGGAAGTTAATGGATGTGGAGGAGGCTTCGTTGGTGAATATGATGGTATGATGTATGTGGTTAAGTGTGTTTAATGAAGTCTGTAAGTTTGTCTTGTCCATGTGTCCAAATGAAAAAAATTTCGTCAATAAAACGCCACCATACAGGGGTCTTATATGGTGCTTATATGGTGCTTATATATTGTATCCCAATATTGCACATACTGCTTCTGTTTCAAATTATAAAGACACATCTAATCAAAGACCAGCCAATCAGCCTAATAATCAAAGATTCATCGTATATACAATATTACTTATATTCATCTACTTCGTTGCTGTATTCCCACTCATCTGTGTGGACATAGAAACAAATCCTGGCCCCAAAAATATATTTAATCAACTCAATGACAACCAAAAAACACTCCTTAACAAAATCCGACGCACACAGCTCCAATTAATCAGACATCTACACCACCTGGACTTCCTACTAGCTCAAACCACCCAGCATACTGTACCAAAAGGACTCATTTCAAAGTCCGTTCCAAATGCCAATCTCCAAGTGAATTTATACACCCTCTGGTATCAAAACACACTCATTTTCGCTCAATCACAGATGCACTTATTAATCAAACATCATGAACACTCGATCATTAATCTTCACAGTGAACTGAACAGTCTCTAGCATAACTTATCCTCTCTATGCGACTATCACCTATTCCTACTAATGCACGAAAATATATCACATTCCTGGATCAATCTCAAGAACAAGCTTCAATCTAAAGCATCAAGAAAATTAAAAAGAGACCTACCTAATTCTCGTGTAAATATCATCCGTTTTAGTACTCCTATTCCTAACTATTGATTGCCATCCTGTTAATCTTAGTTATGATAGAAAGATGTACCAACCATATATATCACCACACCACTGCACAAACAGAGTATATTCCTCCATGAACAGTAACACTTCCCATCCAAAATTTCCAGCTATTAATAATAACCGAAATCATAACACTTCCATTTCTCTGCAAGTCACCCAGTCTAACAGTACTCAAATTACTAACAAGAATTTTAGCCATAACATAATATATATATATATATATTATATATGTGTATATATATATATATATTCAAGGCGTATATATATATAGGCGTATATATATATATATATACGCCTACGACTCGATACGAGTATAACACCAAACAACGACGAGTAATTAAGTCCAAAATACACAACTAAAAAGTTCGAGAAGACTACCATGGTTCTTGCCTATCTTCTTTGGTGTCTCTTCTCCCTCATCCGTTCGTTATTAGTTCTCCGCTTCTCATCTATTCCATTACACACTTCATGGGTCAACTTGCGCCATTCAGGTCGATTGTCCACACTTTCTGTCCAAGAATAAAGAACTTCACCTCTTTTGAGAACATCTTTGATGGTATCTTTGAATCTGAGCATAGGTCGTCCTACTTTTCTCTTCCCTTCTGCAAGCTCACCGTAAAGAAGAGCCTTAACTGCTCTTGTCTCTGGCATACGAGCAACATGACCCAACCAACGCAATCTGTTCTTGTTAAGAAGAAGTTCTATATCATCTGCCTTTGCGAGACATAACATAACCGCTAACAGTAACACTAGATCCAATACTACTTCTAATACCCACAACACTGACCAGACCACAGAAACGAGTGACAACAACCACAACAACACTAACAGTAACAGCCACAACAACAATCACAAGGATAAAAACAAACTATATATTGATGGGTACACCTTTTTCAACAACAACCACCCCTTAGATATTAAACGTGGCGGAGTCGGGCTCTATGTAAAAGGTTCTTTTCCTGCTATCAGGCGTCCTGAGTTGGAGGTTCTCCCAGAATGCATCATCTGCGAAATCCAGCTTGATAGGAAAAAGTATTTCTTTGTTGTGGTTTATAGGAGCCCTAGTCAAAGTCATTTTGAGTTTGAAAATTTTATGAACACTTTTGAACAAATGCTGACTATGTTGGCTGCGGAGAACCCTTATAGTACGATAATAACTGGAGATTTCAACTGTCGTTCGTCTCAGTGGTGGGAAAACGATATTGATAATTACGAGGGTAAACTTTTTGAGCCATTTACATCTGACTTTGGTCTAAACCAGCTGATTACCGAGCCAACTCACCTTATGGGTGAATCTAAATCTTGTATAGATCTAATATTTACGGACCAGCCGAATCTCTTTCTTGAGTCTGGTGTTCATCCAACGTTGCATGATCAATGCCACCATCAAATCATCTATGGGATGCTCTCCATCAAAAATCCTGCCCCACCCCCTTATAAACGCAGGCTATGGTATTATGATAAAGCGAACATTGCGGCAATCAGGAAAAGTATTGAAATGTTTCACTGGCGCGAGGCCTTAGAGAATATCACTTGCCCAAGCCATCAAGTCGAAATCCTGAATGAAGTCTTGCTGAATATATTCTCCAATTTCATCCCAAACGAATTTGTCACTGTAAAGCCCAAAGACGTGCCATGGATAACTCGCTCTATAAAGAGCATGATCCAGAAAAAGAATCGTGCTTACAAGACTTTTATGAAAAACGGTCAGCCAGATGACAAAGTGGAAGGTATCCACGATTTGATAAACCGTACATCAAAAACTATCGAGGATGCTAAGCATAAATATTTTATGAAAATAGGAGAAACTCTCTCAATTTCTGACACTGGTAATAAGAGATATTGGTCCTTAATTAACAAGATATTAAACAAAACGAAAGTGCCACTAATTCCCCCCTTGTTAGAAAATGATGTCTTCGTTTTAGATTTTGAAGCCAAGGCCAAAATATTCAATGATTATTTCATCCTTCAATGTAGTACTTTAGATACAGAAAGTGAAATTCCTGATGAAGTTATCTCGGATGTACCACCACTTGTTAACATTGCCATTTCAGATGAAAAGTTGCTCAAAATCATTCGATCACTAAATCCAAAAAAAGCGCACGGGTGGGATGGCATCTCGGTACGAATGATAAAAATATGTGACAGTTCTCTTTTAGTACCTTTGAAAATGATATTCCATTCTTGTATGATACATGGTTCCTTTCCTGAGGCTTGGAAAAGAGCTAACGTTGTTCCAATTCATAAGAAAAACAGCAAAAACCTTAAACAGAATTACAGACCTATTTCACTGCTTCCAATATTTGGAAAGATCTTTGAAAAACTCATTTTTGACAGTCTCTACCAACACCTGAATGTCAACGGCTTACTCAATCCTAACCAGTCAGGCTTTCGGCCCGGTGACTCAACCATTAACCAGCTACTCTCCATAGTTCATACAATCTCCGCTGCTTTCGACTGTAACCCTACACTCGATGTTCGCTCTGTCTTCCTTGATATTTCAAAAGCTTTTGATCGTGTGTGGCACAAAGGCTTAATATACAAGCTACGTCGGTGTGGAGTCTCTGGAAACCTGCTATCCCTTATTCAAAGTTTCCTAGCGAATAGAAAACAGCGGACACTCCTCAATGGCAAAACATCAGAATGGGGAAATATAACAGCCGGCGTCCCTCAAGGATCTATCTTAGGACCTATATTCTTTCTGGTTTATATAAATGATCTGGCAGATAACATTAAGTGTAAAGTGAAGCTATTTGCTGACGATACATCACTCTTCACCGTTGTTTGTGATACTGAGCAAGCTGCTTTGGATATGAATCACGATTTAAGGATCATACAAGAGTGGGCGTACAAGTGGAGAATGTCTTTTAATCCTGACCCCATGAAGCAAGCTGTTGAGGTCATATTCTCCAGGAAACGCACCACAGTAAATCATCCCCCTGTCTTTTTCAATGACACGCAAGTTGTACGAGTTAACGAGCATAAACATCTTGGCATCATATTGGACTCTAAACTGACATTCTCTAGTCATATTCAATCAATTATTTCTAAAACCAGACAAGGTGTTGGGATGTTACGCTTTATGTCCAGATACCTGCCTCGGAAAACACTTAATGAACTGTATAAGTTATATGTTCGCCCACATCTTGATTATGGTGATGTTATATACCATATTCCATCTAAAAAGTGTGACTTCACTAACAGCCATACACTGAATAACTTCATGGAAAAACTAGAGTCTGTGCAATACTCTGCTGCTCGAGCAATAACAGGTGCATGGAAAGGTACTTCTCGAAAGAAACTTCTCGAAGAGCTTGGTTGGGAGACCTTAGATCTTCGGCGATGGAGCAGACGTCTTGTCCTTTTCTATAAAATTGTCAATAATATTACACCTGCCTATACTAGAGACCCTATTCCTCTTCTTCATGAACTTCCTTATTCTTTTCGAACGAGACCAGCGACTGGGCAAATATATGCAAGAACTGACAAATATGAGTCAACGTTCTATCCTAATTGTCTGGCAGAATGGGAGAATATTGATTCAGAAACACGAAACGCACCCTCATTAGGTATCTTCAAGGAAAAATTAAATAAGATTATCCGTCCCACTCCAAAACAAGTCTTTGGTATTCATGACCCTAAAGGACTAGCCGCTCTCACACAGCTTCGAGTTGGGTTAAGTGTACTTAATTTTCACAAGTTCAGGCACAATTTCAATGACACATTAAACCCGATGTGTCCTATAAACGATGGCGTTGAGGACACGGAACATTTCTTGCTGCATTGCCACTCTCACCATCTGCAGAGAAATAGTCTCCTCAGCCGCGTACAAGCAATTTTGCTGTCATACGGTTTGTTGAACCTTTCCAATGAGGAATTGGTTTCGATAATCTTGTATGGTGATGAAAGGTTACCTATTGAATCAAATAAAGCGATCATTAAAGCAACACTAGAGTTCATCGAATCATCAAAAAGATTCTCGTAAATCATTTCAATGAAATTTCCTCTCCTCCTCCCACCTTTGTATCATTTTATTTCTTTTCGTAGTTTGTAGTTTATGCTGTAATGTACTGTTCGTTCATTATTCTTGTAAATGTTTTATGTTAATTGTTAATGCCACAGGGTTGCAATGTATTCTCATTCTCCTTGTGGCATCGTCTTGTAACTATGTTCTGTCATTGTAAAATTTTAGACTGATGTAGAAAAAAAAAAAAAAATCACAAGGACAGAGAAACTAATACTAACCAAACTGTAATCTCCGTTGATCTTAACTGTAACCGTAACATCAATGAAACCAATGTACCCTCCACTAACATAACCATACCAACTAATACCACAGGACTCAAACCACAGAGACAACAACTACCTAGACGACGAAGACAACAACAACAACAAACCACAACAGACTAAAACAACATAAACAACAACAACAACAATCACACACGTAAGGAGACCAAAAACAAAAGACAGAAACCTAAACACATCGAAACAGAAACAGTTATCAACCTCACTGATGACGAAAAATTACTACTCTCATGCAGACTTAACTTCTTCCCCACACCTAACAACATCGACTGGAACGAACTCAACGCAGACTTAACAGACTTTAAACGCAGACTTAGACTCCAACACTTCTTCCACGACAAAAACGAAGAAGACAACACAGAAACAGACGGTAACGACGAGAACGAAGATACAGACGAGACCACACACAGATGCAAAAAGACTAGCACCTGGACACCTCCTAAAAACCTTGACCCTGCACTTGACTCGTACATCCACAACATAGAACGCGACCTAACGAACATGTAACCCACCAAAATCTCCGACAACTTGACCACACAAGAACGGGACGCTCTACAGAAACTTACAAGACGCACGGACATCGTTATCAAGCCAGCAGATAAGGGATCATGTACATTGGTTATGGACAAACAGTTTTGCATCAACGAATGCAACCGACAACTGACTGACACCAAATTCTATTTCGTCATCAGCATACGTCGTTACGTAGTTGTACGAGAGAGAGAGCAGCGCATGCGCCAGCCAGTTGCGACAATTCCTGTGCCAGCTAGACACGTGCTTCAATGCTGTTCCCGTCGATTAGCAAGAATTCAAAATTTCTCGAGCAGAAGACTTCTCCCCAGTGACAAGATAATTGCTTCTTTCATGTTTTAGCGCAGGTTTTCGTTTAATAAAGAATTTTTTGTTCAGTGTTGTGCTTGTTACACCCGCCAAGTTGTGTTAGGCCACCATATCATCCAATGATGATTTCGGCGTGATCGAAGAAGATTCTAGCAAACCCAAAAAATCTTCTAGTATTAATGATGGAACGTTAACAAATTTTGATTTGCAACCTTTACTGATGAAAATTCAAGCTAATGTAGCCCAAAATAGCCACGTTTTAGCCTCCTTGGTTGCTGAGAGAAGTAGCAACTCTTTTGAAATCGGTGATGAAGAGCCCGTGACAAAACGAAGAAAAACTGACCAATATGCGCTGGGGGCTATAGCTCCCCAGCAGAGTCCGATGATGGCGCCCTCAATGTAGCTTCATTCAACCAAAGCAACTTATGTAGCATCCACGAATGCGAATGTTGTAGTATCCACGAATGCGAATATTATATTGTAGCATCCACGAATGCAAATGATGTAGCATCCACGAATGCAAGTACTGCTACTCAGTCAGCATTTAGGCCATCAGATGACGATGTTATGAGTTTATTTGGGGGTCCTGAGTTTGATACTATGGAAGATGAGGGTAATGATCTTGATAACAATGCCTTGCTTTCAATGATAGGCGATGCCCTGGTATCTTCAGATTTAAAAGGACCACCAATTTTGAAGCATCTTGCAGGCATTATTGATACCAAATTTACGGCAGACTTTGATCTTGAAAAACGTAAAGAAATTCTTGATAAGTACAAAGTACCCAAAAATTGTGCTTCATTATTTGCCCCCAAAGTCAATCCTGAAATTTGGGGGAAGTTGAGTACCTATGCCAGGAGGAATGATGTGCGGACAAGCACTATGCAAGATACCCTGTTGAGAATAACAGGTGCCATTTCCTCATCAATTGAGGATATGTTGAAGGCACGAGAGGAGAAGAAACCTCCGGACGACAAGCTAATCATTGCCAAGCTTTTTAACACAATTGCTATTTTGGGTCATCTCAATAAAGGACTCTCGTTCAAGCGTAGAGAGGCTTTAAAACCAAATTTGAGCAATGAATTTAAACAGGCTGGTTCACGCAATCTGAAACCAGGTAAATTCCTCTTTGGAGATGATTTACCTGAGACAATGAAAGCTCTCAGAGCCACTGCCAGAATTGTCAGCTCAGCTACTAAATCTAATGACACACAGCAAGCTTTCAGGCCTAACAGAAATTATTCTGGCTATCAAAGTTCTCAGTCCAAGCCTTTTTAGGGCAGAGAGGGAGGATGCGACATCCTCCCAGAATGCAATACCCTCAAAGATCATACAATAACCAGCAACAAAACTTTCAACCACAACAACAATTACCCAGGAAAAAGTTTACAAAGAATTAGAAAATGTCAAAAAACAGGTAAATGATTTTGAGTATCTAATCCAAAACAGTGTTATGACCTATCTCAACTCTAGAGTAGAAAATTTCAGTGCAGGCCAACTTTCTGATCACCTTTCAAACTGGAAATGTATCACTTCAGATCAAAGCATTTTAGATTCTATATCAGGGGAGAAAATTGAATTTGACACTGTGCCGCCATTACAAACGGTCTTGCCACAAAATTCTGTCTCAAGAGAACTCAAAGAGAAGGTTGATAATGAAATTAAATCATTATTCCAGAAAGGTGTAGTTGTAAGAAGTGAACATGAAGATGGAGAGTTTATTTCCCCAGTGTTTTCTGTTCCAAAAAGTGATGGCAACATCCGCCTTATCCTGAATCTCAAAGAATTTAACAAATATGTTAGATATGTCCATTTCAAAATGGAAACAATTCACTCTATTCTAAAGTTGGTCACTCCAGGGTGCTGGATGGCTTCTATTGATTTAAAAGATGCATATTGCAGTGTGAAAATTCACCCAAGCCATCAAAAATATCTAAAATTCAAGTACAATGACGTATTGTATAATTATACAGTCTATGCGAATGGTTTAGGAAGTTGTCCACGTAAATTTACCAAATTGACTAACCCAGTTGTTTCAGAATTGCATCTTAAAAGACATGTTGTGGCAGGTTACATAGATGATTTCATATTGCTAAATGAAACATATGAAGGTTGCACCGTAACGGTAGCAGAAACTATAATTAGTTTTGATAATTTGGGATTTGCTGTACTGTACATCCATATAAGTCCGTTTTCATCCCTAATCAAAGTCTCGTGTTTCTTGGCTTTGTCATTAACTCAGTTACAATGAAAATTTCTTTGACAGACAACAAAAAGGAAAAAATGAAGCATTATCTTGAATATAGTCTACAGAATAGCAACAATTTGTCAGTCGAATATGTTGCCAAAATTATAGGTTACATGATATCTAGCCTCCTGCTGTCCAATTTGGAAGATTGTACTGTCGAAACATAGAACAAGATAAGATACAGGCCTTAAAAATCAACAAGGGAAATTACAAAGCAAAAATGTCACTTTCCGGTGAGAGCAAAGTTGAGGTAAAATGGTGGTTGGATAATGTTGACACTGCCTATAATATTATTGGGCATTCCCCAGTTGATTTTACTGTTTATTCTGATGCATCCTCAAAAGGATGGGGTGCAGCTCTTAATGATGTCTCCTGTAGGGGACAGGTCTTCGGAGGAAGCCAAAAGCCACATAAATTATCTTGAGCTCAGTGCTGCACTGTTTGCATTAAAATGTTTTGTACATGAAGTTTCAGTCATGTCAAAATTATGATTGACAATACTTCTGCAGTAGGAATGATCAACAAAATGGGATCCTCTAAAAGTGACAATTGCAATAAATTAGTTTTCAAAATCTGGCAATTTTGTATCGAAAACAACATTTGGTTAACTGCTGCTCATATTCCAGGCTGCAATAATGTTGTGGCAGACTGGGAATCAAGAAATTTTTCAAAACAAGATAATGAGTGGATGCTTGACCCGGATATTTTGAAAAGTTCTTTTATCTGATCTTCAGTTCAAACCAGATATTGATCTGTTTGCATCCAGGCTAAGCAATCACTTTGATGTTTATTGCTCCTTCAAGCCTGACCCTGGAGCTACTCATGTTGATGCCTTTTCCATTTCATGGAGTAACTTAGATTTTTATTGCTTTCCCCCCTTCAGTTGCATCTTGACAGTTTTGCAAAAGATAAAGCAGGAGAAAGCAACAGGAGTAGTAGTTGTCCCACAGTGGCCAACACAGTTGTGGTATCCAGTACTGATGTCAATGTTGTGCAAACCTCCAGTTTTGTTGTATCCCACATCTCTCAAAGATTCCAGTATTTCCAGAGAAGCTAAATCCATGTCACAAGAAAATGTATCTACTTATTTGTCTGTTGTCAGGAAACAACTTGAAAGTCATGGATACTCACCAGAAACCATAAGTATAATATTATCTTCCTGGCAAGATGGAACAAAGTCCCAGTATCAGTCAAGTTTAAATAAATGGGTTTCTTATTGTAGTGCTATAACGTAGGTCCTTTCTCCAAATATTTCACAAGTACTAGATTTTTTGTCAAAGCTGTTTAGTATGAACGCATCATACAGTACGATTAATACAGCTAAAAGTGCACTCTCTTCATTCTTGCACCTTGATACAGATATTCCCTTTGGAAAACTCCCTATTGTTAAACGTTTCATGAAAGGAATTTTTGAACAGAGACCTTCTTTCCCTAGACATCAACATATCTGGGATTTGAAATCATTTTCGCTCACAACATGGGGCCACCAATCTTACATTAAAGGAATTATTAATGAAAACTACCTTTTTATCAAGCCTTTTGAGTGGCCAAAGATGTCAAACTATCAAACTACTTAGAATTGATCATATGGATGTCATGGCAGATAGATGTATCTTCCATGTTAATAGCAAAGTTAAGCAGACACGTCCAGGGAAACACATAAATCCATTACAGTTTATTGCTTACCCTAATGAAGACAATTTGTGTGTTGTCAGTCATCTTAATGAATACATAAGAAAGACATATGCCTTTCGGAAGGATGGAATGAAGCAACTGCTATTAGCATTCACTAAACCCCATAACCCTGTATCCACTGATACCATATCTAGATGGGTAAAACAAGTTTTGTTATCTGCAGGTGTTGACACTAGCAAATTCCTAGCTCATAGCGTTAGATCAGCATCAACCTCGCATCTTGCCAAATTGAATGTGAATGTTCAAGATATCATCAAATCTGTTGGATGGTCAAGTGAAAAGACTTTTCAGCAATTTTATAACAAGTCAGTTGAATAAACTTTTAATTTTGGAAGAACTATATTAGAATCTTTAGCCGATGTTCAAAGGTGATCGACAATTTTTGAGTCGAGGAAAGTGTGCTCTATTTTCTTTTTTTTACCTTTCCACGGTTATTGGAAGCTTTGCTGCAATGCTTGCTCTAAAATCTCGTACAACTACGTAACGACGTAGGCTGATGACGAAATAGAATTTAAAATTAAACGATACTTACCTGAAAGGGAAGTTGAAGTTTGATTATAATTCTGCGAGTCATCAGACAGGAGTGAAGTGGACGCCCCCACCCAGTTGATTTTCCCGCCCAAACTCCTTCGCTCCAGCATTGCAACAATGCTTCGTCTCTAAAGTCTGGCTGGCCTATGCGCTGCGCTCTCTCTCGTCCAACTCCTTCACTCCTGGCTGATGACTCATAGAATTATAATCAAACTTCAACTTCCCTTTCAGGTAAGTATCGTTTAATTTTAAATTTTACGAAAAACACGACAATGACATCACCAACAAAGTCACTAGGACCGTCACACGATACTTAGAAAAAATGAAACAAAACGAAGACATAGACAAACACACCTACAGTTACCTCCTTCCTAAAGGTCCCAGATGCTCCAGATTCCACATCCTCCCCAAAATCCACAAAACAGACAGACGCCACCTGGCAGGCCTATTGTCTCAGCTAACGGTCATCCTACTGAACGCATTTCTGAATATGTTAGTAACATTCTCAATCCTTTTGTCTTTAAATTACCTTCCTTCATCAAGGACACTGCACACTTCCTCAACAAACTTTCTTCACTTGGTAATCTCCCAAGCAATTCTCTCCTTCTCTCTCTGGATGTTTCCATGCTGTATACTAATATCCCTCACTCTGAAGGCATCCAGGCTGCCACGGAACACCTTAACAAACGTACCACACCGAGACCACCGACAGAAACTATATGCGACCTCATCAACATCATCTTACAGAACAAAAATTTTGAGTTTGACGGACAATTTTTCCTACAGAAACATGGTACTGCCATGGGCACTAGAATGGCTCCCCCATATGGAAACCTATTTATGGGGTTCCTTGAACCCTATTTTAACCGGAGGGCGTTTTTCGTCCCTCCCAAACTTTTTTCAATAGCTCCTAAAAGATGATAGCTATAGCATTGAAACTTCCTGACTTTTACTAAAATTTAACCGACAATCAGAAAATAAAAATTTCAATGGCTATTGTTTGACCACGTGACCACCAGATGTCCATATTTGGAGAGTGGTCACAAAGAAAATCGTTCAAACTGTTCTAGTTTCTTCATTTTGCGTTGAATCACATCAATATATGAACCATTCGATTTGCCTCAAAGAGTACTTTCATTTGATGTATATTTATCTACATTTGCCAGTGTCAGCAATTTAAAGTTTCTATGACGTCATGAATCTTTATGACGTCATATTTCTATGAATTAGCAATTTTTATATGAAGAATCATGTATTGACTTGAAATATTGATAAAAATACTTGATTTTACCCACATTATGTGAAATACATGATGTTTAAGCATTGTTAATGAGCAAACAATTTTGCATTGAATCGAATTACCATTATTTACTTAGTTAATTAATTAGGAACCGCAAATATTCAAATAAAATTAAATCAAATCTCAAACTAAGGCTATCAAGTAAGTATGTGGATAGTTTTTTGCCTATTTTAGCCAGGTATTTAAAGTAAATCTGCTTTTTTTCCCTAATATCTCAATTTCGTAAAAATTTGCCCCATATTTGGCTGCCTAGCAACCAATCACGTGATTAGAAATTAATTGCTTCTATTTTTGGATTCTCCTTTGATTGATTATGACACAGTGCAAGTTTCTTGTCATAGCTATTATAGTTCCGAAGATAATTAGTGGGCGAAAAACGCCCCCCCCGGTAGAAAATCACTTTTTTTCACCCTGTTAAAATAGGGTGAAACTACTGCCCTAGAAAATGCACCATATAAGCCCTTGTATGGAGGCAATTTATTGACAAATTTTTTTCATTTGGACACATGGACAAGACAAACTTACAGACTTCATTAACACACTTAACCACATACATCCTACCATCAAATTCACCAACGAAGCCTCCTCCACATCCATTAACTTCCTTGACGTCACTGTTACGCTTAACAACGACAACAGCATCTCCACCGACCTTTACGTCAAACCTACAGACACGCACCAGTACTTCCTCAGCTCCTCCGCACACCCCAGACATACCAAACAATCCATACCCTACAGTCTAACATCACGACTTCGACGAATCTGTTCCAACGACACGACTTTCAAGGAACGCACCAACGAACTACTGACCTACATTACGAACAGAGGATACAAACGGAAACATGTACGCAACGAAATACGGAAAGCCTCCACTACTACCAGACAAGACAACCTCACAACGAAACAGAATCGAAACAACAACAGAACACCGTTTGTGGTTACCTACAACCCATGTCTACCACAAATGACAGCCATACTCAAACAACACTACCACATCCTACAAGACACTGACAGTTGGAGGAAGGCTTTCCCCCAACCTCCCATACTCAGCTACGGTGGACCCAAAAACCTCCGGGATCATTTGGCTCGCACAAAATTAAAAAGTGATGCAACCAGTGCTCCATGGGGGTCATACAAATGCAACTCACGACGCCACTGCAACACTTGCTCACACATACTGGACGGAGACGACACAGTCACCTTTACGAACACCAACAAGACGTTTACAATAAAACAGCGACTAGACTGCAACTCGACTAACATCATCTACGCCATACAATGTACAACATGCACACAAAACGGAAACGACAACTGCCAATACATTGGACAAACATGAAGATGACTACGAGACAGACTTAACGGACACCACAGAGACATTTCATGGAGTCCTTTCATGGTTGAGGGGTGGCGTTGATGGGAAAAAATGGTAAATAACGCGCTTAGTATGGAAAATTCCAGTCATACAAATCCAGATAATGATATTATCTTCTCTGCCATCAAAGAAGTCGAGGAAAAAAAGAAAAGGCCAGATACTGAACGAATATGTGCAATCGTGAATGAGAGACATGGCCTAGCCAAGGAAGACACAGAGGGCATAATCACAAGAATGCAAAGGGAAGGATACCTCAAGCTAAAGCTTTATGACAGCGGCCACCCTGGAAATAAGGTAAATAAAGATTTCTTCGATGAAGAATGGAGGAAATCAGATATAGCAACTGCCTCAAGACATACCATGCTGAAGAGATACTAATCTCACCATCACTAGCAGTGGGATGCCAACCCGAAAATGGAGTCAACTCACTCCTTAAAACGTTAGACTCACTAGCCAGAGGACTTGATAACACTAACCAGCTGCTACACCAAGAAAGAGCTTATAGTAAAGCATTGTTAAAAGAAAATTATGATTTGAAATTGAAGATTAAAGAGTTTGAAAATAAAAATTCAAACCTCCTTGATGATCTCTTGATTCGCACCATAGGCCAAGGAGCTGAAGGGGATTCCCATGGAAAATCCCAAAACCAACATGGAGGATCCGATGATGTTTGGCAAAATGTACGTCCAAGGAGAAACAAAAAGGGCAGCCAGACACCCAATATTTCAATGTCAACAACAAATGAAAAGGGGGCGCCAAGGGGCGCCACAACCTCTTAGCCCAGAACAATGGGAGCATTTACTTGCAATACCGAGCCCATTGAAATTGAGGATGAATCTGACAAAGAGAAAAATCTAGAGTTTCGTCAAGAGGATAATGTTAATTTCAAGAGCAGGAATTCCCAATGGCGTGGAAAATATAGAAATACTCGACCTGGCAATAATCTGGGAACAGGTAAAAGACAACAAAAGAAACAACAAACAGCAAACAAGAATCCACATTATAACAACACAGCAAAACATTCAGAGCCAGAGATCAAGGTGATGCTTGCTGGAGACTCACAGCTGAGAGGCCCTGAGACGACTTGACGCAGAAAAGCTGAGCAATGGCCATCATAATGTTGAAATTAAGGCCAAACAAGGGTTGAAAATCTAGCAAGTGGCTCAGACAGTCGGCAACATAGACAGTGATATTATAATTAAACATGCGGGTACCAACAACATCCTGAAGTCAACACCAGAGGAGCTCTGTGATACAACAATGACAACATTAAAGAAAATACAACAGTCAAATCCCAAAGCCAATAGCCTTCTCGTCTGTGTTCAGAAGAAAAGAAGAAAACGGCAAAGTACAGAAATTCAACAAGCTAATTGAAGAGGAACTCAGTTTAAATGGATTTGATTATTTGGCCAACAGTAACATTCTCTTCTAGAATCTGTGGACGGATGGACTCCATATAAATGACGGAGGCATCAGAAAGTATGCAGGTAATGTAAGTTTGTTAGATACTGCTAGGATCAGGTCAGCTCAAAAAAATGTGAAAGTAATATGATTAACAAAAATATTATTACTGATTCAAATTTCAGAAAGAAAAATGGTCTAATGGTTGCATCTCTTAATATTGTTTCGCTAAGAAAGCATAGACATGAACTAGAAGTTGCCATGAATGACCATAAATTGACATTCTAGCGCTAAACGAAACAAGGTTCGAAAAGAAAATTGAGGATAGGGAGGTTCATATTCCAGGCTACAAAATCTATCGAAACGATCGCAACATTCATGGTGGTGGACTTGCAATATATGTGAAGGACACCCTTCCCGACCTAAGGTTAGGATAAAAAGCAATGATCTTGAATTATCATGCCTGGAGATTATATTGCAGCAGGCTAAGAGTTTCTATCTGCTTTCCTGGTATCGCCCCCAAAACGACAATCGTAGACAATACCTCTTTCCAGTCACTCAACGAAGTGTTGCATAATCTAGATTCCGAGGACAAAGAGATAATTCTTGTTGGGGACACAAACTGTGACTTCAAAAACAACAAAAACGCAGATGTAAAGAGGCTGTGACAGCTCTACTCGCAATATCATTTGGAGCAAGTCATTATTGATTATACAAGGATTGCTATTACTTCGAATGAAAACCAAAGAAAAATTGTCAGCAAATCATTATTAGACCATTTTTCTACCAATAGGGTAAAATATATGAAAAGATCTGGTATCTTAGAGTTAGGAATGGTAGATCACTTCGTAATTTTGCAGTTAGAAAGTAAATGCATGGAGACAGAAAACCGGGCACCGAAATGTGATTGAAACTCGCAATCTTAGAAAATATAACAAACAAAAATTTCTTGCTGATCTTCGGCAAATAGACTGGATCTCTATTCTAGATCCATTGAGTAATAATCCCGATAGGATGGCTTCGACCTTTCATGAAATCTTTGAGCCCCTGTTGGAAATTCAAGCCCCTTTAAAGAAAAAAATGGTAAGGAACCAATATGCCCCTTGGATTACTCCTAACAGCCGAAAAGCCCGGGGGGCCACTTGGTACCTGATGTGTTATCATGCTCGTACAAAAAAACGCGGGAAAGGGTGCCTTTTTCCAACGTAAGCACGGGCCCGCGCGGGCCCGCGTTTAGGGGTGCCAATTGAACCATATTTTCAAAAAAGGCTGTAGTTTTCTGCATTGGAGAATTAAAAAACTCTTCGATAATAATAATTTTAATCTAGCGTTTTCAAATAGAGTTTGTAACGATTCAAAGAACTCATCAGAGCAACCTAGTGATATCGTCAATCAAAGAAAAGTTATAGGACTGTATTCAGACGTAGCAGTACTTTAAACGTCGAATAAAAGGTACTTATATGTTTTTGGCCGGGTGCAGACACTAGTCAAAGTACACAAACGTGGGAAAACGGAGTACAAGAGGCCACTGGATCTTGATGAACATTCTAAGGAAAATATTGAAGTCCATGTTGTTTTGTATGAGCAGGTAGACATGGAATGGTGCAACTGTCCAGGGAAACAAAGGTTTTTCAAGTTTGGAACGTAATAATGGGCGTTGAACTAAGCGTCAAAGAAAATGACAGGTATGAAGTAAATGAAGATGGAGCAAGATGGCGCAGCGTGACGCGAGTCAGATCAGCTCGCATAAAAGCTTCATTACTTAAGGTTTATTATTAATTATTTTCAACTAGTATGTTTTAATAAAATAAATTTCAGTTCCTGTCACATTCAAATTCATGGAAGAATACATTTTTGCACGAATAAACATCATTTTACTTCCGAGCTTCAGTCAGCTTTAGGCCACACACGTGGGCCTAAATTCGCTTTCAAATCATGGTTCAACACACTGTTACTTTAAAAGTTGTGAAAATGCTCATCCAGAATCAAGCCGAGGCATTCAAATCGTCGTTTGTCATGCTAATTCAGGATGAAAGAGATGAACTTAAATCGGTTAAAACGGAAATTAACGATCTCAAGGTCAGTTTGCAATTCACACAAGCTCAGGTCGATGAAGACCAGAAAAAAGCTGACATCATGGATACAAAAATTGCACTGCATACTGAAAATCTCAACATGATAAATGACCACGCAGACAATGTTGAATCGCAATTGGAATACATAGAAAATCAAAGTCGCCGGAACAACATAAAGATTCTTGGTATCGAAGAAAATAAAGACGAGGAGAAAACATGGGACGACACAGAGGAGGTTGTGAGAAAGGCACTGAAGGATAAGCTTAATCTTGAAGAAAACTTTGAGATAGAAAGATGTCACAGGATAAAGAGTGGGAATAAGAATCCAAGGTTTGCAAATCAGCCAAGGCCGATTGTGGCTAAATTTTGCAAATGGAAAGACAAAGAGTCAATCCTAAGAAAAGCAAGGTCCCTCAAACCAGAAGGAGTAAAGTTTTTCCCTGACTACGCCAAACGCACCTTAGAAAAACGAGCTTTGCAGAAAGATAAGTTGATAGCTGCACGTGCAGAAGGCAAGGTAGCCTATTTCGTAATGGACAAACTGGTGATCAAAGAGGGACATTTCAGCCCTGGTAGACAAAGCCAAGATCCAGAAGAGAATCAGAAAGAAAAGCCTCCAGACAGTGATCCAGAAATATCATTTGTCACTTTCTGATGCAGTCTTATTTACTGAGTCAACTCATAAAGTTTGTTGTGTTACTTCTTATTTATGTTCACATTAATTAATGTTATAATTTTTTTTCAGGCTCAGTGTTCAGATAATACCAAAGCAAAATTTAAAGTATGACAAATAAAGCTAATGATCCATGTGGTATTTGCCACAAAAATATACATGCCAACCAAAAGGCAATCTTTTGTGACAACTGCAATTTCTATGTTCACACGAAATGCAATGACATCTCTGCTTCAGAATACAAAGAACTTGAAAAAGAATCTGATGATATTTCTTGGTTTTGCAAAAAATGTACTATGGATATGTTTGCGTTTGGCTTCTTATCAAATGAAGAATTCTTAGGACTTAATGATTTTGATTTACCCTCATTAATTGACTCAGTACCCACCTTTGAAATTACTTCTAACCTTATGGACTTGCCTAATCTTAGTGATTATGATATTGATGAACATATGCCTCAGACTATTGACTCTCGCTATTTCACTCTGCCTGAACTTTCTTCCTTGAAATTATCCTCTCGTGACTTCTCTATCCTTCACTCTAATATAAGAAGTCTATCCCTTCATCATGATGAATTAGTTTCCTTAGCTGCTCACACAAATTTGAACCTTGATGTGATAGGAGTGTCTGAAATATGGCATTCAAATGACAATCCCATTTCATCTAATGTTGATATTCCTGGCTATACCTTTTTCAAGACTTCATCTCTTACTCAAAATGGAGGTGTTGGTTTGTATATCAAAGACTCTCTTACTTCAAATCCAAGAATTGACTTGGATTCTTGTACAGAGGATTTTGAAACTGTATGGGTTGAAATTGAAAACAAGAATGACAAAAATTTCCTTATTTGCTGTGTTTACAGACATCCTAGTTCAAGTATTGATACCCTCACAACTCATTTTCAAAATCTACTTTCAAAATTATCATCAAATAAGCTGTTATTTATTATGGGTGATCTCAATATCAATCTTCTAGATTTTGCTTCCCATACACTAACAAATGACTTTGTCAACAACTTCTTTTCACACAGCCTTCTCCCTTGCATTCTTCATCCAACCAGAGTATCTGAACATAGAGCATCGATCATTGATAACATATATACTAATGCTACCAATGCTAATGTAACAAGTGGTAATATTTTAATGCAAATCACAGACCATTTTCCCCAGTTTATGGTTTTGAAAAATACACATATTAATCATGGTAAATCTGAATCATTCAAAAATGATTATTCCAGTTTTTTAGAAGATAAATTTCTTGAGGATTTTAATCAGATTGACTTTACTTACCTAGAAAATAGTGACTTTGATGTGAACAATAAGTTTGATAGATTTTTGAAAGATCTTAATACTTTGACAAATAAGCATGCTCCAATTAAAAGGCGGAGTAGAAAGGAAATGAAACTCAAGGATAAGCCATGGATAAATAAAAGAATACTGAAGATGATGAGTATTCGGGACCGAATTTTGCAGAAACTAAAAAAGCAGCAGACCCCTGATGACCTCAAGTTGTATAAGAAGTTTAGAAACCGTGTATCCAATGAATTAAAAGAAAGTAAAGCAAGGTATTTTCATAATTATTTTTCTATCAATAGTCAAAATATGAAAAAAATGTGGTCAGGTATCAAGACAATAATTTCTCATAAGTCCTCCACTGCTTCTTCAATCAACAAAATCAAAGGTAAAGATGGAAACTTAACTGCAGACCCCTCTAGAATGTCTAACATTTTTAATGACTTTTATGTCAATGTTGCTGATGGTATAACAAAGACAATTCCGCTAACTCCAAAATCTCCTCTTGAATACTTATCTAACAGAACCTGTAATTCACTTTTCCTTTCTCCAGTTACTTTGTTAGAAGTTAATGATCTCATCAATATTTTAAATCCTTCCAAATCTGTAGGCCCTAATAGTATACCAATAAAACTACCTAAAATTATTGGACACTCTGTTTCATCACTCCTTGCTCTTCTTGTGAATCAGTCTTTTCAGTCTGGAATTTTCCCTGATAAACTCAAAATTGCCAAGGTTATTTCTCTTTTCAAAAAAGGAAATCCTGAGCTACCTTCAAATTACCGGCCTATTTCTCTTCTACCTATTTTCAGCAAGATATTTGAGAAGCTAATGTATAGACGACTTTATAGATTTCTTGAAATCCATAACATTCTTTATTCCTTACAATTTGGCTTTCAAGAAAACCACTCAATTGATCATGCCCTTGTGAGTCTAACAGAAGCTATCAGAAATACACTTGACAATAAAAGATTTGGTTGTGGTATTTTCATTGATTTACAAAAGGCTTTTGATACGGTTAATCATAAAATTTTGCTATCAAAATTGGAACATTATGGTATACGTGGATGTGCCCTTCAGTGGTTTAGATCATATCTATCTGATAGAAAGCAATATGTTTCTGTTAATGGAAGTAACTCTGACTTACTTTCAATTACTTGTGGTGTACCACAAGGTTCTGTACTAGGTCCATTACTCTTCCTTATCCATATCAATGATCTACCAAATGCTTCTAAGAGACTTACTTTTTATCTCTTTGCTGATGACACAAACATCTACTATGAATCTAAAGATTTAACTAACTTGACGAAGATTGTCAACAAAGAGCTGAGATTAGTAAAGAAATGGCTTGATGCTAATAAACTATCATTAAACATTGATAAGACTAACTACATCATCTTTCATTCTTCATCTTCTAATGTTCCTTCTGGTTCTGATATCAAAATAGGAAAAAAACAGATTAAAAGAGTAAAGTTTGTTAAGTTTTTAGGTATCCTCCTAGATGAGCATCTCTGCTGGAAATATCATCTCAGTGAACTCTCTAAAAAAATTAGCTAGAACATGTAGAATGTTTTTCAAAATTAGGAACTTACTTCCATTAGATGTGTTAGTTTGCTTGTACAATGCTTTGTTTCTGTCCTTCCTACAATATGGTCTGATTGTTTGGGGTCAAACATATGCATCATACATTGATCCAATTTTCAAATTACAGAAGAAAGCTGTCAGAGCCATCTCATTTCAGTCTTGTATGTCTCCTTCTCTTCCAATCTTCAATGATCTTAAACTTTTGAAACTTTCTGAGCTTTTTGAACTCCGACTCTTAACCTTTGTTTTTGATTCTATTAATAAAACTCCACCTACTTGCTTTCATGACATTTTCCTACTTAATTCATCTGTTCATCAGTATTCCACAAGACAGGCCAGTCAAGGTGACCTATATATGTTTCGAAAAAACAGTCTTCAATATGGTCTAAAGTCTATTAGATATCTTGGTGCTAAACTCTGGAATGCATTACCTGTGGAACTCAGAAATGCCTCATCAAAAACATTGTTCAAAACAAAACTGACAAGTTATTTATTGAGCAAAGTCGACCGATAAATCTTAATCTGTGATACTCTGCAACTTAGGTACTGAAGATGAAAACTATTTAAACTTGAATTAATTTACCTGACTATATATTAGAACAGGGGGGCTCTCTCCTCGATTAGTTTACCTATTGAGAGAGCTCCTCCTTTAAGTAATTCCCTACATACAATTTATTATTTAGCCCCTCTTCGTATTTGTATATTGTATTTAGTTTTCTGTAACATTGTATTAATTTTTTCGTAAAAATTAGGTATTCAAACCATGTAGTTTAGTTATTTGTATGTACTGTAGAATTGTAAATTGTATGTAGAGAATTTGAATTATATGAAACTGAAACTGAACTGAACTGAAACTGAATGAAAAGGATATCAAAGATCTACAAACATATGTAAGGAACAAAAACGAGGAGAAAAAAAATTAAGAGGAAGCCCAAAAATTTGAAGGCCAAGCAACAAATAGTTGAAGCAAACAATGAGATCGAGCAAGGAAGCGACGGCAGGGTAGTTGTAATTGCAGAGCCAGATATCAACATATCAGGGAATAGAAGATCTTCACGTAGCAGGAGATGCGTAGTTTTTGACAATTAGGTAGTCGTAATAGTTGTTGTGTCCCTTGTTTTCGTAATAACCTATCAATCATTCGGCTCATAAGATTTCCTTAAATTCTACATATAAAAATTGTTTCCTGGAAGAGGCCAAAAGATTTGCAATTTATTTTCTTTAACTTTATGTAATTCTGTGAGCGTATTAGCCAATATCGGGCGAACATCATGTGTAAGCTGATGTGCAGTTCCCAGATCATATTAGATTTCCGATTAGCGTGCTGCTCAGGTGCCAGAACAAGGGAGCCACGGCACTCTTTTCCTTTATGGATACTTAGACATTTTAGCATACTGTTTCGTTGTGAGATGAACTTGCTTCAGAAACATTTTTGAAAATCATGTTTGGCAGTTTCAATTTACTAGTGATGATTTCTTCCTGTGAGTTATGACACAAAATCACACCAGCAGTATCAGCAATAGACCTTTTAGCTATTCTATAAAAGAACCTGGATAGAGCGTTATTTTTGTACATTTTTATACGCGAGCCTCAATCGAGTGGCGTTAGAGCATGAGTGATAGGACACCCAGTGTGTGGTAATTTGAAATTTATATCAGAAGCGATTAATCTTAATTTATTGTTTATTTGTGTTTTGAACTTACTTTTTCCTTGGTATACAACCACCTTTCACTGTACTGTTTTTATGATTAAGGTGACTTTGTACTTAAGGTGGCTCACTACCGAAAAAGTTCAAAATTACGGAACAGTGAAAGGTGGTTGTATACCAAGTAAAAGTAAGTTCAAATCAAAACACAACTAGACAATACGTTAATTTGACGCATTTCTGATATAAATTGAAGATTGCTACACAATGGGTGTCCTGTCGCTCATGGTTAGAGGTTCTGTCACTATTGCGCAATTTTGAACATTCTATAAAATGTAGCCCTAGCAAAATATCATTCGATTCAGATTCGTTTCAGAATAGCTAAAAGTTCTATTTTAGTACAGGTCAGCGACAGATCATTGGTTAGGGTAATTAAAAGTGAGAAAGCCAATGTGGCGCGGGAAAGGGTATACTCTCAAGACGGTTTCCCTCGATTAGGGTATGTATTTTGTTAAAGCATGTCAGCGTTTAGGGTCCATATATTGCCCCCTTGCACGAGCATGATAGTATAGAAAAGTATGCGAGTGCCCCCCCCCGGGCCGAAAAAACATGGAAAAGCGGGATAAACTTAAAAAAATTGGCATCAAAAACTACAAGCTACTGGCAAGACTACAAAACTCTGCGAAATAAGATTACCAATGATATTAGACTATCAGTACAGCAACATTATAAAGATCTTATCTCCCAGGATAGAAATGACCCAAAGAAAATGTGGGAAACGATCAATAAAGTCTTAGACAAGGATTCGAAATCAACCTCAATATCGCAGTTAAAGAAAAGCGATACCACCATTGAGAACAGGCAAGAGATACTTGAAACCCTAAATGAACATTTTGTAACTGTCGGACCAAACCTGGCTCGCAAAATTGAAAGAAAGCAAAATGATAATCCGCTACAATTCCTAAAGCGAGCAAATCTACAGGAAAGTTTCAAGTTCTCTATGGTCGACCAAGAAACAATGCTGCAGGCTATTAAACAGCTGAAAAATGGAAAAGCTGCA
The DNA here is from genome assembly GCA_964019985.1 of Aurelia sp. 4 Dawson et al 2005. NCBI lineage: Eukaryota > Metazoa > Cnidaria > Scyphozoa > Semaeostomeae > Ulmaridae > Aurelia > Aurelia sp. 4 Dawson et al 2005. Next base: position 7,234,032 of record OZ026509.1, read on the forward strand.
GGCCCTGATAAAATTCCTACAACTCTAGTTAAAGATGCAGCGGAGTTTATCTCACAGCCATTAATGATGATTTTCAATGCATCATTAAAATTAGGTGTCTTCCCAAATATTTGGAAACTTGCAAAGGTTAGTCCAATTTTTAAGACAGGAGCAAGGAATAACAAAAACAATTACAGGCCAATTTCGGTGTTATCTATGTTTTCAAAACTGATTGAAAAAATTGTACACGATCAGTTACTTGCTTTATGCAGCTTTACAAGATACTGATCCCGAATCAGTTTGCCTTCAAAAAGCTGCATTCCACTATCACCTCACTGATCAATGTTTCTGACTACTGGTATGAAAATATAAATGACAAGAAAGTTAATACTGCACTTTTTCTGGACCTCAAAAAGGCATTTGATACTGTAGATCACGAAATACTGATCAGTAAGCTTGAAAGTTATTGTGTGCATGGTGATGCTAAAAAGTGGTTTGTGTCGTATCTTAGTGATCGCTTCCAATACTGCTCACTAAACGGTTGTAGATCCACTGCGAAGAGGGTAACTTGTTGAATACCGCAGGGTTCATGTCTCGGACCCCTTTTATTCATAATCTACCTTAATGATTTTGAGTCGTGTTTACAATTCTCGAAAGTGAACTTATATGCCGACGACACAGAAACAACTATCTCATCCTCTGATATCGGAGATCTCATTCGCAGTTTTCAGACAGGGCTAGACAATATTTCTGATTGGATAAGAGTTGATAAACTAGGTGTAAACCCTGATAAGACTGAGTTCATGGTTATTGGCAATCCTCGTCGAACAAACAAGTTTGCCGATTTACCTCCATTCTTTCTTGGATGAAATCAAATGAATAGAGTTAACAAAACAAAATACCTTGGAGTGACGGTCGATGATAAACTAAACTGCGAAAATCAGTTCAGATCAGTCAAGGGAAAAATTGCCAGCGGCCTGGCATCCTTGAAAGAGTTAAAGAACATAATCTCCCAGTCACAACTTATAGAAGTTTATTACACACTAGTAGAAAAAGTCATTTGAGATATCCAAATGTAGTCTGGGAAGTTTATCCGATGCAAAAATAGCAGTAATCCAGCGGCTACAAAACAGAGCCTTTGGTATAATTGACTCATCCAGACTTAAGGGTTTATGGGAAAGAAGGTCACTAAATGTAAATCAGGGATTGAATTTTGATCGTTCACTCATGACATACAAAATAGTGAACAACCTTTGTCCCGAAATCCTGCAGAACAAATTTCAGGAAAGGTCTTCCATCTCAAAATATAATACAAGAAACAAAAGAGACCTGCATTTTCAAAGGCTCAACTTAGAATGCGTAAAGAAGAGCTTCTTTTATATCGGGACACGAGCATGGAACAGTATTCCACAATCCGTCAAAGATGCTAGGTCAGTGGTCGCATTAAAAAAAAACTGAAAACTCATTTTTTGAGCTGAAAAAGAAAAACTCTAACACACGGATTCATGGAAGAGCAGTATCTAGGGCTAGCTAAATTAGATTCATATTAGATTCATCATTAACAGAAAAACTGACAAATCCGGGGTTGCAGAACACTTCTGTAAACCCGGACACTCTGTCAATGACCTACAGATACTGCCACTGCTACAAATACACAACGAACGTGAGAGCGTTAGGCGAGCCAAAGAGCAATACTTCATTGGCTTGGCTAATAATCTCACACCTAACGGCATGAACAGGACCACTGACCGCTAACACAAATACTACTAGTTTGTAATTTACTACTAACAATCATAATGTATGGTATATATATATATCCTCTACTTATCCTATTATCTTGTATTCCATCACATCACCATTATTCTTTGTATCATCATCATGTCACTTTCCTCCTCCACATTATCATGTTTCCCACATCCACCTACATTCACCCCTGCGATGTAGCACAACTTAGCCAATCATGTTACGGTTAACCTTTATTCAAATTATTGTACAATTGTGATTACGTTAGTTTAGCTCTGAGGAAGCCTGGTATGCCGAGGCGAAATATCAGCTCTTATATACAATAAATATAATCAATGTTTAATCCAAATAATAGTCGTCATTTATTTTGCGTCGTATTGTGGTGTTCCTGCCTTCTAATAATTTCTAATAATGCAAGCATCTTTCGCTCAAGGAAGATCCGACAAACAGCCTGCCATCGTGATTTATTCTCGATACAATTTATGTAGAAAAGCCGCTGCGCAGCTTAACTCTTTGAAAAGACTCAGAGGGTTACATGGAATTTAAAGCCAAAGAGAAATTAGAAAAGTTTCGTCTTGTCTAATTTTAAGTACTGCCCTTTGGTATGGCATTTTTCCTCTGAAAAGTCAATGAAGAAAATTGAGAAGATCCATGAGCGAGCTCTTAGATTTCTTTACAATGACTCTAACAGGTCTTACGATGATTTACTTTCCAAAGCTGAGAAATGCACGATGAAAATCGGCCGTCTCAGAGCTCTTTGTATTGAAATTTATAAAACTGTATCAAAACTAAATCCACCTTTCATGCAGGATATTTTCAAACTAACGGTGTGTTTGATTGGTGCCAATTCTGAAAACGGTAGACTTGGAAGACTCGGAATTGTGTTTGATTGACTACCAAATTCCGAAAACGGTAGGTTTGGCAGGTTTGGAAGGCCTGCCGAACCTTTTTCTCCAACAGGCGGAAGGTTTGGCAGACTTTCAAGAGATTCTCGTTTTTATTTGTGAAACTTTTAAAACAAGGCGAATTTGCTCGTGCTGCTATGATAATTGAGTCAGTTCAGTCTTCATTGCCAAGAAACAGACTCATCTTCGTGTTTTTCAACTGGAGACCGCGTTTTCGCCAGGTTGAATCTGAAATCTGCTGTTTTGAAGAGTTTTGAGTTTGATTGGGCACTGTGTTTCCGTCTCTGCGAAGTCTAACGTTTTCAGAATTTGGTAGGTTTGGAATTACCAATCAAACACGCCCTAAAAGAAACAACAAGGTCAGCTAGAAACCAAATGAATTAATTCATCATAGACCAAACCAAGTTACTTTCGGGTCAAAAAGTCTCCTATCATTAGGACCACAAATTTGGAATGCTTTGCCCAAAGAAATCAAATTAGCCGAAAACATTCGAACTTTTAAGAGAATGATTAAACAATGGGGTGGGCCAACTTGTAGCTGTAATATCTGTAGCTAGCACCGAAATATGCATATTATATAGGTATAGACTGTTAGTAGTTTAAATATTCGATTTAGATTAGTTTCTGGTAAATCAATAGTAGAAGCTAGAGTGAAATTGAATAGTCAAACAATTTCATTTCATTTTTCATTTTTAAATATTTAAACAGGTTACAAATTTCAGTAATAAATAACTGTTTTACAAATTGACCTGTGCCTAAATTAAAAAGAAAAGCCTAAATTAAAGAGAATTATAATACAATGTACAAAAGAGCATAATGGAACTAAAAATGAAAATATAATGTACCTCTCATATGGAGGTAGCCAGGGACGATGCCAATTTACTTTCCTTATTCAGCGCATTCCACAATTTGCTCCACGATACGAAAATGCTTTTTGGCCTGTGCTTGTTCTTAGCAGAGGTATCTGCAAGTTTGTTTCGGTAGAGCGAAGAATGCGATCACTGCCCTCTGAGCATTTACTGAAATGTTCCCCTAAGTATTGAGGAGCAAGTGAGCTCAATGCCTTATAGGTCAGCGTTGCTGTTTCTTTTCTGATAAGATCTTTAATTGATGGCCAGCCAAGATTTTGGAGCAGAGGGGCAGCAGAAGCATCGTAACGACTATTTGTAGTTATTCTCGTAGTTATACAATGTGTTTGAAAAATGATGCTGGAAAACCAATCAACTAATCATGAAAGTGAAAATGAAGTGAAATGAGTTTTGCACTAATCCACAGTAGAGAAATGCCCTGGTTCCGAAAAACAAACAGAAATTTAAACCTTTGGGAAGAAACGCCATTTTGGGGGGGGGCACAAAAGTTGTTGGGAAGCAGCGCGATGGTTTGGGGCGAGAGTGGCGGTTTTGAGATCTTGTGACGTCAAGTAGTTTACATACACCATTTCACCATTTTTTATAAGAAATTGGTTTATAAGAAACTAGTACTAAGATGGCTAAAATTTTAAGAAACTCTAGTACTATGTCTTAGAAGTACTAAGAAACTTTCAAAGTTAAAAGCATGGATATTATAGCAAATAGATCGGTGAACCTTCATTTATGAGCAATATTATCTAATCATTTGTGTTTTCAACATAACAGAACACTTTTTATTCCTTTATGATGTTTTAAATGTCAAGAAACATATCTGCCGCAGTGTTAGCGACCACATTGCTAATTCTGCATTCAAAAAATAAGAAATCAGTTAAGAAACTCTCAGTACTAAAATGGACAAAATTTCACGCGAAATTAAGAAACTTTTAGTACCATGGCTTGATCCAAGTATCTTATAAAAAACGTATATTGTAAACAACGGATTGAAATGAAGCAAGATCAGTAGGCAGTTCACCAAAATCGAAGCACGAGAGAAGCAAATAACCAGCGCAAAATTTTCTGACTAGTCTGACAACAGCGACAATACCTCGATGAGGGCAGCACAATCATCATCTAGTAATGAAGACGAGTTGTATTTGCCCTGGCAGCACAACCCACTTGCGTCTTCTCTTGAGGCGTCTCATGATGGAATGGCGGTGGCGAAGGGAGAATGAGGGATCGAGAGAATTGCCTCGAAGATGAAGCTGATACACGACACGACCGTCTCAATTTCGATACTCTGTCGCAAGATTTATAGAATAAATTTGGCTGTAATTAACCAGCTAATGTGTTATAGTAAATTCATCAGTAACTGAAATCTTTTCAAAATGTTTCAGGAAACTCATCAAACTCATAGCACATGCACCCATCACATCATAAAATTCAACAAATCATGAGAAGTATTTTGCACAAAGTAATGAAAATTTTCATGCTAAATGAAAAAACTTTTAGTATTATAGTAGGCTGATCAAACATGATCACATTTAGATGGACATACCGTACCTTTATCTCGCTCCTTGATGTTTTCTCTTCTGGTTCGTTTGGGACATCGACGATTCGGTGCACAACGTCACGAAAGAGGAAGGTTGTGTTACTGGTGTCGATATCGACAAATTCTAACGCCAAATGTATCTGAGAGCTGAACCAAAATTCAAACGTGTCTACAAATTGCATTCAAACTCCTCGAACTGTAGGTAGGCCTAAATTTACCCTGCAAACACGAGTCTCAAACAAAACAGCACCGTCGCCTTTCGCATTTCATCTTGACGTCCCGAAACTCTCCCATATGTGGAATTTTTTTTTTGTATTCAATATAAAATTTTACAAAACGAGACTACTTAAGACACTGCGTATGAGCTACTTTAATAAACTACGAGGCACGGAGTGCAGGAGACCATGAAAACTCCGCAGTCAATAACACAGAGAACATGTAACTAAACTAAAATTAAATATACGGCGACGAAAAATACACATGAGCTTTACTGATAATTCCTAAGGTTCGTTTCGCTTTGCCTGTCGGGCTAACTTTGGGCAAGCAGGTCGTTCACAAAATGGGTAAACTGGAGATTCGATCACGGATTTGGATAATGGATTTGTGCCTAATGAGCCTAATATCCAATGCGAAACAAACTTACAAACAAAAGAACTATGGGTAAGGGGACTTGGTGAGTATAAAGTGCAAAACAAAGGTTTAGAAGTTCCTTAATCAATATGTGGAATGATGCTGTGCTAGATATTACAGTATTGCGCCATCACTAATTGAAGTATTTAACACCTCAATAGTGCCCGAAAAGATTTGATAAACACACAGCAAACCTTGTTTAATTCTTATTATGTGTTCTTTAGAATGAAAGTTGCTTGTAACGAATTATGACTACTTGACATTGAGAGCTTCAGTGAATAAATTCCTCTGAATGAAACATCAGAGTAGCAGCACTTCGGAATTACAGAATTGTACGTCAGAATCATAGAAATTTTGGAATGCTTCACAAACCAGTTTATTTCGTTGAGTTTCTTTGCTCTGAATTGTGCAACCCAGGGCTAAATACACAGTCAACAAGTCATATGCTTCCTTCATTGATCTCGCTGTAAAACACTTGACGTAATAGAGGTCTGGTATCAAGCGTCCTGACCGCGCTCATTTGCCGCCACAACTAGAATGAAAATGCCGTTTACAATTCTAATTTTCGAGAAAACTAGAAGGAATATGAAAATTAAACCAAGAAAGATGAAATCTACGATACTGATTTGGTCGATATGCGTAAGAAAAAATTTCGATTCATTTTCACTTTTTAAAACCTAAATCCTTAATCTCATTACTTGGATGCTTTGCTTTATGTTCTGTCTGCCATTCACTGGATCGAACTTGCTCGGAGGTTGCTGACTATTGCTTTGCAAGGAGTTCTGTACTTCATGTCTCTAGTTCTCTCAAGTTTTCTCTTCGGGCTCCGGTTAAGCCTCTAGCTGGTCTATTTATGTCTTAGCCAGTCTTCTTTGTTTTCTTAAGTGAGAATTTATGGAATAAATTTAGGTTAACAGCAAGGCATGAAGGATGTCCCCATAATCCTTTGGGCCTGACCGCGTGGTGCAGCTTTCATGTGTTTGGCAGCCATGAGCAGCCATAGTCATCAAATTGGCAAATTCAGATTAGCTTTATCAGGGGCTTTTAGAGGAAATGGATTCAACAAAAAGTAGTAAAGAAAAGAGAAAACCCATTATGTGTTATAAAGAATGTCGTAGCTGAAAAATGCAGATTTACTTGAAGGAGAGAGAGTTGTACTCAACGTGGAAGCGAAGTGTACATGGTAGGCCGATCAATGCCGAACTTTGAGCAAGAAGAGTTTCTCTTGATTACTCTGCGGCCCTTTCGGATAAACAGGTAAATCATCTGCAACCCACGGCATTATCAAAGTAAGCAAGTTTTGCAGCCAAATGAACATTTGTTTCATCTGCGGATCAACATGCGAACCTTATTACTAGTTCATCACCAATCACTCAACGAAAGAGAAGAGGATATGCAGATTGAACTAGAGTTGGAAAAGCAGATCAACATCTTCAGAGGGAAAGGGCCAGATAGTGCAAGTATCTATCAACATTTTAGAGAATCAGCTGGTTTTCAAGTTTTGGGTAGAAAGTTACGGACCTGATCAAATAAGGCCACGGTCAAGTTTAGCTGGATTGGATTTATAGATTACTGGTCATGTTTTTGGAGGATGCCCTCATACTCAGCTTGACAGTTACATAGGGAGTGATTTTGGAATTCATGGCCTTGCAGGGTCCACACATGAAATGTAGGGTAAAGATCATTAAATTAACAGCAAATATTGAATGAACGGGCAAGTATGACATAATCAGATAGAAACTGGTTTGCTCCTGGCAGGAGACAATCAACAAGCTCATTGCAGAACCTGGCTCTTGGTCTGATTCACAAATCAACAACTGTTGTTCTCATTGTGATCAGTTGGTGCTGCATACATCATGGCAAAAAATCTAATAGTTTGATTAAGCTTTAAGGTCCTTTAGTAAGGGCCACCTGATAGTTTGATTATATCCTAAGGTATTGGTTGATGCAGACCCACAATACTTGATTGAGTGCATGAAGTAGTCTCAAAGGTATCCTTGGTCTTTTCATGGAACCTCAGGTATTGGGATTAAAGCCAAGGCTGTTGACAAGCGCATTCACATAAATAGTACCCACAGGTATTAGGCTCTCCCTAAAGGCAGGTAGCGTCAGGGGGGCCCTTAGGCACAGCCTGGGGATTGGGGCTTCTTTGGGGGAAATTTGGCGGTTTTGCCATGCTCCCACATACCAGCATGGCCCCCACAGGAGAGATTGTATCCCTGGACATTTAAAAGCATACGTATATGAAATTAACACATATCATTTGATTGACATGCGACCCTAAATACTGCCAAACACATGCTGCAATTTCTGTGTGGTATTATCCTGTCTTCTGGCCCAGAATGCCACGGGATGTTAAGTGAGAATTTATGGAATAAATATTGGTTAACAGCAAGGCATGATGGGTGTCCCCATAATCCTTTGGGCCTGACCGCGTGGTGCAGCTTTCATGTGTTTGGCAGCCATGAGCAGCCATAGTCATCAAATTGGCAAATTCAGATTAGTTTCCCTCCCACCCTCCCTGCATATGGTTTGGTATCGCAGTATTTTGAATATACTGTATACTGTATGTTTATAGAATTTTGCCTCCTCTTATCAGTCTTTAAACGGCTAGAAAAAGTGCAATTTTTCACATGGCTCTCCATTACAGCAAATTAGTGGGTCTCATTTGCACACCAGCCTAGCTAATAGACCCGATGTTTTCTAGTTGTAGTTATACTTTATGATGATTCCGGGAAACGCAGCTTTGTTATAAATCGTAGAATGAAGACGACGATGAGAAAAGACATTTTGTGGTGAAACCAGTTATATTAAAGAATTAAATTTGACAATCCAGTTGAAAATCCATGATAAAGGAAAGTTTGACAGTCCAGTTGGTTAGAATAATTAGTTACTTATTTATGACATATTCGGTACGTTTCGACTCTGGCTAGAGTCATCTTCAGCAAAGAAAATATGTGCACGAGGGCCTTTTAAACTAAAACGAAACACGGCATGCGGGAGGGGGGAAATACCTAATAAGGTAAAGTAAACATCAAAACAAAGAAGAAAAACAAGTACTAAAATGTGAGATGAAAAAACAAGACCTAATAAGGCGAAAAACGGAAAAGATAAACAGATCAAAGCAAGCAAACTCAGAATAAGACCATGGGAATAGATGACGTTTGGGAGTTCAAAGAGGGCGTGTCTCGTTTTATTAAAAGACTCTCGTGAATAAGACGGTCAAAATGATTGTTTGTTTTGCTTATAATTTCAAAGTCATCAAAAGATGCTTTGTGGCCAGATTTAGAAATGTGGTCCCCTATGGACGAGAAGTTAGACTTTATCTTTTGACCTGCTTTGTTAATTCCTAGGTGCTCTCTACATCTAACAATTAAATGTCTTTTGGTTTTACCATAGTAAGTGGCATCGCAACCACTGCACGCATATTTATAAATAACGTTCTCCCTCCCCTTTCTAGGTCAATTTAGCTTACAGGTTAAAACCAAGCTTGTCAAGCTCCTTAAACAGTGCTACCCGGATGTTAAATTTCAGGTCATCTTTAAATCCCCTAGACGACTCTCTTCACTGTTCAGATTCAAAGATCGCTTTTCAAACTTAATGTGCTCGAACGTTATTTATAAATATGCGTGCAGTGGTTGCGATGCCACTTACTATGGTAAAACCAAAAGACATTTAATTGTTAGATGTAGAGAGCACCTAGGAATTAACAAAGCAGGTCAAAAGATAAAGTCTAACTTCTCGTCCATAGGGGACCACATTTCTAAATCTGGCCACAAAGCATCTTTTGATGACTTTGAAATTATAAGCAAAACAAACAATCATTTTGACCTTCTTATTCACGAGAGTCTTTTAATAAAACGAGACACGCCCTCTTTGAACTCCCAAACGTCATCTATTCCCATGGTCTTATTCTGAGTTTGCTTGCTTTGATCTGTTTATCTTTTCCGTTTTTCGCCTTATTAGGTCTTGTTTTTTCATCTCACATTTTAGTACTTGTTTTTCTTCTTTGTTTTGATGTTTACTTTACCTTATTAGGTATTTCCCCCCTCCCGCATGCCGTGTTTCGTTTTAGTTTAAAAGGCCCTCGTGCACATATTTTCTTTGCTGAAGATGACTCTAGCCAGAGTCGAAACGTACCGAATATGTCATAAATAAATAACTAATTATTCTAACCAACTGGACTGTCAAACTTTTCTTTATCATGGATTTTCAACTGGATTGTCAAATTTAATTCTTTAATATAACTGGTTTCACCACAAAATGTCTTTTCTCATCGTCGTCTTCATTCTACGAGTTATACTTTAGATGCTAAGAGGCTTGTTGTGATGCAGTTTATGGAAGTTGGATAGTAGACCCATGCTCAGCAACTCACAAATAGCATCAATATAAAATCTTGATAGCATGAAAGTTAATCCCAATTGCAAAAGCAACCCAGCACATATCACAAGCTGTGAATTTGTTGGTCCTTTGGTCATTGTTGTAGCATTAACGTTGATAAATTGAATTTAGTTGTATTTGTAGGAAGTGAAATTTAAGGTTCCGCTGGGTCCAATCTCGCTGCACATGGTTCTCACTATGCAAGTTGGTCCGGAACACACAACAACCCAGCGATGTATAATGAAACAAAAAAAGGAAATTCTTTCATACCGAAATTCATTTATAGTATGTGGATTGGCCTTGAACAGCTACAACATCCATAGCTGTGGTGGTAGTTGTAAACTTAGAGGGTTTGTGCAGCCTCCTTGTAGTTAATTTAAGTATATGATGAAATTCAAAGTCTGGTAGGGCCACAGCACACTGTATCTGGTTATCAGCATGCAAGTTACTCTTAATCACACCGCATCCCAGCAATGTATATGAGGCATGAAAAGAGAAAAAATTCGTTCACACATTAATTCAATAACGGCATATGCATTGATCTCATTAGCACAGCAGCCATTGGATGACTGTTGTAGTGGCTGTAAATACCTAAGGGTTTGCGTCACTTAGCCTCCCTTGTCGTTCAATTTCAGTTGCTTGGTAACAGGGGGCCCACCAGCACAGCCACTCATTAGTTGCATACAAGTTGCTCTGCACACATATAGACACCCAGCTAACAGAACATGTCTGGTTGTTTGGTCTGTGTTGTAGTATCAGAGGTTGATCTTAATGTAGTTATGTTGGTAGTAATAGAACCAAAAAGGTATCTTGGGCTAACTTACATCACATCAAAAGCATGATCCCCACTGAACAGGAACCAAGAAATGTAATAATGGTCTACAATGGGGAAATGGAGCTCATTCAAACAGCATCACATTAATAGCATATGAATTGGTCTCATTTGCACAAAGACAGTTCCATGGGCTTAAGAGCAAGGGTAAATACCAGGGGGCTACTTGCAATTAGCCTCCTTTATAGTTCGTGGAATTTGTAGCAAAATCTGGGCCAGATGGAGGTTGCTGACCATTGCTTTGCAAGGAGTTCTGTACTTCATGTCTCTAGTTCTCTCAAGTTTTCTTTTCGGGCTCCGGTTAAGCCTCTAGCTGGTCTATTTATGTCTTAGCCAGTCTTCTTTGTTTTCTTAACGGACCTTTTTGGATATACTTCAAGAGCGAATCCATTTGGACAAGTACCCGTATCGGCGACGTATAAGCGGCTGAGAACACACCCCAATGGATGCCATAAGATGACATATTGGTGAATCGTATTAATGAGCGTGACTGACTGATTTATTGACTGACCTCAAGAGCCCCCTCTTAGATTAAACAGTTACACCTTGCAATCACGAACCAGTCTTTACAGTGCTGATATTTGGAAAGATGACAAAATAGAACCAAAAAACATTGTTTGGCTGAAGAGCAAGGTACCAATTGTCGGGAACCACCTATTGCAGGCAAATTTGGGCAAATAAATCACAAAATTTCCACAAAATAAAACTTGCATAACGACTAGATAGTCATCGTTTTTCAAAAAGTGTAGACAGTTTTCGACTAAACCAACAAACCCAGATAACTAAAATCTTCCTTCAAACAATTAAGTATTTGTATTGCAAAAAAACAAAGAAAACCGAATAGGCATTTGAATCACTACCTACCACTTAGGAGCGTCTCCAGGAATTCGCACACTTTAGCATTTGGCTTTGATCCTACCGAAACATCACTGTTTCCAATCTGTCAGAGAAAATAAATAGGAAAAAGGATTCAAACTAGATCGTATCTTGCAACTGGGCTGTACTTCTAAACTTTGTTTTCCAGAAGGCGCTAAAATAAAAAAGATACACTGGAAAGGCAAGAGTTGAAATGCATAATGCTCGAATTAAATCACTTAATCATGAGAGGATTTGCTTCCGGCAAAATAAAGCTTTCACGTTATTCTTTGGAGCTAATTATCATTGCAAGGGGGAAATGATTACATCTAGATAAGAACTAATTACTGTTTTTTTATTGAAGTGGCACAGACGGCTCACTTAATTTTGTTATTACACAGTTCAGGTTCGTATTTTGACACTTCAGTTTCTAGACCAGTTTTTACGCCGGTTCTGTTCCTTCGCAGTCTTGACCATCTCCCTCGATATCCAACATAGCATTCACAATATCCGAGCTCTTTTAATTGTACCTCTAGTAACTTGTTTAAACCCTTAGTTCTCAGTTTCATTTTCAAGTAAGAAATGCACCAAACATCTTCATTTTGTAATTTAAAACTTCAGTTACATCTTTCAAAGTTTGGTTTTCCTTTTCACACACATTAGTTTATTATCGTCGAATTTCAGTCTTTTTTCCCTACAGTTCAGTTTGCTCTTTCAACGCGATTCATAATTTATTTTACAAAAGCAGTTTATTATTAGTTTTTGGGTCGTGGTTTGATTGTTAGTTTGATTTAGAAAGAAGTCACAACACATGTGTTACAATACAAAGTGGCCTCGCATTCCATCTTTGGTTTCGAGCACAAAGCAAGCACAGGTCAGTCGAAGTATGTCGTAACAATGGTTGAAGCAGGATTAAGATTAAAGTTAAAGTAACCTGCCCATGTTAGTGGCCCACAATGGTGATTTTGCAGACATTCGTGGATATCTCCGAGGAAAGAGCTGTTACAGGTGCACTTGGCAGCTCGTTTACAATGAATGAGATAGATAAAGCACAGGCTTCACAAAAAATTGAAATTGTTACATATAGGGCTCGGACCTGATATTTTAATTTTAGATTCTAACTAAGAATCCCTTTTAAACTTTTTGGTCTTGAGAAATACAACAATAGTGACTGACAGTTACAGTAAATTCCCGAATATGAGAACCTACCAACATGAGAACTGTTTTTCCTAAATTATGTACCTTGGAATCAAGAATATGTTTCAGTTTGATGAAACATAGGTTCTTATTGCAGGGGTTGCAAAGTTGATCTTTGATTACTGCTATTAAGATCATTGTGGTCCTAGTTGGCTTTAAAAGTTTTATTCTCCTCCCCTATTACTCGTTAGGTCCACAGGAACGCTTCGAAAACAGGCTTGACATCTTTGCGAGACTCTCAAGGGGACTACATGAGGCACCATCCAAATAAGAACATCTATACCTTGAAATTAGTCCTAGTACCTTTGAAATAAGAACCAATTTCAGCCTGCCTCTCGAAAAAGTAGGTTCTTATACGCGGGGATTTACTGTATTTTAACGCATTCTGTTGGAACAATGAAAAAAGTTGAATACCTTTCCACATTTAGGGGACTGGGGCCCAAATTCCAATTTTGGGATTCTAACCAAAAATCTCCTTTCTGGTAGCTACATTTCAATGTAAGAAACGCAACGTAGAAGCTCCATTTCCACATGATATTACAAAGAGGATGCTCATTCATTAAAGGTCATATCCAGCCGTTTGCGGTTTTTTCACATTTGTGACTTTCAAGCCCCAGGATTTCAATTCTGCAAAGGAAAACTGAACAAGAGTTTCGAAATCGCTCTCTGAATTCCGTTTTTCACTCATATCTTTCAAAAATGGTACGCAAAAAAATGGCCTGGAACTAGCAGAAACGTGACGCAAACCTAGTCGTTGCTGAGTGTCCTCTGAAAATAATCATAAAATCTTGAAATATCAGAGCTAGGAGGTCTGTAGGCACAGGAACAAAGAATATTTTTTGCTTTTGAATTTTCAACCTCAATCCAGACAGTTTCAAAATCTTTATCACTGATACAGAGATCATCTCTCTTGTTGACGATACACTTGTTCGGGATACTATCAGCGAAAGTCTTTCAGAATTTCTCCTGAAGAGCCAGTTGCCTGTCGAAGCGCTTTGGAGTCTGCGCAGTATCAATCTCAGGGTCATCGCCCTTCTTCCTTCCTTTGTTGATTCGCGCATGCCCCAAAACGCTTCGCTCGTCCCATTGATCAGCGAGCCAATCAGAGTTAACGTCGTTTCCTTTGTGATTCACAAATGGCGGAATTCGCAGTATCCCGAACAAAAACGGAGTGTAGCGTCTTTAATTTCGGCTGAATGTCAGAAACTCAACTTTCGATTTTAAATTTGATTTGATTGATTTGATTTTAAATTGTTTAGGCACGGTGGCCACGTCAGTCAAAGGACTGATTTACAGTGGGCCGTGCAAATAAATACAAAGCTAACAAAAGCATACATAACTAAAAAAACCCTATTTACAAAATTTTCTTATGATCAAATTAAAATGATGCTAACTATAGCATGAAAGAGAGAATCAGCATTCGGTGTTGGCATTGTTGATACGTTTTTTGAATATTTCATAAGATTTTGATGATTTTACTTCAACCGAAAGATCGTTCCATAATTTAGCACCCTTATATGAAAAGCATTTCTGGCCGAAAGCCGATTTGCGACGAGGAACGGCCAAATCTGTTTTAGTATTGCGAAGTTCTCTCTTGCATGCATCGGACAGCCTGACAAACATTTCTGTAAGGTAAATGGGAGCTTGGTTGTTTACCGATTTGTACACCATCTTCAAGGTTTCTGATTCGATAAGTTCATTGATGGTGGGCCAACCAAGTTTTTTGATAATGGGTAAGGCAGAAGCATCGTAAGCACTGTTTGTGACGATTCTCGCCGCCCTATTTTGGAGTTTTTGCAGCCTATTGATAGCATTGATGCCGGCAACTCCCCATACCGGGCAGCTGTATCTGAAGTATGGTTCCACCAAACTTCTGTACATTTTTTGTACAGTAACAATGGGCAGATACTTTTTGGAAAAACGTAACATCCCTAAACCACGTGAAACTTTTTTCGTCACTGCTGAAATTTGTTCGTCCCAGCTCAAATGTTTATCAACGATTACCCCAAGGTATTTGATATTTTCTACTATGGAAACATTCGCCTCGCCTACTACGAAAGAGGGCTTTGCTACTCTTTCATCATTTATATCTTTCAGTCGCTTTCTGCTGCCGACTACAAGACTATGTGTCTTAGCAACATTCAGGGACAATTTATTACCTTGAAGCCAAGATTTAAGGTTATTCAGGTCATCATTGACGCAGTCGTTAATATGCGTAACCGAGTCCGACGCAAACATAAGGCTTGTGTCATCAGCATACATGTTAACGTCACAATGTTTCATCTGTAGGTGGAGGTCATTGATATATATGATAAATAACAGAGGCCCTAGACAGGACCCCTGTGGTACTCCACAGGTTATAGATTCTATATTCGAAATCTTCCCATTTACCTTACAACATTGCTTTCTATTAGTTAAATAAGAGCAGAACCATTTCATTTCTTTATCATGAATACCGTAAAGCTCAAGTTTTTGCAATAATATTTCATGATTTACCGTGTCAAAAGCCTTTTTGAGGTCCACAAAGGTAACTGCAGTGTACTTACCCCCCTCTAAATTCAAGTACCAATCATTAGTGCACTTAAGCAAACACGACAGAACAGAATGCAACTGTCTGTAGGCTGATTGTTTACCGAAAATGAGTTTATTCGAATCTAGGTAGTGGTACAGCTGGTCATAAATTAGTTTCTCGTGCTACGTAAGCAATTGTGTCACCCGCGGTTTGCCTCGGGTTTTCAATATATGACGTCAATGACAGTGAAGTACAAGAGACATTTTAATCCCTCTAGTTCTCGCCTGGCGATAAAATAATAACATTCTGACAAACGCTATTATTTTTTGTCGATACGGCACAAATCATAAAATAAAGGACGTGATTTTCACCACGGCAGCGGGGAAGTCGCAGGAGGAAGAATGTTCGTCAGAGTGGATTTTCCACGGGGGGGGGGGGGGTTCTCGGCTAAAATTCGCGCAGGGGTGTGCCACCCACGGTTTCAAAATGGGACCGTTGGCTAGACCAATTTTTGTGAAAATGATACCCTTGGCTAGACTAATTTCTCAATCAAAAGTGCCCTGAATTGGCGTTTTCTAGACAAAACTTGCCAAATTTTCTCATTCTCGGGACAAAAATTTTTTAAAAATTAGATTTTTTTGCAGAAATTACCAAATTTTTACAGTGCTTTGACCAAAATTGCCACAAAGCATACCCTTGCCTAGACTAAATTCGACTAAAATTGCCAAAAAGTATACCCTTGGCTAGACTAGAAGTCCGAAAAAGTGGGCGGCACATCCCCAGGTACCTTTACTATGGAAGAACCCCCTCCCCCCTCCGTGGGATTTTCACATTTGATAGCCACGTGGAGACCTGCAAACTCAAATTTGCATCATAACACTTTTGACAACCGACTTTACGAAAATTGCCTCCTTTGATACCTGGCAATAAAGAAAGAGTCAAAAACGGTACCCGGGAAGGAGTGCACATCCCGTCAGCAAATTATACTAAGTACCCAACCTGGGGCACTGGCCCAAAATTCTTAGTTTCGTATACAAAAAAATACGCGTAAAGTACATTTGTTTCAATGGAAAAAATTCAACGAGATACCCCCTATCCAAAATATCTCCATACACGTATTTTTTATAAGAAACTGAGAATTTGGGCGAGTACTGAGAGTTTCTTAAAATTATCATATTTTACCAACTCAAGAATTTCTTACGAGTTCCTTAAAGGTTCCATAACAATCTTCATGTTCATTTGCTGCCCCCGTCTGAACTTTTCAAAACAATGTTTTTTGACAAGTTCCCCATGTTTAGACATCACTCAAGTATGTTCCGAGTAATGTGATACAGGAAACAAGTGAAATAAAGTAAAATATGTTAAGGATTTCCTTTCTTAAAAATAAATAAATAAAAAAAAATTTTGAAAAAAATTTTGAGAAAGACATAGAGCATGTAAGTGTGTTTTTATTATGGTTATTAGGAACTCATAGCAGGTATGAAACTACCTAAAAATAAATAGTTTCTCCAGTACTGGAGTTTCTTAATTTCTCGGACTCTTATAACTTTTTTATAAGCAGTTACTTATCAAAAAATTACGTGTATCGTCTTCAAGCTGTTCGGCTTCTTGTTTGCAGTTAAATTAGGCTAAACATAGATTCCTACACCACCAGCAGAACTGTGAGAGGGAGTTTCATGAAAGCTTGTAATTTGGGGTCAGTCCAAGAAATTTTCCCCTGGAAGCTCATAAGTTGTTTTGATTTGGGAGCTAGCTGAATTCTTTATCTCAGAGAAACCTATGGACTTGAAAGTTCACATTGAGACAGATTAGAAGAGGATGTAGTTCATCAAAATGAGGGAAAGTCTTCTAATATTCATATGGAAAAGACAAAGGTCTTTATCTAGCACTGCCATAGAGGCAACTTACTTGACCGTGCAGTACTGAGAGCTAATATTGAGGTTCAAATTTTCATCTGTATCATAGTTAGACAGGTTGGATCCCAGGGGGGGGGGCACTCAGCACATGCAAATACAGGGAGATAAGTCTGACATGTCTAGGTCAAAATATTGCAAAACATGATATTTTTCGGTCTAAATAAACTGAAACCATGTTCATGATATTTGTTGACATCAAACATCATTATACTGATATACTGATATTTCTGGGTTCATTAGAGGCAAGCAATCCTGACCTCTATTTGCAATTTTTCGGGATATTTCAAGTTCATGTACAGATTTCAAAGCATGAAATAAGCTGATACCTTTGGGTTGCCAGAAAATTTCTTGGACTGACCCCCCCCCCCGTATGCGTATGTATGTACTGAGTGCCCCCTGGGGGTTGAGTAGATTGGTAAGTGTTGACGAGTCGTCAAAGGAAGGCAAAGAATCAGCAAGTGAAGGAAGACTGACACCATTTAACCCTAAGAGAACTTCATCAGATTCCAAGGTGAATGGGAACTTTTTCTGTAATATTGATCCAGTTATCACACTTATCACAAAAAACTGCATTTTGGTATTGATTCACATTTGTTTCACAAATACCACAAGGAAATCCCACAGTTTTGTTTAAAGGTTCATAGCCATGATTGACTTTTCTCAATAACTGAATCAGTTCTGTTGAGTGAAGAGGACATCTGGTTATCCTTCGTTAAAATCTGAAATAAAATGAGCAAAACAAAAACAGCAAAGTAAAATAGCAACTAATAGTTACCAATTTCAGTCCAATAAATAGAAGACGCAACATAAATGTCCTGGCTGGCTGTTCAAATGGATATTGACATACTTATTTGGTCATCACTTGGGAGAACTGTTTATTTTATCAAAATAATCTTCAGCACTCTGAAAGTCAATTTCATCAAATTCGTATCTTTTAAAGGGCAACTAAACAAAAAAATTTTATTGACTAATTTGAAAGAGAATGGTCTGAAATGTCGAAATGTGTGAAAATTTTCTTTTTACCATTTACCCTTTCAGCGTTATTGGGAGTTTTATAGCGCCCACCTTGTTCCACGACCGTGTTTCTGGTAGGCTGGGTCCTAGCGACGTTGACGTCATGCTGGGAACCATGCGGAAGGCCCAGAAGGAAAATAGACACACGCCTAGTCATTTCCAGCAGTCAAGTCGGCAGAGTTTACTGGAAGTTCCTCCTTCATCATTGGTTTTTCAAGAAAAAATTTCAAGAGTTAAGTTCATCAATAGGTAGAAGAACTTTGTCCTTATCGTTTCTCGGATTTTACACTATGGAACTGGAGGAAGAAGTGGATTAAGCTTCGGGCAAGAGCAGAATCTGTATGGTAGGCTGACGCCGGGCCTAAATCGTCTCGACCCAGCCGCAAATAATGTTACAGTATCCGCGTAAACAGAATCACGAGAGAGAAGAAGACTCTAGTTGTCGAGGAGGATGGGAGAAGTAGAGCCACTGTCGACATGGTATGTATACCAGTACCGCGTAAAACAAACATTCATGATATTTCCTCTACGTTTGGACGTTGGAGTCGCATCTGCTGCTGGTCATAAAAAAATCAGACAAATCAAGATAGAATCTTGGACAAATGAAATCGTTAAAGGAGGAGCTTTTCTACGATATTCTTGATGATTTATTTTGGAATTGAAAAATGTTTATGCTTATATTTCCAAGACAAAGTTTCTTTGTGTTGATTAGGCCTGCTAATAGTCATTATTGCATTAGATTTTTGTTGCATGAATGGTAAGTGCTCTCTGAATGGTTATTTGTTTCTTTCTCGCATTTTCTCTTTCCATTCTAGATACATATGAACCATTACTTCATGCAAATTTACATGGTTGATGCATGGCTACCTCAGTACAGTAACAGCAGGTAGTGCATACCACCTCATGATGACCAAATTTTGCCCAGAATTGGACATGATGCCAAAGTTATTGCACAGGAAGAAAACCAAGAAGAAATGTCATATTTATTATCATCACTTGTGTTAGGATCTTTCATGTAACAAAGAGCGAACAATGAAAAACAAATACATCAATATCTTAAAGAGAATACACATGTTTTTTTTATAAGAAACTAAGAATTTGGGCCAGTACTGAAAGTTTCTTAAAATCATCAGATTCTGAGTAGTGCTCAGAGTTTCTTGAGAGTTTCTAAAAGGCTTCAGAACAATCTTCATGTTCCCTACCTATGTCGTCCTGGGCATTCAAAACAATGTTTATTGAAGCCATACCAATGTCTAGACATCAATCAAGTACCTTTCTGAGTGACATGATACAGGAAGCAAGTGTAGATAGAATAAATATGTAAAGAATTTCCTTTATCAAAATACATAGTTTCTTAAGTTATATTTCCCCAGTACTGGAGTTCCTCAATTTTTCAGCAGTCTGAGAGCTGAGTTTCTTATAAGCACTTTCTTATAAAAAAATATGTGTACACTGTTTATTGATTACATTTGGCAGTCTTTGATTGCAGCATCATACAAAAGTGCAGACCTTGGATGAATTCAAATTTTTAGCCATTGCCTTTTAATTCTTTGTTCTTGCTTAAACATTTGACACTTTCCTGACAATTCAAGTATTCTCATCATAGTTTAAACAGATTTTGAAGTGTTTGAATTTTTCAGAATTTCTGCTATGTAATCTATACAAGGCCTGGACCTGAAGGGCCCAGGGGGTAAGTACTTGACATAAATTTGCACAGCGATGTGCCCACAAAAAGTTTTTTACATGGCTCCAGAATTTTTGCCTTCAAATGATCCTGATTCCAGAAAAAATAAGTGAAAAGTATACTCCAAAATACAAAAATTGGGCTAAATAATAACCCGGTCTAACAAAATTTCCCCCTTTAACATGTTTCTTGACAACTTAGTCCAGAAAAATTGCCTTCTTTTGATACCCCATTCTAGAGAAGATAGGTGAAAATGATACCCTGAAAACAGCATATCCTTGTTGGACAAATATACTAAGCACCCCCCTCCCCTCCAGGCTGAAGGGTCATACCAGTTTACATGTTTTAGCAGTTCTTTTGACGTTCATTCTTTTCCTTCATTATCACTTTGAACAAACCACTTGGGGAGGTTCTCTGTCAAACTTTGAAATTGGCTCTTTCTGGCAACAGTACCTTCAAACTTTGGGTAAGGGTGTGGCAACAAAATTCTCATGGTAGTTTTGGTGGCCAGACCAGTTTTATGAAAATGAATCCTGGCTACAGCATATATACTAATTGTTAAACCAACAGTTCCAAAATTTGGCAGCTTTGGACAATTTTCACCACATTTTTTGGCCATCTCTAGAGCGAAATCACAAAAATTTAGCATTTTTGAGACACAAACTACCAAAAAGTTGGCCTTCGCTAGACCACAACTTCCAAGATGAGCTCCCTTATGAAAGTCAAAATTGCTATAAACGTCCCATCCAAGAACAGAAGTTTGAAAAACATGCTCTTGGACCATGGCACCTGACCCAACCTCTTGCCAGAGAATAAACTCCCACCGTGGAGCAAAGTTTCTTCCCTCCAGTTTTTGTGCCTTGGCCTGCAAATGTTCCACTGAAAAGGAGAGGAAATTTATGAGCGTTGCAAAAAGATTAAAAGAATTTAGAAAAATTGTTAAACCTGACTTTGCTTTAAATTTGCACTGTTTCAGCTAGGATTTCAAAATACATGGAAACGGAAAAAATAGTCTTATTGATGAAAACCTTTATTATGTCCCAGTTTAACTATTGCCCTCTAGTGTGGATGTTTCACGATAGGAACTTGAACAATAAGATAAATAAGATGCACTTGAGAGCACTGCGAATTGCATACAGAGACTACGAGTCTGATTTTGAAACATTGCTGAAAAGGGACAACTCAGTGACAGTCCATCAACGAAACCTACAGTTGCTAATGGTCGAAATTTATAAGACAAAAGTAAATTTAAACCCTGAATTTATGAAGGACATATTTGTAACTAATGATGTGCCTTACAGCCTAAGAAGTGGCAATGGTCTTCTGCAGCCAAGTGCGAGGACCACAAATTTTGGGATTGAAACCACACCTTTTATTGGACATAAACTTTGGCAGACGTTACCAAATGAAATAAAAACTGCTAGCTCTTTGGCTGTTTTTAAAAACCGAATAAAATCGTGGAAAGGGGAGAGATGCAACTGTAGGCTTTGTCGAATCTTTATTCCAAATTTAGGGTTTTTAATTTGAAATTGTAAATAGCATTCTTTCTTATTGTAAAATTATTCTTTCAGATTATTTTTTGTTAGTAGGCTTTAATTAGCTCTAAATTAGCTATTGTACATTAGCCTACTTTAAATAAAGAATTAATAATAATAATAATAACTGTAGTACTATTGTTTGTTGAATTAATGCCTCATTATTGTACCATAAAAGTGGGGTCTACTGGTGTAAAATGGGTAAGGCTGGGGTAAAGTGGTTAATGTTGATTGTTTGATAAAAAGTAGATCCAGAACTGATAAATCAACATTTACCTTGCCAAGGAGGGCGGTTTGGAAAATTGAAGCTTGAAGAAGAAAACCGTAAAGTGAACAAAGATTTTAGCAACAATCATCCAGATTTTTCACCTTACCCATGTCAGCCCCAAAGTCACCCATTTTGATCCAGTAGACCCTATTCAGTTTTATACATAGGCATAGCACTGCAGATTTCAAGACTTTATTGCATTTACCTACCAAAAGGAAATACTGTTTGGGCCTAAAGTGAGTTTCCTGTTTATTCTGGCTCCTGTCTCCTTGCTTATCACGCTATTTTACGGCAATAGAAAGGTTATGCTGGTTAACAAATGAGTGAGATGCAAACCAAATTTTCTTTGGATGGAACTTTATAAAGTAAAATCGTGTCACTACTGACCTTTGAGCCTTGACATGATGATTGGCCTAAGAAGGGGAGAAGCCCTCCCTCCGTCTGGCATGACTCTACACACACAATTGTGAACATCTACAGAGTATGCATCTACAGTATGGGATCCTCATCAAGCAAATCATATAAAGAAACTTGAGGCAATACAAAGGAGAGCAGCTAGATTTGTAAAGAGAGATTATGATCGACAATCTAGTGTCTCTGATATGCTACAATATCTTAACTGGCCAACCCTTCAAGAAAGGCGGTATATTGCAAGGTCATACCTCTTCCATAAGGCAGTAAATGGTAATATTGCGGTAAACATTCCATCCTACATAATGACACCAATGCAGCTTCAAGGAAGAAGTCAGCGGCAGTTTATCAATATTGGCGCAAATACCAACACATATTTGTATTCATTTTTCCCAAGAACTATCAGATGTTGGAACATATTACCAATTGAATACAGGCAACTTAAAGAAGAGGCATTTAAGAGAAAGCTTCAGAAAGAAATTGAATTAAAGAACATAAACGTTGTAAATCCAAAGACGCACATTGATCACAGACAGGTCAAGGGATTGCCTTTAACTGTATTTTAGATTTCTTTTTTTTTTCACTTCAGTTAACAAGTAACTTTTATCATTAATTTGCACCTGCATTAAACATAGATGCTACTGACCAATCCATTACCACAATGCCCCCTTGTTCCCTTAAATTTCCAGTCCCTTTTTGATTTGGTCTGATGAGTGATCATTGATCAGTGGCATCTTCCAGCACTTTTTGTTAATTAATTTATTATTTCTTGCACTCTGAGCATTATACCGATACTCGGTCCTGCTCAGTATCGATGTAGATGTAGACACACATTAGTTTCTTCAGGCTGGGATAGACTCTCTTACTGAACAGCTCTCTAAAGTAAAACTGTCGTGTTCTTGAGAAACAAATGGGAAACAAATGCATACCCCATTTCTATTCCTCCCATTTCGAATTCTCGTACGGCTTACGAGTCCACTTTACTGTTCCAATTCACTGTCATTTCTTCCTTGTTTACTTTCGATCAGTTATGTCATCGCTGATTTCTAGTATCTGATGAAGCATCTCCCACGATCTGATACATTACTATATTGGGCCAACAGGCAGTTTCCACGCATAGATTTGGCGAAAATTTGCCAGGATTTTCGAAGAAACACTCACAACAAACGCTTGCATGCATTGTCTTTTGAGGTCGCGTGCAACTTCCCTTCCCGGCATGACATCACATCCGCATTGGCACCAGGCCTCCTGCGAACGCAAACCTGTGTCACGCAAAGCCCCCAAATTCCCAACTTTGAGGAGCCATAAAATCGTAACCCCATGTCCGATTTCAGAAATTTTTTCACCGTTGACATTGAAATGAAAACGGCTACAAATAAATGAAATAAAATTTTTTTGTTTAGTTCCCCTTTAATTCCAAATCCTTTGTTGATATATAGAATGGCAGGGTATGTCGGGTATGCCTTCCAATCTGGGTTAGTAAGTAAGAAGAATTTCCTTATTTTTAACATCTTATTTCTTTTTTCTACCGTCTTTTTGCCATAAAGTTGTTGAATATGGATCTATTCAGATGTTTTGACTTTTGAACCATGACTTTTTGGAAACCTGGAGAGTTTAGTGGGATTTTGTAAGATGTAGCTTGAGTCTTGCAAGGTGAAAAATTCAGCTAAAATGGGCCTTGACTTTCCCTTATCATTGATTTATTCCTGGAATTGGCCCTGTGGGCTCTATCAATATTACCTGCCTCCAGACCACATGTTAGAAGCGTTTTTCCAGGAGTTGTCTAGATTCTTCCCATGATTCAATTCAGGTAAGCCATAAAACACCAACGTTTTTCTCACCTGTCCATTTCTAAGGTCTTCAAATTCATTCTATACTAATTTTAACCCATTGTTGTTCTTTAGAATTTCAACTTTAACTAAATGACAGTGTTGCTTGCACCCTGAGCAATTGATTCAGCCTAATTTACTCCTTGAAGGATATCCTCACATGACGTTTTATTCTTATCAATATTAGTGCTCATTACATCAAGTCTGTTATCAATCTTTATGCCAAGTCTGCCGAGATATTCCTTTATCCTCACTTCGATTATGTTTGTGAGGCCTGTCTGGAATTGAGAAATCCAAGCGGGAGGCACCGAAGGGTAGGCTGACTCAGCCTCAGACGGCCTACCAGGCCTATTTTTAGGTCCAGTATCCGCCATTGCTGGCTCGCCGTCCACCATCGCTGATTCCGTAGTATTGACTGCTTCAATTGAATCGGTTGCTTGGCTCTTAGGTCTCGTGTTTTTTCTTTCAGCCTAACTCGTCTTGTCATACTATGACCATTTAAACCAGCTAAGGTACAGCGGGCAGAAAAACGACACGTCACGAAGCCATTTTTAAACCATTCCAATGATTTTTAAACAATCCAATGTTCAAATAAGTGTACTGTATCTTTCGCCCTCGGTTTGCAAGGAATGCCACAGCGATTCAAACATTGTTGACCATAAAAGGGAGCGTCAGGGCCTCGGTGCCAGCTTGAAAACTTTCTGCACATATGATGACTGTCCATCAAGAAGCACAAAGGAGTCATTCCCTGCGAGTCCTAAAGATGGTCGATCACTAAGCGGAATTTCGTGATAGTTACATTTGTAAATCACTCGTTGCTGTTTTATCGACAAAAGATTTATAAAGACCGCACTAAATCTTTATTGCTTGACCTGTGGTTTCGTGTCTGCACTTACAAGCATAATCGTGTTTCCCGCCCTTTTGACCGAACTTGATAAAAGCCTGGTTTCTCCAAACATGATTCTGGAGTTCTGGTGGGTACTAAAAATCTTTGTGTACCCAACAAGCCAATGAAATCGCTTGGAATTTGGTACATAGGGTCACAAAGCATAAAACTTTGAAGCTGTGTCAGCGAAATTCGATAGATCAACTAGTCCGATTTTTACAGAGGTTTAAGAGTTAAAAACCATATTCCATAGCTAACACAAATTGAAAATGGCATTTTTTCTAGCCAGTATGTTTGATCAAAAATTCGTGACATGGTTTTGCAGTTCAGGACCTTAAGTCTAGGGTAAATAGATAGTCGTGGCCCTTCAGCACTCGCTGGGGTACAACGATCTTTTCGCGAGGGTGGTCGATTTCGCCTAAAATTTGGAATAAATCATTTGCACTTTTGCCAAATCAATAGCATATATTTTTTGTGATATTCTGCGTTTAATTCTGAATCGAATGATGTATAACCTTCCTTGATATACTTTGACAAACGGCCATGGTAAACAGAGTTTCTTAATCACTGTCTGAAGGGATACAGCAACCTTAAGATATCTCTAGTATACTGTAAAATATAGGCCTAGGCACAATATCCTTTCATGCTGCACTCAAGATTTCTCTAAAACTCCGGCCAAACGCTCTCGACTTTTCACTCGACAACGCTCGACAAAATCGATCTATGTCGAGCGTTGTCGAGCCTAAGGTCGCCAAACGCTCTCGACATTTCACAGGAGTCTTCCTCGACTTCGCGGCAGCGTCAAGTTCGTGTTTTAGTTTCTGTTCCTTCGTATGAAAGCCCGCTAAATTTTGCTGCTGTTCTCAAGCCAGCATTAAAACTTAGTAAAGACAACGTAAGGCTGTTGCTAGCCCAATGTTGATAGTGATCTTCGATGAAGGAGGAGCAGAGACAGCAAAGAGGTTTATTTGAAAACATCTTCACAGGGTTGAGCTTGGAAGATCCTGGAGGTTTCCGATATATGATAAGAATGTCCTACGAAGATTTTCTGTTTATATTGCAGAATTTCGAAGAATTCTTGCTTGGCAGAGCCTGTCTGACAGCGATTTTGGTAGGAAAGATTATTTAGTGCACATGCGTAAGCTCGGCTATGTCGAACGGAAAGTTGAGCACCTGGCCAAACGCACTCGATGACATTCGACAACACTCGACAAAACCTTAAACAATAGAAATGTTGAGCACCTTCGCTCGAGAATTTTGACCTAAATCAAATTTTGACTCGACAACGCTCGACAAAACCTTAAACAATAGAAATGTTGAGCACCTTCGCTCGAGAATTTTGACCTAGATCAAATTTTGACTCGACAACGCTCGACAAAACCTCAAACAATAGAAATGTTGAGCACCTTCGCTCGAGAATTTTGACCTAGATCAAATTTTGACTCGACAACGCTCGACAAAACCTTAAACAATAGAAATGTTGAGCACCTTCGCTCGAGAATTTTGACCTAAATCAAATTTTGACTCGACAACGCTCGACAACGCTCGACATCACTCGACATCACTATACAAGGTGGCCAAACGCTCTCGAAATTTCACTCGACATCGATGTCGAGCGTTGTCGAGTGAAAAGTCGAGAGCGTTTGGCCGGGGCTTAAGTGCCGAGGCGAAAAAAATCAAATCTTCGAAGGTAAACTAATCTAAGCTGTTCTTTCAGTAAGTACATTGGTGTTGCATGTTTCCGCTAGTATTTTTGAGATATTCTTGGGTGAACAAAGTTGGCCTTTCCCTCTGAAGAGAACAAAAAATCTGATAGTGGACTGGACTGGACTGGAGTGCTGGGTCCTATGATGATATTTATCCCAAAGGCTTTCGGGGCATTGCCTGCTGATTATCTTGTATGTCATAACTGATCGATCAAACTTTGTTAGTTGCTCAACGGTCAACCAGTTATGAGACCAATTGTCTTTTAGTCTGGACTGATCAATAATCGAGCGGGCTCTGTCCTGCAGACGTTGGAGAGTATTCAATTTTGATTTAGGAAGACTCCCCCAGATAACATTAGCGTATCTCAGATGGCTTTCGACAAGTGCACGGTACACATGATCAAGTTGGGATTGTGAAATAAGATTTTTCAGTTTTTTCATTGATTTTAGACCGCCACTAATCTTTCCTTTCACTTTCCTGAATTGGTCATCCCAGTTTAACCCTTCACCCACCATCACCCCTAATGATTTGGTCTTTGCGACTCGCTTTATTTCTGAATCATTAAGGTTCAGTGGCTCTGAGATTTCAACTTTGTTTGTCCTCCGTGGATGGCCAATAATCATGTATTCAGTTTTTTTCGGGTTTGCGCTTAGTTTGTTTATCCGCATCCATTCAGAGATGTTTCTTAATTCTTTGTAGGCATTTGTAAGTAGACCATCAGTGTTACTAGATGTTAATGTAACATGTGTGTCATCTGCATACATGCTAGCCCTGGAGAAGTCTAAGCATTTTTCAAAGTCATTTAGGTAGATTATGAATAGGAGTGGTCCTAAGCATGACCCTTGAGGTATGCCACATGTTACCAATCTAGCTTCTGACTTCTGTCCATTAACTGAACAGAATTGTTTTCTACTAGTTAGGAAAGATGTGAGCCATCCACCCGAGATTCCTCTGATACCGTATGCACCTAACTTTTTTATCAATATTCTATGATCAACGGTATCAAATGCCTTTTTAAGATCAAGAAATATAGCTAAGTTGAGTTGCTTTTCATCCATGTTGTCATACCAGTAATCAGTACTATTTATCAGGGATGTTACGGTGGAGTATAATTTTCGAAAAGCAGATTGATTTGGCGTCAATACTTTGTTAGTTATGAGATATTCAATAAGCTGATCGTGAACTATTTTTTCCAACATCCTTGAAAAGACTGAGATGACAGAGATGGGTCTATAATTATTTGCATCTTTTTTTGAGTCCGTCTTAAAAATTGGTGTGACTCTTGCTAATTTCCAGATATCTGGGAAGACGCCATACTTCAACGATGAGTTGAAAACCATGGTTAGTGGCTTCCAAATGAAGGCAGCTGCATCTTTAATTAGCTTAGTGGAGATCTTATCTGGTCCTGGTGCTTTGCCATTTTTTAGTTGCTTAATGGCATTTAGCACATATGTTTCATCGACAGGTACAAACATCATTTTGTTTTGCTGAGCATTGATATGTTTGAGAGGATCATCATCAGACCTGGACTCTAACTTGCTAGCAAGTTTTGGTCCTATGGTAGTAAAGTGATGATTAAGTGCTACAGCTATATCTTTTTCTTTTGTAATTGTTTTCCCTTCAACATCTATGCTCGAAATTTCTGTTGAGGGTGTTGCCTTGTCTAGTACCTTATTGATAACCTGCCACATTCTTTTAGGATCTCCCTTGTTTTCTTCAATTAATCCAAGATAATGTGATTGAATTGCATCTCGAATTTTTTGCGTTACCTTATTACGGAGATGCTTATATGTGTTCCACCTCTCAGGAGATATTTTCGTCGCTTTCTTAACTGCATCCCTCTCTTTCATTAGTTTTCTAATGTCTGGGGTTATCCAGGGAGCAGAAGTATTGCATACCCTCCTTTTTTTCAGGGGTGCATGGATATCTAAAACCGACTCAAAGATCTCCTGAAAAGTGGTAGCCATATTATCAGGATTATCAGCGTGAGAGCTAAGGATGGTTTCCCAATCTATTTGCTGCAGGTCGTTACGAAACAATGCCCTGTCATAATTGCTCATGCAACGAGTCTCCAGAACTTTTGGTTTCTTGTTCTTGACTCGCCAGGCATTCACTTTTCTTATTCCGTACACCAAATAGTGGTCAACCATCCCTAACTCCAGAACGTCTGCCTTCAATATGTATTTCGGGCTAGTTGTTGAGAAATGGTCTATTAGCGTTTTACTGATATTCTGTTCGTTGCGCTCATTCGTTGTTACAGCTACTCGAGTGTAGCTTTTAATCAATTGTTCAAGCTGGTACTCCGAGTAAATTGCTTTCAGCTTATTTGCATTTGAGCTTTGGTTACTTTTGAGATCGCAGTTTGTATCCCCAACAAGGATAATTTCATTGCCATCTCTATCTAGATTTTTCAAAACTTCCCTAAGGTTTTCGAATGCGTCATCTGCTGTTGGAGCTCTATACCAACAAACAACGAGAAAAGGTTTTGCATGCTGAGGTGCAATTTCAAGTGAGATCAATTCCAAATTTTCATTTTTAATTTTCACTGTTGGTTCAGGTAAACTTGCCTTGACATAAATTGCAACACCTCCACCATTTACATCACGGTCGTTTCTAAAGATGTTGTAGCCATTGATGCTGACTTCAGAGTCACTTATTGTTTCGTCAAGCCGCGTCTCACTCAGACCAATAATATCTATATCATGGTCATTAAGCACAATTTCTAGCTCATGTCTATGTTTTCTCAGGGAGACTATATTCAGAAACGCTATTTTTAGACCATTTCTCTTCCTTGGTTGCTCTGGTCTACACTTTAAATTCTCGTTATCAGAACTGTGACATCCCTAACAATATTTTATATTCCCATCAATATCAGAAAGCTCCCTACACTTAATAGATTCAAAAAGCAATTGAAAAATTATCTTACGAGCTGAACACAACATAAAACACGACTCCCTGGAAGAGCAGCTGCTATTAAATAGATTACTGTACATAATTTAGCTTTAACTGTATATAGATTGTATTGATGTAATTAGGTATTTATTTTCTTATTTGGTATTGAGTTGTAAGCTGAAGGGATTTTGTGTATAAAGAATTAAAATGATGAAAAAAATGACTAGCCTGTGAACGGCTATCCTTCCCAATTTTTTCTTCGGCCGCCGTTAAGAGGCTAGGACTGGACAAAACAGATGTCAATTTTCAATGTTCCATCACTATGAAAGTGATAAATATTGCCCCACAGACCTCCAGTCTCATGTCCAAAACATCCTCCTGCGAAGTCAATCACTCCGCCAGGAAAAAATAAGTCAGGAGCCGTTCGTAAGACATGGTCTAAGGTTGATGCATCCATATGACAGTGATCCTTTCCTCCCTTTTCCCGCCTCATGCTTCCTCCATTCTTTTTATTCAGTCAAGTAGCCCAAATCAGTGGTTGACTGATCTGGATTACTGCGTTTGACTTTGACTCAGGACACTTCTTGTTTACTGATCGACGACATTTATTTTGTTCAATCTATGTTTGGCTCCAACGATGGAGGGCGCAGACACATATAATGCATGCGCTCTGACCTACAATCCCGGACAAAACTCATGGGACAAGTATGTAAATACACATCTCTCTTTTTCTGAATGCCCCCCCCCCGTTTCAATGTTGTTTTGGAATTAAACGTCCAAAATGAGAAGTACATTCGTTCAGAATTCGAATGAGAAGTAGTTCAGAATAGAAACTGATGTCCAAACTGTGAAGTAACATTACAACTGAACTGCCAAAAATCAAAGTTAAACTGTGTAACAGCAGAAGACTGAACTGCAAAGAAACAGCAGAAAACCATTTAAAATCTTTAAGAAGATGTATGTAAAGTTCTGTATTTTCCAGGAATTGATTAGCTTGAAAGGAAATTAAAAGACTTTGCTGTAAATCTGCCGTGAAAACTCTATGAGATCTCGACTATTCTCAAAACTGGAGGATTTTCATTAATCTCCAAGGAACAGATGGACACTTTAGAAAAAAACTAAAATTATCGCAAATCCTACAGGAAAAATGATAAAATCTTCCGTGAAATCATAGTTCATTGAGGCCTATAAGATGGTGGCAAGCAGAAATCTGTAGCCTTTCTGGTTTAGAAATTAGAAGTTTGATGAAATCACAGCCTGCATTTAATGACCCAAAAAGATCCGACCCTTTCCAGGGAATGGGCTATCGTGTATTGCCCGACTTTCCTGAACAATGCAAATCCTTAACTTCGGTGATTGGCTCAGAGAAATAAAATTTCCCGCCAGAGCAATACACCTGCCTCGCGGATGGAAGAAAGAACCGCCAGGAGGAAGGAAAATGCGGTAAAGGAAAGAGAAAGACAGGAAAGAAATGATAAAATTATATGGTGTGGGAGGTTGGGTGACAAAATAAATTTCGAACTTCCTTGTTCCTTTCACTTTGATCAGAAAGATATTTGTGCACACGGAAATGCGTACAAAACATACGCCCTTCGATATCCCACAATCCCAAGGGACCCTACAATTGGCTAATATCAATAATACGTTTGACGTCATTAACTCAGGTTAAACAAGTCTAACCCCCATTTTGGCAAGTGTAGTCAGTCTGAAGACAATTAATATTTCATGAAAAGACTCCACGACAGATTCACAGCAAAGTACCTCAAGGTGCTTTCAAACAAGTCAATTCAAGGAAAAGAGCAATGACTTCTACAACTGCCTTTTTATTGCTCTTTTCCTTGCTACTGATTGCCCTTTTCCTTTACTACTGATTTGGACTCTTAATGTCGTAAAAACTCAATAGATGAAAATAGGTATGAGGTGCAAGCTGCATGGTATGGACTTCACTCGTTTTTCCAAACCTGACCTTAACATCAGTAGCGAGGAGATCACTGTTGTTAACAACACCTAGAATCTAGGTTTGCAGGTTGACGATCAACTGAGAATGGTCCACTTAATTGTCCTCTAATAATCAAGGAAGTCTCTAGAGGTATCGGCGTGCTGAAGCATTCTAAACGATACCTACCTAAGGAAAACCTTATTATGCTGTATAGAAGTCTCGTTGAGCTCTATTTTTTGCATTGCTA
This sequence comes from Aurelia sp. 4 Dawson et al 2005, assembly GCA_964019985.1. NCBI lineage: Eukaryota > Metazoa > Cnidaria > Scyphozoa > Semaeostomeae > Ulmaridae > Aurelia > Aurelia sp. 4 Dawson et al 2005. The sequence goes on from OZ026509.1 coordinate 7,265,790, forward strand.
CCCTACGGTGAACCAGCCCTCGATAAGTTGCGAAAACGTCAAAATCGAAGCACTAAGATAGTCACAAAGACGAGTCACAAAGAGCCTCTATGAAACGTCAGCTTCGTCTTTGATAAATAGTCTCGGCTGGCTTACCATTAGAGAGCAGATCGGCTTTGAGAAGAGCAAGATGATCTATAAATCTCTGAATGCCCTTGCTCCAAATTACTTGCGAAACACATTTCAAACGGTATCTGAAGCTACTAACCGTCAGCTGAGGAACTCTTAAGCTGACCTTACATTACCATTACTGAGAACATAAACTAGTCACAAACCGTTTGCTTACGGAGGGGCTAGGGTTTGTGGTGACCTTATTGTTATTATCATACTTCTCAATTTACTTATCGTTGGATTGTAGAATAAGGTAGCTAAGATAACAAAATAGCTAATTAATTCCAATCCAACGTCGAAAGGTGTATATACAATATTAAATACGACATTAGTTGCAGCGTTAGCTGCATTACATATCAAAACAATTAGCAAGGTGCGATATCTCTGTCTCTTTCTTTCTGTCGATTTGTGGTCAAATCAATTCAGTGCCAGTCTCGTCTCCAGAGTGAGTTCGTTGCTCTGCCTCTACTCTGGGATGTGCGCGGAAATTCCGCGCGGAGTCAACTCCGCACGTTTTTGCGCGTAGTAAATGGCTTCGGGATGTCAAAATTCGATGTAAAACCACATACTTTACCTATTTTGATCATCATTTGCAATTTATTTCCGACATTCGAAGAATCACGAGCCATTTCATGTTGGAAGCTGCGATGAGAAAGCTCCTCTGTTTGCAGCTTAGGCCCATTTTCGCTCCAAACAAACCGTGCTTTTTTCACATTACCACTCTTGCTAACCCCAGATTATTGTTCGCCTAAAACGCTGCACTCACTAACTAACGTTATTGGTAGTAGATAAAAAATTAATGAGTCACCACAAATTACAATGTTTTATTATCAATAGCCCAATGAAGAAGCAGCAGAACTTGCAAGGACAGCGTTCTCCGCACCGATTTTAATCTTCCTTTTTTTTGAATTGGCAAAGAGTTTCTGAATTCCGCATTATTGGTGGTAACGCTTGCCACAAAGCTGCGGACCTTTAAGTCGAGCACTCTCTGTCCTATTGCTGACAGATCTCACTCTGGGTTGAGTAAATTCGTTACTATTTCGCAAATTGTAGCGAGTTGTATTTTCATGGAAGATTTCAACACTTAAAGATAGTGTTGGTAACACACCTAGACATAGCCTGGTTCCGTGCGTCAATTCGACCGCGTTCGTTTGAGGATACTGGGCGCCAGGGAAGCGATTTTTTGACGCCTGGACAAAAACCAGCAAAAATTTCTCAAACTTCTCAATCCTTATTTGGAAAAACGGTTAAGCATAGCCTGCATGCAGTATTTTTTCGTGTAAATTGAATTGTTTTGTGTAAATTGAAAGAACTTTACCATCTTTCAATTTTACAAAAGAAAGACTGCACGCTGGCTAGTGAAGCATGCTTGATATAAGGCATGCCACAGTGACAACAGAAGCCCTGGCCATAGTTATGACGCGTGGTTACGATTTTGTCCAGACGTTATTTTGGACCGCTTCCGTGGAGCCCAGTTCCCCAGTCGAAAATGACATCAGGGAACCAAACTGACCTAAAGTACGACCAAAACTATGTAGAGTTAAAACGTTTTTCGATGCCACTTCGGCTCTATTTGCTTAGTAGTAAAAGTTAAGGTCTCTTTCGAAAGAGGAAGAGAAGCGTAATATCCTTAAGCAGCATTTCGAAATTTAAACTTACAGAAGGGGGTTGAAATCAAGCCTCAAAAAAGGCAACTCTTAGCCCACGCAGCCGCCGAGGTTGAAAAATATATGACCAAAAAGCTCTTCTTTAGCTGTATCCAAATCTGTGCTTCGTTCATTTGTCAACCCAATAGGTTTTTGTCTACATACGAAGCAATGGACAAGGGTTTAGCAGATTTTGGAAAATCTGGTTTTCTCACTAACGGGGGAAGCACTAAGTCGCTAAAACGACAAATAACAGGGACTTTATCACAAAAGAATGTATCGAGCATGAAAGATTGTCTCAGGAGAGTTTTAGTCGAAATTCACTTTTTCTTCCTAAATGTTGTTGATTTCTTTCAAAAAATATTTCATTTAGATTTTAAACAATTAAATTTGGTACGCTTACAGTTTTTGAAGAACCTTTGCAGTAGCGCAGTGTTTCTCGATTGCGAATCTAGCCGCTTGAGATTAAAATCGATACAATTCATGTGCTTTTTCAAGAAATAATGAAAGATTAACGCCCCAGGCCCCACTGCAGCAAGTGTACCAGGCCCAGTCCCCCTCCCTTATGTCTGGATAAAGCAGCCATAAGTAGGTCCAGGGATCTCGCTCATGCGTCACGCTATTCACTTGTTCACATTCCTGCTCGGAGTCAGCCGTACAAGTTCTTACTCGTATTTGTTTTCCTCATCGGAAATTTACTTTACTCGCTATATAATGATGGCTTCGCACGACAAGAGTTCGTGTGCCACCCGTCCAAGAGATCGCAGAGATGCTCGTCGCACGCTAGCAGGCTAGAAGAACCTATCGAAGACGGAGCTAAGAGCCAAGGCCCAAATGTATGGCGTCGAACAGACAGGAAAGAAAGAAACGATCGCCTTGCGACTTTACAGCCTTTTTGACGTTGTAGCAACTGATAATGAATCGAATGAACCTGAAGCAAATCCCGTGGCGGGACCTTCATCATCTGGTGAACGCGAGGGTTTACAACCGAATCAGCCCCAAACTCCGAACCAAGGAAGTTCAATGGTTACATTTAGTCTCGACGATTTGAAGAAGTTGATGCAGGAAGTAGCCGAAAAAGCTAACCAGCCACGTGGAGGGAATGATCCTTACCCTGGTGTTCTCCAGCTCTCGCCGACATCCACAATCTCCCACCCACAAGGCCCAGAAACCCCCCAGCCAACCGTCCAGCCAGCCACCCAGCCGACTGCCCAGCCACGTCCTGCCCCAACAGCCGTCCTTGAGCCTCCAACAGTCACTGCCGCCACAACAGCCGCCGCAGTCCCACATAATACATTACATCAAGGTAACATTGAGTCTCTTTTTCATTCACCACTTAGCTCTCTGCCCCCACTCTCCCCAAAGTTGATAAATGCAATGAAAGCGAAAGAGTACATTGATTTAAACACTTTACTACCTAACTCTCTATATGACACAACTGCCAACCAATCTTACAGCCTTCAAGTCCAACCAGGGGCAACTGGGGATGAAACTGTGTCATTGACGCAAACTCGCCGCACCGCCCAAAAAATCACCAACTTCATATCCTGGCTGGAAGCCTGGAACGTTTTCATAAGAGGCATGGTGCACTTTCATCCTCACCTCGCCCCCGATTTATTAGCATACCAAGAATCCTTCTCCGCCCTAAGCCGCAATTACCAGTTCCAATCTTGCCACAAATATGACATAGCATTTCGAATGAATGTGGCAAGGAACCAGTATCTGCCCTGGTCGCGGCTCGACGAATATGCTTTCAACCGTTTCTTGCGTTGTGCACCACCCTCCCAGCCCCTAGCATGTTTCAGATGTCACATGTCTGGCCATTTTGCTGCAGATTGCCCATCCCTCAAGTCACGGGATAATGTTTCGCACCCCGGTCAAAGCATGTCCACCCAAGCCTATTCCTTCAACGGCCAGCCGCCCTTTCGTGCAAAACAGCCCTTTTATCAAGCCCCTTGCCGGCATTTCAACGCCAACAATTGCCGTGACCAAAACTGCCGCTGGCCCCACATCTGCAATCGATGCCGCGGCCCTCACCCAGCAACAAATTGCCCAAGGCTTAAACAATAACTTCAACCCATTACCCGCCTTTTCAAAGACTCCTGTTAATGCAAACCTTTTACGTAAGGAATTAACTGCTTATCCTGACCAATTCTTTGTTGACAATTTGATTATCAGTTTCGAGCACGGTTTTTCAATTGGCTATTCAGGCCCGGAATTTTGTAATATTGCACCTAATTTGCAGTCTGCCTCTTCAAATCCAACAGCGATCTTCAATTGCATATCTGAGGAGTTAAAGCAGAAACGGATGTCGGGCCCTTTTACTAGCCCACCATTGCCAAACTTTTTTTTTTTTTTTTTTTTTTTATATTCCAATAAAATTTTACAGTAAACAAACAAAGGTTACAAGACGATGCCACGAGGAGCATGGAAATACATAGCAACCCTGTGACCATAACATTTAACATAGATATTCAAATTGATATTACATATAAATATTACAAATAACATATTACAAAAGGCAAATAGGAAAACAACAATTACAGATGATTCCGACAAAAAAAAAATTCACAAAAAAAATAAATGTACGAAAAAACAAAGTACAAGTTACAAGAGAGAGGAGACAGCAAACTTACGAACTCATTGAAACCGTTCTGAGGCGTGAATGTAGTTTAACGTTGCCTCAAGAATTTTTGCGTTCAAATCAAAGGATAACTTTTCGTGGCCATACAGGAGGATTTGAAGTAAGGTTTCATTTGTGAGGTTTGTTAATCCGTGGGGGCGCAGTATCGCATTCACACTGTTGAGAAGATCACGTCTTTCTTGGTCATAAGCATGGCAGAGCAGCAAAAAGTGTTCCGTATCCTCAATACCATCGTTTATCGGGCACAAAGGATTTAAAGTATCGCTGAAGTTATGTTTGAATTTGTGAAAATTCAGCCTGCTGAGTCCAACGCGAAGTTGTGTTAAAATTGATAAACCTTTTGGGTCGTGAATGTTATAGATCTTTTTTGAAGGTGGACGGATCATTGCTAATAGTCGTTTCTTGAAAACATTAACTGAGCAGGATTGTCTAATCTCAGGGTCAAGCTTTTCCCATTCCCATTGCCAAACTTTCGTACGTCACCCATCGGTGTGGTTCCCAAGGAAGACAGCAATAAATTTCGTATGATTACTGACCTGTCCTCGCCAAAGGGCATTTCGATCAATGACTTTATAAATGATTCCGAAGCTTCCGTAGCTTTCAACAATTTTGATTCAGCCGTTTCCATTATGTCCAGCCTGGGAAGGGGGGCACTCATGGCCAAATTGGACATAAAGAGTGCATTTCGTATCTGTCCGGTAAGACAAGAGGACTGGCATTATTCAGGTTTCTCGTTTATGGGTCTCTATTTCGTCGACTTATGCCTCCCGTTTGGCCTTCGCTCCTCTGTGGAGCGCTTTACACAGTTATCGGACTCTCTTCTTTGGATCATGAAAAACAACCACAAAATAGTAAACTGCACTCATTATTTGGACGACTTTTTCTTGGCTGGACCCCCGTCTTCACCCCAGTGTCATGAAGAAATGCAAAAGACAATATCACTGTTTAACAACTTGGGCGTTCCCTTGGCTCCTGAAAAATCGTAGGCCCACTAACTAAGCTCACATTCCTGGGGATAGAAATAGACTCACAAACAATGTCACTGAGGTTACCAGAAGACAAGCTATCCACCCTCGTGGCAATGCTACAGAAATGGTCGAATTTGAAAAAATGTACGAAAAGAGATCTGCTTTCATTGATTGGAAAACTTTCGTTCGCCTCTAAAGTGATCCCATCCGGTCGAATGTTTATCAGACGCCTCATAGACTTATCAACGACTGTCGAAAGATTGTCCCATCGAATCTCCCTAAATTCTGAAGCAAAGAAGGACATCTCTTGGTGGGCGAAATTCCTACCCACCTGGAATGGAAAGTATAAAATTCTTGATTCATCAACCACCCCCTGCCACCAGTTACATATTTATACTGACGCTTCAGGGGAAATAGGGTTTGGGATCTATAACAATGGTCGATGGGTATCTAAAACATGGCCGAATGAACACAAACAAAAATCTATCCAATGGAAAGAGATCTTTCCCGTCTACATTTGTTGTTACTTGTGGGGCAAAGAATTCCACGGAAAACGCTTACTTTTTCACTGTGATAACCTGGCTGTCGTGAACATTTGGTCCGCCCAGTCATGCAAATCGCCAGAAATTATGGCTGTTTTGAGAAAACTTTTCTACATAGCAGCACAACACGAATTCACTGTTAACATAAAACACATACCAGGAGTAAACAATGTCTTAGCAGACTGCCTTTCTCGTTCCCAGATAAGAAAATTTTTCACACTGGCGCCCTCGGCGAAATCCCACCCAGCAGAAGTCCCAGACGAACTCTGGAAAGTTTAGAACAAGACAGTCGCTTCCTTCAATTTATGTCTATTGCCAATTCGTCGAGAAGAGTATATGCCCAAGGTCAGTCTAGCTTCAGTTCATTCTGTTCTGGTTTGCAAATTCGACCTTATCCTCTGTCACAACACAATTTGTGCCTGTTTACCACTTACCTGGCCCGGACTTTGAGTTACTCGACAATCCGGACATACTTAGCCGCTGTCCGCTTTCGAAACATAGAACTAGGTTTCTATTCAAACTTCGAACCCATGCAAAATTTGCAGATGCTACTGCGTGGGATTAAACGCGTCAAAGGCATATCACTAAGGCCCAGCCGCCTGCCAATAACGTTAAACATCATGAAAATCTTGAAGTTGAATTTGAGAAAAACACCTCTTTGCGTGCAAGACAAACTCATGCTCTGGGCTGCGTTCACAACAGCCTTTTTTGGCCTATTGCGTTCCTCTTTGTTGTGAAAGCAAATCCACTTATAACCCGAATTCAACACTACTCCTAAGGGATGTTATCCTAAGTGAAAACGTGGCAAAGATACAAATTAAGGTTTCAAAAGCCGATCCTTTCCGGAATGGTCACGAAGTTCGCCTCGCAGCATCCCAGTCATCTGTCTGTGCATTCCGAGCACTCAATAAATACATGACGTTTTGCTCTTGCCCAACTGCCCCGTTGTTTGCCTTCAGTGACTCAACGTATCTCACTCGTCAAAGAGTGAAGAAGTCATTACAGAGCCTATTAGGCCCAAGTTTTCCTGATGTCGATCGATATTCGTCCCACAGCTTCAGGATTGGTGGTGCAACATCCGCAGCAGCAGCAGACTTACCAGACTGGCTGATTAAAACTCTTGGCCGTTGGTCAAGCAACTGCTACGAACGTTATATCCGTAACCCCACAAACATCATAGATAATGTTCCTTATATTCTAGCTCATCGTTAGGTTCGTAAGTCACATAGGGCCCACCCCCCCCTTTTAACACAGGGTTAGCCAGCTCCGGGGCGTATTTTGGCGTATCTTGGCGGTTAGGCCACCAAATCTGGTGGCGAAAGGTAGTTTAGAAATATGTAGGCCTGAGAATCTCATCACCTAATTTAGGCCAGTTTCTGTATTTTCCGTAGTTTTTCGTGGCTCGCGAGGAGTCGCCACCGTTAAAGCAGTTTTTATATAGGGCCATGTCTTAGAGCCTTCTGTGCAGGACTACAGAGGACCTGAGGGCAGGCCACCACTGCAGCTGGCCTCTCAAGTACCTGCAATGGGAGACCAAAACTGAATTTAGCATTAAAAGTTGGGGTCATCGATACCTCGGGTACTTCATGGCAGGACAAAACGTACCTCTCATGCTGACCCAGGGGATCACAGTTACAAATGATAGCTTAGTACATTTTATGCCTGATACGACCCCAAGAGCTGCCAAAAAAGTATATCTGGTGTTTCTGAGTCTATCTGCGGTTTGGACTTTAGGGGTTTGGGGGGCCGCAGGGGAGTTAATCCACGATTTACGGAGTAAATGAAAGATTAACGCCCCAGGCCCCACTGCAGCAAGTGTACCAGGCCCAGTCCCCCTCCCTTATGTCTGGATAAAGCAGCCATAAGCAGGTCCAGGGATCTCGCTCATGCGTCACGCTATTCACTTGTTCACATTCCTGCTCGGAGTCAGCCGTACAAGTTCTTCCCTCCCGCCCACCCCTTTTATTAGGATTGGTTTCTCGCCACGGCGGGTCCCTATCTCCCCCCTAAGCCCGCACGGGTCGTATTGGCTATTGCTACAAACATTAAGCCCCGCCTCCCTACCCCGTTTACATTTTACATTTTACATTTTAAAATTCTTTACCCAGGGATACAATTCAGTTTGTAACTGTTTTACAATGTACCCTGCAACTAAAAATAAAAATAACCTAATAACAATAATCGTCTAATCCTATAAATATACAAAACACCTATTAATAAAAACTTGAATAGAAAAACGGAATAATTAAAACCAGCTTTCCTTGAATATTTTCAATTATGAGCTTTGAGTTTGGCTTTAAACGACTGGATGGAAGGAGCTAACTTGATATCAGAATGGAGTTTGTTCCATGTATCAACTCCGCGGAAAGCAAACGAGTTTTGACCATAAGCTGTTCTCATTCGAGGTATATAAAGATCGCATTTCGTATTTCGTAAGACCCGACTGTGAACATCTGACAATCGGGAGAAGATCTGACATAGGTTGTCGGGTGCAAGTCCATTTAGGGATTTATATACCATAGTGGATGTTTCCCTGTGGACAAGCCTATCAACTGAGAGCCATCCTAATCTTTGCAACAGTGGAGCAGCCGATGAATCAAAAGGGCTGCCCGTGACAACTCTTGCAGCTCTGTTCTGCAATTTTTGCAAGGTATTCAGTTTAGTATCGCCACAGCATCCCCATACTGAGCAACAATAGCTAGGGTGGGGCTCTACGATACTTAAATACATGTTCCTTAACGTATCTTCTTGTACAAATTGTTTGGCATATTTCAAAAGCCCAATGGCTCGTGAGATTTTCGTCTGAAGGAACTTTGCCTGGCTTCCCCATTTCAAATTTTCGTCAATCATGACACCAAGATATTTGGTTTCATGCACAAGCTCGATATCATTTCCGTTAACTTGGAAGCAAGGGGTTATTTCTGATATTTTGTTCATCAGCCCTAGCTTTTGGGCTGAACCAATTATCATGGCTTGTGTTTTGACGATATTCAAGGAAAGCTTATTGCCCTGCAACCATTTCTCGAGGCAGGCTAGTTCTGCATTGACAACAGCGTCAATTTCTTCGATTTTATCCGAAGAGTAGGAGATCGCTGTATCATCGGCGTACATAGTAGCGTGTGCCTTTCTTAAAGCGAAAGGAAGATCATTTATATAAAGCAAAAATAAAAGAGGTCCAAGGCAAGATCCTTGTGGTACCCCAATATTAATTTCTGCTGTATCGGATGTGACACCGTTGACTTTGCAGCACTGCCTGCGATTATGGAGATAAGAGCTGAACCATTGGTGTTCGAGACCATCAATCCCGTAGTGGTGCATTTTATCAAGGAGAATTTTATGATCTACTGTGTCAAATGCTTTCTTTAAATCGATGAAAATCATTGCAGTATATTTACCCCGGTCTATATTGAAGTACCAATCATTGGTACATTTAAGCAAACAGGAAACAACCGAATGCAAATGTCGAAATCCGTACTGATCTGAGTACAGATGTTTGTTAGAATCGAGGTACTTGTAAAGTTGATCATATATGAGTTTTTCAAACAACCTGGAGACAACTGGTAAGACCGATATTGGCCTATAGTTCGAACGATCATCAGCCTTGCCACTTTTAAAGATAGGAGCTACACGTGCTTCCTTCCAACTGTCCGGGAACACCCCTGTCTCTATGGAAAGATTATAAATCCTACATAGAGAACTAGAGATGACCGGAAATGCGATTTTGAGAAAATGGCTAGCGATACCGTCCGATCCAAAGCCAAAAGAAATCTTCATTTTCTTAAGAGCCCTCTCTGCACCAATGGGACTGACGGCCTCAAACCTGAATTGCGTACTAGGTTGATTGACAGCATATTCATTAGATAACAAGGGGTTAGGTTGCTGTGGAATGTCGTCACTGAGTTTTTCACCTATACTGCAAAAGAACTTATTCATAGACTGTGCTATTTCAGCATTATCTACAACATCCTGATCATTTACCTTAAGACTTTCTATATTCGTGGTCTTAGATCTTTTGTTCAGCAACAAGTTGATTGTTTTCCAAGTTTCTTTCAAATTGCCCTTATTGTGCGCGATTTTCTTGGAAAAATATTCTTTCTTGAGTTTCTTGTTTAGGCTATTAACATTGTTACGAACATGTTTATAGGATTCCATAAGAATGTTAGATTTACTTTTCACAGCTGCAGCCTTAAGCTTATCCCTTGTTCTAGCTAGTTTCTTAAACTCAGTGGTCAACAACGGGGTCAACCTATCTGAGACTTTCATCGTTCGCATGGGAGCATGTTTTTCGATAATTAATGATAAAAGAGTAGACCAATTTTTTACTGCTTCGTTCACATCTCTACTAGACTCGACTATTTGGTCCCAGTCCACCTGACAAAGGTCTGACAGGAAACTTTCTTCATCAAAGTTTTTCATTTTTCTTGTGTGATAGTTTTTTGTTGGCGCTTAAAAGAGCCCATAAATTTTCGTATGCAGTAAACAGCATAGTGGTCACTTAGAGCAATTTTTAGAACCCCAGATTCAGGAATATTTTCAGGATGGCTAGTTGCTATGTGATCAATCAATGTAGCTGTATCCAAAGTTACCCTGGTTGGCTCCTGAATAAGTTGAGCTAAACCAAAAGTATCATAAATCGCTCCCATATGTAGAGCAGCGCTAACGTTATTTGTAGCACTGTCTGGAGAACTTTCCAATAAAGACATGTCACAATTTGTATCACCAAGAAAAATGATTTCTTTGTTTTCGCGATCGAAAAATTCGAGATTTCTTTCGAGTTTTGTAAATGAATCAACGGGATCTGAAGGAGGCCTATACCAAGCCGCTACCAAGAATGGCCTAGCTTTGATGAGCTCCACCTCTATTCCAACGAATTCTAGACTTCCTTCAGGAATATCGGTCCTTCTATGATGCTTAATAGAGTTTCGGACATAGACTGCAACCCCACCCCCATGTCTATTCCTGTCTTCTCTGTGTAGGGCATACCCCTCGACACCAAGAAGGCTATCGGAAATTGTTTCATCTAGTTTGGTTTCATTGATTGCAAGTATATGAAACCCTTTGTCTTTGATGAACTGCCTGACCTCATCAATATGAAGTAACAGGCTATTCACGTTAATGGAACCGATTGCCATGCCTTTTCGGTGACCAAGGGATCGCCCCCCACTAGGAGGACCGGAATATGTATCTCTATTTGTTATATCTATACGCTCTGTATTATCGTGGTTAACTATCTTAGCCTCCTTTCCAGTCTCTGTCTCTCATAAAGAAGAGAACGATCTTATTTTACTGATGATGTTTTTTGCCAATTGCCCGTTACTCTTCATGGCCCCACAATCAGCTTCACCAATTTCAGGTAACCGTTCTGTCTCGATCCTAGCCTACCCGGACGGTTAGGCCACCAAATCTGGTGGCGAAAGGTAGTTTAGAAATATGTAGGCCTGAGAATCTCATCATCTAATTTAGGCCAGTTTCTGTATTTTCCGTAGTTTTTCGTGGCTCTCGAGGAGTCGCCACCGTTAAAGCAGTTTTTATATAGGGCCATGTCTTAGAGCCTTCTGTGCAGGACTACAGAGGACCTGAGGGCAGGCAACCCCTGCAGCTGGCCTCTCAAGTACCTGCAATGGGAGACCAAAACTGAATTTAGCATTAAAAGTTGGGGTCATCGATACCTCGGGTACTTCATGGCAGGACAAAACGTACCTCTCATGCTGACCCAGGGGATCACAGTTACAAACGATAGCTTAGTACATTTTATGCCTGATACGACCCCAAGAGCTGCCAAAAAAGTATATCTGGTGTTTCTGAGTCTATCTGCGGTTTGGACTTTAGGGGTTTGGGGGGCCGCAGGGGAGTTAATCCACGATTTACGGAGTAAATTGAGATCTAAGATGCTTGACCGAACAACTTAAAATTCAAACAAAATATTTTTGCAAAGAAAGCATCAATTATCACGAAAAAGTGAGTTAAGAAAACTCCCTTAAGATAACCTTCCATGCTCGATACAGTTTTGCATGTGATAAAGTCCGTGTTATTCGTTTCAGCAGCGACGTGTTGCTTCCCCAGACTTTGGGGGAACCAACTTTTCCAAAATGTGCTAACCCTTGGCCATTTCTTCGCATATGGACAAAAATCTACTTAGTTAGCAAATAAATGGAGCACAGATTTGGATACAGCTGAGATAGAGCTTTTCAGCCATAAATTTTTTAACCTTGACGGCTGCGTGGGCTAAGAGTTGCTTTTTTGAGGCTTGATTTCAACCCCCTTCTGTAAGTTTGAATTTCGAAAATGCTGTTTTAGGATATTACGCTTCTCTTCCTCTTAAGAAAGAGACCTTAACTTTTACTATTAAGCAAATACAGCCGAAATGGCATCTAAAAACGTTATAACTCTGCATAGTTTTTGGTCGTACTTTAGACAGTGTTATAAAAGCGTTCTCATCGCTTTGCTCTTTCCGAAGATAATATGAAGCCAAACTACATCATCTCATTTTCTTTTCTTTTTTGTCTAAGATTATTTCAAAAAGGGTTGCATTATATATTTTAGTCATTAGTAGACTTTATTTTAGCATGGCTCCCTGTAAAACGGAATATCTAGTACTGAGTGGATTGCCATTGATTGAATTAAACTGAAAAATGAAGTATATTTCTGAATTTTCTCCCTGTCTTACCAGCACTGGAAATGTCGGAAAATTTAACACTATGAAAATTTCATGGTTGCAAAATTACTTTGAAAAGGACTAAAACATTGATCAAGTTGTAAGGACGCTCCTCACACAGAACAATATTCAATGGACGTTTCACCTCTATTGAGGGTTATAAAACATGAATTTTTAAAAAAATAGTATAGATTTTCAGTCCCGGAGCAATATATGGGCAGTGGATACATATCACCCGTGAAGAATTGCATTTCTTTATTAATCTGTGCGCAGAGTCCTTTGTGATTTGATAAATGTTTTAGGCCATTTTTCAGTCATTTTGCTACCATGAAATTTTTGTAAAGTTGCATTTACCTCTATTTCTAATGCTAGTAAGGCGGCGAGAAAAATCACAAAGATACTTCAATCTTTCGGCTCTTAAATAGAATCTGAATTATTTAAATCTGTGAAGTACTGTTGGTGCTATGAATTTTCGAAAATGGGAATTTTTTTCTGGCTCATCCGGTATATGAAAGAAACAAGACTTAATGCGAGAAATCAAAGTGTAAAATACAAAGCTGACATGTAAAATAAAAAAACTGAAGCGTGAAACCACAAAACCGAGCAGGGTAACAAATAAATTGACCTGATCCAAATATTGATTGATTTCCAGCTTTGTCCGTGCTTGCCGTTTGCATCTGCATACTCCAGCTATATGATAATTAGTTCTACTATTCATATTTTCTAAATACATTCATCTCAGCTTTCATATTTTCTCTTGCAGCACTTGCTCTGTGTCAGAGTTTGGGCATGGTTAACAGCCTTGAAACGCTACAGTAAGAGCCCGCGAAATAGAAACCAGTTTGTTCAAAACAGGCTGTTTAGTTTCTTATTAAAAGGGCATTTCATCAAGGAAAAAGGCTGAAAGTTTCTCACAACATGGTTAAGAAACCTTCGAATATTTCAAGTTAAATATCTTTACATACATAGATACATACATGCATACATACATACATACATACATACATACATACATACATACATACATACATACATACATACATACATACATACATACATACATACATACATACATACATACATACATACAAACATACATACATACATACATACATACATACATACATACATACATACATACATACATACATACATACATACATACATACATACATACATACATACATACATACATACATACATATAACACACAAACATACATACATAGAAATATTTGCTACTTTGCTTAAAGCAGGTTGCCTAAAAACACTGCATAAAGGTGATGTGGACCTGCTGTATAAAGAAAACCCGAAGGAAACACTATCAAATAAAACAGGATGTTCTCGTTACCAAGCACTCTCTCCAATTTACTCAACCATAGCATGCACACCAAGTATAGACAAAAGATTGCATTTGCATGAAATGTCTAAAAAATGTTTGCCACTTCATCTTAACACAGTTTATTAAAATGGAAGATTTGATTTCATTCCAAAACTTTGCTTATGGCTGATTTCAATAATGTAAGCTATAATATTCAATCAAATGGAAAACTCAGGTTGACAGTGTCCATGAATTAAAATTGAGATTTAAAGCACTACAAGCAAAATAAAGAACTAGACCTGCAAGATATGCCTATCTAAATATCACAGCCACAATATTTTTTGTCAATCCTGGATGTTTACCAGGGAGTAATTGTGTTTTGAATCATTTGAAGGTATTTGCATGTCTTTGCACTATAGTTCCTGTGGAAACATTTCGCTGATACATGTTTTACATGAAATAATTTTTTCTTCATTATTCTTGGTTATTTCTTGCTGTTGGGAAGTAGGCTCTCCTTGATTAATCAAAATGATGACAGAATTTAAAATGCTGAGGGTCCAGGAAGCTTTGCATCTGGTAATCTCAATGCCAGTCTGTATTTCTTGCTGCTTCTCCGGAAGATGTTCCCTGCGCCATTTTGGCCAAAACAAAAGGGTCTATTGTTGAGTTATTGTTCCACTCCTGCACTTCCCAGTACCAAAACGATGAGTGCAGTCTGGTCTCAATGGACTGAGTCTAGTGTTGCTCCTAGAGATGTGCACTGCTACTGAAGTTCATCTGATTTTTCCATTTTCAATGTTTTTAGCATTGTTTTCTGTACAGCTTTGCTTTCAAATTCCTTTTTTATAAATTTCACAAGCTGTGCCCTGAAGTTTTTAAAGCACTTGAGATTGCCAGTGAATCTGATGTCAACAGGAACTTCGAGTCTCATGCCCTGTCCGGTATTAAACCGTTTGCCAATCACTTCAGCATCAATGTCACCTCCATCTTCAACGAAGTGGAGACATAATTGGGATAAAAATCTGGGAATGTGGCGAACTGTTTCACCATTTTGCTGTGCACGTCGCATCATGTGAGGATCGTGCACCACAGCATAGTGGTCGTGCTCAATGAGCAAAATTTCTCCCAACGTCAATTCCTTCAACAAATATCCAATCCAACGTAAATAAGGTATCCTCCGACTGAAGTTTCCAAATATAAAAGATAATCAATCATCTTTAAGAGTAAAAGATATCTCTCCAATTCTCAGACAATCTCTCTGGTTTCCTAAAATATGGGAATTGACCTTTCTGTGTTTCGTGTGCGTTTCCGCGCCTTGAGCTCACGCTCCGGCGGATCCAAAAATGTTCCATCAGGCTCTTGCTTTTCATGTCCCATCATACACTGCCTTCTAGCAATCTGCACATTGTCGTTAGAAGTTTACTGAAAATGGCAACAGTAAACAGCCAACTCTAGCGACGTTTGGATTTACTAAGTCTGCAAAGACTTGCAAAGGAACTGAATTTCGTATACACATCGACGAGTTTGTGAAAGGTAAAATAAGTGATAAAAAGCTGCCCTGTTCAATATGTCCAGACAAAACATTTTCGTCAAAACATTACCTAAGCCAACACACGGTCATCAAATATAACAGATTTATGGATAATGACATGGAAAATGGAAAGGAAGATTCCCTCGAAAATTTTTCAAGCAACAAGGAAACAATGGTTTCTTTTCAAGCCCGGAAAAGCAGTTGCAGGTCAACAAATCTTAGCAGTCCTATTTGCCCTGGTGAAAAAGTGGTAAACCAGAATGAACTACCAAACGCGTTGTCAAACGAAAAAAGCACTGACCCTGACAAATCAAAGGGCAAAAGATCCTCCAACACCATCGACTTCAAGCTTAAAGTCATTGATTTTCTTGAAGAGCTTGAAGCAAGTTCCCAGACTACAAACAAGTATAAGCTTGTGACGAAGAAATTCAACATAGCAAAGTCCAGGGTTTCAAAGTGGAAAGAGCAGAAAGAAAGTTTGAAAAAGGAGGCAATTAAAGTCAGTAACAAAACTACCAAGACTGCATTTGACAGTCCAAAAACAGCAAGAAGAAATTTATGAAATTTGCCATAATAAGTTATCCATTGGATGAGGCCAGCGTTTTGTCAGAATTCAGGGAAAGGCATAAACAAAGTGTTAAAGTAAATTGGAAATGGTTATGTATCAAGATGAAGAAACATGTTGTTGTGTTTGGGGTTCTTCTATTGGCACGCTACTGCTTGACGGCCTACATGTTGCCTGACTCTCATACAACTACTTCTACACGTGCTCCTACGGCATATTAATTATTCTAATTATGCGTATGATACGTCAACACTACATCCCTCCTTTCCTTTACATTAGACGTATGTCTACGAATTAAATCAGTCAGCAAATCAATTAATTTGGTTCTTAACAAAACAGGGACTAAATGTCCAACCCATCAGCAAGCAAAATATTAAGCAAAATAAGTAAAGTAATTGACTTACAGTTTCAGTTCATTCACCTCCTGACATTGTACTCATCATGATAGTACTGAGGTCTTCTTCTGTGTCTCATCGGGTATCGAGCTTCAGGATTCTGTCCTGGTCTGACTGCATCATCATTTCTGTTTTCATCTTCTAAGTGTTCATTTCCATCAGTTTGATAATCATTATCATCATCAGAATCCTCTTCCCCTTCTGATTGCAAACGAGCATCGTCAACGAGTTTAAAGAACGATTGGTTGCGAGTTGTCGTAAAATTTTCTCTCTGTGCTGTAACCATGGTACCTTTTACTTTCGTTACACGCAATGGGCGGGGATCAAACCTTGTAGACAACTTATTCCTTCGCTTTTGCTTTACCATCACACAATCGCCGATTTTCATGGTTGTAACTGTCGCGTTTCTGCGTTTATCAGCACATTCTTTCATCTTCTGTCTTGCATCCTTGTCGTGGTGCTCAATTTTCTTGTCAATTTCAGATTTATCAACTTTGACTTCGATTTGAGGTAACTTTGTACGAATGTTTCGTGCAAACATCACTGTTGCAGGGCCAACTTTTGTTGTCGAATGTGGCGTTGCCCAAAAATTGAGGAGAAACTTTTGTAACTCACGTCTCCAGTTATGATTTTCGACATCAGCTGTTTCCATTGCTTTCATCAACGGTTTCATGAACGTTTCAGCTTCGTTGATTTGAGGCCAAAGAGGAGTAATCCTTCGATGGTAGATACTATTCGCTCTCATAAATTTCTTTATTTCATTACTTTTGAAAGGGGGTCCTTTGTCTGAAACAACTTCCTTTGGTATGCCAAATAATGCAAAAATTTTGTCCAAACAAGGAATAAGAGCTGGTGCATCTGTTTTCTTCTGAATTTCGGCAATAGGGTATCTCGAACGTCCATCAAGTACAACGAGTAACGATTCACCGGACGGCAATGGGCCTAAAAAGTCAATATAAACCTTCTTGAAGTTCTCTTCAGGTAACGAACTCATGCAAAGTGGTTGAGGAGGCTTTTCACGACCTGATGCTTGGCATGGAATGCAAGAATCGATCTCCTTCTTCAAGAGCGAATCTATTAACGGGAGCCAGACTTTTTGTCGAAGTAGGCTCTTGGTCTTTACAAGTCCTTGTGTCCAATATGAGCAAGGCTAATTGCATCGGGACGTAATTTTCTTGGAATAACAATACGTGTACTTCGCAATAAGACGTCGTTTTGACTCGAAACAGTGAGTTCATCTTTAAAATTTCGCAACATTTTGAGCTCATCTTTGTCAATGTTTGGATTTTCGATTTCATTTATCTTATGCCATCGATTTTCGCGGATCATTGTAATGGCTTCTTGTAACGTAGCATCTTTAAGTGTTGCCTTCTTGATATCTTCGAGCATGATAGCTTTTGGCGCAGCACTTTCAGCAATAAACTCTATGCACTGTTCTGAGTTTGCACTTTCTCTTGGAGGTTTCAATCGTTGCATTGGATGTTGGGACATGTAGTCGGATGGATTATCGTGTCGTGGACGATATTTAACTTTAAAGTCATACGACTATAAGCGTAATCTCCATCGTTCAAGTCGGGCTGGTGGTTTCAAATTCAGATTTCCAAAAATCATCTCCATAGGTTTGTGATGATTTATGATCATCGACCTCATCGACCTTAAAAAGGCTTTCGACACAGTAGACCATAGTATCCTATTAGAAAAGTTGTCACTTTATGGCATAAGGGGTATTGAGCTTGAGTGGTTCAGATCCTATCTTAGTGGGAGACAACAGTGCTGTAAAGTGAATGGGCACATATCGAACATTGAAAGTATTCGATATGGAGTTCCCCAAGGGTCTTGCTTGGGACCACTCCTCTTTTTAATGTATATTAATGACCTTCCACTTGCACTTGATAATGCTAAGGTTACTATGTATGCAGATGATACCAGCATCTCTTATTCCTCTAAATCAGTTGATGAAATCAATGCAGCAATCAATGATGATTTGTCCAATCTCAAATTATGGTTAGAAGGCAATAAGTTGTCTCTAAATGTTACGAAAACTCAAGCTATGCTTATCGGTAGCAGGCCAAAACTCCAGAACATTTCTAACAGCGATGTCATTAGCCCTAAGTTTGTTATTGACGACGAAGTTGTCCCGATGATAAACGAAGCTAAGTATCTTGGAATACAAATTGACAAAACATTAGGTTGGAAGGAACATATCAACATTATTGCTGCGAAGATTTCGCGAGGGATAGGGATGCTGAGATATGCAAAGAGGTACGTCCCACTCAGTACGGTAAAAACCATGTACAGAAGTATAGTCGAACCCTATCTACGATACTGTTGCACGGTATGGGGATGTTGCACTGAGGCAGACTTAAAAAGATTGCAAATTCTTCAAAATCGCGCTGCCCGTATTGTGACAAATAGTGCTTATGATGCACACTCCTTGCCCCTTATTAAAGGTCTGGGCTGGTTAACAGTTAAAGAGCTGATCAGGTTTGAAACGGCAACTACTGTTTTCAAATCTGTTAACCAACTTTGCCCAAACTATATGGCCCAAATGTTTCAAAGACAGCGTGAACAGGCAATGAGGACGCTAAGAAACACCGAAACTGACTTGAAACTTCCTTTGTTTAGAACAAACAATGGACAAAAGTCATTTGCATATCGAGGGGCTACCGTTTGGAATAGTCTAGATCACCAAATCAAACTGTCTCCCTCGCTATCAAACTTCAAATTAAAACTAAAGGAAGGATTATAAAACAAACTTTACGTACTTCCTTCCATCAAGAACATAGTCAATCGATTTTCCTTTCTGTTGCAATTTAATTTCCTTTTTTCGGTTGGATAGGAATAATTAAAATTAGGTTTTTTAGGGAATTTATCTGACAATGTATTAAGTAGAATTTGGAGTTTATTGAGTAATTAATTTTTTCTTTCTTTTTGTTTTTTCTTTTCTGTTTTAACAGGGCACATTGTAAAGCAGTTTTTTTCCGTATGAACTGAATGTTTTTACCCTGTATAAATAATTTAAAATGAAATGAATGAAATGAAATGAATGAAAAGTGATCGGTGTACAGCGAGAAATGAATACCATACAAATACAAACGGAAATCCTCACAGCCAAAAACAATAGCTAATCCTTCGCGCTCAGTTTGACTGTATCTTTGTTCTATTTCCTTTAAAGCTCGGCTGGCATATGTAATGAATCGACTGTCATCTTTACCTGGTGTGCATTGTAAAAGAATCGCACCAAGTCCTGTGAGGGAGGCGTCTACAACCAACTCGGTATGCTTTGTCAGATTGAAATATGCCATGACTTTCTTTTCAGTCAACAAGTTCTGCAGTTTCTCAAAAGCTTCTCGATGACAAGGTTTCCATTCAAACGTGGCATTTTTCTTAGTAAGCTGCCGCAGAGGCGCAGTTACTGTTGCAAGATCTTTGATAAAACGTCCACAATAATTCACCATTCCTAAATAGCTTCGCAGCTCTGGCACATTAGACGGGGGTGTCATCGCTTGAATTGCTTCAATTTTTCTGGGATAGGCAGAAACTCCCTTTTCTGAGAAAACATGACCGTAAAATGTCAAGTTTCTTTTGTCAAACTCACACTTTCGACCATTGAAACGAAGGTTCTTTTCATCAGCTCGTTCCAAAACAGCTTGCAAGATCTTGTCGTGTTCTTCTTGAGTTTTAGCAAAGACTAGTATGTCATCACTAACATTTAAACAACCTTCAATATCTTAAAATGTTGTTTGGATCACATTTTGGAATATTTCACTGGCACTGTTTGTTCCAAAATTCAGACGGGTAAATCTCTTCAGACCTTTGTGTGTGACAAAAGTGGTTATGTCAGGAGACTTTTCGTCGAGCTCAAGTTGATGGTACCCAGAACTCAAATCTAGCTTTGAAAAATAAGACGATCCATTTAATTGCTGAATCAGATCATCAATCGTCGGGGACGGATGCCTTTCTCGTAAAATTGCCTTATTTGGTACTCGCATGTCTATGCACATACGAATTTCTTCTGGATTGTTTGGTTTTGGAAAACAAACAATAGGCGAGGCTCAGGTCGTAGGACCTTTTACATCTTCAATTATACCCATGTCTTCAAGTCGTTTTAGTTCCTTGGAGAGTTTAGCTCTCATAGCAAATGGAATTCTTCTAGGTTGTTGTATAACAGGAGGATCAGACTTATCAATGTGCAAATGAAGTTTGTAATTCTTCAATTTACCAATCCCGCGGAATAAATGATCGTGCTTCGCTAGCAAATTTTGCAGTCGGGGAGATCTCTTAGGTGTATCAGCAGGAGGCTTATCAACACTTGGTTCAGGGTCTTGCGAAACTGAATTGATTTTCAGTAAGCCTAGATCAATGGCAGTGGGACCACTTAGTAAACAGCCAGATGTGCCTTTTATGACATAAAAAGTGGCCAACGAAATCATATGCTTTGATTCCACTTGTGCCTCGAAACAACCTTAGACATCTAAAGGTGTTTTAGTGCCATAACCAAAAAGTTTATTTTTCGTCTTACTCAGCTTGACATCTTTCCGACCCTTCAATTTCTCAAATACCTCGCTATCAATAATGTTATCACTTGCACCTGAGTCAATGTTCATTCTAACTGAAAAATCATCCACTTTTACTGTGGTATAGAAATCATGCTTTTCAGTTACACAGTTAATTCTGCTACCTTGATCTGACACAGAAGATAACTTCATATCTGTACAAACCGTGTTGCTTTGTACTGTATACACATACTCATCAGAATCAGAACTGGATGGGGACTCTGCAGCTTCAACTTGCTTGACTCGATGATGTTTTCCTTGAACTGGATTTTGAGACTTGTTTTCCGTCTCTTTGACAGGGTTTTCACCAGATTCATTTGTAGACGATTTCGACTTACAATAGCGAGCAAAATGATTGTGCCCTTTACATTTGTTGCAGGTTTTGCCTTTTGCTGGACACTCAGCAGGGTGTGGCCAACTATATCCACATTTAAAGCATTTCTTGTTTCCAAACTTTTTCGGTCGAATTTGAACTTGCTGAACATCTTGAACCTTTGAATGAATCTCTCTTGAAGTCATGTTCAATTCCTTTTGCATCGATCTCCGTAATTTCTTGAGTACGTCCAAACGCGAGAAGTTCACACAGTGTCAACTTCGGGTTACGGAAGGCATGTCCACGGAGCTGTTTAGAAACTGTACCAAGTTCAATTTGGGCTTTAATTTCTTTATCGGGTTTCTCAAACTCACAATACTTGGACATCAGGACCAATCGAACATGATACTGATCCAGTGTTTCATTTACCCATTGTTTTGTGTTCCGAAACTTGTAAACTTCAAATGATGTATTCTCCTGAGGAGTTAATTGTTTGTTCAGGGCATCACAGGCTTTCTTGTAGTCGTCGGCTGTTCCAGTATCTGCAAGGGTTTCAAATATATCAAGGGTGCTTTCACCCATGTAATGTAAAAGCAATGCTCTCTTACGTTTGTCATCTTAAAATCTAAAGCCACCATTAAATTTTCAAAACGCACGAACCAACGTTGCCATCGTGCCGCCAAATTTTCTTGATTTTCCGCATCAAACGCTGGAAAGGGAGGCAAACCAGTCGCCATGATTCACCACTGCTTATAAGCTCGTAATGTAACGTTACCAAAGCATTCTCGTCGCCATAATGTTGTGTTTGGGGTTCTTCTATTGGCACGCTACTGTTTGACGGCCTACATGTTGCCTGACTCTCATACAACTACTTCTACACGTGCTCCTACGGCATATTAATTATTCTAATTATGCGTATGATACGTCAACACTACACATGTCACCAATCACTATGGGGAAAGGAGAGCTGAAAACTCCAAAGCATAAAAAACTGGCTAAGAAATGGAATTTCATCGGAAGGCGTACAAACAAGAAGAAAATAGGAAATCCAGACAGGCTTCCTCTAACACAAAAGTTTCAAAGTCAATTAAGGGTAGACATCAGATCCAGAAGAAGATATGGGAGTGGAAACCCATATCATCCAAAGTGGGGAAGGTGGCTGCCCTGCAAGAGGCTCAATGCAGATAAAGTACCATGTCCTTTTGTCTTAGAAGATAATAAAACTCATGAAGAGGAAGGGGCCAAGACGGTCTGGATCTCCCAGGCAAATGATGGCTTAGACAAGACAATGCACTCTGCAGCTATGTATTTCACCAGAGGAAGAACTTCCAGCTGTAATTTTTAGAGGAAAAGGCAAAGTTAAGTCTGAAGAAAAAGCACAGTACGACAAACGTGTCCATGTTCTTTTCAGGACCAAGGGTGGATGGGTGGCAAAGTGGCATTAGAATGGGTAGAAAAAACTTTTGCTCCATTTGCTGACAAAAAGTCAAAAAATTTCCTATTCCTTGACAACTAATCAAGTCAAATGACTCGAGAATTTCATAGAGCTTGCCGATTTATGGCTAATACTGTTGTGTATCCACTACCTCCACAGGAGACAGACAAATGCCAACCAGTAGACCAAAGGTGAGGTAATGTAATCGAAGTATTAATGGGTGAGCAGATGGATGTTTTCTTCAAGAAGATGATAACTTAGAGAACAATCAAACATAACAGCTTTTTGTTCAAAACTCCGATTGAATTAACACAGGATTAGAGTCAAATCTAGGTTTACCAACTTATTCCTCGATACACTAATCGGGGTATTAGGAAGCGTTGTCGAAAGGTATATAAGGTATATTACAGTTGCCATTAGCTAATCTTCGATTAAGAATTCCTAATCCCCGGTTAAAATGTGCTGATGATTTGTGGAAAATGGCGGCAAACCAAAACAGTGAAGCTGCGAAGAAACGAAAAGCGAGGAAAGCAAAATGTTACATCGTCGGAACTCGCCGCGCTGACAGAGCAAGTCGAAGAAAATGTTCATGTCTTAAAGTCCAGATTCACGGGCAGTGTGACAAACGCAAAGAACAATGAAATTTTGGGATGAAATAACAGCAGCGGTGAATGCAGTTGCAGTGGCAAAAAGGACGACCTCAGAAATCAGGGATAAATGGAAAATCTAACTTCGGCTGCAAAAAGAGAGGTCACTAGTAGGAAATCCTTCCTTACTTCCTTCCTTCCTCTGGTTGAATAAACTCCGGCAACAGATCAGGTAGGGAAACAACACAAAAATGTCCGTATTTTAGCGCTCATACCCACAAAATTTTAGATTCACTGATCATGAAATATATATACTCACCGTTTTTAGGGAGTGATTAGATCCAAAAATCCTTTTAAAGTAAATACATTGCACTCTAAAACTACCAAAGAAAATGCATAACATTCCATATTCGTCCAGCACATAAGTTTAGGCCCATTGTCATCACTTTTCGCAAGAGTTTGCCATCTGAATGATTCTAACCTCGTCAACTCTTCAAAAAACTTTCTGAAGCCATTGCAATGTTTAGACATTACTAAAGTACCTTCTGAGTACCATAACATGTTAAACAAGGAAAATACATACCAATATGTCAAGGATTTCTGTAATCTAAATATATGGTTTCGTGGTTGGAGTGTGCAAATGCAAAATGAATTTTGTTTCCTTGCGGACAATTGAATTGAATTGTTAACTTAAACTGCTGCTGGACTTTGGACCCTAGATCGTCCCATGTATTGTGTAGTTTTTCACACTTTCATGCTTCGAGCAGAATCCCGTAGCTATGAAGTCTCTGCCAGCCCTTTCTTCGGCATTCACAACACTCGTACGACCTGAAGGAAAGATCATTATAGCAGCTGGCTGCAAGCAAAGTTGGTTGTTTGGTCATAGACTATGGTTTGGTATGGCCTAAGTTTCTTGTGCTTTGTATAGGCCTTCCAGTCTCCAGACTGTCCAAAGACTTTGTGGCTACGAGAACCTATAGATTGCAAGTTATCAATTTCATTTCTTATCATTGCAGTTTAATTTACTTGATTTCAATGGTATTTTCAGTTTCTCTCAGCCATGTTATGCTGTTCTCGATATATAGGCTAATAGGATCTCCAGAATTTTGCGTATACTTCATTGATTCACTATTAAAGACCCTTTACTGACCGACACCCTTCGCAAGCCTTTATCATTGTTTGCAAAAATTGTATAGACTGATTAAAAAGAGTCCAAATTATTTTTCATAAAAGCAAGACTGCCGCCATCTTATCTTTAGTGATAGTACGATGGTGTAATGAGTCTTGTGTTCATTCCGTCGCAAACGAATTATGGCGGCAAGTCAGTATCGATGAAGGATTACTGCCAGATATCGGTACAAGACCAGCTGGATGCTGGAGAAATGACAGCAGATACGATTCTTGAGGGGAGAAAGACCAATTTGAAGTGATAAACTCTCACCTACCTGTTCTCACTTTGGCATATTTTCCCGTTGTTGCTCGAACAAGGAGTCCAATCCAAGGAGGGTACTGTACAGTTCATTAAATTTCTCACTTGCGTTCACATGCATTTATTTTATGAATTCAATGCTTGATTATAACAAATAAACAAGATATATTCGAGCTGAGAAGCTTTCTTTCCCGCAAATTAGACAATTTCCTCGCCACTTCTGTTCACTCTCTCAGCCATTGCGACCAAAGATTCTTTCGTCTAATTTCCAAAACTCCGATCATGCAATACGAAAATATATGCTTAAACGCATTGTTTATGAACTAAAGAGACTATTGATATCATTCGTTGACCAATCATGCGATTTCAGTTGAAGATGGAGACGGATTACAACTGTCATAATTTCTGGATGTCAGACATTATCGCGAACGGGTCGTAGCTGTGGAGAACAGCAATCGAATACCGCAAAGGATGCTGGTCAGGAAAGGGTCTTTAATCTTTGCTTAGATGCTTGTTATTACATTATCGTGATAGTTCATCAAAGGCGGTGTATAAAGGACAGTATTATTTTTGTAGGCTAGACTTACATTAGGTTTGACTTATGTTGGTTAATGTAATTCATTTCTTTAATAGTGAATCATCGTCATTATCATCGTCATCATCACATTATCGAGCAACCAGCACTCGGGTTATTAACTTTGTTGTCTGCTTAAGACCTCGGTTTGTGGTGGTTTTGGGGTGCGTTCAAAATATCCTGTAGCTTAAGTTTGTCGGCTACATTAGTTCAAATCTTTGTCATTTGGTGTCATATGCAACTATGGACGAACAGATTGATGAGTTCAATGCAGCCAGTGTTGGTGATCTTCGTATGTTCTGAGATGAAAGACGAAGGGAGAGAAATGTCAGACTGGATTGGGATGGAATTGATATGGAAAATGCTCGTACACTCAAGCAGCGTCGGGCCAGTGCAAAAGGTGTTTTGACGAAAGCAATCTCTCATGTTTCAGAAGCTCTGATTGTTGGTGGTGACATCATGGAAGAGCAGGCAATGCAAGAGCGATTGATTCGAGTTTTCCGCAGCTTCAAGGAAGCGTGTAATCGATACAAGGATACTCTGGTGGATGATGTCGAGGTCGAAGAATCAGTTGCATATCTGCATGAGGCAGAATCAAGGTACCTTGCAGATAAGGACAGGATCACTCTTTGGTTGCAGTCAAATAGAAATCCCAGTGTGGAGGAGATAAATAGATCAAATGTCAACGCAGATGATTCAGCAAGTCAAACTAATTCTCGTCCTTCCCGTCATAGCTCATCTTCCCGTTATAGCAATCTTTCCATAGAAGCTCAGCAATTCAAAAATGCAGCGAAACTGTCATCACTACGTGCAGAAGCGTCACTCTTTACACAGCGTCAATCAATTGCGAACGAAGAATTGAGGATCAGTCAAATGAAGCAGAAGCTTGAATTAGAAACCCAGATGGCGAAACTCGAAGCTGAGGGGAGAGTTTGTGCTGACTTCAGAACAGCCATTTGAAACAGTGCAGACGACGAATGTTTTTTCAACCCGGCTGCGTGATACCCAGATGACAGATCAGGTGCAAAAGGGAATGCCCAGAAGCGTGAAATCAGTTGCGTTGAGTGAACCAGCTCGTGAGCGAGTCACATGTCAGTCAGTGATATGAAAGAACACTTTAGAAAATTATATTTCAGAAGATTTAAACTAGTTTTGAAGTCAAGGCTCAATGACAAGAATAAGATCCTAGCTGCGAATACGCGGGCTGTTTCACTTCTTAGATATAGTGGAGGAATCGTAAAGTGGACTAAAGATGAGCTGAAGTGAATGGATAGGAAAACACGAAAACTCATGACTATTCACAGAGCACTACACCCTAAAAGTGATGTGGACAGGATCTATGTACCACGTGGAAAAGGTGGCAGAAGACTGATCAGTTGTGAAGGGTGCATCCGAGCTGAAGAAAATAGCCTAGGATGGTATATTAACCATAGCCCTGAGCAGCTACTTCAACTGACGAAAGATTCGAATGTTATCGAAACAGAGTCCTGATTAGAGCCACGAGAATTTAAGAAGATGGCTATGGATGAGTTAAGAAATGCGTGGAGAGAGAAGAAAATGTATAGTCAATTTGTTAGAGGGATCTCTGATGATGTAGATGAGACTAAAACTTAGAATTGGGTAAGGCAGTCAGATCTTAAACCTGGGACAGTGTCATTGATTTTTTCCGCTCAAGAACAAGCATTAAGAACTAACTATTCGAAATTCCACATTGATAAAACATCTGAATCACCGCTTTGTAGATTGCGTGGGGCCAAAGGTGAAAGCATTTCTCACCTCGTTGGTGAATGAGGTAAGCTTGCTCAGAAACAATAAAAGGCAAGACATGACAGTGTTGCGCAAATTATTCATTGGGAACGATGTGGTATGTATGGATTCGAAAGAGAAAAGAAATGGTATGAGCATGAGCCACAAAGTGTGTTAGAGCATGAAGAAGCCAAGATACTATGGGACTATACCATTCAATGTGACCACTTAATTCAAAGCCGAAGATCTGATATTGTAGCTGTTGAGAAGAAAAAAAGGAATGCCAGATCATCGACATAGCTGTTCCGAATGATGTGCCAGTAGGGAATAAAGAGCAAGAAAAGGTAGAAAAATACCAAGACCTCAGGCGAGAGATTGCAGGCCTTTGGGGAATGAAGAAACTGAAGTCATCCCGATTGTTGTTGGTGGACTGGGCATGATTTCAAAAAATTAGACATGTGGATAAAGAAAATTGGTATTAACATCAAAACAGAGGCATTGCAGAAAAGTACGCTTCTTGGAACTGCACGAATATTACGAAGAACTGTGGAAATGTAGACTGTCGCTTGGACTTCAAAGAAAGAAAAGAACTAATGAGAACAACCCTTCGACTTGAGGTTACTGGTTATAACCAGATCTAAAGGACAAAACTACCAGTGTAACAATGAGTTTAACAGTACGAACCAAAATAATAAGAATAATAATGATAATAATGGTTGTGGTTAAAAACGGAGACTTGAAGAAAGGGACAGGAGCACTAATTATGGCAGCACAAGAGCAAGCAATACGTACGAACTACGTCAAACATCATATCGACAAATCAAGAGATTCCCCGACGTGCAGAATGTGTGGTGAGAAGGAGGAAACAGTGAACCACATTATATGTGAATGCGGCAAATTAGCCCAGGAGGAATATAAGCGACGTCACGACAACGTAGCACGGATAGTTTATTGGGAGATTTGCAAGAAGTATGACCTTCCCAGGGCTGAACAGTGGCACAATCATAAGCCAGAAGGCGTTACTGAAAATGAAAGCATTAAGGTATTGCGGTACTTTTACATAAACGCAGATTATGAAATTGAGCATAGTCGACCAAACATTGTTGTCGAGCTAAAATCAGAAAAAGAGTTCTTGATCATTGACATAGCTGTACCTGGAGATACAAGGATAAAACTGAAAGAACAAGAGAAAATCGAAAAGTATCAAGACCTAAAAAGAGAAATTGCAAGGTCATGGTGCCTTCGAAGAGTAAATGTCATTCCAGTTGTAGTTGGTGCTTTGGGATGTGTCACAAAAGAAGCAGAGCAGTACATAGAGAAAATAGGAATCAACATCAGGACTGAAGTGATCCGGAAAACGGCACTGTTAAGAACTGCAAGAACGTTGAGAAAGGTTCTCGAAACCTGAGGCTAGTTGTTCTAGCTTGCCTTCGGGAAGAACTTACCAAGAACGTTTCCTGTGATAAAAAGAACATAATGAAAATAATAATACGTGTTTAGCAATCCGTGCAGTACATATCGAGATAGCTCATTCATTGGAAACAGATTCATTCATCAACGCACTGAGAAGATTTATGGCAAGACGTGGAACACCAGAAACAATGAGATCAGACAATGGAAAAATTTCAAGGGTGGTGAACGGGAGCTGAGAGAAGCAATAGAGCAATGGAACCAGGACAAACTTCATGAATTTGCCTGCAACGAAAGGTACGTTGGATATTTAACCCACCTGCTGCATCGCACATGGGCGGAATATGGAAAAGGATGATAAAGTCAATAAGAAGAATTTTGAATGCCTTGTTGAAGAATCAAACATTAGATGATGAAAGCCTTAGCACACTCATGTGTGAAGTGGAGTCAATCCTGAATGCTAGACCCTTGACAAAGGTATCAGATGATTCACGTGATTTGAATGCATTGATCCCAAATCACCTATTGTTGCTCAAATCACATGCTGTTTTGCCCCCTGGAATCTTTGATAAAAGTGATCAATATTGCAATAAACGATGGAGACAAATTCAGTTATGGCGAATGTGTTCTGGAAGCGACGGATGCGGGAATACCTACCAATTTTGCAAGCAAGACAAAAATGGCAAACAGTGAAACGAAACCTTGCAAAGGATGATATCGTTCTGGTAGCAGATAAATCTTCATCAAGAAACTACTGGCCGTTAGGAAGAATTTTGGAAGTATATCCTGGGACAGATGGATTAGTTCGTTCTGTGAGAGTGAAGACCGTTGATGGAGAATTGGTAAGACCTATTGAGAAACTATGCCTATTGGAAGGACATGATGTTTGAAGCATTTTCACCCTGTATTTGGTAAGCTAGAAATAGTCAAGTTGAACTTTCCTGTTTGGCGCCGGGCATGAAGTGTGCACATGCAAAATACCTTTTGTCTTTTGTGGACTATTGAATTGAATTTTTGACTGTTGGACTTTGGACCCTAGATTGTCCCATGTATTGTGTAGTTTGTCAAGCTTTTCCTGCTTCGCGCAGAATCCCGTAGCTATAAAGTCTCTGCCAGCCCTTTCTTCGGTATTCACAATACACGTGACCTGAAGGAAAGATCATTATAGCAGCTGGCTGCAAGCAAAGTTCGTTGTTTGGTCATAGACCAAGGTCATAGACTATGGTTTGGTATGGCCTAAGTTTCTTGTGCTTTGTATAGGCCTTCCAGTCTCTAGATTGTGCAAAGACTTTGTGGCTACGAGGAACCATAGATTGTAAGTTATCGATTCATTTCTTATCATTGCAGCATAATTTATTTAATTTCTACGGTATTTTCAGTGACTCTCAGCCATGTTATGTTGTTCTCGATGTTTAGGCTAATAGGATCTCCAGAATTTTGCATATGGTTCGTTGATTCACTATTAATCTTTGCTCAGATACTTGTTATTACATTATTGCGATAATTTATCAAAGACGGTGTTTAAAGGACAGTATTATTTTTGTAGGCTAGACTTACATTAGGTTTGACTTATTTTTGTTTAATAGTGTACCATCGTCATTATCATCGTCATCATGGAAGGATAACCAATATATTTTTTAGATAGATTCGTCTCCCATTGCCTAAGGGGGTGGCTGCAGGTGTATTGGGTGTAGAGTGCAGCCGGAAGCTGTGTGGGGTGGGGCGGTTCTTTGCTGCGGGGCTGCCGTGATTCCCCGGTATGGTGTGGACTATGTGTCATTTGGGGGAGCCTGGCCGGTGGAGCTTGGTTTTTGCAGGAGTTGTTTTCGCAGCTCTTGTGGGAATCGGGTTCCACTTGCTGGGCTTTTTCCCAGAGCCGTAGCTAAGTAAATGCGGCACTGCTTTTTCCATTGGATTCTGGTCTGCATTGTTTTGGGGGGATGTTGATGGTTCTGTGGCTGGGAGTGGTTTTGCTCCGCATGGTTTTTGGTTGTGCTCTACTTTATAGCTGCCTTATAGCTGTCTATTCTTTTTCAAAATAACTCTTTCAAAAAAGTCAGTTTTATCTATATCTTTCACACAACCCATTCCTAAAAAGGTCAATTGTACCTTCCCCCTTTATTTGATGGCAGCAACAGCCTAGGACACTTGTGGAAGCTCCTGGAGTTTTGTTTTATTAATGTTAAGTTGTTAAGTAAACTTGGTACAGGTCTATCTCTACTTTACATATTCTAAAACTTTAGATTTTCTTGTTGTCTTTTATCTGTCTTTTTGATCAGCAGAAGATAGACCTTGGCCAAGTTGCATTAGAAGAGACTTTCGTACAGGCCAATTACGATAATACTATTATATTATTATATTACATTATCATCACATTATCGAGCAACCAGCACTCGTGTTATTAGCTTCTTTGTCCCACCCACTGTTTAATTCAACCCACTGTTTTATCCTCGATTAGTCTTAAAGGGGCCGTTGCACGTGCGCACCCGTGGGACACAGGGCAACAGTTTGCTGCGTTGCTTGGGCTAAGCAGCACAAATTCGCTCGAAAAAGTTCTGCATAAAAATCCAGTTGCATCGCCGCTACAGATATTCTACGAAATGAAAATCCTCGAGAAAATTGGAAAATAAGGATAACTTCGTGAAGAAACGCATTTATTTTCGAGGATGGAGCCTTCGCCTCGGAAAGGAAGGCGTAGAAAATTGTCATTTGTTGCTTCGAAGGAACGACGTATGACAACGAAAGTTAGCAGGCAAATCACAGGAAAATCTGGACGAATCTGAAAAATTATGGAGACGTGGAAAGAGATCAGAAACGAGGGCTGCTTTGTCGATGACAGTAGCTTTGCTGCATGTCTTCTTTTTTAAAATGGAACGCTGGAAGAGGTAGGCAGTTGCACTTCTTCCTTTACTTAGGCCACTCTCTGGCCAAGGCCGTAGGCCAAACACAGTAACGTACCAGTCGAGTCGTGTTAATCTTGCCACCTAAAATTGAGCCAGTGGAACTACCTTGCTCGACAATATTAACATTTAAATCACTGATAAACGATGTTGTTCCTTTGGCTAACAATTGTTGTGCATGAAATTTGTTGGCAATGTCGTAATAACATGTAGCAACACACTGCTGATGTGTGGTCAAGTTATACCTGGTAGGAGAATGGTGTTTATTACCTGTGCCTTTGGCAAATCATTTGTGGATGGAAACAGCTCAGAAGAAATTTTATGTGGTTCTCTAGTGTTTTGACACTACTCAAGTACCTTTTGAGTAGCATGATATAGTATACAAATCAAAATAAGTAAAACATGCTACTAAATGATTTCCCATTTTAGATTTTGCATAGTGTCTAAGTTGACATTTTCCCATTGCTGGAGTTTCTTTATTTTTCTATCATCTATCGATTTTTTGATGGTTTGAGTACTGAGTTTCTCATATTTATAAAGCTGCCACATGACTATGATTGGGATAAATGATACATCAGCTGAAATACATATACCAAAATGATGAAATGATATTGATATCACTGGTGTCTGCCAGAGAGGGTGACAGCTATCAGGGTGATATTCCATCAAGTCGCTTAAGAGGAAACATTACCTTGGTCAGAAGTGGTTTTTAAAACATTGCTTTATTGTATCTTTCTTCCATTCTAGATATAAAAATCACTTGACAACTGTTCAGCATTGATAATGGCTTCTATGATGACCTATATGCCTGTAAAAAGGACCTTTGAGGAGCTGTTATTCTGGTACAGGAACTGGTACAATGAATGATATCTGGTGCCCCCAATCTGGATAGAATCAACTAACGCTATTAACCATGGAGCTGTCTCTTAGGACAATGGGCGAAAAATTATCTTATGAATCAAGAAATTTTTGTACAGCTGGAGATGACACATGGTTGTATGCTGGAAATAATGAACAAGCTAAGCTAAAACATATTTGTTTTGGAAGGTTGTTTTTATTGTTGTGCTTAAATTCTGATTCTATACCATGCAAGGTCATTATATTTTGCATAAATGGGATGCTTTATTTGTCTGTGTTCTGTGGGAGTGCCCATTATCTGTATGTTGCTTAGGCCTTTCCTCACTGAAGGTCTTAGTAAGGAGAATATCCTATCAATCTTTTGATAATGGCCACAACTTGCTGTAACGAATTCATTTTATATGCAATGATGCCTTTCCCTCCTGTCCACAATCACATTCCTTTGCTGAAGACCCTCTCATCTCATTACATTTACAATGTTGATTTTACTTGGTAATACTGTAATGGAATGGGGATTGGGAGAAGAGTAATTTGAAATTTCCTCTGTAAAACAGTGTCACAAGTGTTTTGGCCATTTGATTATTGGTTCAGCTTTTGAATATTGACCAATTCTGCAAAAGTGAATGCCCTAGTTACAATAGCAATAACAATTTCATGGCAATGCCACCTTTGTGATACACTAATTTTTGTCAGAAACTGGCTAAGGCAAAAGAAACCATTGCTTAGTAAGTCCAAAGGCAAGAACCAGTACTACCTTGCTTGAAAACTCAAGCTTTTTTCAGGGCATCAGTTTCCCAGGTCATC
Source organism: Aurelia sp. 4 Dawson et al 2005 (assembly GCA_964019985.1). Lineage (NCBI taxonomy): Eukaryota > Metazoa > Cnidaria > Scyphozoa > Semaeostomeae > Ulmaridae > Aurelia > Aurelia sp. 4 Dawson et al 2005. The sequence goes on from OZ026509.1 coordinate 7,298,818, forward strand.
TGAAACATGTTTTTATGGAAACTTTTTACTCTGGTTATGAGTCTGAAGCTTGTACTTCTGGTTTTAGAACCTTGTAAGCAACTTTGAAATCTTTCTGAAAATTGATTCATTTTACAGTACACTCACTGCAGTGAAAATATAACTTACTCGTGAAACTTTGGTTGCTGGTGCCTTAATATTTAAGAGGCTAATCATCAGCCCTGGACCAACTTTTCTTTGAAGAAATTGTGGGCGGTTGTAAATTTGTAGGTTGGGCAAAACTGGTTAAGAAATAGAAACAAACGACGATTTTTTGTAGTCTATGTTGGCCCTAACTTGCGCGTTTCTCGCAACCAGAGCACCGTTCCTCGAAGCAATATGATATAACCAATGGAAAAGAATCACCAGAGAATAAAAGAAAGCAAAATACATTCATTTTAATGTTTTAACTTTTTAAATAAACATTCTAAGCCTGTTACAACATTTACTGGCTTATCTCCACAGCTACGCCGCTTCCAGGAATTTTACATTTGGGTCATGGCGTTCGAGAAGTGTTTGCACTCGTCAGTATAATGTTTGCATTGAAAAAGATATGGCACGCATGCTCCGTCTACTATGAAAACAAAAACCCGCAGTAGAGCCTACACGCGTTATCGGTGCTACGGCCCCTTTAATCGGGTTTCGAGCAACGCTCTGTAATCGGAGTTTAAATATTAATCGCGGATTGAGCATATTATTCTCAGATTAGCCCTAATCAGAGTTTTGAACAACTGGGCCCTGATCACCAAATGGTTAGGAGAAGCTTGGGAGAAATTTGGCAAAGAGTACCCTGACTTTAGAAGGAAACTATTTTTAAAAACTGGTCTACCAGTGACGGCTGATAAAACTGATGATGAATTTATTAGACCAGAGGGATTTGATGACTATCATATTTAAAAACAGGAGTAAGAACTGAGTAAACACTGCTGCACATCACTGAGATTTAAGATTATCAACAAAAAAAGTTCACCAAATGTGTATGCTGATGCAGCAGCTGCATGGATTTATGCATTTGAGAATGACCTCATCACAAATTGTTCAGCCATGATGAAGTATAATGTATATTTGGGATCCTCCTATAAGAAACCTTTCTGCAATCAGTATAAGGGCACAATTTCTAAAAAAATCAGCCTGAGGTTTCTCATCAAGTGGTTTCTATTTTGCGGGTGGTGAGAAGGACAAATGTGACATACCATAACTGTTTGTGGACATTCAGGAAGCCGTGGAATCTTCAGGCACTTTCTAGAAGTTTAGCATTACTTTCCTGTGGTTTCTTGAACATTGAAGCTGCATCACAATGAATCAGGACTGTAGAATGTATTTTGCTCATCACAAAGGTTCCAGACTAGACTCGATTACATGTCGTAGTTTCGCTTTTCGCCTGAACTGATATCGCTACAACTACGACTCATTCCCATACGCTTGCAGAAACGGTAAAGCTTCGTACTGATTCTATTTGAAACCTTTCCGCTGCTCCACAAAAATTTCGAGTGAGCAGTTTTGGAGTCTCTAGCATCACTATTGTGTACATTCGAACACTCTACAAAATGTATCAATCTGTCGTTCGATTAGCATTCTTTTTTAGAATGTAGCTGTGGGCCTAAATCATCCGCTACATTTTCCTCAAAACCACTGGGTCTAAAATGCCTTAAAAATCAGTTTTCTAGAACTGCTGTACCATCAAATTAGGTATCAGTACTTCGGTAAAGGATCATTCTTGCCACAAAAGCAAAAACCGCCTTGCTCTAAGCCACATGCTGATCGGTAGGCGACGGGGCGACAGAATCCTGTCGCGGATTGAAATTTTTTGCCTTTCTCACAGCTCTAGCTATGTCCATAAGGCCCTCAGTGGAGCAATAACAACAATATCAATTCAATGAGATGAGTGTAACTTGAGGGTCCTTATGGTAGTGAGGCTAGTTCCAGACTAGGTCTATATCCTTCTGGAACTGTCTGCGCCTCGTAATGATGTAGTGTTAGCCTCGTTTTGTTAGAATTTTTTCTAGATTTTCCTGTACATTCGCTTGTTTCGACTTTTGGAATTATTCCTAAATAGTATTTTTGCTGTGTAATGATGATGCTGATAGTTCTAGAACAGTTTGATTTACTATAAAAAGACGTTAAAGGGTTTGTGCAAGGTTAAAAGCTTGCATTTGCACCGAGCAGAAATTCTAAAAATATCTCATTTAAATCGAACTTGCACACAGAGTCAACAAAGGATAGTGTCACAATAAGATATTTATCTCGCCACAAAACAATGCCGTGTCGGAGTAAGTTCTTTGTTCTATTTATAGAGGAGCCTATTTACCATTGCACATTAGCTTTAAAGACCCTGTGCTAACCAGCAGCCTCTGCACAAAAGAGGAATAAACAACATTGTACCAATGAACTATGAATGCATTGTACAAGGTGACACGTGCAAGGAATGTATATTGGAATGACTCCTTTGAAATTGGAGAAAGTGAAATATCGAATTGCCCTTACGTCATTGTTGCGAACGCGCACAATGCATGGTGGGATTTGTAGTCACGCTCGTTTGGTTTGTTGTTGTTTTGAATGGGAAGTTGAATGCGAAGACGTACACAGCTCAGTAACGCCAGCCAAAACATCGAAATAATATGGAAAATGAACAGGAAAATCAAACGAATTCAATAGAAGACCAATACCCTAGTTTTTTTCAAAACTCCAGCACGGGCATTGGTTTCTCTGAGGCGGCTGCGAGTGCAGGGCATCGACGAATGGCGGTGGATCCGGTGGTCACCTAAAGTGCGGAAAATGGGCCTGGGACAAGCCGGGGAGGAAGAGGAGGGTTCACTTGCTGTATTCCAAAATGCTTTAATAATAGTAAGAAGCAGGACCGTCGAGAGCCAGCTCGGGCCCTGAAGTGATCTATGAGGACGGGTCCTAGGGGGTTTGGGGGCGTAGCCCCCAAGGAATTTTTGTGCGACCACGCCCCTAAGTCTCCCGGAAGATGAGAGAAACGCCCCTTTTATGACTAATTATCCTAAAAATATTGCTTAAACATTCCGCGTAAAGGCAATACAAAAAATTATATTTATGAATCAAGGACATCGTTTTATGCTAGTACATAATGCCTTGTTCGTGCCGGAGGGAACGAGCGACTCAAAGGCCGAAAAGATTGAATGTGAACGGAAACTCAACGACCCTACGATACCAACGACTGACTCGCTGGGATAGAACCAGTTTCGATAGATTAGAAATATCAATACGAAGGATTGGTTGCTGACATTAAAACTCATCAAAGTAGACAGCTCTATGAGGAACTGGGTTGGGAGACCTTATATCACAGAAGATGGTACCGTAGATTGACTCATTTCTTTTGTTTAAAAAGGTCCAAATCGCCTGAATATCTCTTCAATGAAATACCACAAGAGCGTCAATTAACGTACAATTTGCGAAATCCAAGTGCATATGAGCAGCCAGCGGCAAGGACAGTTCGTTTTTCCAATACTTATTTTCGAAACACGCTGTTCGAATGGAATTCACTTGACAGCGAGATCCAGAATGCTACTACAATCGCGCAGTTTAAAAAGAAATTGCACTCAATCATTCGACCAGTTAAAATTCTACACATCGCGTATCTGATATCCCAGGTATAAGATTATTAACTAGGCTCCGTCTTCAGTTTAGTGCCTTGAATGTAGATAAGAGTTCATCTATTTCATCGTTAAAGTAACTTTGCTCAAACACCAACGAACGGAATGATGGACGACTACAAACGAGATGAAATGGCAACAACAACAACAACAGATAGAGCCGGGCTAGTCCCAGTCCTCACGATCTCCTACGCAGTTCTCTACCTCCCCCCAAGTCTTTGGTGTCCTTTTACTATACTGTTTGTTGAAGGGCAGTAAAGACTGATAAAACGACAAAATAACTGAGTCTATAAAATAGAACGTTCTTTAGGTCTGATGATTACTGTTCCAGGAGGCCTTGTTTGTTGTGGTCCCTTAGTCTCCGCAGGGCCAGTGGGACTTTCTTTTCTGGACGGCGCATAACAGGACTAGCTGTAGGTCTGACGGGTGACCCGGATGGGCTGGCTGGTTGTGTAAGTCTTGTTTCTGTGTCGGATGGTGAATCAGGGACAGTCTTGTGGAGTTCCCCACGAACTGGTGTGTTAACGGCTGGTGTGCTGGGGTGGCAGACTTGCGGTGTTCCCTGCTGGCATGCTGGGGTTGCAGGCTCAGGGGCACTTGAAGGCTGGCACGCTTGCAATGGTAGGTCATTGGCCTGCTTTGCTGGGGTTGAGGGCTCTGGTGCATTTAGGGGATGGTGGGTTTTAAGTGGGAAGCTTGGCTTTGGGGATGGGATGGGGCAAGGTTTGCATGTATATTTGAGGTCATCACTCAGTAGGCGCCGTGGTGGTGTTTTCTGAACTGGGGTGTATCTCCGCAGGAATTTCCGGTTTCGGATTGTGATCCGTCCAGAGCCATCCACCCGTGTGACATACTGGTCAAACTGTCGTACCTCTATAACAACTCCTGTCTTGTCCCACCGAGTGGGGTGTGATCCAGTCTGGTTCTGGATCCTCACATGGTCTCCCACTACCAGAGGTGGAAGCCTTTTTGTGTGCTCGGCCCACCTTTCAGATGCTTGCATATGCCTGTTTCTCAGAGCTTTTTCTCTCAAATCGAGTGTGTCTTGCCAAGTTGGATGAGGGATATAGCGCCCGGGGAGTATGGGGATGAAATCCTTGATGGGTCTACCAAAGACGCATTGAGCGGGAGACAACTTGGTGCCGGGGTCAGGGGTGTTTCGGTACTGCAATACGGCTTGTTGGAATGCATTGGTGTTGAGGTCGCCATGTGGGTCTGTGTTGTTCGTGATCAGCCGTTTGACCGTTTTCACACCAATCTCGGCCCTGCAGTTTGAATGTGGGAAGGCAACGGAGGAGAGTCTATGGTGGACTCCCCAATCTTTCAGGAATTGTTGAGTGGAGTGCGCAATGAACTCTGGTCCTCCATCTGTGGCGCACTCATCAGGGATGCCATATGTCGCGAAGGTGCGCCTTAAACATTCAATCAAGCCAGCAGAACCATCACGTGCCCTTTCGATAATTGGCCAATTGGAATATCTGTCTACTGCTACGAGGTAGTTAACCCCTTTGTAGTGGAAATAATCAGCACAGATACATTGGAAAGGATATGCTGGTAACGTGGGGGGGTACGGTGGAGCACTTGGCTGGGAGGGGGTCATGCGGTTGCAGTGAGAGCAGCGCTCACGTAGTGCTGTGATGGCAGGTGTGATGCCTGGCCAGAAGACGGTGGATTCTGCTCTTGCAGTCATTGATGTCACCCCTTGGTGGGCAGAATGTAACGTGGTCAATATCGCTTCTCTGAGGGAAGGGGGGATCACGATGCGATCTTTGTAGAGAATGACACCATCAAGAGTGTGCAGGTGATGGCGAAATCTGTGATATTCCTGAAGAGCAGGTGGGAGCTGGTGCTGAAACTCTGGGAATCCTGATTCAATTATGGTAGTCAAATTGAGCAAGTCTGGGTCGCTGGTGGTTGCTAGCTTGACACGCTCCCAAGTGACAGCAATGGTGCTGAGGATGGATGAAGCTGCAGATACCAGTTCATCATCAATGCTGAAGGAACAGGAATCTTGTGGCGACTCTTTGGTGCGGATACTTGTCAGGAAAGGATGTCCGATTAGGCTCCCTGGGCACAAGTGGGTTGAGTTATCTATGGCCGCAATGTCGTCAGGAAGAGTTAGAGGGTTGGGGTGTGTGGGGCCTGTTGGGTGCCGTGAGATGGCGTCAGCAGCCTTGTGTCGTACACCAGGGATGTGTACCATACGGAACCTGTACCGAAGTGTCTTTTCCTTGAGGTTTCTGAGGCGGCCGTTGGATATTTCATCCAGGGATCGATCACCAAAAACCTTTAAGAGGGGCTTGTGGTCAACTGCAATGATCAGGTTATCGCAGCCAAGTACGAAGAAGCGTGCCTTGTCTAGGGCGTTAGCAACTGCTAAAGCTTCACCTTCAATGGGGGCATAGCGTGACTCAGCTGCGTGGGTAAATCGACTGCCAACAAGAGTCACTTTCCAGCCACTACGGCAGCAGAAGGGATCTGTGGAGGGGCATCGGCAGTGCTTCTGGAACAGCCAGTAACCGATTCCGGTTTTAGACCAGTCAGTGGCCAGGCATGTGGGCTTGGATTTGTCAAAGATGCGTACTCCGTCTTCAATTTCACTAATGATCACGGATTTGGATTCATCAAATAGCCGCTGTAGTTCACTGTTCCATAAGAATTGGGTCCCCGGTTTCAGTGACTCACGGAATGGCAGCATGCGTTCAGTTGCTGCAAAAGCGTATGATACCTGGTTGATCAGGCCAAACCAGGAGCGCATGTCCGTTATGTTGCTTGGAGTAGGGAAATGGCGGATGGCGTCGAGATATTTTTTGCACGGGCGCACGCTGTCACCGGTGATCTCAAATCCTGCAAACTCAACTGTGTCGGCTGCGAAGACAAACTTGGTTGGGTTTAGTGTGATGCCATGTCTCCCACAAATGTCAAGCCAGTTAACTGCTTGGTGGAAGCTGCTGCTGATGTCGTCTGCCCACAACAGGGTATCATCAATACATTTGGTTTTGTTTGGGATATGGGAGACAATCTCGTCAAATCTTCGGGAGTAGCCATCACCTGATGCAATGTATCCCTGGGGGGCTGTATTGTAGCGGTACCGTCCCCAAGGAGTGATGAATGTGGTGAGGTGGCGATCATCTTCATGCAGGGGAACGCTGTGGTATCCGTTCCAGCAATCAAACACTGTCTTCTTTTTATTGTGGGGTACTGAGCGTGCTTGGTGAAATGGGCTCTGCGTGTGGTGGGTCTCGCGTGTAGCATGGAGGTTGAGGGACTGGAAGTCTACTGTGCGGCGTGGTTTGCCATTCTTCTTTGGGCACACAACCATCCGATGACACCATGTTACTGGTTCTCCCACTGGCACAGGCTCCAGGACACCGAGAGCTACGTCTTGATCAAGGCCGGCCTTTACCTCCTCTTGCCAGTGGAGTGGCACCGGGATGGGTGTGTGGTGGGCCACTGGTTCAGCATCTGGGTTCACCATGAGTCGCATTGGCACGCCATCCATGAGGGGAAGCTGCTGGTGCTCACATGTATTGAATGTACTGGACTTGTAATAGTCAAGGAGCCATTCTTGCAAGCGTTCCCGGTTGGCCTCTATTGCTGGGAATGGAGGTGCAGATGGTTTGGGTGGTGGTTGCTGGCGTGGGGGGCAATCGCAAAGTTTGGGTTGTTGGCCGGTACGGTCTATGGGTCCAGTTAATGTGGTAACTGTGCCATTAGACTGAGAGACAAGCACTTCTCCTACAGTGGGGAATCGCTCCGAGATTATTCCCAGATCCTTGCATGTTTCCCGGCTTAGAAACAGGCGGTCTGAATCGTTGGTGACATATACAATCTGCCTTGTCTCAAGGTTCAGGCCGGGTTCAGCTGTGCCTGTAAATCGTAAGATGATGGCACCAAGGATCCTGATGCCGCTGTTGTTTGCTGCGTGCATACGTGTGGTGACCGGGATGAGGTCTTCTTCACGTAAGCCAAGGCGACGTATGATGCTCAAGCTTGCAAGGCAACTTTGGCAGCCTGTGTCTGCCATCGCGGATAGCTCCGTGGACTTGGGTGTGTTGGTAACAGGCTTATATCCTAGGGCCACGTAATCTTGGGGATGGAGGGATACTTTTAGTGAAATGAATGGCTGCGGCTGGGATGCGCGTCGAATCCAGCAATCACTCAGGTTACTGTACAGGTGATGGTCCAGGGAGATGCTGTGGATAGCCTGGTCTTGATCGGTTGCACTGCACAGGGCATCGAAGATGGCACTTTCCGCTTGCCTGCCTGCGCCGACATGGGGTGGGGGTCTTCGGCGAATGGGCTTGTCTTTACTCTGACATGCAGTCTCAACATGGTTTGACCGACCACAAAGTTGGCAGGTGGCACCAAAAGCAGAGCACTCTTTTTTTCGGAGTGTGGGTGAAGCTTTGTGGCCATGGCCTAATTTTCCACAGTAATAGCAGGCCTCATTGGGTTTGTCGGTAGGCTTTCGGTCTGCAGTCTGTTTTCTGCGATACTGGCTGCGGACTGCTTCAGCACCTTGGGTTTGGAGAAGGCGTCCGGCAGACCTTTTACCGGATTCTTTGGCCTCAACGAACTGTAGGACCTCTTCCATGCTCATATCCTGGTTTCTCTCACCAAGGAGGTCAAGCTGGATCTCCTCATCTGCTAAGCCACGGGTGACAACGTCACGAAGTACATTCTCAGTGTAATTGACTTCTGTATCGCACCCTGGACAAGATACAACAAATTTACATACGCCAGCTTGGCCGCGGAGGCGGGCACTGAAGCTTCTGATGGTCTCATCCCTATCTTGTCTCATGTTGTGGAGTTGGACCCTAGCTACCATAGCATTTTCCTCTCTAACGGCCAGCTTTTTTATCGCTTCAAGAACCTCTTCAGCAGATTTATTTGTCAAGCTGCCGCCGGCATTACGTGTTAGGTCTTTTCTGAGCTGTTCGTCACAGCACTCGAGGAGTTGAATTACTTTGTCTTTACCTTCTACTTTGGTTGCCTCTGCGTAGTCCTGCCATCGAGTGATGAAGTATGACCATTCCTCGCTTGTTCCTGCACTAGAAATAGTTGGTCGTCGGACCTTCTCCACCCTGGCTGCTGAATTGTGGCTGGCCTGGGCTGGGGGAGTCGAGTGGAATCCCTTGGAGTGGACTGTTAGGAGGACTGCTGCAAGGTCATCTGTAACGTCTGCTGTCTCATATTCACAAGCAGGAAATGGGCAATTATGTTTTGGCATGTTTGTTGAGGTGATGAAGGATCGGTATTATGGTCTGGGATGATGTTGACTCGTGGGAGATTTCAGCAGGGTCCAAAAACGGCAGCTTCGGAAAATCCAAGATGGCCGCCGTTACGATTTGTCTCCGTTTCTCACCGTCCAATGCCAGTTTCTTCTGTGTTACAGCTTTATTTTCTTCTAAGGAAGTCACTCGATGTTGTCTTGAGGTGTTTAGTCGTCCATCATAGATAAGAGTTCATCTATTTCATCGTTAAAGTAACTTTGCTCAAACACCAACGAACGGAATGATGGACGACTACAAACGAGATGAAATGGCAACAACAACAACAACAGATAGAGCCGGGCTAGTCCCAGTCCTCACGATCTCCTACGCAGTTCTCTAGAATGAGCATCGTTTTAGACATGCCTTTGACTGTCTTTCTCCAGTCTGTAATTGTGGTTTAGTCATTGAGGATAACAAACATTTCCTCCTGCACATGCCCACAGTATTACACCTTTCGTTTGGATCTCTTTGGCCAGCTCTCTGACATCTCAGGAATCGATCTCACTCGCCTCGATGCTAGATCCCAGAGTAATATTCTTCTATATGGAAGCCCCCGTTGCAGTGTGATAGAAAATAGCATTATTCTCGAGTCTACAATATCCTACATTAAAGATACGGGCCAGTTTGATTAGGGATAGATTATCCTAAAGAGCAGCAGCTTTTACTTTTCTTTTTACTTTTCTTTCTTAGATGTCTGTCTCAAGATAGATGCTGGAGGAGTCTGCGGGGATTTTTTTTGACAATAAATCTTTCATTTACTTATCCTTAGTTCCGTAGAAACTCCTGGCATCTATCTTGAGATACACTTGTTGACACTATTTTGTTTGGTATCCTTTTTAGTTATTTTTCTTCCCTTTTTTCCTGGAAAATGTAACTATTTGAGCATTGTAAGTACCTTTCATAGCCAGAACTCGGTGACCTTGTGTCTTTTTTGGCTATGGATGGTACATTATTATTTATTATTATTATTAACTATTTATTTAAAGTAGGCATATACATAAGTAGCAATAGAAAAGCTAATTCAAGCCTACTACAAACTAAAATTTTTTAAAAAGCAAAGAAAAAAAAACATCTATAATTCAGAATAAATAGCTATGAATATACATATGTACAGATTTTACAATGTTTTTACAGAATTTAAAATGTTTTAAAATTTTCGATGCAACATTTATCCAATCAAGAACCCAACCTGAGCCACGAAAGGTCTACACAGTCTACAGTTGCATTCCTCTCCTTTCCAGGTTTTTATTTTCTTTTTAAAGCTGGAGAGGGTATCTGATTGTTTCATGTCATTGGGAAGAGCCTGCCATAATCTACACCCCAGAAACGATACCGTCTCTAGGCCATAACACGTAGTACGTGCTTGTGGCAGCAGTAGATTATGGCAGCTTCTTAACCCATAAGGACTGTGTTTTTCGACAAAGATCTCCTTCATGAAACTAGGATTAAGCTCCCATTTTGTTTTATAAATTTCAGTCATTAACAACTGTAAATTCCTAATGTGGATTGGGACAGCATTGTCTCTGAGTAACACTGTATCAAAATCTGATCTCATATCTTTGTAAGTTATCCGCAATGCCCGTTCGTGAATACGATTAATTTTATTGTTCAGTGTTCTATCGCAGAACATCCAAACAAGCGGACAGTAGTTGAACTGGGATAGGATAAATGCTTTCATTACTCGCCTTAGTTGTTCAGTTTCAAGAAAGTGAGAAATTCTTGAGAGAGCATGTAGCTTTTGACCAGCTTTTTTGCAAATAGATCTTACTTGCTGTTTAAAGCATAATTTTTTGTCAAAAATCACTCCAAGCAACTTTTCTTCCGTGCTCTCTTTTATGGTTACCCTTCCGATATTTAAAGAAATTTCATTACTTTTATCCCCAAATACCATTAGGTGGCATTTGTCTTCATTCAACTTCATGCAGTTGTTTGGAAACCAGCTTGCAATTTTAAGGGCATCACTTTCTAATGTTTTAACGACACTTTCGACATTACTATCGCAAGCATATATAGTTGTGTCATCTGCATAGTTACATATTTCAGCATCTTTCACAAACATGAAGAGATCATTGAGGTATATGTTAAACAGAAGAGGTCCCAAGACCGAACCCTGCGGTACACCTATCGTTGTTTCTCTCCATGTGCTGAAGGACCCATTCATCTTTACCCTCTGCTTCCTCTCATTGAGATAGCTATGGATCAACCACAATGCACTTATACTGAAACCGTAAGCACTTAATTTTGCAATCAAAAGCTCATGATTTAAGCAATCAAAAGCCTTCGAGAGATCCATGAGTAGTGCTCCAGCAAGACCCCCTTTATCTAAGGTCTTTTTGCAGGTTTATATGAGTCGTACAAGTGCATGTTGGGTTCCATAGCCCTCTCGGAATCCACAAAGAAGAGGAGACAGGAAGCTAAGGGCATGAGATTTTATTTGACTCTCCAGAACTCTCTCGTAAATTTTGGACACAGACGAAAAACCGTTATAGGTCTATAATTTTTCTTGAGGAAAGCATCGAGACTTTTGAAAAGAGACGAGATCTCACCAGCTTTCAAGCACTCTGATAAATTAGAATTGAAAAGTTGTTGGATGAGGACAGCAAAAATGTCTGTATTTTGCTTGAGGATCTTGGCAGGAATGCTGTTTAAAGGAGATGCCTTCTTTGAGTTCAGTTTTTGAATCTGTAAAAGTATCTCATTAACAGTCACTGGCTTGAATTCAAATTGGTTCAGTTCGCAGCGTCCTTTGATCATTTTAATGCTGGGATGATTTTCATATTTTTCATAGCTTTTTCTACTGGATCATTTATACCATTTGTAGGTGACAGAAGTGTCTGGTCTTCGGAAATTCCTAAACTCTCTGTTATATTTGTGAAGTAATGATTAAAAATTTCTGCAATCTTTAAGTCCTCAGTTATCATGTTTCCATCTTCTATCAGAGTTATAGATGAAGTTGTTCGTACTTCATTTGAAAAAACCGGTTTGACAATCTTCCAAAATTTACGATTATCTGTAAGGTCTCCAAGGTCAAGGTTCCTATAGTAATCAGATTTCGTCTTGCGCAGGAGCTTCACGCAAAAATTTCTTTGCTTTTTGAACGCTTTAAGGTTCTCTTCCGTTCTACTCTTGATGTATTTATTGCGTAGTCTTTTGCGATGCATCATCGCTTTTCGCAGGGCCTTCGCATACAATACATTAGTTGTATTAAAAAAATTGTGTTAGGTTTTTATAATGGATCAAAAAAAGTAGACAGTTCTTGCAAATACCCTTTTAAAGCAGATGAATTGCCATAAAAATGGACTGCAGAGATGTATAGCAATAACAAATTTTTTGTCACAGAATATTTACGGGCCCCTTCGGGGCCCGGGCTCTGGACCTTTTGCTCCCTCTACCCCCCTTCTCGATGGTCCTGGTAAGAAGCACACACACCTCGCACTTTATGCTTTTCCAAATGGGAACAGCAAAGAAAAGAAAGATCTCAGCTGATCTCAGGAAACGCTGGATCCATTTGATCCACAGGAAGAACTTTAACTCAACCAATGGACACAGAGTATGTTCCGAACACTTCAAAGGAGGGAGGAGAACGTATATGAACAACGTTCCTACTATCACACCTAAAACTGAAAACATTGTGAAACCAGAGCCTAGGCCTACTGTCAGAGCCAGGAACCCTGATGTTCTTAGTGAAACTAATGTAAATAGTGACACTTCTGCTACAAGCACTGAAATAATGGAGGTAGACAATGAATATTTCCCAAGTGATGATGAAACAGCTCAGGAGGATTTTGTACTCCAAAGTAAGAAAAGTTATAAACCCCCTTGCAGTTACATTTTGCATACTTGACATTACCAGTAGTCTGATCAAGATGGGAGTACACATTTTAAAATGTGTTTTTCATAGAAGCGTGCACGCGTGACTTCAATAAAAAGAGTAGACACTGTCCTTAACATTTGGCCTTACTAGGATGGAGCGGACAAACCCTTCCTTCTACAAATGATATCCTACGCGTTTATTGTGAAATGCTTGTGGTGCTGAAATCCTTTTTGGCAATATTGAGCCACCAATAAGCTTTCGTCGATCTGCTCACTGATAACATTGGGTTGGAACTCAAGCGACTTCACCCAGCCATCGTAGTGGTTTGATATGTCCTCGCTGAGGAGGTCCAAGTGCATCTGGAGTTGCCCGTGACCCTCAACTGCTTCAGAGAAACCAGTGCCCGTGTTGGAGTTTTGAAAAAAACTAGGGAATTGGTTTTCGGTTGAATTTATTTGATTTTCTTGTTTATTCTCCATATCATTTTGATGTTTTTATTGGCGTTACTGAACTGTGCATGTCTTCGCATTCAACTTCCCGTTCAAAACCACAACAAACCAAACGAGCGTGACTACAAATCCCACCATGCTTTGCGCGCGTTCGTAACAATGACGTAATAGGGAGTAAGGGCAATTTGGACTCTACGGCTTTGTCTAAGTTAACAGGATATTCATTCGAAAAAGTTGCTGTGGTGATTTGTTTTATCATCAAAATGAAAAGCATCTGCTCATGCATGCATCAAACAGGAAGCACGGCATTGAAATCAAGTCAGCATGTGGTATTGGAATTCCTAAATTAGCTCACAAGATATCGGGATTCCTTTGTTTTATGGGGGACTTGGAATTATTCACAAAGATCTGTGGGATTTTTAGGGCTAGTTGACAACCACAAAGGTCCATGGTTTGCACAGGGTCTTTAATTGTGCATGTTATTTAGATCGTAATTTTATTCAGCCATGTCGGGCAATAGAATATAGTAAAATCGTTTTCGAAATAGAAGATTAAATTTTTCGGAGAATCTCTGGTTTCTGGTTTCGGAGAATCTCTGTTATGTAATCGTCTCTATTTACGCTCAAAACCAGCGGGTTCTTACTGTATCTGCAATTTGAGGATCAACTGCAATTTTCTTTTCTTGAATTGCAATTGGAAAGATGATTCTAGGTGGAATTTTCAATCGAAATTAGGATATCCTCGAGCACTCAGGCTACTAATTACACACTCGGGCTTCAGATTATGTAGCTGGCCTTTGCTGCTTACTATTCGCTTTTCCTATGAGTCGTATGAGCAAAAGAAGAAGCGAAAGACACTTACCCCGAATGCGCTCAAAGCTTTGTCAAGTTCGATCAATCCTTTATCAAACAGCACAACTAATATGTCTGAGAAAGCTGGGAAGAAATGTCTCTTCAGCAACTAAAAATGAACAAACGAAATTATCAACAGCAGTTTTCATTTTTCATTAACTAAAGCAAGCAGAAAATGTTGGTATTCTTTGTTGACTTAAATCATGTCAAGATGCCATTTATCAGCTAAAGGATAAAATCGATTTTTTCTATTTGACATTTAAAAACAACGTTGCTACAAGTGTCTCAGAAATGCACCTTATACCTGTCCTCTTCCTTTTATCTACTATTCTCACTATGTATGTTGTAATTTTTTAGTTGGCCTAAATTAGCTTTTTATCATAGCTATCGTATGTACTAGCCAACCTTTAAAGAAATTGATAATAATGATAATGCTTATTCTCGGCGGATTTGAAAGAATCACGACGCCCATCTTCAGCAAAAATAAGGGGACTGCTACCCCCTGCCTCCCCCTCGCTACACTATTGCGTGTTTGTGAACTTCGTCAGATCGTTTTTTTGGGTCCTTCCGTGAAATTTCATGGGGTTTACCGGGATAATTTGAGATTTCAATAAGGTTTTCTGATTTTACTTATTTCACGATCGTCATTCGCATGATAAGTACTTTACGGGAAGATACTTTCGCAAGATGGACAAATTTTTAAAATCAACTTTGGCAAACCGGGTTTCTCATAAGATTTTTGTAATGTCTGAAATGTTCCTCGACTCTTCAATTACTCTTCCAAATCTTCCATAAATATGCTTGCGTGTAGTATAACTCAAAAGGGTTTTTGTTAAAACAGCACTATTTCATTGTATAAACATTTGACACTACGTTTGAGAATACTTCATAGAATTAAATTTCACGTGTTTCACATTTTAGGAAATTCGCAAAATTAAGGCCCCGTTTACACAGGATCGGATCCAAATGGGATCGGATCAATTTAGATCCGATCCACTTTTTGAGCGGCGTTTACACGGGTTCGGATCCAGAACTGTTCGCGTTTACACGGGATCGGATCCATTTGGATTTTATGGATTCTCAGCAGCGCTCTAGTAAACCTTTTCTCCTATTTTAATCAGATCCATTGAAGTTTTTCACTCTAATAGACTCTGTCTCATCTCTGATTCCCCTCTTTGAAATTTCAACAAAGGATTTTCAGTTTAATCGTGTCACTTCCTATCCGTACCAGTTTGGATCCGATCCCACCCGTTTACACGAAACCCTTTTGGGATCGGATCCAAACGGGATCACCTTCGAAAGTGATCCCGTTTGGGTACGGATAGCAGATCCAAATGGGTTCGGATCCGTCGAGTCCCGTGTAAATGCAAGGCCTATCCGTTACACTTTGGGTACGGATCCATTTGGATCCGATCCCGTGTAAACGGGGCCTAAATCTTGATTCTGCAAAATAAAATTGCGCAATTTTTTTTTGGGCAGAACCCGAAAACAGGTACCCTACGGGGATGTGCGAAGAATTCTGGTGCATGTAGTGTTGGGCCGAGAATGGATGTTCCTGCGTCGTCAAATAGGACATTGCTTGTTGCTAATGTGGCCTGCATTCTTTAAATCATCGAAAATGAAGAGGAAGAAGTCTGAAACGTGGAAACCATGAATCTGAGTAATGGGTGTGGGTCAGTTGTTGTCTATAGATTAAATTCTTCGACAAAAGGTAAGCTCATTACTTCTAGCTATCATGTACACTATCAAGATGCGAAGCAATCATTTGTTTAAAATATTTGCTCTTGTTGCAGCTAGTCACTGACTGCATTGTATGGCGATCATTATGCATTGGTGAATCTAAGACAAAGGTCTTCAAGTCCCTGAATGAGCTAGCTCCACAATACTTGTGTGTCCTTTTCACCCGAAATTCGTCCTGCTCATCACGACCTGAGGCTACCGATGAAAAAGTCAGCAAATGGCCAGAGATGTTTCCCTTATAAAGGTGCAAAACTATGGAATAGCCTGTCCGCCGAGTCAAAGCAGGCAACCTCTCTGTATAGTTTCAAGAAAAAAATATAGAAACTGTTTTCCTTCGTTTTTATTGTAAATTTTAAACATTATTGCAATTAGGTTTTGGATATGGTAAATAAGGCATTTTAGTTTAATTCAATTAATAGCTCTTTACTTTTCATCTTAGATTGTAATCAATGTTTTTATCGGAGGGGACCTTGAAAATCAACTTGTTGAAGGACAACCCTCCTTAAAAGAATCAAATATGAAAGATACGAAATGTGAAATTGGGGGGCGGGGGTTAACTTTATACCCCAAAATATCGGTTTTAGTAAACATGTAATTTCCATAGAATACTTGATTCTAACACGCTTAAAGATGATCTGAAGCGAAAATGTTTATTGACGCAAATGGATAGCACTTTTGAATGATAAGGAATGTCGTTTATCACTTTGTAATACCTTGTTTCATTTTCGAATTATACACTATTTTGTATGATTGGCTGATGACGTCATTTTGTTTGCAAAAAGTAATGAAAAAGTACGAGGCTGGCTATGTTTCCTAAAGGAAATTGACTCTCCAAGAACATTTCTTAAATTGGAATGCCTTTCTAAACATCATATCAGTCCATGAAAAAATTTCTATTACATTTATTCAGCTCAACTTAAATGTCTCCGACAACTGAAACCTTTCAATGCTTCTCTTTTAGAGGTGCTAAATCTTGGAATGACCTCTAAGCTGAACGTAAAAAAACATCCACTATTTACAAATTCAAAAACCTTGACAATCAAAAGGTGTATATATGGATTTTGATTTCTTTTTATTGTAAATATTTATTTTAGATCATAGGGTTTTTATTAGTATTTTATGAAATTGTAATTAGGTTAATTTACTCTTTTTTCCCATTATACTTTAATTTGTAAGTTTTAGAGTGGAGGGCCCCTTGTAAATCATCACTGTTATTGATGAAGGGCTACCCTCCCTAAAAATTTGAAATGAAATGAAATGAAATGAAACATGAAATGAAATGAAATGAAATGAAAGACTGCCGACTTGTTTCACACGTAATTGCAAGCGCTTCACTGATTCTTTCGCAGTTGCCAATCGTAATCAAGTGATCAACTTTTCTTGCGTTTGTTGTCGAGAAGGCTACAAAACTTTAGAATTCTATTGCAGAAAAACTGGCCAAGCTAAAGGCTGCATTCGCATTGCACTTTGCAATATAACGCTGTAAGGGATTAGTATGATGGATTTCTGCACGAGCGTTTACG